>OY293828.1:85675460-86425157 GCA_958507055.1 Crioceris asparagi | reverse complement strand
TAGTTACTGGTACTTTTGAAGTTCTGCAGTTATCTTTAGATTGAAAACATCAAAAGTACCGGAACCAATAGATTTAATATTATCTTGTATTTTTCAGCGCACCATCTTATTAATTCGGTTTATTTTTTTTTTTAAAAATATTTATTCCACACTTATGAGTGCTTAGACTTATTCAGAGATTTCAAAACATCGGGCAAATATACATATTTCAGACTTTCCCACTGCTGTACCTCGGAAACAAATAGGACCAATTCTCAATAGTCCTCTATCAAATGAAAAACGTATAGCTCGCGACACCGATGACCTTGACAAGCTTGTGACGTACTGCGCATACTATAGCGGCCAGTGTACATGTATTATACACATATATACATTAGTACCACGTCTCTCTTCTCTGCTAATACAATTTTAATTGATTAATTGTAAAAACTTGATATATTTATGTAGATAAATAAATGACAAAAACAAAGTATTTATTGTCAAATATTTCCAACATTGTTTTTGATATTTGCTCAAGAAATTGATATTATTTATTTTTCTAATATAATGCACTGATAAAAGGAGTTGTTAGTATTTAATAATTTTTTTTCTGATTGAATATTGAAAATTTGATTACTTAGATACAAGAAAAAAGATGATATTACATGGGGACTTCAATATCAATTTTGCATATGATTAAAACTTACCACTAATTGAATTTATTAATGAAGCATTAGGTTTGACTACGTCTAATGATCGAAAATTAATTACTGAAAAAACAACACAATACCTAGATAAATTCCAGTCTAGCATAAAACTGTCAAAAGGTAAGCAATTTAAAAATTGTTTTTTTCAATCGCCTGTCTATTGACAGCACGATGTTATGTTGATCGTTAGAGATAGGAGCGAAAATGGTGATATATATATATATATATATATATATATATATATATATATATATATATATATATATATATGTATTAATAGAATTGAAAGTTTATCAGGTCACCTGAAAATTGATATACTTGCCGCTCTGCTCTCTATATCCACAACATTCATTGCCCTGTGAAATATTCAACTCAAATTGCAAGTTCCTCGCTATATCTATATACCTACACACTGACATAACTAACTGAATTTTCCAGGCTACATAGAGCACCACACAGACGTGATCGAAATATTTAATAAAATTATTCATTCTATATGAACTGGTGACCAGATATAATATTGAGAGCAGAAATCATGACAGAGCAGGTAACTCGATAATAAAACCAAACTCCCCAACCCTCCCCGTCAAAAGCTAACCCTGTCTGTGTTTTAGGTTATAATAATGCTGCTTCATGATAAAGGTATGCAATAAACAGACCAATAAAATCAATATCAGTATGTGTTTGTCTGTGTTAAATACATTAAAATCTCGAATTCATATTAACCCATTAAATTTGATTTATTGTCATGGAGAAATGGATTAGCTGGGTTAAAATGGCCCAACCAAAGTGTACCTCTGCTGTGTTTATGTATATATAGGAATAAATTCAATTTCAAAATTGTCGTCCCACTCACTACTATAACACAACGGGATATTGTTGGGTCAAAATATAATAATTGATCTCTCACTTTATTTCTGGCTGCTGAGCTCATCGATATACCTACCTAGTTTAATCGGGAAGGTAATAAAATTTGTTGCCTCTTTTCCTGAAAAAGTAATATGAATACATTTTTTTCTCCATGTAGGGAAATTTTCATAAATTTTCTGACGTACGTCATACTCACAGTCGAATTGAGGATAATATTTAAGGAAATCTTCCTAAATTTGGGAGAAAAAGGAAAATGTGTTGGACCAGTCCTATAGATTTGGTACTTGGGGAGTATAGTAAAGTGGATTTTTGATCCATTTGGTTCAAAATGGAGAATCATTCTCTTTTTCCTTGATAATTGTATAACGCATCAACACGGCCCTAGGAACAGGTGTAACAACTTGGTGTAACAACTTGGTGTAACAAAGTAGACATCTTACAATCTGAATCAACTAAAGTGATTGTGATCTAACCTTAGCTCATTCCATGTCATTTCTATAGTTTTTATTCATGAAGGCTTGATGAGTTCAGCCAAAGTCTTTGCTGCCGAACAATTCGATCGAAAACAAAATTTAGATACGTTCTTTAAAATGGATTGTCCTTGTCTCTAATTTCTCGATCAAAGTTATTTCTTATTTGATCCACCGATTTTCAAATATCTCGATTTAAATAGGATTGACTGTGAAATCGAGGCTGTCGGAAATAAGGCCCAAGAGCCTGTTTGTACGTCCCAGACTGGAGCATATCCAATATTCTTGAGCTAAAAACCTAATTGTGCTATTATGAATCGAATCTATAAATTAAATATTTTGGATACTCAACCTCAACCAAGCAGTCTAGCTGATGTTTTTCTTCAAGAAGATTTATACATCATACATAATAAATTCAGTAAATATGTTTTATTACGTTTGTTTTTCCCATCCAGAGATGAAACTGTTCTAGAGATGAAACAATTCACAACAATTGGTTGTATTCTGTAATAAAAACCAATGGACTGTCCCTTTTACAACGATTATTTGGTTAAAGTCTAGTTTAACAGGTTTTGCAATAAAAGTCATAAAAAATCAAATGTTTGCAAAGATAGAAGTATGTTAGTAAATATAAGTTCGCGAAACGGTTTTAAACAAATTGATGCTTGAATTATCAATTTTGTATAACTTTCTCAGTATTAGATTATTTTATCAATTCAATTTCTAAGAATATGTGCCTTTGAAAAAAGTAACGACAATTTCTCCTAGTAAAGCAATCATTGAATTCATATTTTTGAAAGCCTAAAGGCAAAGTTCTTCACCTTTATCATCAGAAGTCAAGTTAGAGTAAAACAAGTATTTTTTAAAAAATCCGACCTCTTAGTTTATGCTTTCATTATCGAGTATTTAAAAAAAGTTAAATATTGCAAACGTTATATTGGTAGTTCAGGTAACATTGGTATTGACAGTTTTTAAAGATCAAACACACTGCGCAAGGCAATCATCAATTCGTTTAACCTTACTTTTTCGCAAACTTATATATACAATTTACAAGAATGTTATTATTTAGTAGAATGCAAGAATAAATATACCTATACTATTTGGAATTGAAAAGATACTTCCAAATAGAAAATTCCAGCTATCAGTCGTATGTCCTAAGAACACCATTTTTCCCTTTTTTATTAAGAAAACGTGAAAAATAACATCTTCAGTCTAAATTTGGTTAAAATTTACACTATCATACATCTAGGTATTTTGCGAACATTTGATTTTGTAAGGCTTCTATTGCAAAAGCCGCTAAACTAGACTCTTGCCGATTATTTTAGCGATGTGTGATTAATACTGCGAACCCAGGTCGATTTAATAGACCATAAATGCTTGGCCGTGAACTTATTAGGGAAAAAGCAATTAATAAAATTATTAACAATCCCCCTTAACTTGTCAATGTCACTTTGAGAGTAAGCTGACAAATATTGCTGTCACCCAGTTCAGAGGAGGCCAATGCATGATGTCACACGTGATTCATCCCTCACAGATTAGTATCAAACTCTATTGAAATATTGATAGGATCATTTTTTCATATAAATTACCCGCCTAACGTGAAAATCGTTTTATATGGATTAAAATTTATCCTTTATTGTGGCTTTTATCATCCATCAATTTCATATAATTCAATATATAAGTATTGATAAAGTATAATGACAAAATTATGTTGCATGTTGATGAAATGCCCCGTTATTTTATAATGAGGAAAACATGGTGAACCATAATGGAGATATCAATTAGAGCTTAATATAAGTTTTAATTATTGTTTATTTGTTCAATACATTATCGATTCAAGATTATTTTCAAATTCCTATTGAATGAAGATAATATTTTGCAATAATGATTTAAAAAAATATGATCTTGAATTTGGTACATTTCAACCCTTTGACGAAAACCCTACGAGGCTACAATTACACTAGGTTAGCATATCTCTTCGATGATTGAACACTACCAGCTGTATAAATAATCAAATCTTAGAAGGTTTCCCAATATTTGTATTGAATATTGTACCTACCACCGATGATGTAATCCATTGCGGATTTGGAAATTAAGAATTATCCACGTAACCATCTTTCAAATCGTCACGATCATGATATTTCCATTACTAATCTAACCAGAAACAATTCCCAGATGGGACGGATGTTGCAAAATATCTTTCACTTACCTGTTATAATTAGTTGAACAGCTAAAGCATTTCTAAGTGTATCCAATCGTCTGGTTGCATCTCTGGTAGGTGCTACACAACGATATTCACCACCTTCTTGATATAGAACATTATCCAGTCTTAGTTCTTGAGAAGCACCCATCGGTTCAAGGCGACCGCTGCCTGGCTCAACTCGCGTCCAACAGCCAGTCGTTCCTGGAAATGCAAAAGGGCATTAGTATCAAGTGAACATAAGGAAAATTGGTCAAAAGTGTCAGGCGGGTTCGCATTAAGACGATTACGTATAGGTTTTCTTGTCAACTGTCAGTAAAGGTTCTTTGATTTTTCAAAATTTACATCCCATTACTTTCAGAGATAATGGGCAGGGAACAGTCAATTTTCGCACACGTTCCTGAACATCTATTCCAGTCATATTATAAAGGATGGTCTTACAGTTGAGATACCTTAACAGAGTAGACCAAGTGTTCTATTTTTCACAAAGATTCCATCATAAATTATCATATTCATAAATTTTCGTTATATATCATAATGTTTAACTTCAGATTAATTGCACCATAAAATTGTTCGAGTCTCTATACTAATTTCAATCAATATGTAAGATACCACAAAGCTCATCACAATAAAACTGAGAATCGCTGGAAATGGACAAGATGTTCTCGTATAAACTTTCATAAGATCTACAAAATCTTTAACAGATACGAATGCAAAGGCTTTCGATGCAACTTTTTAATATTCTAAAGTACAAATATATATTCAAATGGAGCTATTGGCAATCAGATCCTTACACTACTACTATCTTATCAAATATGGTGGCTTGTTTCAGATTACCATGACTAAATCAGTATCTCATTCGGTATCTTCATTGCGGATTGAACTGGAAGTTATGTTCAAGTTACTGCATTTCACCTATATAGTCCTCTCCGATAGAGATATTCTCTTATCTCTCTATTGAGTATGAGTTGCTGGAATCTACATAGAGCCATAAAGAGGGAATTGATTTCTCAAGCTACATATTGGTAATAACAATAATGTCGTAAATTAGATGTGCTGTGCTCAGTTATTGTTACTACGTCCATGCATATAGTTAATAACAATAAAATATACTTCAGTATTGTTTGGAACTGATGTGTAAAAAAGCTCAAATTTTCTTTTTCTTAAAGTATCTTCTCCTCCGAGAATACAGCCATGTCGATTGAAAGCAAAATCGATGCGTGTCCTACAAAATTTGAATTGATCTGGTTCATTTTTCTGATTCCGCCTTCTTGTTTTCTTATTGCAACAAGATTTCAATGCCTCTATACAGGGTGGTCCGAATTATAATGAAAAAACTTTAACAGCGTATTTAGCAGGTAAAACTGTACCTCAAAATGGGTGGAAAATATTTTTTTTCAAAAATTCAAAATTTGTGACTACAAAACTAAGTTAGAGACCATATTCTGCAACATTTAAACTATTTCCTATAATCCTATAAATTCTTCTAGACAATGGATAGGAAATCTGAAGAATTTAACATGACATTTGACAATTAATTTTAGCTTTACGCTTCACTTGTTGTTGAATTCTTTATCACTCTATAATAACTTGCAAACATTTAGGTAATGTGACACTCTGGATGAAACATTTCAAGTACAACATTAGCAATGTTCTATTTGGTAAGCCCTCCATTTACTATGAATTGTCTCTTACTTCGAAGAAATCAGCAGAAGGTGCGGATGCAACTTGTTATGTTATAGTTTTAGGTAATAATAATCAAAAATAACCAACACAGAATGTTACAGCAAAGGCACTTAACTTCTTGTTGTGAAAGTATCTGGAATATATATTATATAATATGCATGCATTTGTAAGCGGTACGTTGAGTTGCAGTAAACTTCCAGATGAGTTTACTTTCGCGACGTGGGCGGCGGAGAGTTTGTTTTATATATCTTTGGAGCAAAGTTACTTACTTGTTGCCAGTGGCGTATGTGTAATGCTCTACCTCTCAAATAATAACACCATGTGAGGCACATCTAATCCATGTGGGGATTAACTATATTATTATGTAATGTAAGCTACTATTTGCTCCTTTGATGATAAACAATGTCACGTCTTGAAATAATGATGTTACACTACACATGTCGTGTATATTTGGAGTTGCATCATTGAAATAGGAAGACAATGCATATTACTTGAAGAAGAATTAAAGTTTTTTTTGGCGTTATTCGGTCATGTAACACTTAAAAGTGTTAGTTCGCATTTTCTCCATATATAGAAAAACAACAACAAGGAAGAAATTGGTGGCTATATATAATATATAAGCATAAAAAATAATAAAGCGCCAGGCGACGATAAAGTCGGTAACATAATGGATACTAATGAAACTCCCAGAACAATCTCTGTCTCAGATTTTAGACATAGTAAACGCTATGCCAAAATTGAGGTACTTCTCAGCTAGAGCAGAAACCATCGTTTTGCCAGAGGCGGGTGAAAGCAGCGTACTACCTCAGAGCTATAGGTCAATAAGCCTTATGTCATCAATCAGCAAAATAATTAGGATACTGTGACAACATTAAACATCCTTCCAGAGGAACTATTCATATTCCGGTTTGCGAGCTCGACAAGGGAGGGATGACGGGGATAATTTTTCTAGACGTAGAAAAAGCGTTCTACTGGTTTTGGCATAATGGACTTATTTATACGATCGATTCATTTGGAGGTCCACCTCCATTTCTCCAGCTAATAGACTCATACTTGAGCAACAGATCGTTCCAAGTAAAACTAGGATATATCACTTCAAAGACGCGACTAATGTGAGCCGGTGTACCACAAGGTACAGTCCTGTCTGAGGAGACAGAAGAAGATATACCAAGAATCAATGGAACTCACATGTTACTGATGACAGCACGATTGCAAGTTCATCGAAGAAGCCCAAGTTTATTACCAAGAACCTATCAAAGGCAGCAGAAGCCAACGAAAACTGGATCAGGAAATGGGAATTGAAAATCAATGGTAGTAAAAGCCAAGGGCTACTACATCGAAATAGGAAGCGTATCAAACCGGCCGGAAATAACAAAATTAAAGGGGGAGTCTTCTATGGAGTGATAAAGTAATGTACCTAGGAGTCAAAATTGAAAAAGGTCTAATGGAAGGGCCTCGTCAACGCAACAGCCCAGAAGGCAATTGGAACCAGGACAATGCTAAGCTCAATAATTGAGAGACGAAGTAAAATGTCACCGAAGAATAAGCTGGCTCTTATAAAAGTGATAATCGCGCCTATATTGATATACGCGTGTTTAGTATGGGGCTACGCATGCAAGACACAACGAAAAAGAATATAAGCCCATGAAAATAAGGCCTAAGAATGACTTTAAGCGTGCCATCATACTACATGTCAAATAGGAGTATATACGAGGATCTGGGATGACACCATCCCTGGAAAAAATGAAAAGGATTGCTATGGGTAGGATGGAAAAAGCCGCCAACCATCAAAACGCGGAACAGGAACATCGAAGACTAGTCAACTATGACGGACAAGAACAACAAAAAGTAGAAGATGCCAAGACTCTAAATAAGTCAATAAAGGATGAAGAGAGAACAATTACCAGAGGATCCAAAAAGGAATCTGGACAAAACAAGCGTAAAGCAAGAAGAAAATCACCATAAGAATGGAGAACAGGAGAATGCGCTAGTGACGCAACGAGGAACACCAAACTTCCAAGCTTCCATGAGGAGGTGCAGTAGAAACGGAGGGCACAGGGTAATATTCGGTAAAAATCCGACAATGTTCCGATCAATGACTCCGATCGATTCGTCTTAAATAATCAAGGTCATTTTGCAGCACAGGCTGTTTCTTGGTAAATTCAAATTACCTATATTTCGTGGAACATATCTTAATACTGCTGACAACAACTATTGTAATGGTGAATACTCCTCAGGTCATTACTTAATAGGTTTAATAAGTAAGTAGAATGTAGAATATATATAAAACTTTGATGAGACAACCCTTGGACATGAACTGAATCAAATTTCATCTAAATGCGGTTCTGGTGTTTTTGTGTCAGGTCTATTGTTTATTCAACACAAACAGATAAAAGTTCTAAATATTTTTATCTGCAATAAAATAAATAAAAATATATTATTCAAAGTATTTGGTCTTCAACGATTTATATTCAAGTACCTATATGAGCACGGACAAGAAGCACTTTTCTTAGGTTTCTAATGAGTTGTCCTTCAGGACGATTTCTATCTAAAGGATTTTTCTCGTTAAGACGTCATTAAGATGATCAAAAGTTTATGTAAAAAAAAACAAAATGTAGAAAGAAATGACGATTCTGATTCGTTCCTTATCATGCACAATATACGTAGCTGTGTTTGATCTGTCAATTTTCACTGAATTCTATTCAGAACTATCTCGCTACTAGGATATTATTGATTACTCTGTCAGTTCAAATGTAGTTTATATGACAGCCATTATGTAGTTATGAAATTGATGTGTTCATTCTGAAGCTATTATTGTCAAAATAAAATATATTATTATAAAGCATCCGAGTTTATTTTGTTCAGACAGTTCTGACACACATTTGCTACTCTGATCCTATATTATCCAGCAGTAGTGAGTTTTACCCTGCGTTCAATGTGCAAGAAGAACAAGCGGTAAAACTTCGTTGGAGTTTGCTTGCTTGTATGTGTGAAAAATAAATTTTATTTCTATATCGAATAAATTTTGACTACGACGAAACCACCTCCTATCGGTATTCAAAAAGTTATTTGGGGCCAGCATGGATAGAAATCTAGGCGTTGCTGCCGATAAGTTTACAACACATTTAAGAAGTTTGAGGAGACCAAACACAAAAAAAAACGAACAGGAAAACTTCTCCATACACAGATCCACAACAACTTCAATGGTCCTCGCTTGTTGCCGTAAAGGCGAAGTGCTTGAGTATTCAAGAAATACTCACAATCAAGGTGTCGATTAACAAAGAGCATTCCACAGCTACCATGGAAAACTTTAAGGTGTGAAGCTTTTGGTAGGTGCAAAGGCAAAGTTGATTATATAAATGAGAAAGGAAACGACTTAATTCAAAATTATCAACTTCATCTTAAATAACAGCTGTAGATATGACACCCTCAAGTTTCAAACAATGAACTTGCTAAAAATATATCGAACGCTCCAAAAACAAAAGTTGGTAAGTACGGGTAGAACTCATACCACGAGGGTTGCGTACATGTCGACATCTTTTTCTGTCTCGAGATATGTCGACTAAACGACGAGTCCGGTTTCAAAACACAATTAACATCTGTTAAGAAATTATTGAAAGTACTTGTGACAAAACTTCAAACATAAACACCAAAAAAACGCTAAACAGACATCCTACTAAAAAATAACAAATCATCTAGATGTAGAAATGCTGAAACGTTAAATTTTAACTTCAAAGAATCGTACCCATTAGGTATAAAATCTACCAGAGGCGATCTAATTCCAAATTTAAAAAAATATAAATAATTCATTTTCAAAGTAGGGTACCTTTCAATTAGTTTCAATAATTTATATTCATAGATTCTCACTCGTAAATCTGCAAATGCCCATCTAATTATCCTAATTTAGGGTGGGGTTGAAAATTCCACAATCGACAAAGAGAAATATTATACATAATTAAAGAACCAGGCAGATGGAAACATTTTACTGATATAATGGAGGTTTGATTAGGATGACGGTTCTGGAGGCACAAACACACCCAAAAAAAGAAGTATATTCAACTTGCCCTTCTTTGAAAATATATTAATGGCAGTCGTCACAAAGGCTTTGGCCGAACATCAAACGATAAAAGGAGTGTTTCAGTTTATTGAGATGATTTCGATCTGAGAGAATAAGAGAAGTTTATATCTCAAATATTGATTGAAATATGACTGCGTTCCAAAATTTGAAAATAATAAATTATACAGGGTGTCCAAATCTCCAGGATCTCTAAAAATACTGTCACTCGAATGGAAAGAGTGTTTTGGAGAAAAATCGAATATTAACAATTTGCAATTTATTTTATATGCGAAGTTCGCTAAAAATATAACAAACAAATATTTTTTACTAGCATTAGTTGGTGCACTGCATATTTTTGATTTGAAAATTTGAAGGTAACAAACAACCTTGCACTTTTCAAATGCTGCAATTCGGAAAATCTTGATTTGTTTCTAAAAATATCCAATTTGAACGCTGTTGGAAATAATCCTTTCTATAATAATGTCACTAAAAATTTTAAATTTTCGAAATACCTCTGCTTAAGGAAAAAAGAATCATCGAAATCGATGCACGTTTACTATGTAAAAGTCGCGTACATGCAGCATACATTCAATTGTATGTATACCTATTCCGTTTTTCTAACTCGGTCAATAAGAAATAGTTTCTGCTAATCAAGTTTCCTAATTAATTTTAGCACAGCTTAATTGTTAGGGGGTAAGCTGTGATTTTAGTATGCGACGTTTAGTTTTCTAGAAATCATTATCAAATTTTTATTTTTTAAATGGATCCTAATAAAAGCGTACACTGTAGATACCTTAAAGTACTTTACGTCTTTATGTCTATTTCATCGCATTTTCGAGTTTTTCAGCATCAGCATGATCACAATTTTTATTATTAGGCTGTGGTTGATGAAAATAAAATAATTTGATTTCATAAATTATATTGATGTGTACTGTTGAAAAGTTGAAACATTGTTTAATTAACTGAAAGTGCATCGCATCGTCTTACCTGTAGAATATTTTTCCCATTGGATAATACGACAGATTTTTTCTAATTAATGAACATAGAAGAATATAGAAGGAATTTCCTTATTAAATTTCTCTAAGAACAATATTTTTTCAGTAATTTGCCAAAAACTATACCCTTTTTTGGAAAAAAAATAATTCCTGTTACTAGACTAAATACCTTTTTGACCTGACGAAATTTGTGAGCTCGGGTTGTTAAAAAGTTTCATATTTACACGGAAACAGCAGACAATTAGGATATTTCGTATTTTATCGTTTATTCTATAATCTTACGATCCTCCTAGATCAAATTTCCTCGTAAATACAGGTTAAACTGGCTACGACGTCATTATAAACGTGAATATTCAGTTTCTCACGGAAAACTTCTAGAACAAGATTGCAGCGCATAATATCTACCTACTGGGAAACTACCTTTTGTATATTTATTCATATTTATGTTATAGGAGATTCTCTTTTGTGTAACCGAGCAGTACGAGTGTAGTGAACAGGAAAATTGATGTATGTATTCGTTCAAACAAAGTTAAGCTCTATTACAAATCCGGAACGTGAAAAATATATTAACAGATATAGCTGCATACAGTGTGACCCAAATTTGAAAAGTTGCTTCAAATATGTAGGATTGGAAATTATTTTTAGATTTCTACGAAAACTGCTAGAGGCGTAATCGCAATCCTAGATTTGATATGGAAATTTGTGTAGCACATTGAATTTTTTCGATAAATTTTCGTTCTCCGATATTTTAGGCTAGGTTAGGAAAGGTTAGGTTAGTTTAGGTTAGGTTAGGTTAGTTTAGGTTAGGTTAGGTTGGTTTAGGTTAGGTTATTGAATTTTCTCGATAAATTTTCGTTCTCCGATATTTTAAGCTATATTAGGAAAGGTTAGGTTAGGTTAGGTTAGTTTAGGTTAGGTTATTGAATTTTGTCGATAAATTTTCGTTCTCCGATATTTTAGGCTAGGTTAGGAAACGTTAGGTTAGGTTAGTTTAGGTTAGGTTATTGAATTTTCTCGATAAATTTTCGTTCTCCGATATTTTAGACTAGGTTAGGAAAGGTTAGGTTAGGTTAGGTAAGGTTAGTTTAGGTTAGGTTATTGAATTTTCTCGATAAATTTTCGTTCTCCGATATTTTAGGCTAGGTTAGGAAAGGTTAGGTTAGTTTAGGTTAGGTTATTCAATTTTGTCGATAAATTTTCGTTCTCCGATATTTTAGGCTAGGTTAGGAAAGGTTAGGTTAGGTTAGTTTAGGTTAGGTTAGGTTAGGTTAGGTTAGGTTAGATTAGGTTATTGAATTTTCTCGATAAATTTTCGTTCTCTGATATTTTAGGCTAGGTTAGGTTAGGTTAGGTTAGGTTAGGTTAGTTTAGGTAAGGTTAGGTTAGGAAAGGTTAGGTTAGGTTAGGTTAGTTTAGGTTAGGTTATTAAATTTTCTCGATAAATTTTCGTTCTCCGATATTTTAGGCTAGGTTAGGAAAGGTTAGGTTAGGTTAGGTTAGTTAAGGTTAGGTTATTGAATTTTCTCGATAAATTTTGGTTCTCCGATATTTTAGGCTAGGTTAGGAAAGGTTAGGTTAGGTTAGGTTAGGTTAGGTTAGGTTAGTTTAGGTTTAGTTATTGAATTTTGTCGATAAATTTTCGTTCTCCGATATTTTAGGCTAGGTTAGTTTAGGATAGGTTAGGTTAGTCTAGGTTAGGTTATTGAATTTTCTCGATAAATTTTCGTTCTCCGATATTTTAGGCTAGGTTAGAAAAGGTTAGGTTAGGTTAGGTTAGGTTAGTTTAGGTTAGGTTATTGAATTTTCTCGATAAATTTTCGTTCTCTGATATTTTAGGCTAGGTTAGGAAAGGTTAGGTTAGGTTAGTTTAGGTTAGGTTATTGAATTTTCTCGATAAATTTTCGTTCTCCGATATTTTAGGCTAGGTTAGGAAACGTTAGGTTATGTTATGTTAGGTTAGGTTAGGTTAGGTTAGGTTAGGTTAGGTTAGGTTAGGTTAGGTTATTGAATTTTCTTGACAAAATATTCGTTCTCCGATATTTTAGGCTAGGTTAGGAAAGGTTAGGTTAGGTTAGGTTAGGTTAGTTTAGGTTAGGTTATTGAATTTTCTCGATAAATTTTCGTTCTCCGATATTTTAGGCTAGGTTAGGAAAGGTTAGGTTAGGTTAGGTTAGTTTAGGTTAGCTTAGGTTAGTTTAGGTTAGGTTATTGAATTTTCTCGATAAATTTTCGTTCTCCGATATTTTAGGCTAGGTTAGGAAAGGTTAGGTTAGGTTAGGTAAGGTTAGTTTAGGTTAGGTTATTGAATTTTCTCGATACATTTTTGTTCTCCGATATTTCAGGCTAGTTTAGGAAAGGTTAGGTTAGGATAGGTTAGTTTAGGTTAGGTTATTGAATTTTTTCGATAAATTTTCGTTCTCCGATATTTTAGGCTAGGTTAGGAAAGGTTAGGTTAGGTTAGTTTAGGTTAGGTTATTGAATTTTCTCGATAAATTTTCGTTCTCCGATATTTTAGGCTATGTTAGGAAAGGTTAGGTTAGGTTAGGTTAGGTTAGGTTAGTTTAGGTTAGGTTATTGAATTTTTTCGATAAATTTTCGTTCTCCGATATTTTAGGCTAGGTTAGGAAAGGTTAGGTTAGGTTAGGTTAGTTTAGGTTAGGTTAGGTTAGGTTAGGTTAGGTTAGATTAGGTTATTGAATTTTCTCGATAAATTTTCGTTCTCTGATATTTTAGGCTAGGTTAGGTTAGGTTAGGTTAGGTTAGGTTAGTTTAGGTAAGGTTAGGTTAGGAAAGGTTAGGTTAGGTTAGGTTAGTTTAGGTTAGGTTATTAAATTTTCTCGATAAATTTTCGTTCTCCGATATTTTAGGCTAGGTTAGGAAAGGTTAGGTTAGGTTAGGTTAGTTAAGGTTAGGTTATTGAATTTTCTCGATAAATTTTGGTTCTCCGATATTTTAGGCTAGGTTAGGAAAGGTTAGGTTAGGTTAGGTTAGGTTAGGTTAGGTTAGTTTAGGTTTAGTTATTGAATTTTGTCGATAAATTTTCGTTCTCCGATATTTTAGGCTAGGTTAGTTTAGGATAGGTTAGGTTAGTCTAGGTTAGGTTTTTGAATTTTCTCGATAAATTTTCGTTCTCCGATATTTTAGGCTAGGTTAGAAAAGGTTAGGTTAGGTTAGGTTAGGTTAGTTTAGGTTAGGTTATTGAATTTTCTCGATAAATTTTCGTTCTCTGATATTTTAGGCTAGGTTAGGAAAGGTTAGGTTAGGTTAGTTTAGGTTAGGTTATTGAATTTTCTCGATAAATTTTCGTTCTCCGATATTTTAGGCTAGGTTAGGAAACGTTAGGTTATGTTATGTTAGGTTAGGTTAGGTTAGGTTAGGTTAGGTTAGGTTAGGTTAGGTTATTGAATTTTCTTGACAAAATAGTCGTTCTCCGATATTTTAGGCTAGGTTAGGAAAGGTTAGGTTAGGTTAGTTTAGGTTAGGTTATTGAATTTTCTCGATAAATTTTCGTTCTCCGATATTTTAGGCTAGGTTAGGAAAGGTTAGGTTAGGTTAGGTTAGTTTAGGTTAGCTTAGGTTAGTTTAGGTTAGGTTATTGAATTTTCTCGATAAATTTTCGTTCTCCGATATTTTAGGCTAGGTTAGGAAAGGTTAGGTTAGGTTAGGTAAGGTTAGTTTAGGTTAGGTTATTGAATTTTCTCGATACATTTTTGTTCTCCGATATTTCAGGCTAGTTTAGGAAAGGTTAGGTTAGGATAGGTTAGTTTAGGTTAGGTTATTGAATTTTTTCGATAAATTTTCGTTCTCCGATATTTTAGGCTAGGTTAGGAAAGGTTAGGTTAGGTTAGTTTAGGTTAGGTTATTGAATTTTCTCGATAAATTTTCGTTCTCCTATATTTTAGGCTAGGTTAGGAAAGGTTAGGTTAGGTTAGGTTAGGTTAGGTTAGTTTAGGTTAGGTTATTGAATTTTTTCGATAAATTTTCGTTCTCTGATATTTTAGGCTAGGTTAGGAAAGGTTAGGTTAGGTTAGTTTAGGTTACGTTATTGAATTTTCTCGATAAATTTTCGTTCTCCGATATTTTAGGCTAGGTAAGGAAAGGTTAGGTTAGGTTAGTTTAGGTTAGGTTATTGAATTTTCTCGATAAATTTTCGTTCTCCGATATTTTAGGATAGGTTAGGAAAGGTTAGGTTAGGTTAGTTTAGGTTAGGTTATTGAATTTTCTCGATAAATTTTCGTTCTCCGATATTTTAGGCTAGGTTAGGAAAGGTTAGGTTAGGTTAGGTGATGTTAGTTTAGGTTAGGTTATTGAATTTTCTCGATAAATTTCGGTTCTCCGATATTTCAGTTTAGGTTAGGTTGTGTCAAATATCCAGACGCGGTTTTCACTAGCTTGTTTGGACATCATTTTTAATTTTTATTGTAGCAAAAACCTAATATCAATAATTTAATTTTTTGAAAACTATCGAGATATACATATTACATTTCAATCTAAACGAGTAAAGTAGATTTGTTCGCCTAAGAAAAGCTCTTTTTAACGACACCAACTATGTTTGCCAGCCGCTTTGAACTTAAATGATTTTTATTTACAAAAATATTTTACATCCCCCACCACTTTATTTTTAGAGAAAGAGAGAAAAAAAATGTGCAAAAAACAGTCAAATTTATTTCAGCTTTAAAAAGCATATTTTTCTTTGTTATCTTAATTTAGTTAGTAAAATGAAGAGAAGCATAACTTATTAACATTAAAGATTGTTCGAATCGTGATTTTCACCCAGTCTCGGATTAAACACTGAACAACATGGACTTTAAATAAGACTGTAATAAAAAAATAAGAACACGACCGATCTTGAAATAAATACCTAATTTTGGAGCCTTTCCAATATAAGTGCAGTAATTATGAAAAGACGAGTCCTTCAAACGGTTCGAAAGATTCAACATTTCGCATTCGCGTGTTTAGGACGTATTTGTGATTTTAATGATTCGTGAGCAATAGAATATGACCACTGACAAAATAAAAACTAATCGCGATCCCGCAAAAATTACGATTCGTTGATGTGTGAATGTGCCTTAATACATGTGTACGCTTAGCGACTGTGGATCCTTTTTGTTTTTGACCGACGAACCAATACTACAATTCTACTGTCTGCTTTGATTTGTTTTCGTGTTTTATATAGTAAATGTATTCCGATTTGGATGATTTTTGATTAATTTGAAAGAGGAAACTTGGGAAATAATCCCATTTTCATAGAAACGTAAATCCAATATCTCCTTCCCTCCGAAAACCGCCCCTCGAGGGGGTTGAGGTTGCAATTTTTCTCGAAAAGTCTGAGACAGGGCAATATCCGGAAACGTTTGAATTGATAATTTTCTCAAAAATCTTACAGTTTTCGAATTAGAGGCGTGTTAAAATCTCAAATATGTTTATTTTCGCTATTTGGAGAGGGTGATTCCTCTCGAAAATTGAAAATCTGTGGGTACCACATAAAAGACCAAATTATTTTTGGCAACATTTATCATAAATATTTTTTCTTACTGTTATGATTTTCGAGTTAGAGCTGTGGGAAAATAGTAACGTCTAAAATAATTATGCGTATTTCCGCAGCGATCTCAATAATAACAACAACAAGCAAAGGATATACATGGGTAATAGGATAAGTATTGTCTCCTTTGGTATTAGTGAACTTTCAACGATTTTCGTGACAAATGTTACACTCAAAACTGTGAAATAAATATTTTTACAAAATAAATGGACCGAAGTTATTAGTTGGTGCACTGAAAAATACAAAATAATATCAATTCTATTGATGCTGGTACTAGTGAAGTTGGTGCCAAAATTTATTAATCTAACTACAACTGCGCAACTTCAAAAGTCACAGCACCAAAATAATTAATATTTTGTGGTATTTTTCAGTGCACCAACTAATAACGTCGGTCCATTTTTTTGTAAAAAATATTTATTATACTCGATATAGCTTGTTCGGGCTATATATTCAAATTGTACAACGAGCGCTAAAAACTGTGCTGGAATATTTTAATGTTCCTTGATTTGCTAAAGGTAAAGTAAAGGAATGAGGAACCTTTCAACTTGACAATGAGAAACAAAAAACTTTCCAGCAGGCGTGAAATTGTGAATAAGGTAATTACAGAGCATGCAAAAAATAGAGGAGAATGAATTTGCTGCTGAAAAGAGAACGTGACACAGTTTAAAGGTTGGATAGTAGAGTAGGGTGTGAGTGAAAAGTTTTAGATGGCCAGGGGAATTATTATGCTTCAAAAGTTTCAACACAGTATATATATTCAAGATTACCTACCAACCAAGCAGCAAGAGCAATAGCGGCAGCTTCTATGTAGAATTAAGAAGTATGTGATTGAAATTTTGATTTGAATTATCATATTGGATCTAAAGTTGAAATTATGTTATAAATATAGTGGAGGAAAGATGAAACATCTTTATTTTAGAAGATTTTCCGAAAGGCATTCTAAATATTAACTACAGATGAGAAGTTGTGAATAGTAATGTTGAAATGCATTCTAGTTAGAAGGCGTATCTTACGTTAATGTCACGTATTCTTGTATTGTTAAATGATCGACCTTAGTAATAATGCATAAGAACATACAGGATGTGCCAATTACAACTTCCCATCCCTATTATCTCGGTAACGGGACAGGTTTTGTAAAAATACGTCTTGGATTTTATGCATAAATTCTCCGAAGCTGGATAGGCTGCAGATAACATCAATGTGAGAATAGACAAGCAAATATTTGAATTGTTGTATTTACCGATATTCAGTTTTTGTTTTTGAATTGATGGTTTTATGACCTTAACCCAAAGAAAATTAAAAAAATCGTGTTTCGGCGTTATCAGAACCAGAACAGCTTTTAAATAAGGTATCACTGAAAAAAGGGTGCCATTCAAAATGTAAGCCCTCCTAGAAAACAAAATTGATATGTCTTGGCGATGTTTACAAAACCTATCCTGTTGCAAGATAAATAGGAGTGGGAAGTTTTCATTAGCACACCTTGTATAATATCAATCACAGAAGAAGTTGAAAATAAAATTAAATACTGAGTAATAGCTTTGCTAAAACTACAATAAACCTTTTCAACACATTCAAAATATGTGGGAAAAATTATTTATTTTATTTAAGAGCGAGAGGTGCAGTGATACACCCGGTAAGAACGAAGTTTCTTTTGGTATATATGACTAAATAGCAAGCACAATGAAGAAATGGTTATAAAATTGTAATTAAGACTTTCTTGTTTCATAAAGTTACCACAAAATAAAGCATTCTGAACGATTTTAATATTTAATAATTTTACTAGTATAGAAGGTGTGTTAAATACCCCTTATATTTGAAAATAAGGCAAACTGCAATATAATAAATAGTAGATATTTATTTATAAAATGATGAATAGGTTCATACATGAACATCTTGTCCAATTGTGAATTTGTAAAAGATACATATTTGTAAAATATAATAAAATCCTGAATAATTATGTAATCGTTTCAACATAACGTATCATGATGCTCCATATGAAACTAGACTACTAGATATAAAGTTAATAAAGTTGAGCGTCCGTAGCCTAGCGGCATTTCTTATTTTAATACATAAAGTTGTAAACGGTAGGTGACATTTACAGTTCTTACAATTTGATTTCTCTCAATTTTAGTGTAAGATCTTATGCTTCAAGAATGTCTCACATGTTCTATCCACCCTTTTATGAAACTAACTATGCTAGTAATTGTCCTATAAGATTGATACAAAAAACGTTTAATGGCTATTTCAACCATATAGACGTTATGCATTTATCTCTAGGTGCGACAAAACGAGCTGCGTACTTTGTATTTTAATATTTTAATATTAAAAATATTGTAAAATTATTATTGGTATTGAATGATGGTTAGCCGCTAATTGTTTCAACATAAAAAACAACAACAAAATAATTCGTTTTTGTAATTTCCAGTTTCCTGTAATTGGGCATTGGCTTGCCTAACCTATTGGAAACTTTGAACTTTAATAAATAAATAAATAAATAAGTAAATATAAATAAACCTACACAAATTTAATAACTCACAATAATTTTCACATAAATAGGGTTTCCACCAATTTTCGTTAAAATATTCCGTTTCATAAAGGGTTAAAACAATACAATTAATCACCTGGGAAGGTTAGGATCAACACTGTCAAAATGAAAAAAATCCTGATGGCCTGTAGTCAGCGGAAAGGTAAATTTTTCAAAATGCATTGAATTGAAATTTGAAGAACCTTTTCATTGGTATACCTACATGTCATTACAAATGAATTATTGTATGTATCATAGCCTTGCGGTTAGAGGTTTTTGTTTTGGCTGTTGAATATAAAGCAGACAGGGTTCGAGTTCCACTTCAAGGCAGAATTTTTTTTTTCGTCTATTTCTTTTCATTAAATATACTATATATTTTTTTAATCAGGGTCTATATTAAGATCTCCAGAAAATGTACAATTACATCAAATTTATATTGAGTGTTAATTTTTTATCAATATTTGTTTTTTTTAAATAATTTTTATTTTTTATGATATTATGATAACAGAAATTATTTATCGGTTTTTGTTTTCACATTATAACCTAAAATTCAACTTTTTAAATTATCGAAAATTTATTTGGACACTTTTCAAAATAGGAATCCAGTAGGGTAGCTGGATCTTAAATTTACTTCTTAATTCTCAAGTTATGACGTAAAGTTATCATGTAAAAGCATTGAATTTTTCCCACCCTGTTAACATTCAAATAGATAACCAATTATGTCATTTTTCATTTTACAAAGATTTATTTCACATCCTAACAAACATGATAGGAAACTACTTAATCATTGCTCGTTATAAATAATTATTCAACACTAAATTGCATGAAACAATGTTGATTATGAAATATTAATTTTCCCATCTAATAATAATTCCATCAACCTAACAAAATTAAATGTTCTCGACAATCCAATCAATTTAAAACGGATTCAATAACCTATATTCCCAAATAGCAAGCTGCATATAAGCATCAGAGTGGTAGTTGAAATATACCTACCTATAATAATCAACTTCGGCATATTACAAAATCAAAATAGCAATGAGGCAACAACTAATTGGCCAACAAGTTTTTTCTGCCTCGTTAATATTTAAGCAATTAATTTGGGGGTATTTATTACTACCCACTGTAACGAGGAAGGAACAGGTATTTTGGGAAGTTCTATATTAACTAGTGGAAGGAGTTGATGATGGGCTAAAATTGAAGATCGGCACAATTCAATCACTAATAATTTTCTGTTTGTTACAACTAAGTGATTCAGTTTTGGAGGGCTTCTAGACATATTGTCACTAGGATATCGATTTAGACAGGACCTAATTCACAGATTCTGATCGCCCTATGACGTTATGTTTGGACATATTCTTTGGTAGCAGTTGTCTCTTTTATAGGTATATATTTTTCGTTGTCACCGTTTGCCAGACTTGCTTTAAAAATCATATTTTCCTCATTTTATGACTCTTCTGAACATACCTTTGAATTATTAGTCTACATAATGATATAAAGATATTGTATTGTTATAGTTTCCAAGTAGAAGGTGATGATGGGCTGGTAATCATTAATATATTGACTTTATTGACTTTAAGCAAATCCTTTCCTTACAGTATAGGAAGTTGTCAAGTCAAAATGATCAAACTTAAGTATTTTAATGAAGAGTCCTTCAATAAATTAACTAAAACGTAGGTGTAACATGTAGAAATTTATATGTGATTAAAAAGTGCGAAGTTTTAATTTGGCCAACAGGGTATACGTAGATATACCACAACTATTACGTGAGACTACGACGACAACATCTAGGTAGGAATTACTACTCTACACGTTATTATTGGAGAGGTGCGAGTTTAAAGTTTTACCTGGAGGGCAGGCTAGTTGGACAGCTCCTCCAAGGGAAACTTCTAATTGCTTCCCGGTCGAGCTGAGTTCGCCAATGTCGAAGTCGGGCTCTTGCGTCACCTCCATGTCATCTGAAATGATCCAAAATAATTAATTGGAAGTCTCTCTCTCCAATTCTATCGTTTGAAAATTAGGGTTAGGTATTTGTATAATGGAAATTCTATGGAGACAGACAGTTTGGCTTGGTAATTGTTGTTAGAATTAATTATTTCTTGCATAAGAAGTTATTCAATATTCGAGTAGATATATATATATATATATATATATATATACTAGAAATGTTAAGGAAATTTTCAGTTTCCTGCAGCATTCGATGGCTTCTGTGATATCTACATTATTTATGTTCAGGATGCATAAGCATGTCATTAGATTGTTTTCCTATTAATTAACTTCCGCCCTGCATTGCTTCTGGATGTGTACCTAGTTTCGGTAATTAAGCTGTGTCTGTAGATATTAATTTTGCATGAGAAATTACTTAAGCCATGCGGTCCAATATTTTGTAAAGGTTATTATCGAGGGATGGTGAGACGCAGAGTTTACATGTGGGTATGTTAAGTAGGATGCACAGATAATGACAAAAATCGGCAAAGTACTAGTCCGGCTCCCTTTGGAAGAGTTCTGTGCCGTGCTTTAGAGCAAATGTTTACGTTTTAGTGTACTGTGTTTAAAAACATATTTATTCTGTCTGTCTATCTGCCGTTCTCTGCCAGGATTATTTCGTGAAAACGGAAAGACCGATTTTGTTTTGTGGGGTATCGACACCGCTCACTGGTGACACAGCTTGGGCATCTTGGATTACAATAGTCGCTAAGCAATAACGGAAAATTTTGTTTTGACTAAGACAGTGGTGCGAAAACGGCTGTAGTGTTTATTATATATTATATATATTATATAAAACTTCAATGCGAAATCCCCTTCCCTCCAAAAATCGAAGATATGGGACGACAGAATTGAAGATAAGACAATAACCGGAGACGTTTAAATTGAACAATTACAAGCAATGAATATACGTGGGTAATAGGATAGTAGGTACTATCTTCTATGGTATTAGTGAACGTTCAACGATTTTCATGAATAATGTTACTCTCAAAAGTGTGAAATGACTATTTTTTACCAGAAATTGGAACGACTTCATTTCAAATTATATTTATATCTTCATCTCTGTTATCAGCTGTCATTCGACTATCACGAAATCCTTAGTAGAGAAGAATTTTATTCCATTTATCGCTATATAAAATGCTTACATAGTACCTTAACCTCTGGTCTCGTGTGAACTTTTCCTACGATACATTTTCCTCAGTATTTACCTGATAAAACTATAATGTAACTATCCAGAACACTTTTACGACCGTCCTACGTATCTACTCCGTTGATGTGCCTGACATTATGAGGTGTCAATTGAATATGCCCATATCATCATACATTTTTCTGTCTTTAGTAGCTGTAAAGGTATTTTATAGCGCACAAAATTGCCATTAAAAAGTTCTAAGGTAATTAAGATGGCCAGATGGAAGACATATAATATACTCTCTTATATAAGGATCTTGTTTATGGATACTATAAGCGATATTTTATATCTATAAGTTTTCCTTTAGAATTGAAAGAGCAATAAAAGTTCGAATTTATACTATACCTAATGTTAATGTCACTATCAATTTTTGAGGAAAATTCAATTTTGACACAGCTACCACATAAACCTCAACTAGCTGAAATTTATTGGCTCTCAAGATGTTATACAACATATGGACAGACTTTTCATTGAAACTTTGTTGAAAATTTCTTTGCAAATACGACGGATATACTTCATACAAGCAGTTAACCAGAATAACATTGCTTGTTATGTTGTTTAAAGATTAACTATCATTGTTTAATAAAATATTCTTATATGTGTTTACATCAAATTCTCAGAAACATGACTTAATACAGTACAATACAGTACAATAGACTTTAATAAATTGTTATGAAGTTTAGTTCTGCCTTTATAGGTACAATGCTCAAACGGGTATCAGATAGACCAAATTTAATATTGATTTGCGAAAAATATATTTACAAATTTTATCATACAAGATACCTACTTAGAATCTGAAATCCCAGATTCTTTTTTTGATGCCTGATTTCTGGCTCAACTATACTTTCTAGTACGAGCAAAACTTCTATCCCGACGGTTCCGTATGTAGTGATTGGAATGAAGTAAGTACTTTGTGGAATTATTTTCTAGGTATGAACAAATATTTTTTTTCCATAAATCCCGAAATCAGTCTCAGGAATCTATTTTGTTTTCATCATTCTTATATATTCACAGTGTTTTTTTTTGATGAATAATAATTAACGGGACTTGAACTCACGGCCCTATCATTACAAGTCGACCACTTTATCATTGAGTCAAGCCGCCGGATTGTTAATGAAATAACGTTACTTTTTTGTCAAAATGAATTTAGTGAATTTGGTGTTCCATTTTTTAAAAAAATGTACATTTTTAATTAATTTCAAAATATGGAAATTGAGTGCCTAAATTTTTTGTGAAAAACTTTTTTTATTTATTCCTGTAATAGCCGAGTTATCGATCGTGGACACACTAAAAACTCACCCTGTATTTGTATCTCTATATAGGTATAGACCTTTTGGCAAGGATCAATTTCAATATGTGTCGTATCTATGTCACATGTGAGGGTTAAAGTTATCCTCCCATCAAACAACATGAATGAAGCCCGCTGCGGACACGCTATTTGTTTTATTGCCAAGTAGTATAATACGTGTATATAATCAGTATTACGAATACAAACATTAAACAAGAGTATTTCTACCAGCTACAATGATGATGATTCAGTTCTAGAGTTTCTGGGAAGCATTCAAAGCGCCAAATGTAATTACTAGAAACATATTATGGAACCATGTCGAGCTTTAAAGCTTTCCCACTAACACACCTTGACCAATTTAAGCCAACTGTTACATCATGGAAATACGGCTTTATTGGAATTATTGTTTCAGCTGACAAGCTCTATAGGTACAATGTTATCATAAAGCAAGGGATATATTGCTTATTGTTATGTATTTTAAAAAATTAACTTGATTTATTACATAAATAATTAGATTTCCATTCCAGATTATTCAGCATTTCTGGTTGAATTGCTACATGTTGTTACCCTTTTAGTTCTTCCAGGATTAATGCTTAAGAGACCCTTTTTTAGCCCAGATTCCGCTGTCCGTACGTCCGTCCGTCTGTCAGCGGATTTTCATGAAATAAAATAGGTAGACAGGGGAATTTTATTTTTAAAAGGTACGGAACCCTTAGTTTGAAGTTTCGAACCGCACCTGGACATATTTATAAATAACCTAATTCTCTGGGGTTTAGAAAAAACTAAAAATAGTTTTATAGAGAATATTACCGACTTTTGACGTAATAGTTGACATGTAACAACGAATTAGGAAGTATGTCCTAATTATGTAGATTTGAGCTTTGACGTCTAGAAGGGTAACTGTTCCATTCCCCAGCATATCACCTATAACTGCACTTCTTTGAGTGCCGTACTCGTATTCGAGGTTGGATGCTTCTCTGCCTTAAAAGTGTTACCACAGACAAGGAGATCCGCAGTTTTACGTGGTTTCCGAACCACCAATATGTCTCCAGTCACACCATTCCAGAGAACTGTTCTAAGGAAATATACTCGCTGGTTTCCCGTTGCCTTGCGAGAGTAGGAGAATGTAATACGACAGTCGAACGCGCGCCTGCACCAACGGTCACTCGTCCAAACCTTTGCCAACGCATTGTGCTGCTTAACTTCGATGATCGAAGTCGGTCAGTTTTATCCCGCAGCTACGCACTCCCCAGTATTTTACAAAGTTTGTATAATATTAACGTTTTTTTTTTCTTTCAATTTCTGAGGGAATTATAAAGTTATTTTTTTATTATTATAAAAAAAAATGAAACAAAATGTTATAATCATAAAAGAGTAAAACAAATTTGACCGAATTCCCAAACATCGGAGGTATACAATTCGACTCTAGTATGTCTATATGTTTTTTTGCTCAAGTGTTGTAGAGTTTTCAGAAATATATGCACCCTGATAAACAAAGTTCAGTAGATGCTGTTGGATCCAATAACGAAAAAAAAAATCGGTTCATAGATACTGTCCGCAACCGTAAGGTGCAGGGAGAAGTATTGAAAGAAAAAGCCCCATTTCACAGAATTTTCTCAAATGAAAAAGTTGTACCTTCAACTCAACATTATGAAGCGATGTAAGAAATCTCAAAAGAGCTGTTTTTGATGAATAATAATTACAGATCTGGACCCAAGGACTACCTCCTACGTATTTATGCAAACTGAGATTGAATTGAATTCGAATCGAACACATGATGAAAAATGGTACCTATTGGTATTGTTTTCAAATCGTTTCATGCCAGGTTCTATTCGACAATTCTGGAATCGTATTGAAGTCGAATAGTATGGAATACGAATGGGATTAAAACATGGCAGACTAAGTTTTTTTTTTTAATGATATCAAAGTGATACTTTTCATATCAGAGAAGTTAAGCAAATATTAAAACCAACAATAAAAATTAATAGAACAAACACTTATAAGATAGATTAATTCAAGACTAGCTTATATTAAGAACTGTATTGTCTCAACCTTTGAAGGGCTGTAGAGCGTAGCCCTTAAGAAAAACGTAAATTCGGAGGAAATTCGGCAAATCTACGCATTATCTCCTTTAATTAGACACATAAGTTTTGACGATCGGTTCAGTACTTACTGAAAACTCAGAATTTCAACTGTGTATTAATATATAGATTCACTGGATCTTGACAAAATCGATGTACTAACCTGTAATGAAAGCCGAACAGTATGGAAAATATTCAGTTTTTTTTTTAATCAGTCATTAGAAAAACTTAACATGTAGATGTTTTACTGAGATATATTGGACTGTTGAATTTTTATCACGCGAAAATACTAAATAAAACAAAACAGCGTTGATCAAACGTATCCACCATTAAAATACCTATTCTGATGTTATAATGGTAGGTATATATAGCAAATGCTCGCGAAATCGCATACAGAAATCATCTACAAATTACGTCTCAAAAACCTCATTTTTAGAATTATTATAATTATTTATAGTAGGTATCCCAACAAATGTTTGAATTGAAAAGTATTTTTTTTTATTATTGTTACCCATTATAAACACTGAAATCCCGTTTTTTGCTACAGGGTTTTTAACTTTATGTCATGTCCACAGTGTAGAACTTGAAAGGAATAGATGGTATTCTCGCAATCAAAGTCAGATAAATAGCACTAACGTCACTCATATCGAGTTTTAGATTTATTTACCCCATTCCACCCCCTCAGGGGATGATTATCGGAGAATCACCAATCACATGTTTGCTTATTTGTTTTTCTTGGATTACATATAACGAGTTTTAAATCAAGCAGTCTATTTAATTTCCCCCTTTTACCCCTTTAAGATTGCTATCTCTATATGTAAGGTACCTAAGTTCATATCTATACCTCCGAAAACGTTTACCTATGCAAAATTTCATGATGATCGGTTGATTAAGTTAAGGCGTAAAAACGCAACAAACAAACAAACTGACAGACTAGCATTTATAATATTATAGTTAGAATATGGACTGCTAGTTCTTTTATATTTCTCAGCAAATGCAAGCGGTCAAACATACAAAGAACAAAGTGATATTTTAGGTCAAAAATGACCGTATGCTTTACAGTGTTGCCATTACTAGCGATATATCCCAAAAGGAGCTATTAGTATATATACCTATATATTGCCATAGTTTTTTCCTCTTAAATTTAATTTTAGTGATTACATTCATGTATGTCTAATAAAAATGTATGTATTGATAAATTTGCTATTTTTATAACAGATTGTAACGATTTTTAGCTTTGTCCTTTATCTACAATTTAAAGTTGATAGTATAGACATCGTGAGTGTTACTACTGCCCGTGAAACATTGGTTTCACCTTTTACGTCACACCAGCCCTTAATATTTGATTCAGTATTTTGTCTCAACCAGCAGTTTATGTAATAGTATAAGCTCTATGATCCAAACACTTCTACTTACATCTGACATTGAGGAAGTAGCCGATGCTGGAGAATCTGCCCAGCCTATGGCGGGCAATGCACTTGTACCAGCCACTGTGTTCACGCCTGATTTCGGTAAAGTTGAGGAAGCCATCGGGCGTTTGTTGGACTGGCGTATCGCCGTCGTCCTTTTGCCAGACGGGCAGCGCCTTTGGATTTGCGTCCACGTCGCATTTCAATGAGACTGGCATTCCTTCACGTATCGGGAAGCCGAAACCTGGTTCACGGGATATCCCAAACGATGGTGTATCTGTAACAAGAAAAGAGAATGTGTTATTTCAGTGGATTATCTATTTCTTGAATGTTTGTAGAGATTGTAAGAGAATTTGCTAAGCTGGCAAAATGTTTAATTTCATTTATACTCAAAGGCCGTCTTATCCTGAAATTTTAAAATCCTTAGAATGTCAAGGTTATTTGATAAGGGATGAAAAGAGGGAAAAATGTATTATGTATGTGTTGTGGCTGAAAACTACCTACATACGGAAATGTAGGATATAAACAGCTTAAATTTAAAGGAAATTATTACTCAAAACAATACTAACTGTTTGTAGGCTCATTTTATGGAAAGCCGAATCCGTATAACGGAGAATGGCGACAAGGAAAAGTTAAAATAGATATATTTTATATTTTTTTAATTGAAATGGTATATATTTAAAACGTATTTAACATTTTTTCTTCTGACAAAATTGCACCCTGTCTTATTTACCGTACAGGTATTTTATGGAGAAGATTGGAAGTATTTAAAGAGAATATATATTAGAAGTATATGACTTGAATATATCATAAGACCTGAACGATAAAAGGGCTTTCTACATAAACATTCTGTTATGTAGACAATACCATATCACATTTTCAGAATTCTGGAATAAAATTATCTTATACAATAATTCTCCTATCGCTTTTATGAGGAACATTCTTTAAACATCAAAAATATCTTTAAAAAATGCTTATGCAAACAAGGATATATGTATGTAATGTATGTAACCTTCTCAAAGCAGCCTGCCTAGAATTCTGCGCCATCGTTGACAACAAACACAACAGACCCATCACGCGTAGCTTTGCAGAGAATTGAAAAATTAAATTTCACTCTCTGGAAGTTTTATTGGCAAATCTCTTGCCCTTTGTCATATATGTGTAGCTGTCTGGTTCTTTCTCTTTCAGATCTTTCAGTGATCTACGAAATATGAACTCTCAAAAAATCAATATACAGTATATATATATATATATATATATATATATATATATATATATATATAGTTGCTGTGGGGTGAGATTATATGGGGTTGAGTTGGAGAGAGGCAAAACGAGAATCTCAAAGGAGGAAACTTGTCGACTCAGTTGTTGTATTTCCGTTTTGTATCTCCACCATTCATCTATCTATTCGCTGTGTTTTCTGATAGACACACGATTGTTCGATGGAGCCAAGATGGTGGATGAAGATGTTGTATGGTTGACAGATGAGTTTTTGTCATTTTCTCAAAGATATTTGCGGATAAAAATAATAGAATTAGATAATTTAGAATAAAACTAGTAAGTATCTACATATGGAATGTCTTTATATTTATATTTAAGTAGCGTTGAGTTTCTGACGATTATTTTCAGACTTACAGTTTCACCGAATCATCTAGGTGTACGTACTTAAATGGAGTTTAAAGAATAAACTCAATCAAATTCACCGAACCTTCTAGAAGGTATATGTGAGGTACACTGAGGTACACTTTGTCACACGATTGTCAGTTTGACAAGCATCTAGAACATTATTACAAGCGTCTAGAATGATCATAGAACATTCTCGATGAAGTTTCAGATATACAAAGCCGTGTCCATCATGGGTCACACTCAGTTTGTAGAAGTCGATGAAAGTCGGTCTATGAAATTAGTTCAGTCATTACAGACGGTGAAGTCTGTGGCAGTTTAGATTGTCAACGTGACAAGTCAAGTTCTGGCAGCTGTACTACTAAGGAAGGGGGTGTACAAGGTGTCGAAAATAGACGTTTTGAAGCAAAGTGTGAACTTTGGAGTATTATGCAATTGAACTCACCCCACAACGTTTAGCATAAGGGTTGAAAGTTACATTATATTTGAACGAGTAGTAAAACTTTTTAGTATATGCCTCTTGCAATGTTTGAAGGTAATGTCAATGGCTTTTTAAATTGACTATTGTATCTATGATCCCTATTCATTTAACGCAAATTTTGGGTACATTTTTATACACATTGATCGATTCGTTTCAACTCCAATCGTTTCCAGCTAGTCAGTTATATGATTTGTTATTAATAGTACAAAAATAATACACAACTGTAGCGAAGCTGTTTGTAATTGTCATGGATCAATAGTTGGAACAGAAATAATATCACCTGTAAAGCCAGCTACTTTGATAAAATACCATCCAGGCGCACGCCAATGGATTTTTGTCGCATAAAAATCCTGTAATGACTCATAATTTGATTCATTATACGCCCAACATTCTTGAGCAAATTTGTGTCAACGAAGACCTACATATCATAATTTGTCGAGAGGGTCCTATTTGTCCCCATGTCTAACGCTTATTTTCCCAAATTAATTGGGCAATGTACCCCCATATTCCTGCTCTCCCCCTCTTCTTCTTCTTCTTCCGCTTGGTAAATGCGTGTGGAATTTCCAATGGGTTATTTATATGATGGCGATGGGAACTGCTGCTACTCGCTGGGAATTTGGGAAGGACGTGACTTTTTGCGCCTTCCCCCTCCCTAACACTCCAACTATGAGTTGACATGGAAATTGATGCGAAACAGTAAGGGCGTATTTACATGTTGCTGGTAACTTGACCGAGCAACTAAAAAAGACTATTTGAAAGTCACTGTGTTTGTCTAAACAGCATGTTAGTGACTGAAAATCACAGAAATCATGAGTCCAAATAATGGTACTTCAAGCAAAAGACGAGATTATCGACCAAAGCTAATTATTTCTGACACATGAAGGCCTAAAACTTCTACATTTGAATATAGTATAGGAATCATGTATTCAAATTAGAATAAAAATACCTGCAATATTTTATGAATGAAACCTTCATTCATCAGGTCAGAAAATAATGATTTTCTAATTTAATTGTAGATGGTATTGAATCAAGACTTTCTATAAATTTGACTGGAATCATTCTCATTGGTTTCTTAGTTGGTCAAGTTAATGGCATCGTGTAAAGTCGCCTTTAGTGCAGTAGCGAAAGTGGCTCTTCTCTTGAATACGAACAATGCTTTTTGATGGCAAGATATTTTTTGCCACCTAAATGCTAAGCATCGAGCGAGTTTCGCGATACCACTAATTTTGCATCGTGGGTTTTGCTGCATCTACAAACAACAACAAAACAGATTGTAACTAGACAGCCAATAGAAGGGGTATAAAAAATTAACCAGCAATTCGGCATTTCCGTCATCCAACGAGAATAATAAAATACTACTTTATTGTGATCGTATATATAGTGTGTCTCCCGTTACCATAGCTGAATGTAGTGGTATCTGAATATTAGTTATAATTAATCTATATAATTGGGACCTACTTCAATTTTCTTTCACTGCCCTTGCGACAAGCTAGCCTAGCGTCCAGTGTCTCCCCTTATGTCTGTCAGTTGAAAAAATGTTCTAGAATATATGAAATTGGCTAAACTGTCCGCTTGGCGCCTTCGTTAGTTGCCGCTAGTGTGTACCTACTGTCAAGCTTTTTACCTTGATAGACGTCAGCTAAGTCACTAGACTCTAGGTGCTAAGCAAACCACCCGTCTGTGCGTACGTGGCCATAGTCTACGTTAAAAATGCTGTATATCATAACTCATCTTTTTCTGCACCGATGAACATTTCCAAAGGTGTAGGTGAAGTTTGTTTTCAGAAATTGAAATTATTTCTATGAACTTTTAAATATATACAGGGTCTCGACAATTTCCTAAGGACATTATTGCTATTTAAGAGATAAATGGGTGGTTAAATTGAAGAAAAATTGAAGAGATATTGCATAATCTTTACATCTTCAATATTCCGTTTTGCATATAAAAAAATCAAAGGTCCCTGAGATATTTAGAAAAAAATAAAAATAATCCATTTTTTTTATTTATTTTCTCAATTGATACTTGGAGAGGAAAGCTAAAATTTTGCTTATACAGGGTTCCCCATAATAGACTACCCATTTTAATATTTGAATAAAATTTTTTTTAGTTAACAAAACAAACTTTTTATTTTAATATATTACAGTAACTCTTTGGGATTTATAATAACTTATAAATATTTGGCTAATTTAATTCTAACTTTTAAAAATCACGTCTTCTAAATGACCTCCACCAACTTCAACACATTTTTCAATATTAGATAAAAAGTGTATCATTACACGGCGTAGTAAACCTTCGTCTATTCCTTCAACTTCACGAATTTTAACTTTCAGTTCCTCGGTTGTACCTGGATGACTCGCAAACACTTTGGCTTTTAAATATCCCCACAGGAAAAAATCTGGTGCCGTTAAGTCGGGGGACCTCGAAGGCCAAGGCCAATCTCCGAATCGAGAAATGAGTCGGCCATTAAACATTTCTCGCAGGACCCTCATTTAGTTTCTGGTGGTATGAGCTGTTGCCCCATCTTGTTGGAATAGTAAAGCATTGTTTAGTAATCCTCGTCTATTTAATTCTGGAATAAGAAATATCTCCAGCATATTAACGTAGCGCTCGGATGTTACTGTTACAGCGCGGTTATTTTCATCGTCAAAAAAATAAGGGCCAATAATAGTTCCTACATCACACCACACAACAACTTTTGGACTATGGAGGTTCTGTGTAAAGATTTCACGAGGATTTTCATTTGACCAGTATCTAAAATTCTGTTTATTGACAATGCCGTTCAAATAAAAATTTGCTTCGTCGGTCAGTAGGAGTTTGAATTGCTCCTTGATGTAAGTCCAAAAATTCTTGACAAAAAGCTAATCTTGCTTCTTTATCTTGATTGCTAAGGTGCTGTGCCATTTGGTATTTATAGGGATGAAATTTTAAATCCCTTTGAATAATTCTATCTAAGCTTCCCTTCGATATTCCTAAGATAAGGGTTTGTCGATTAGCAGACCTTTTAGGACTTCTCGTAAACGCAATTCTAACTCGTATTTTCTGGTGTACGAACTGTTCTTCGACGCCCAGGCTTCTTCAAATTTTGTACAGAACCATTTTCACGCCAATGACGAACCCATAACTTAACAGATTTACGATTTGGGTCACGCGCTATTGTTGTTATTAAACTGACGCCGGAATGCACGCCTAACTTCTTCTATCGAATTGCTTCTTATGTAAGTTTCTACACAAAACACACGTTGTTGGACTGAGTATTCCATGAAAGTTCAAACGGATGTTCAAATAATGTCTCAAAGCAAATAAATTAAATAATTATTGATGAAAACTAACAAACTTCTCGTAGAAAAATACGTTCCACGAAATTATTAATTGAAAATTTATTTGTGATAGGCGATTACTTGATTGATAATTCACTTAAATCCCAAAGAATACAGAAGATAATCCCATAGAGAACAACCTATTTAGTTATCTCGTAGGGAATTTATTAATAATATAAAATGGGTATGGGGAACCCTGTTCAAGTAATGACCAAGATGAATATGATGGAATTGTTAGAAATATTTTATCTTTTTTTATTATCAATGTTATTATGAATTGATTGAGTATCAATTGAGAAAATAAATAAAAACAGAATGATTTTCAGTTTTTTCAAAATATTTCAGGAACCTTTGATTTTTTTTATTTGCAAACTGGCCCCGTATCATGTAAAATTTGTCTCAGTGTTGCCACAGTCTAGTATACGCAGTCTATAAACTCTTGGATATAAAAGAGATAATATCAATTTCATTCGGAACATGTCAAAAGTAATTTATTATTCACAAATACACGCAATCAACCTCACTTTTATAATTTTTACTCGAGTATCATTTTAGGCTCAAGACTGACACTGTACCAAATCGACATTTTTTTGCAATTTCTATTTCCGTGATAACCCCGCCGAATATTGAAGAGGTGTAAATTACTGTTATCCATTTCAAACATTCGTCTATCCCTTACCGAAAGGTCTCTACATTCACTCGATTTTTTTTTTCACCAAATAAAGGAATGAATATAGGCCCGGTTATTGGTGAAAAAGTTGACGCATCAATCAAGCTTTAAATTTCTAATTTGAATGGGTCCTGGACGATATTATGGTGATTGGAAAAAAATCTTCTTACGATATACTCAATAACAACCACTATATACACAGATTTATTCATAGAGGGCCCAACAAAACCAATCCGTTCTCTGTTGCCTGGACAGATAGATAGATACTGGTGGCATCGTATCGTATCAAAGTGTCGGATGCAAATAGATGAAAAAAAATGCTCTTTTTTATGTTGAAAATCAATCTTGGCCCTCCTCCCTACATATACCATCTCCTCTATCGAGATCGAGCAGTGTGTTGTTCCATCTATTCCATACCCTGTCATGATCTGAACATAAATAAATGTGAATAAAACCATTTCCTGCACAAAATGTACGTGACCGCGTTCCCTGTTGGATTACTTTATAGATATAGGATGGTTCATCTGAAACGTTTTCATCCATAAACACTAGGATGTAAAGCTAAAAAATAATGCTATGAAAGAAATGTTTATATTTTTTTAAACGAAATAATATTAATTCCATTGTTGCTGGTACTTATGAAGTGGTGCTGTTATACGTAGATAGAAGACTTGGTATTCGGAGGCAGGTTTGGCGCCTGGGCCTGAGAAATATACCAACAGCCGCCCTGGCAGTATCTAAGACTGAACCTTCTAGTTCAAAGGAATGCTAAATCGGTCAAGTACAGATTATTACTACAGGGACCTTCACCGATAAGACAAAAACAAGGCAATGTCTATGTCTGAGGAAAGTTATATGAAGAAATTAAGGCAGATCTAATATTGGGAATGTCAATGAATAAAATAGCAACTTACTATAACACTAGAAAATAATTTGCAGTTGTCGGACCATGGTGGTAGTACTTTCCTTAATAGCTAGTTTTGACTGACGGCTCCAAAACTGACTCAAGAACATGGGTCAGTATCTACGAGGTACAATAGAGCCTAGGAAATGATGCCAGCAGCACTACAAGAGCTGAACTTATATCAAACAACATCGAGATTGAATTACTTCACAATCACAATAAACTGACTCTAGCTTCGGTCTCAGGGCACCAGGGAACTGAAGACGATGAAAAGGCCGACCAACTAACCAAGCAGGGAGTGGAGCAGGCCATGATAGGACCAGAGCCTTCATGTGGTATCTCTAAATGCCACATTAAGAGACATGTCGATTAAAATCGAGACTTGGAAGTGGTGGCAAGAAGTCCTAGAACATATAGAGAAGCTAATTTACCACTAAAAAGCCCTTCATCTAAAATGTCACGTGAGCAATTTCAAAAAAAGTGATGCTGACATGACATGGTAGGCTTCGAAAGCATAAGAATAATATCGGTCTTCATGATTTTTTTCTAAATACGGAATGATCCTTTAGAAAAAAATAGCTTTCATATCTTCAACAATGTTTGTAAATTATAGGCTAAGTGAAAAGTTATTTTGGCAAAATTTCACAATTCATTCACTATGTACAGTGGCGCCACAGGTGGACCATCCTGTATATTGAAAAAGAGAGTGAGAGAGGGAAAACTGAGGAGCAGCGATACTAGACTCTCAAAAAGAAAACTTATGCGCACACACACAGTGAAGCCATAAATATTATTGCATTTGTTGCCACGTAACTTTATGATATTGTTAAGGTCGACGTTAATAACATGGAAATAGATGCCGAGATCCTATTCCCATCACTATATAATATAATTGATAGTTGATCTTACCAATGGTATTCTCTGTGAAATATTTGTGAAAGAATGCAAGAGAACAAAGCTTCCTTTGTTGAATTCGCCAGGAAGGATTATAATATAGTTTTTGGAAAATTCAAACTTTTTACTACTGGTTATTGAGGTTTGCTTTGAGGGCTGATCCAAGCAAGCATTCAAGGTAGTTGAGATTTGTCAAATTTCCACGTCGATGTTGGTAGAGTCGACAGGTTGTATACCGCGTTATACGCTAAAGGTATATTTTTAAATTATTTTTCCATTTCTATTAATAGCGTACATTGACATTTACTACCTTACAGTTTATTATTTATGTATTTACTGTTAAGAAATATTACATATTGTAATATTGTGGAATATAGAATTTGGCCCTAAGGTTGTATCTAGATTTCCTTATATCTTGTAGGTATTTATTTGTGGAGTAAAGAGTGGATAATCAAATATTAGGGAAAGGTGTAGTTGGTCACTACGAGGGATTAGGTATATTTTGTTACAGTTTCACTAGAAGTTTCACTTCGCGGAGTTTTGGAGGTGGATTCCCTCTAGCGATTGTGCCAAGCATACTGTAAACTGAATTGTATCGTGTTGCAAAAATTACTTGTGTTGCTTTTCTGTCCGCTTCTTCGTTTCCCGTTATCCCAATGTGTAACGGGCTGGGTTTCTTCTTCCGTTTTGCTAGGTGAAGCTGGTTTTCGTTAGAGCTATGAATGGTTAGGAAGGGTATGTTTCTTGCAAAGATTTACGGAACGGAAATTATCAGGGTATACTACTGCTGCTCCTGCTGAAGTCTTAGATGCATTTAATAGGGCTTCGAGGTTGTCTTTATTATATTTGTTGTTGTCTTAGGTAGATTATTGAGATGTGTGACATACTGGTTTGAGTAGCATCCATGTGGGAAAGGAAAAGGTTCAATTTACTGGAGAAGACTTTGATTCTCTCATAAAATGGTTTTGATAATCTGGGTTTATTGTTGTAGAGGTTATTGAATTTATTCGTTAGAGTATTCTCATAAGTGAGTCTTCAGTTTTGTAGCATATATTAAGCTATCTGTGGATATCAATATAGGTAATGTACGAATGTTATTTTATCATACCAAAATTTCAAAGAAAATAATAAAAATATAATTTTGTACATCTAAAACATGCTTTCTGAGACTTTAGAAGTTTAACGTAACTATTCTTCCTCATTTAGATGTAACAAGATCAGTTACCGCCTCTTGTAATAAATATAGTAACAGTATCATTCAATAGATTCCCTTGAAACAGGTTTTAAATTATTATCATTAATTAAAACAAGTTTTTATTGTAATGTTCAGTTTCCACAGAATTTCAAATATCTATAACACATTCACATTCGAGTTAAAATTAAAGATACGATTTGCTTTTGAGAAAACGACAGAGTACCTAATCAATAAAGTCCCGAGCAATTTTATTCGAACGTACATTCACGAAAAAGTCTCCAAGACATCCGAAACAACTGTCGTGCATATGAAAGAGGTCAATCGTCTCACTCAGCTTGTCTCAATATATCTATTCAACTCTTTATGCTGTTGAGCTCCTCACTAATCAAATATTGATGCGGGAGTTATTCAAGATAAATTGAAAAGCACCGTTATGCTAACATGTCGCCGGCAAGAGCAGATTTGGAGATGAGGTTTCCTGGAGGAAAAAGTAAAAAGCCAGCATGAAAATTGCAGATTGGTGGCTAGCTACTAAGGGCATTTTTGTGTACTTACCTATTTTGGAATGTTTTGTCAATACTTATGCTCACAGTGAGTTTGAATGTGGGTTGCAAACATTATTTGTTTCTGACTCGCTTTTTCAAAAAGAGATATTCATGCCTCTATGGGTTGATGTTCTTATTTAATGGCTTTGAAATATATGGTACGATGTTGGTGTATTGGTTATAAATAAGTATTTTGCTTAAAAAAATCAAGTTTCAAGATAAAAACCCACAGCATGTTCATAGATCTAGAAAAATCCTATCATATATTTAAAAATAATCTTAAACATATTAGAAACGTGAATAAAAAGTTCTTAATTGTTTTAAGATGGATGAAATACAAGCGGGTTATTGGCCAAGTGCAATTCAACATTGATTTTGCCACGGATTTTCCAGTTCTGTTCTACACTTTGCTATCTACAACTAAACGCTCAATTTAGTTTGTTCCTACATTTTCTCTCCAATAGTTACTGAGCTATTTTACAGGAACGGAAAGCTCGAACATGCATCTGAATGCCTCACATAAGTATTAATTTATATTTTTTTAGGATTCCGAGCCAAAATGGTGTCAATGTGATCATGTTACTAAGCCTCCGTTGTCTGTCCGTCTGTCTTTCAACAACATATATCTCTTGAACTTTAATACGTGGACACATGAAATTTTCAAAAATTAAGTATTACTATAAAAAGAAATAATGAAAATACATTAAGAATTAAAAGGGGTCCCTAAATAATAATCTTCTGTTTTTGCTATATCTCAATAATGGCGGAATCTTTGGAAACGTAAAAAGTAAACAGTTCTTGTAACCTTCGTGTGCATTTTTAAAATTGATTTGGACATAACTGAGCACATTGCTTATGACCTCACACTTTAGGCAGGTTTGGGACTGGTCAAAGTATCTTTTACTTAAAATGGGTTGATGTTATAACCCAGCCTTGTCTGTCTGTCCGTCTGTTATTTGCAAATTAACTTGACGAAAAATTTATGGAAAAGACAAAAAATAACTTATCATTAGGAATGTTGAGCATAAAATTCGGAGAAAATACGCAAAATAGGTCCTGACTCAAGTATGAAACCTTCTGTATGCAAGCCAAACTCGCACTTTCTTTCAAAATATGAAAGATTTAGAAAAAATATTTATCCTTCTGTTCATTAGTACTGCATCGGCCTAAGATAAATATTTTTTAGAAAAACTTGGACCAACTTTATATGTTGGTGTTTGGTGCACTAAAAAATAAAAATAATATTAATTCTATTGGTACTGGTAATTTTGAGGATGTGCTATTGTAGTTAAATAGAAGTCTTTTGTCACCAACTTCACAAGTAAGTACCAGCACCAAAATAATTAATATTATTTTGTTTTTCCCGGTGCACCAATAAATAAAGTCGGTCCAATTTTTTTGTAAGAAATATTTATTTTACCCTTTTGAGTGTAACATTAGTCATGAAAATCGTTGAATATTCACTTATACCAAACAAGACAAAATTAATTCTAATACCCACGTATATTCTTTACAGTTGAATTGTATACCTGCACCATTTGAGGGTTCGTCGGTCAAAAAATCAGATTATTTCACTTATATTTATACCAGGTATCCTATCAATTGAGAGGAATCTACCTCAGTTTTCATTTAACTGAACTCTTGACTAATAAAGTTAATATCTATATTGTAGTTTTTTATTTCCATTTTGAAAAATTCTTATGTATCCCAAAATGATTTAATATTTGGATTACAAAATAACATATAATAAAAAATAAAACCTGACCCAATCTATCAAAAAAACGAATCTCCTTTCTTCTAACACTAGGAAATGTACAAATGAATTCGATAAAATTAATCAAAACAACATGTTCGTACAAGACAAAATATTCCAAAAAACCAATGAAACCGATACCTCTACTACTACTAATATTAATTTTATTCTTCAGCTTCATCTTCTGTTCTTGTTTCACCACTTGATTGTTGACTTCCATTTCAGTTGCAAAAGTATTATCGGACAATGATTGGTAAGCTGTTGAAATTGTCGTTATGCTTGATATTGTTAAATTGGAATATTTGAGAAAATTATGTTTCTTCAACCACGTTTTGTATTCCTCATCTGACACATGAATCTCCGACTGACTGTCATATGATCGATACAGTTTTTTTTCTTTCACTTTTTTTGATATCTTACGTTGTGGCAGAGAATTGGACGCTTTCTTAGTTCGACCATTTTCTAGATATGTTTGACTATATAAATTTCTCAAGCTTAAATATGGATTGGAAAATTCCATCGCATACTCTTCTTGAGAAGAAATATTATTTTCCAAATTCTCTAATTTGTTCTGATACAACATTTGATTGTGATCATTCACAATAGGACATTTTAAATTGATGTAATCATAGCAATCTGGTTTTGTAGAGATGTCGTCTTTAATATTAGAATCTTCGGAATTCAGTGCTGCTTCTTGTTGTTCTTTTCTCACCTGTTCATTATGATACATGTTCACCATATGACGTATCGGACTCATCATGGCACTACTATGTAAATATCGTTTGTGGTATTTGAAAGGTCGCACAATTTTTACACTTGGATCTTGCTGCGGATCGTTCCGTGTATCCCAAAATACGTACATGTCCGAAGGTTTTATACAAACTTGTAGCTCCTTATCACTCATTATCTTCGTCAGTGGTACAATTGTTTTTGATATCTTATCAAGTAGATGCATAATGTTATCCTGTCCCGTTTTGTTATCTCCATCATCCTGTTGATGATATAATCTGCCAAGGAAGCGGGTAGCTGTTTGGTTTTGTTGTATCATTTGTTCTTGAATGTTCTCGTAACTTATAACAGCATGCGAGTATTTGGAAGCCAGTTCCAGGTTCAGCAGATCCTTTTCTAGACTGAGCATGTTTCCATAATCGTCGTTTTCTGTATTAAAAGTAAGGATAGAGTCCTTTAGCGAGATTTTCTCGTTATTAAGACAATCGTTGTTCAAAAATGCTATTTTCTCATCAAAATTATTTGAACCATAATTCTTGGTAGTGTCGTATCCATTTCTTTGATAACATTCATTTTGAGAAAAGGACTCACGTTTCTGAGTATTATTCATTTTAAATTTTCCATAATCCCTAATGTTGTATATTTGACCATCGTACGATGGAATTTCACAAGGACTTTCGATGTCGCATGAAGTATTCTCTGCATTTTCCATTGGAAAATTATACATTTTCACAACATATAATTTGAAAAACTCCCTTCCCACAAAAACCCTATTCTTATGCCAGCTAAAATGTCAGATTTGACAATTTTGAATAGCAAAGACGTCAACATGACAAATCGCTGTTTATAAGGAGAGATAAATAAATTCTTGACTAAAAGCAAAGAGTAGGAATGAAGCTGTCACGTAAATGAAATAGATGTGTGGTATCGGTTCCACCATATTGAGCTTTCTGTAATTTTTACAAGCATTTTGTATTGAGTGCATTTACCTAGGTTTTTCTGTACCTTATACATAATTAAATTAATGAGTTCAGCAATACATCATGACTAAATAATTAGCAAAGATCTAGTAAAATTCCTTGTATCGTGCACCTAGCTCTTATAAGAGACATTACCTATGACATGTAGTGTCAAAATATTGCCTTATGCTGCCAAATTTTCCGTAAAATGTTATGAATTTCGTAATATTCAAATATAAATCATGGTATGTGGAGAACGCTTACGTTTGAAATGTCAATGTGATCGATGTAAGCCTAAACTAATCAACAAAATTCTACCAAAAATTTGCTGCATCAAGTCCACCGGACTTTTTATTGGACTCGCTTTGAGTTTGTACATTCTTTATCACTATATCAACGATTGCAAACCATTTACCGATACTCCATTACTGTTCTAAGTCCACGAAGCAAAATGAACAAGAGTCCATCAGAAGAGGACGAGCAAGAAAATGCACACGATATATCATGTCCTGATTGTGCACTTTGTAAAGTGTTCAGGTCCTTGAATTTGAACAAAGAAAATAGTCTTCAGTTTTCACGATCTGTTATCGATACATTGCATTCCTGTAAAGAGCTATTGGATAGTTTATTGATGTTTGTGGAGGACTGTAAGTGTCAAAAAGTATGTGAAAGTGTCTGCTGTCCAAAGAAAAGTATTGACTGTAGCAATACGTTTTCCACAGTTTGTTTGATTAGGGAACATAGAGATGTTGCAGTTTCATCTATGACCGTTACCGTTGTGGAGTCGGAAAAGAAGATAAGTGAAACAAAAATTGAGACTGTAGCAGAAGAGAGTAATAAAGTGGTTACAGTCGTGGAGGAACCTGTTCCAGAGAAAGTAGATCCACCAAAAAGAAAGAGAAAATGCTGCAAATGCAAGTGTAAATCATGTGTGAAGCGTAGAATTGCTAAGGATATAGAAAACAAGTTGAGCAAGAAGTCAGGTGAGAGCACAGAACGTGACATAAAGATTGAAAAATACAAGAATCTATGCAAATGTCCTCCGATCATTATTTTCGATAAGCCGCCAGCAAAGAGGAACTTTTTTGAGTTTTTCAAATGCCTTCTACCAGGAGAATCGATGCATTTAAAAAACTGTGATAAAAATAATAGCAAATCATCTGCTCAAGAAGCTTCCACAGATAGCAATTTTTCTATCGAGACGCTAAACTACTCCAACAAAGATGATTTGTCACGCAGCAACAGCAGAGCTCCACCAAGACGGCAGTCTGGTGGTGGTGGCAGCTCAAATGATTTTGAATTTTACAACAACTTGCAACCACCACAAGGACAGGATGGTTTCTTTTTTGAAAATTGTAGTGTTCGCTGTCCAATCAGAAGTAGAGTTGTAGAAAAAAGAATTAATTATCTGTTCTATGAATCTGTGATTCAGTCTCCAAAAGATTTTAGGCAGCTTACAAAACGTCAAGGATATGAAAGATTATTGAATATTGAAGTTAAACAAAGAAACAGATCGAATAAATTTGGAATTGATACAACGCAAAGTGAAAGCAGCTGTGCATTTCGAGATTTTGAGCAATTGAATAGTTTGAGAATAAAATGCAGAAACATGCGATCCTATTCGGAATTTGAATGTCCTCAATATGATTTGAAGGTAATTTTTGAAAAATTTAAACATTACAAACGACACGAAGAGCGGCAAGACTGTTTCAGAAGAAGAATGAGTAGCAAAACTATTTCGAAAAATCATTTCACTCCACCTAAATCTACAAAGGTCATCAAGTTTAGAATGTTCTTCATTTTATTACTGAGCGATTTCAATATCAAATTATTCATCCTTTCATACTTGCTCTTTCTAATATACTTTGTGACTACAATCAATTTTATATAGAACTTGGAATAAATTTTGTAGTGTCCTTTTATTTTAATCGTCAATTTCCGTCAATCTAGAAGTGTATACATAAGAAAACTTTTTAGTTTGCCTATTAAAAAAAATATTAAACTTACTGATCCCTGAGCACAAGTGATATGGAAGGTTCATGCAAGGAACGATTTTCATACGAGATTATGAAAAACTAACTTAAAATGGGAATGTATTATTTTTCTAATGTAATATTCTCAAAATGTTTGCAAATAACCATTTGGACATTTAATCTTACTTCATCGAGGCAGAAATATCTTCATTATCACACTTTTTGTGGAATGAAAACTTCATAAGTACAAAAGCTTCATTTTTGAGTGAAATTAAATAAATATTCCACGAAAAGACAGCCAGTCTATCAGCCTGTTCTTAAATCAGAACCATTAGCCTGGCAAGGCTTAAATTATGTCATCAGTCAATGCCATATTCCTCTATTGAGTTCATATATTTGTGAATTTTCGACGGCCATTTTAACCCTGTCCAAGCTAATGGTTTGATTTTAGAAAAGCCAGCTTAAAACTCAGTCAGTCAGAGTCAGATGTTGAAAGTAGTATAGCACAGCTTACGCAACAGCGTCGTTAGTGCGGTTTTGCTGATTTACGAGTTCGAAGACGGTAAACCATAAACATACAAATCTATAAATATAATAAATCACCGGTTTTTTTTCGATGCAATATTTTGTTGTAGCTAGTCATAGTGATCAATTACAGTTTAGGATAAATTATATGCAGGAAAATGCATCATTCTTACCATAGGGCACAAAGATCAATAGTCCGAATTGAAATAATAGTAACGGCTGTGACATCTGGTGCTGAATAGTTAATACACAAGCTCACAAAACAGTAAGGCGCTCCTAAGTTTGGGTTAACAATATGAGTTAGAAGCGATGAAATTTATGTCAAGCGATATAAACAATATATCCAGACAAAGTCACGGGCATCATCTGGTTTCCAATAAATCCGAAATATTCTGTATCAATCGAATCAATCAAGCAGTAACTAGTAAACATAAAACACCGGTTTAAATGCCTATAAAAATTCAATGAATATGCGACAAATTTCTTTCTACATATAACCATCCACCTAGTCATCGGCAGCATATTGTTGCATCCAGAATAATGGGAAAAAAAGAGAATAATATGATGAGCAGCACATCGTCCTCCAATTCCATGATTCCATGTCGCTGCTCTATGCCGGATGGCAGATAATAGGCACAAGTGACTACAACTAACTACACAATGGTGTTCCTCCGGTATTGGATTTTTTCCAGTCCAGTGCACTTAACTATACCGAGATGAACACAGATGCAGAGAGTTACGGTGTAGTAGTTATTATAGCAGTATTTCGCTCGTTGGTCGAAAATTGTCAATCTCCAGTTCAATTACCATACAGAGAATCATCATTATTCTCTTTCCTTTTTCCATGTTAAGTCGGTAGAAGGAAGTGTAACATGATTGACATTATTGCACCGATTCCAATTCGAGGACAACGGATGATTATCCTTCACCTCTATTAATTTCCATCGACATTTGTGATTATTGAGTCATATATGATAAAACTGACAAGATGGGAGATATAAATCGATTATTAAGCATCTAATTAATATACAAGGTGTTTTCCGCACACCGATGCCCATTACTCACATCCCATGGCTAGTGGTCATCTCATGCGTAGTACGCCTTGGAAAATCTCCTGTTGAAGTAAAGCGATTTGTAACAGACAGCTTGTCTTTTATTCTGTTGTTATGTGTATCTATTCAATTTGATAAATAAATTGTGTTCAAGTCCACCGATTGCTTGTTTCAACTGGTAAACCGAGTCACGCTACAGTTCTATTATAATTAGTAATTAACTTTATCCTTGCATACTTTTCATTGTACTAGATAATTGTTTTCAAAATGTATGCTACCATTAATACATCTTGCTCTAAGATCCATTCTAATCCATTTTGAATCTTGGGAAAATTATTGTTATTCTCAAAAACAACCAACCATTGTAACAAATTAAAAAACTTGGATATATGTGAAAAATAGGATACTGTTTTATTATATTCCATTGCATGGATTTTATATGTTGTGTCGACTGCGAAAATACTCCTGCAAGAAACAGGAACACCCTGTTTAATAACATGTGTTGGAATTCATTCGCAATTCAAGAGTACAAATAAAACCAAAGTTTAGAAATCACTCAGTACTTCAATATTATAAGTGCTACTACAACGTACATATCAAATCATATTATCCTGACTAGAGTGACTCAAATCCCCGAGTCAATATTGCACTCTGAAGGACGACAGTTTTGTATGAGTTGTTATAATATATTTGCTGCAATGAATGACAAACGCTTTTGGAAAAGTTTTCCACTCTAACGACCGCTGCACATTCGTTGCTCGTCGCTATGATGGTCGTTGAAAACTAGTAGCAAACTATTAATCGGATTGACCAATCCCATCCAGGATCCAAAAGCAATATAAACACACAAGGATATAATGGCTTGCGAAAGCAAACAGTTACACCAGTGTTACGAACCAGCATAATATAAACTTTCAGGACATCGTTACAGCTGAGATGGTGGTCTAATATGTACGGAACATGACCACCTAGAAACACCTGAGACACAGTGACGCCATCCTGACAAATGAAACACTTCGAATTTCTATGATCGCCACCGATGCCATCGCCTAGTAGGGGGTCTGCACAACGGTAAGTGGGATGACCACTGTCTCTCCTCTCAGGAGTTAGATAAATAAGGGACACTGTGAAAAGTAGATTCGACATTTTCACAACCAACCGATAAATTTATCTGATTGGAAATGTTCCAAACGGATTACCTGGTTCGTATATATATACATACAGTGAGTTGGTAGAGCCTGGAAGAACGTCAATAAATCTGGAAATCACTTATTTTGTAGAAGAAGTTAAGACAGGTCCATTTTTGTGTCAAATCTCCGAATTTATCACTAGGCAGCCATGTTCCCATGTGGTCTCCACTTGAATTCCCATTTTGATCTGATCATAGAACAATACTATGGATATTTCTGTACGCGGATATGTAAGTCTTTTTTGAATAAATTATTATTACAAGAAAAATATTTCCTAGGAATTTTGTCGTTCGCCCATTTAATTTTCGAAAAAACAAACTTGGATTGGAACTAAAAGCAGAAAAGATTTCATATTTAAATTTGTCATGGTAAGGGCCCATCTAGGGCTGGAAGTATCTGGACTTAGTTGTTAGAAAATAACTTTTATAGGTGGATAGATAGATAGAATCGTCTTTATTTTCAAATAAATATCCTGGATAACTTATCTCGTGTTCACGGTTGTTATTCATTTTGGCATCTACAGTTTGTTTCACGAATGTTGGCGTTTGCCGTGAAACACGAAAAATGGATCAATCCAACTGATTAAATCAGTGGCGTAACGATTTCGAGCTAAGAATATGGCATTTAAGGAAGTTCATATAATTAGAGGAAAAAATTACGATTGATTAAATAAGCAAACATAATATGAAAGATTTATTATCAACAATAATGCAGACACACAAAAACAAATTTATTGCTTGAGTTATGAAATATAAATTTATGCACCTGAATTATCCGAAAGGTCACAATGACTTTGTGACGCCTATGAAATAAAGATTGCGTTGCCTTCGGACATACGTGCAGCGCCCTATTATTGTATAAAAGGATATAAGCTTGACATACTGATGTCGTAGCTTAGATCGACAAACGTAATAGAGAATTTCATGATAATGAGATGCGATGAGACGTATAGCGATATGAACGTAGCTCGTGAATGATTACACACAATAGCCATGATTCGTGAAACAAACTGTACCTTATTTGATATATATGATAGTTGATTCCTGTATATTTGATTAAATAATTCTGTTATTAGTAGATTTTTATTCTCGATGTTTCCAGAAACTATATGTAAAGTACCTACATTTTCTTACAGTGTTGTTAGTTCGAAAATCGTCTAGAATAATCAGAGACAACTATGAGACGATTAACTAGATAGGCAAAACGTGTTCTTCTCGCAAACAGATAGTGCTATAATTGCATCTTTATTCTATGTGTTGGAGTGTTTTGTAGCACACAGCATAATGTGAAACCAACGTAGTAGAGGGCGCTGAAGGCCAACATTTTCTGACAACTCAAACCATAACTATTGTACACGAGTTTCGGAAAAAAATATCAAAACAACAAATTAGAAATTTCGGTGTCGATATTTTTTGATTGTCTACTGTTATTAAGATATTTTATATTCTCATCAAGAGCTAATAGAAATGTGAGAACATTGCATTATTTCTGGAATAAGAGAGCATGAGACTTACGAAATCATAGACTTCTAGAGAAACGACTATTTTCCATAAATCATACTCTCTAAGAAAATCCTTCGGCAGGTATTTTGAAAGCAAGTAAGGGTAAGGGTTAACCTTAAATCTCAAGAAATGTATAGCAAGATTGCTGATTTCATACATTAACAGGCTTCGGGTAAGAAATTCATTAGCTTTCTTTATAATAAATAGAGGTGCCTTGGGAATCTTATTTAACCCTCCTTCTTGTTAAATAATAAATCTTCATAATTGAAAATAGCAACAAATGTATTCACGAAGCTTTTGTTATTATTGAAAAAAGAATGTATAGGATTATTTTGAAATAAATCGTCAATGTATAAACGCACAAACAAAACATACTAATTATATTAATAGCACTGAGCTACTACTTACATTGAACGTTAAGCAGCACAGATGCATTCAGCGGCTGATCCAGTGCGATATGTCGCACGTAGCATGTGAGCGTAGCATTATGATGTGCCCTGAGTACTCGACCCATTCGGGCGTCTAAGCGGGCGCCGACTTTCTGTTCTCGCACCGTCTCTGTCAAATTGAGCACCTCCAAGGGCACTTCGGGCGCATCGAGCAGGGCCAGAGAGCCCAAGGTGAGCTCCCAGGATAATTGCGGCTTTGGGTTACCCTCATCCACTACACAGGATACAGTGAGATCGGCATTCTCTTTGACTGGTATAAAGGGATTGCCGGGATCGAGGATTCTGTTGTCGATCATCAAGTAGGCCTTCTTTGGGGCATCTGGAACAATAATAAAATAGTGTTATTGTGGTTAAACTTGTAAGTAGTTTTTAGGATAAGATTTAAATTGGAGAAGAGTATTGTTTCTAAAACAGGAATAAAAAATTATTGGCCGTAATTAAATTAGAAGAACAGGACCGGTTACATAATAATAAGGCGCATGTTAATTTGCGTTCTAACCATGAATGATTAACTTTAGGCGATGGAATAAATGGAATCTTCTGCCGCTGAAATAAGCTTAAAAATTATTTTATTCGGGTGAATCACCCCTCGTTTGTAACTGTTTCTTTCTCATTGCTTGTTTCAGGAATGATTTTGTTTCTCACTCCATTCATTTCGGTTGTTGGCTGCTTCGAAATACATTCAACATGTCCTTTCCCTCAAAAACTTCTACCAAAGGGGTAGTAAGTAGTAGTAAGAAGACACCATATCCGGAAATATTTAAATGGGACATTTTTCAAAAAAAAACCGGTTTCCGAGTTACAGCAGATGGAGTGTCTGAAAAATTTGTATTCGCCATGTTTTGAAATCTATGAATAAGTGTAGGCAACGTATTATTCAAAAAATGGACCGACTTAATTAGTTGGTGCAGTGAAAAATACAAAATAATATTAATTCTATTAGTGTGGTACTATTGAAGTTGGTGCCAAAAGTTTTTTGTCTAACCTAAACTACCAGTACCAATAAAATTGATATAATTTTTTATTTTTCAGTAATAAAGTCGGTTCAATTTCTTGTAAGAAATATTTATCTCATTATGTTTTCCTAATCCAATATCTACTTCATCTATGTCTTTGTTGATTGTTATAATTATACAGTCACTATTTTTTTTGAGCCTAATATCGATTTTTCTTTATGATAATAGCAATGATTATTGATCTTTCTGCGAGAGTGTCATTATTTCAGCTGATAAAATGTATTTTCGTTTTTCAGCTGAAATATGCTTATGAGCAAAGGCTCATAAGCATATTTCTATTCGCATAGATTGATTGCTAATAATTGTGTTTGTTACAATATTTCCATCATTCTTCATTTGTATCAGTTGTCATCCTAGAAAATATGGTTACTTGTTCTTATTCATCGTTCCTTATTTTTTGTTTTCTTTCATTTTGCTTTTATCCTATCGTCATGATTTTGGTATTTTCTTAGTTAATAATTATACTTGCTATTTCTAATTCTTCAAAGATTTTCTCTAATAATATTCTTTATTTTGCCATAATAACAACATTGTCAGCATATGTCATTAATAGACTGTCCCTTGCTGTTAAAGTTCCATTTTTATCTATGTTTCTCACTATGTACTCTAATGTACCTAATGTTGGGAAGTCTGCCGGATAAAGCATCCCCTTGTCTAATTGTTTTGGTAATTTAAAAATTAAAAATTCACTATCACCGATTCCATTTTTAATTATGTTATAATATTTGTTATATTTATCTAAATTTTTAATAAACTTCTTAATTTTAAAGGAATTTTCAATTCTTTCATAAGGTAGTTTCTTCATATGTATTGCCTCGATTTACCTTGCATAAATCCACTATTATTCTATTGTCTGACTCAACAGTGTTAGACATTAGAATATTTTGTTTACATTATTCAGTGATGTCATGTCTTAGCACGATCGCCCCATTTGCCCATTCCTCTGGTAGTTTTTCTTTTACCCATTAGTTTGTGGTTTTATTCCACTAATTTCTCACGTCCATATTTTATTACCTCAGAGTTCATGTAATCCGTTCGTGGGTTTTTTTCATTTCTCCACTTCTTGCAATGTTTTTCGTCTATGTCACCATTATTTGCCTCATTTTCATTATATTCGTATTCATCATATTTTGGCTCTTCCTTAGTTCCATTGCAGATTTTTAGATGATCTTATGATTTCTTCTTCCTTTTCTTCTCGTTAATTTTTCACTTTGTTTTTGTGTTTTCTCCATTCATTTAGTTTGTGACAGAATTTTCTTATATTTTTAAATCTACTTTACTCTAGAATTATAATATTAATGAAAATATTTTAAAGAAAAATAAGTTTAGGTGTGCTTGAATCAACATTAAATAGATCATAGTTCTACACTTATATCTCAATAATTAATTGTTATATTATTATACAAATATTTCGAGGCTCAGATTGGATCATCAATCAAATAATCAAAATGAGTGTGTCAAAATTAAAATTAATCAGTATGTTACAAAATAGCTCTTTAAAAAGCAAAGAAAATGGTAAATTACCACAGAGAGGATTCCATCAACATGAGGAATGCGATGCAAGGCATGTTTGAACACTGTAACTGCATTTACTCTATTTAAACTCTGCTAGTTCTGGTACTAACTGCCCTAATAACATTTTAATCAGTATGATAATTCAAAGCACCTCAATTTCCGATCTCTATTCAAACTGCCCTTTGCTAATTCGATATTACCAAAGCAGGGAGAAGTTTCTCGGCTATTTGTCCCTATATATACATAGGCTGACATTTTGCAACAACAGCATCGGCAGATAGAGCCGCAATAGTTTAGCCTGGAAACGATAAGAGCTATGCTCTTGCTGCCTTCCTTTCCGGTTGCTGCCTATGTCTACCTATGTAGTGTGTAGCAACCAACCAGCACCGGAATATCTCTCTCCGGAAAATGTGTTATTACCGACTGCTCCACCTGTGACCGTAAAACTACTACTTGCCGCAGACGACGACGACCGACCGACGGACCGACCATTTCGAATCCCGGTCGGTTCAAAGCAAGCAAGTCACCCACACACACACTGGGAGGAGAAACTGATTTAATTTGCTTGCGCGCCCGGAACATATGCCGTTAACGCTGTTTATCGGGATGAGAGAAACCACATGGGAAAATTATACGCCTATATATATATATATATATATATATATATATATATATATATATATCTGTATGTTATATAGAAGCAACAAGAATATTGTAATCTCGTGCAGCTTCAAATCGTTTTGGAAGGTTGATAATGAAATGCATGTGTTTGTTAGTCAATAGTCAAAACCTTTTTCATGACATGACCCTCTATGTATGAAAGAATATTTTGCGAGCTCCCAACCCTTCACTTTTTCTTCATATATTTTATAATGTTAAGATATTCCATCTATACAAAATTTTTGTACGTTTACACAGTTAGAATTCCGATAAATACCTAATTAATTATGTAAAACATATTTTTTTACATCGAATATGTCACCAATTATTATTAATAATGCAATCTACGCGTATACTTACGACCAAGGCCACAGTTTTGGAATTTCGCGCATAACTTTTAATGTATTTTCAGCAGAATTCATTTGTGACGGGGAATTCCTTTCAAAATTGGCTTTTCTTTCTGATCTATAAAAGACCAAATCCATGGCTTTGCAATAAGAATTACCTGTGGCCATCGTCTATAAATCAAATAAAGAAGTCGGATGTGAGATAAACATCTGGGCATACATATATATATATATATAGCAGGTATGAATATGCTGTTTGATAATTTGAACGAAGACTTGTGTGTCATTACTTCTCAGTGCAAGAGATATCGGAGAACAATGGGCAAAGGTGAACCTAAAATCGTTTTTTAAATGCAGCTATATAGAGTCAAATCTGTCAATGGAATGTGCTCTTGGAATTCAAGTCTGCCAGCTTAAATACCTTTTGGAAAAAAAGAATATCCAGAATTTGCAACGGTGGCTTTGAAATGTTTAATCCATTTGCCATCTCAGACTTGTGCGAGTTGACGTAAGCAAAGAAATTGCTTAAATTTGGAAAAAGATTTAATTTTGCATGTAGCAAAAACGGATCCACGATGGCAGAAATTAGTTAATGAAAAGCAAGCGCAACCTTCCGATTAAAATGGACCTTGATGTACCAACTAGGTTTTTATTTTTTTCTTAATTTGTTTTAATATACAAATGCCTATACCCTTAAGTTAAGTTTTCTCAATACATGTATAATTTGAAACAATGTTTTTTAGTGAGGTAGTTTCGTGACCTCTTGCGACTCCCAGGTAGAGGCTTCGCGAACCCCAGGGGTTGAAAAACATTGCTCAAGACAATATAATCAGTTTTTTGGATAAATAAAAAAACGCCCTTACATATAGCTTGGTTAGTATACGGTCATCCAAAAGAAAATTATTTCTAAATGGCCAAAGTAATTTCAGGAAGTTATATCTACTTACTCTGGCGAAAATCAAATAATAAAGAAACATTTTATTTGATTTTTTTAAAACAATTTTTTTGAAAAAATACAATTTAAGTTTAAAGAGAATGTGAAAACACATAATAAAAATCTTATTATACATCATCAAGAATGTTGTACCAAAACTGGACATAATTAGTGAAATGAGTTAAAATACCAGTTGTGACATTTTTAACTGACTTCCCAAAAGAAGGCTGTAGGTACCTATACAATTCGTCTGATTTCATTCTTCTTTCTTTTGTATAATCTCGACGCCAGGGTGATTTCCTATTCAAGTTTACTAGTGATCCACTAATTTTGCATGCGGCCCGGAGTGTGATTGCTATCAAGCAGGATTCACGGATCGTATCCCCAATGGATAGCTACTATTTTCTCGACATATCTCTTCTCCAAAAATCACTACTTTGTCACCTTTTTATGTTCGAGAGTATCTAATAACAATACAACCTATACAGTACTAGCTGTTTTACCTGGCACTTCCCGGGCAAACTATTTAATAGATTGTGATATGAAAACATAAAGTCATAAAAAGTATTGAGTATGGAACCCTTCTACCTCGGAGTCCTACTCGCACGTAAAATTAGTCCGAACACCAAGCCAGATCCATCCTCCAAGAGGAAACAGCAAGAGAATGTCTCCTACATATACCTTAGGGATTTTCCGGAATGAAACCCTCAACCTTTAATTCTCAGTAGCACTGGCATACTCTCACAAAACAGTCCAGGGACATACTACACACAAATATAGCGAAAAATCCATGAAAGTTTTGCCATAGAGCTCAGAGATTTTTCTTTGGGTATTACAGGTGTAGAACCCTCCACCTAGGAATCGCAGTTACACTTACAGCCACTACCAGATCATTCCAATAACTTCTACAAACATACATGCTAAAAAGACCATCAAAATCCAGCCATAGAGTTCAGAAATATACAGCTTTCAGGTACGGAATCCACCACACCACAATCCCAAGGGCAATAAAATTTAACCTATGTTCTTTTCCAAGGGCTAGTCTATCTCTGTACCAAACTTCATCAAAACCAGTTCAGTGAGCATTCATCTGATCACCACCTTCTTTCGACTGATACTTTATAGGTAATTATAAGAAAGTTTATACTGCAGCAATTATATAAATCAATCAAATCTGACTGCCTTTTATATAAGATTATAAGCCATTCTATTTAACCAAAATATCCTCATTTTCCAGCCTAATCAAACAGTCTTTCTCTACTGCCACAACATCTTTATCTTATCTTCCAGTAACATCAAGTTATTATCCAAAAAATTCTCGGTTCATCTGCAAATATTCAGTTAACTTAATCTTTTCTGGGCAAAGAAGAAGTTCATTTTCACATTCAGCTGATATAGATACAGAAACACCAGGAACAACAAACAACAACTGAAATTTATTTGCCTCCAGAGAGTCACTTCTCAAGAGTTAATTTTAGATAAGCATTGTTTCTGTTCATCTGTTGTTGTGCTTGCTGACTGTGACACACTTTGGGAGCTCTTTCATTTATATTGAGATCAGAAAATGTGCTTTTGTTTTGTTATATTTTTTTTTGATTGGTAGATATCATGGGAAAAATAACAACACAAAACCCAAGACTGGGGGCTTTACAATGATGTGGATGAAATTTTTCATCTTTTTCTTTTGTTGGGATGTATTCATTCTCGATTGAAAACAAAAAATCAGTTCGCTAACCATGAAGATGAGCAGCCGTAGCCATACACAAAAATGGACTGCTTCAAATTGACAATATTTTAAGATCGAAAATAAATATCAATATCCTATAGCAATAAAAGGCAGTTGTTGATGTAACTTGATGGTTACTTTGGTGAGCTTATAAGTAGTAGACGGTCTTATAAAAATAATAAATACAATAGAATTAATATTATTTTGTACTTTTCAGTGCACCTACTGATAACGTCGGTCGAATTTTCTGTAAAAAATATTTATTTCACACTATTGAGTGTTTCATTTGGCGCGAAAATCATTGAACGTTCACCATTATCCATGTATGCTTTACTTGTATTTGCTATTATTCAGAACATCGTCGCAGAAATACGCAAATTATAATCTTTACTACTGCTGTAACTCGAAAACCGCATCTCTATGGAAAAAATGTTCAATATAAATGTTGCTACAAATAATCTGATCATTGATTTTACATTCTCAGATTTTCAATTTTCGGAAGAAATTGCCTCATCCACATTGCGAAAATACACATACCTATCAATTTCAAATTTTAACATCGCAGAAACTCGAAAACCGTAGCTCTTTTAAAACAATGTTCAATATAAACATTTCCAGATATTATCCTATCTTTAATTATACGAACTCATATTTTCGATTTCCGAGAAAATTTGCGCACACCACCCCCTTTCGGGGACGGTTATCGGAGGGAAGGAGATTTCGTATTGGAGTTTTTATAAATATGGGACCATTTCTCAGGTCTACTCTTTCAAATGAATCAAAAATCATCAAAATCGGAGTACGTTTCCTACATAAAACGTTCGCACGAACCAAAAAGAAGCAGACAGTCGAATTATACCTCCTTCGTTAATCGGTCAAAAATCATTCATAATGATTTATTTTGTTCTGAGATTGTAAACAAAGAGTTGCAAAAAAAATATTTAAAACAATTTTTTCACCATTTCTTCATTGTGCTTGTTATTTATTAATATATAGCGAGAGGAACACAGTTGATCCTGGGTGTCCCACAACAACTCATATTAGATTATATATCATAATTTATATTTTAGGCTATCAGGTTTAGCTGAACGGTTTAAAGATTATATAATTGAAATATAATCCTGAAGTAGATGGTTACAATTAAAAGTTAAACTTAATTGAATAAGTTGCAAGGGATTCAGTGTAGATTGAAGTTTTCTAATTTCATATTTCATTATAATCAAAGTTGTAAATTCTGTTTAGAACTGAATATACTGAGTATTCGAAGTGTGGTCTTGACTCCTATTTTATATTAGTCCCAGAATTTGTCAGTTTTAAGTGAATACTTATAGAATCAGAATGTATTAAATAAAATCAAATCCATCAAAAGCAAGTAGGACTCGTGTATAGCACTTCTTGAATTCGAGAAAAATGTATATAATCTTTCTTCTTCTAATAATACCCTACGATGCTCAGAAATTTAATTTATTGCATTTTACATTTATTATATTTTTATATGAAACCTTTTGATCCGATCTCAATTTTTTTTCTCAGAACTTTCATTGGTATGATACCATTTTTTGTATAATATTGCCATCTGGATAATATTTAGAATGTCGTAGATCATCAGGAATTGGCTAAATTTCAGTGAAACTATATTGTTTTTGGTGAATATATTATCTATACCAAAGATCTTCTTAGAAGATAATAAATAAAATATGTTCTCAGTATTTACAGAAAATGTCTACATAAAATTCAGTCTCAGTCAGGTATCACCTAGTTAAGGTTTTTTTAAATTATTTGATGGAAGCACTGTATAAGTACCGACAGTTGACGGAAAAAAAATCTCATTTAATTTTCACGCTAATTCTGAATAAGTAGCAAATTTATGTTATTTCATTGATTAAATTAGTTATAGAAAAGAGACACAAGGATGAAATGATGACAGACTCTGACCTCAAACATCTAGGTATCTAGTTTTATCAATACTATAGAAGAATAATAACGTTAAGCAACAAAGGATAAATCCATATATGAATTGAATATTTTAATAGAACCAACTCTAATATCCTTTTATCCCGCCATCTCATCTTTTTATATGAACTACATGAGAACAGAAAAAAATACAAGGCACTGCTGAATACAACAGCATATAACGGTAATTCCAACACGGAACGACAACACTCAATTTTTTTTCTTCATCTCCCATTTCCATGTATGTATGTGTGAATGGCACCTCCTACATATTTTTCGGCATATTAACATATCCTACATCTGCCTCGCCAAAATTCTCGCAATAAAATACCGCCGCCCGGCAAGGCAACCCATGGTCGTTAGGCATTCCGGTTGGATCACCGACTCTACGACTCTACCACCGCCATAGTAGAAATAAACTATATATAGTAGGTTCACTCCACAGCAAATCCTTTGATTTATATTAGCCACACATTTTTTGTTTGCGGCGCTCAATCATCAATGTGAGCGGATGGTTGAATTGTTGAAGTTTCCGAACGTTTTCGCGATCGGCAAAGAGGTAATCAAGAACTCGCCAGAGATAGGTATATTTAGGAAAATATAGGTTTGCATTGATTTTCGGCAATCCGATTCTGCTCTGCTACGCAACGCTTGAATATGGGGAACTTTGTCAGCAGCAGAAAATATTTGCCAGAGTGAAGCTACTAATTTATTTCAACTATGCTACCGCCTGTAAAAGTGCATAAGTTTCGAGCTCAACACGCTATTTCTCAGCAAAGTTAAAGGAAGGACCCATCAGAAACAAACGGATATATATTCAAATGAAATGAAATGAAGCTTGAACTATAACGTCACCGTTTTCTCCTACCGATTGTTTCCTGTCTACAAATCCAGACTTGCACATTGCATACAGAAATGTATTATATATACAGGGTGAGCGTGAAGGAATGGATCAAAATACTGGAGTGTATTATACACTTCAAAACAATGTAAAAAAAAACTCATATGTTCTTATCCAATTTTCATTTGTGTTCAAGTTACATCGTATTTACAAAATGTATCTATAGTTCTACTTGCATCCGCAGTTTCGCATAATTAGACTTGATGACTGTTTTGTTTTGATAATGGGTCAGTCATTGAAATGTGGTGTGGTATGCTCGACCATTATTTATATGGTCCTCTCATTTTAGATAATCGCCCCAATGGAGAACAGTAGTTCACTTTTCTACAAAACGAATTACAAGCACTACTGGAGAATGTTCCTTTAAATATCAGAATACAAAAGTATTATCAGCACGATGGTGCTCCTGCTCATTTCACTCGTCATGTTAAGCAACATTTGGACAAAAGGTTTTCAGGGCGTTGGATTGACCGAGGCCTTACACTTCTAGATTATTGTTTGTGTTCCTAATTCAAAAATGAGGTGTTCAAAGTAAAAGTGCATACTCGTGATTCACTAATTTGACGTATTCGAAATACTGCAGCCGATATTAAAGAAGACAGACGTGAATCAATTAGGAGAGTAGCGGGCGCTGTTTGTGGACAAAGCAGAAAATGTTTAGAGGTCAATGGCGGTAGTTTTGAAAATTTATTAAACGAACGCTTTGATTAAAGAAATGTAAATATATGGAACTTTGTTTTACCCTGTAACTGGAAAACAAATAAAAATAGAATAAGAAGATACATATATATGTGTGGGCAGAAAAGTTTGTATGCATGTTGTCGTTGTCGTCGGACTCGGAAGCGTTTTCATGTGGAAATAATTCTTCTAGCACCACTGAAACAAGAAGCATGGAAATGCAAGTTTTGTTCTGGTGTGGCGTCTTAGAATAAGATATTGCACTTTCAACTTTCCAAAATAGCTAAGAAAAGTATTGTAATCGGATCAATCTTTCCATAGGAGGTATTCGGCAGGTCATTAAGTTTCTTGACCACTCAGAGTCCAAGAAAATGTTACGTTACGTAGATGAATGATCATGTACTTTTGGTTATTATTCGTTTTGGTATCTACCTTATTTGCTACAGCTGTTTTAAATATAGTTTATCAATTAATTCTAGAATTAGTAGATATATTCTCGAACGTTCTAGAAGCGATGTGATGATGAAGACAGTCAATCAGAGTCAGATGTTAATAGTAGTTCAGTCGGTAAAGATGGTGACAGTTTAGATTATCAAATTGAACAGTTGTGACAAGTACCTACTATTATAAAAGGTGGTGTACATGGTGTTGAAAATAAACGTTTTAGAGTAATCTGCGAACTTTGGAGTGAATTGCTCAAGTGAACTTCTGAGACACATCATTAGTGTATGAATCTTGTCTGGATGTCTCTCTGTGCCAAGATTATCTTGGGATCAGTTGCTGTGCAAAAGCCGAAAAACTTGCTTTGCGCAATTCTCCAAAGCCCTTGCCCATTCAGTTAAGGCGCATCTTTCCAAAATTAGGAACAAAGTTCCTTACGCCATTTTTCCAATTCGAAATTTCATTTGAAATAGAGATTTCATTGCAACTTGTATTGGCTGTTGACGGAAATTCGCAGTCAATCAAAATTAGAACAGCCCAATGAATTTTCACTTATACATATACAGTTTAAATATAACAATTGTTTCAAATCAAATGTGAAGATTAAGTAAATTTTAATAAGGTACCTACCATAGGAAATTGATGGAGATTATTTTCAAGTTTCGAAGTATACCGCTAGGGGGCATACCAGCTACGATCGTGTATAAAAACGCTGTTTTCTTGGAAATAATTAATTAATTAAGAAAAAAAAATAGCCAAAGTAATGTTACCGGAATTCTGCATCTTTTTGATGTATCACTTTTTATTGTAGTACGTCAAGTAAGGTCATTAGGGAAGAAGTTTTAGTGATTAAAAGGCTTATACTTTCGGTTTGCCTCAACCGAATTTAGCAAACTGTATCTCGTTTAAGAAAGGAAGCTTTGCTGATTAATTAAGAAAAATAACCTTGCCATATTGGTTTTGCTGCTCACGGTAGAGGTTGAGAAATTTTTTTTTTTCTTTATTTTTTTTTGAAAATTTATATGGAATGCTACCATTATTTATTCAAAAGTGATTAAATTAAATTTTCAATGAAAAACTCAAAACCGCATATCCATATCTTTTCTAGTTCCAAAGTTATTATCAAAATATATTTTTTTTCTAAATAATTTCAATGAAAAAATTTTTTCAAGTTCCCTTGGTCAAGCATGCAAATAAAAAAGATTTTAAACTTGATTGTAAAAATAATTTATTTATTAATAATAATAAAGAACAAACCTTAATAATAACAATAATGGATAATACAAATGCAGATAACTTACTTGGACACAACAATTTTTTTTATAAAGAATGCAACTGCAACTATTTTTATTATAATTTTTTTCACGTCAATCTTTTTCAGAGCTTGCCCGTCTTAACTAAATGTAAGGCAACATTATTTAATCAATATTGTTTAAATGTTGTAATTGCTTAGGCTCATTGGCCTTCAAACACGCTTCAATCGTTATCTTTTACATTATTTCGAATAAAACCGAAACCTAGATAAAGTGGGAAGGAAGGCATGAAAAATAAAATGAATTTATTATTACTAGGTTATTTATCATTATTGTTCATTGGGGTGTTATTATTAATAATATTTAAATTATGATTAAAATAAAGCTTAAAAATATTTTTTATTTGGCGTAGGATTCTTGATTACGAAAATTTGAAAATAAAGATTTTTCAAAAAAAACATTCTTCTAGTAATAACTTTGGAACGAAGAACTTTTCGTTTTTAGTAGAATAATTGTAGCATTCCATTTAAAATTTCAAAAAAAATTAAACTTTTTAAATGCGTCCTCTACCAATATGGCAAGATAATTTTCCTTACATAATTAACAAGACTTCCTTTCTTAAATGAGATATAGTTTTCTAAATTCTGTTAAGGCAAACCAATATTATAAGCATTTTAATCGGTAAAACTTCTTTCTTCCCCATTAGCCTTACTTGACGTCCTAGAATAAAAAGTGATAGATCAAAAAGAAGCAGAACTCCAGCATCATTAATTTGGTAATATTTTTATCTTAACTTATATTGAGCTGTTTTCAAGAAAACTGCACGACCGTAGCTCTGTTACGACCCCTAGCGGTATATTTATGAACTTGAAACTAATTTCCAGCAATTTCCTACCGTCCTATGACTATTACTTTCTGAGTTATGCTACTTGTCTGTCCATCCTTAATGAAAAAACCTGAATATATACAGAAAGGGGGCTGTACGTACTTCTGATCTGGTCAGGAGATTACTAGAATGTTTACGTTAATGAATCTCGATTCAATTAAATTTTAATGATTTATTTTCGTATGATTTTGAAATTATTACATAATTTGTGATTAATATAATTGTGAAGTTATGCATTATTTGGAAAAGTTTTATACTCATATACTTCCAACTGAACAGTTGATGATACTGAACAATATAATGAAATAAGAACAAAGTCCAATGTTTTAAATTAAACAAACTACCCGAAAAAAAAGTCCTATTATTAATTTTCGCCAACACCACTCAACCATACACCAATAAAACCCTCTCTAATTCATCAATAGCACTTGCCTTCATTGTCTGCTCACGCAACACTGCATTTTTATGTGTTCACATGCATTTATCATCACCACCAACATCGATGGCATAAAAATGTGAGAATAAAAAATAAAAACAAAAATAGCTGTGGACGCATAATAAAAAAATGAAACCAAAAAAAATCGACAAAATTGAAAAACGATTACACGTATTACATGACAGACGAAAAAAAAAAGAGAAAATAATATAGGTGACCAGCAGTGGGCAAACAAACAAACACCACTATTAAACCGCCACCATCATGTAACTACGGCTAGAAAAATCAGAATTTAACTGAATATCAAATTAGAAAAAGCAGTGGTGTAAATATGGATTAAAAATAAACACACACACTCTCATAGATAGTTATATGAATGTATGTATGTATGTACGGGGTGGACCAATAAATCGATATCATCCGGCTGTGTCTCATGGTAAATGTTCGTCGTGCACAACTTTGGGGAGGAAAAATTCTTCGGTAAAAATACTGTAGTCGAATCTCTGGCTTCACCGCTTGAGGGCGTAATCTTTAGAGGAAAATTATATGTTTGTGCTCTACCTTTGGTTCCAATTTAAACGAAGTTAGCGTCTTGCTGAGGAGCGTAAATCAGTCAATTGTATACTTATCTTATGGAACAGGTAGGGGAAATATTCGGAAAAACGCATATTTGCTTAATATTTTAAATGAAAAATAAGAATGTGTCCATATAAGTAAAATCACATGAACTAGATTTGACTCAAACTGTATAACAACTTAAACCTGAAGAAATATGACATTTCAGCTTGATGGGTGTCATCTTTGAGATACACTAATTCTAATCGTATGGGAAGTAAGTGAATATATATATATATATATACTCAGGGCCAGCTAGGTCACCAGAACTAACTTGTCTGAACTTTTATCTACGGGAAATACTGAACTCAATTCCAAACAAGCATCATGATAAGAAATAACTCATCTAAAATTAGTATTTAGCATATCAATCGCAGAAATGGAAAGAGTTGTTATTTTTAGTCATACTTAGATTACGTTTTTGTGTAGAAAACAATGAAAGGCACTTCAAAAATTTAAACGGTTATTAAGTTCAAAGCTAATAATATCACTGGCCAATTTAAAGCCAAGTTTTATTTGGATATAGTTATTATTGTTCCGTACCAGGTGACACGAGAAACCCATATATAGTCTCGAATTTTTCAACCTTCCACTAATCGCCAAAGATAGAAAAGTTAAATCTTAAAACAATTTGGGATCGTATAGTTTGACTTCAATGATGGATCAAATAAACGTAATTGAAGAGAATCTTCATTCTAAAAATCGGTCTAAAATCTCATCATGGCCAAAGACGATCATAATTTCATTAATACGAACAAAACAGAATCATATAAAGCCATAGAACACAAAATTGCAAAGCTTAAGGCTTTATTTTAGTTTAGTTCTTGAAGACGTCCTATAATTTGTAATTAAGCCATGTAGCGTTAAAGATAGAGGCTGGTGCGTTATTTCCATCAATTTCTCAAGATATTTTTTCTTCTAATTTATACAATGAACATTTCCCGAGGACGTATTGGACCACCCAGTATACTCATCTCTTGCCTGCGTTATATTATTGGTGGCCAACCTATTGGAAATATTACTTTGCAGTTCATATAACATGAATAAAAGCCTGTTTTAATGTTCCAACGCGGTGCAACTCGTTGGGAAAGTATACAAAAAAAATAAAAACTTTATTTACTATTTTATTGGACATTGCATGTATGGGGGAGCCAAAGCCAAATGATTTGAATAAGTAACTTTATTTGTGTCAAAAATGGTAGTGGTACGGCGTGGAAATATTAAATATTCATCTCTTGTCCTGTATGGATTATGTGATTTGAGTTGTATTTATTATGGGTGTAGTTTTTTCTAGGCGTTTGAAGCAAACAAAAGAGTTTGATTATTTCAATATTTCTAGAATAGCAACTAACGTTATGGATCTTAATATCGAATGCAGATAACAAAACAGTTATTTAGATTTAAGTTTCGTTATTTTCTAATGGACAGAATAGCCTAAAAAATAAATGCCAAATTCTCCGTTACTGAAACCTCCCTACGCGAACCCAACTCGCACATTACCTGCCAGTTTTTTAAATTCATCTTATTCCTTAATATAATTTCATTACACAATTCCATTTTACATGCAAATAAAACTGAATTCGCATCGAATGAAAATTAGTCATTCAACCAATCCTAAATAGTTGAGAATTGCACAAATGTGTGAACGAGGCGTGCGACATTAATGAGCTCCTTAATTCTGCTAATTTCATCCTCTTAATTTATAAATAAGTATATATATATATACATATACATATATATATATATATGTACCCGTTCTTCACACAGGCTCTTTACAGCATAGGAACGGTTAAGTTCACCTCTCTCCCAACTCCTCTTTTCCACAACTTAACACTAATTATTACTACGAATGCCGACGCTTTTGCCTCTCGTCGCGACGACGCTTCTCGGTCGGTAATATAGACTCCTACTTTAAAACAACATGAAGAGCATCATCATAGCCATACATATGAGAACACATTATGACGACCGTGTTTTGGTGATTACGTTGTGATAATTAAGGAAGGCGCGCGGGGTTCTATCAACCAAGTTGGTTATTTTGAACAGAGACACACACAGAGAGAGTGTGAGAGAGAGAGAGAGAGAGAGAGAAAAGAAGTTCATATAAGTACGTACAAGTTGAGAGCTTTCGACAAGAAGCATTATAACTGAAATTGCTCTCCAAGTAAATAAGGAGTGAGGAAAAAAATCCGAGCTTGGAATTAAAATTGTAGCTTATGCTGAACATACTAAAATCGAGTTCCATTATAAAATAAAGTTTTCTGTAAAGCTACCGAATTTAAATATTTCACATAATAATTTTGTCCAAACGGAATATTATAATTATGATAATTATTTCTCTTATGTAAGTGCGACTTTAAATAATTGGTAAGAATATTTCGCTCAATTTTTGACTGACTATAAAAAGAAGAAGGTATATGTACAATTCAGTTGTATGTTTGCTATTTTCTTATGTATAGCTGTTCCCGTGTTTAGCATAATAAACTGGCTCCGATTTTGATGATTTTTAATTCATTTGAGAGAAAAAAGTTGAGAAATATTAAGAAAATTCAAATTCAAAGTCTCCCTCCCTTTAAAAACCGCCCCGAACGGAGTGGAGGGGCAATATTTCTCGAAAATCAGAGACTTTAAAATTAAAGATGAGAACTATGTCCGGAAACGTTGCAGTTGAACATGTTTTCAAAAGAGCTACGATTTTCGAGTTACAGCAGTGGTAAAGACTGAAATATGTGTATGTCTGCTATGTGAAGGGGGCAGTTTTTGTCGAAAATTGAAAATATGAGAGGGCCAATTTAAAAAATCCCGATGGCCTGTAGTCAGCGAAAAGGTAAATTTTTCAAAATTCATTGAATTGAAATTTGAACCACCTTTTCATTGGTATACCTACATGTTATTACATAAAATTGTCGTGTGTCATAGCCTTGCGGTTAGAAGTTTTTGTTTTGGCTGTTGACTATAAAGCAGACAGGGTTCGAGTTCCACTTCAAGGCAGAATATTTTTTTTGTGGATATTTCTTTTCAATAAATATACTATATATTTTTTTAATCAGGGTCTATATTAAGATCTCCAGAAAATGTACATTTACATCAAATTTATATTGAGTGTTCATGTTTTATCAATATTTGTTATTTTGCTCTATTAGTTTTTACTTTTTTACCTGTGTTTTTTATGAACAATTGCTTTGAAAAAAAGTTGTAGGTACTGATTATATCTATAACCTAAAATTATTTTTGATCATATTTACAGTACAGCTCTTTTTTGATAATTTTTTGAAATGTTTGAACGGTCGCCATTTTGAAACTACTTTCCCGATACTGCCCAATAACGAACTCGACCGAGATATTTGAGAGATTGATTTTTGTAGCAAATTTGAACTTGATACCTTCAAAACTGCGACCTCTATCGTGTTAACAAATTTCTTAATATCCCATATATATATATATATATATATACTTTCGAACCAAATGTTTTTTTGGACTAACTTATAGACATATAAGAACATGCCGTTGAAATTTTTTCGAAATTCAAAAGTGTGAACGATCGCAATAGGTACATTTCTATAAGAAATTTACCTAAAAAGAGATTATATGTAGCAACATTTAAATTGGACATTTTTCAAAAGAAGCTACAGTGTTTGAATTACAGCAGTGGTAGAGTCTGAAATATATTTCCACCGCGATGTTTTGAGATCTTTGAAAGATAACAAATACAAGAATATACATGGGTGATAGGATAAGTTCCTACTATCTTCTTGGGTAATATTGAACGTTCAACGATTTTCATGACTAAAGTTGTACTCAAAGGTAATAAATATTTTTTACCAAAAATTGGACTGAATCTATTATTTGGTGCACTGAAAAATATAAAATAATATTAATTTCATTGGTGCTGGTATTTTTGAAGTTGTGCAATTGCAGTTAGGTTGAAAACTTTTGGCATCAACTCCAAAAGTACCAGCACCAGTAGAATTAATATGATTTTGTATTTTTCAGTGCACCAACTAATAAAGTCGGTCCAATTTTAGGTTATAAATTTTTATATATACATAAAAAAATTGAGATCGCTCTTTTAACCCACTGCTACATACCGTTTCAAGGTAATGATAACTTATATATAATGTACACTTTTTAAAATTTTAACATTTCCGGATAATCTTTTCCGGAGATGTAAATTACGATATAATCCCCAAATGAAAATGAGATAAACATGAGTCTATTTGTTTGTCAAATTCACTAAAAGACGAGTATGGTATAAACCACTACGAGCCATGGGTGAGTAGCGAGAAAAACACTGGTCGAAAAGCAATTATGATATGTAGCTAAAAACCAATGTTTGACTTATCAGTTTCAGAAGCTTGTGGATAACAACGTATCTTTAAATAATAGACTATACAGAGGAATTGTATTAAATGGTTGAAACAAAGATTGAAGAGTCATCATTAGGTAATTGACTGTTAATCTTAGCATCACTGAATACTGGATCAAACACAACATTTAAAAAAATCAGTACCAACCTGAAGCTATGACATTCCAACTATATGTTCTTTGAGCTTTTGGCGGAGGCGAGTTGGTGGAGTTGTAGTTTACAAATTCGAAACATGATATTAATTCTTACTACTGTAGATTAAAACAACCCTTGACAGTTCATTGTGCACTTATGAGATTCTACATTATATCTTCAAAAGGCAGCGGCCATGTGCAAGGCGAGCTCTCACACGAAGGGTTTCATACCATTGTAAAACAAAATTCCACTGTTAATATTCACGAGATAAAGACAGCGGACAGATGGAAGGACGGATGCATGAACTAACTTAGTATCTGATGTTACAGAGGTAACGTTCTTTGGCAATTTCAACTTTCTACCTGTTACGGATCATGAGCCATATTTTGACTAATTGTCCATTATTTGTGAACTTTTGGCGGAGGCGACTTGGTGTTGTAGTTTACAAATTCCAAACATGATATTAATTCTTACTACTGTAGATTGAAACAATCCTTGACAGTTCATTGTGCACTTATGAGATTCTACATTATATCTTCAAAAGGCAGCAGCCATGTGCAAGGCGAGCTCTCACACGAAGGGTTTCATACCATTGTAAAACAAAATTCCACTGTTAATATTCACGAGATAAAGACAGCGGACAGATGGAAGGACGGTTGCATGAACTAACTTAGTATCTGATGTTACAGAGGTAACGTTCTTTGGCAATTTCAACTTTCTACCTGTTACGGATCATGAGCCATATTTTGACTAATTGTCCATTATTTGTGAACTTTTGGCGGAGGCGACTTGGTGTTGTAGTTTACAAATTCGAAACATGATATTAATTCTTACTACTGTAGATTGAAACAATCCTTGACAGTTCATTGTGCACTTATGAGATTCTACATTATATCTTCAAAAGGCAGCAGCCATGTGCAAGGCGAGCTCTCACACGAAGGGTTTCATACCATTGTAAAACAAAATTCCACTGTTAATATTCACGAGATAAAGACAGCGGACAGATGGAAGGACGGTTGCATGAACTAACTTAGTATCTGATGTTACAGAGGTAACGTTCTTTGGCAATTTCAACTTTCTACCTGTTACGGATCATGAGCCATATTTTGACTAATTGTCCATTATTTGTGAACTTTTGGCGGAGGCGACTTGGTGTTGTAGTTTACAAATTCGAAACATGATATTAATTCTTACTACTGTAGATTGAAACAATCCTTGACAGTTCATTGTGCACTTATGAGATTCTACATTATATCTTCAAAAGGCAGCAGCCATGTGCAAGGCGAGCTCTCACACGAAGGGTTTCATACCATTGTAAAACAAAATTCCACTGTTAATATTCACGAGATAAAGACAGCGGACAGATAGAAGGACGGATGCATGAACTAACTTAGTATCTGATGTTACAGAGGTAACGTTCTTTGGCAATTTCAACTTCCTACCTGTTACGGATCATGAGCCATATTTTGACTAATTGTCCATTATTTTCATGAATATCAATTATTCTAATTTAACCATGTTCTACCAGACAGAAAAATGAAAGCACTGCCCGAAACTATGATCTCATAGAAATGGTATGAGAAATTCTTGCTATAGAATTCTCTAAATGTTTTCATCTGATGTAACCTACTTCAACACGATAATGTCTCTGTTTCAACAGCCATATTTATTAATCCACACTCAAAAACCTCCTTAACTCTATCTTTAGTCTTTGTACAAAACGCTCTTCTGCCATAACACAATAAAATGGGTAATTGTGTTGATAGCGAAACACATCCGGCGGTAACACTTAGTATTATTGTGGTATTGCGTGTTAATATTGCTGTTGTTGTTGTTGCCATTTTATAAATAGAAAAAAAGAGAACCAGACAGCAAAAATAGCGCGCAGCACGTGGTGCTCGAATTTGTTATTCCGAGTTATAAAAAACATAAGCCTAACACGTACGCCATATATATTCTTCCTGCTTTCAAAGGCAGCATGTGACGTAATAGATACACCTCTTCAACACCTACCTACCTACTACCACCATAACCCACCTAAGGACACATACATAAATTGGCAGTCAACATAAATTAAAATGAAAATGAGGACACGACGAGCGGTGGTCGCGTGACATGTTGCGCTTTGCATTTTTTTTGTGGCAAGGTAGCTATTTCGGTTAAATAAATAGGTCGATAGCTCAGTATAGTACAACCAAAGTTAACAGAATACTATATAAGTTGGGTCACTCTTGAAATTTCCTTTATCGGCAGCTCAAAAGTAGGATCTTTTGCTTTCTGTCACAATGACAGATGGGTTTATTTCGGGTGGCAATAATACCACGGTCAAACCGAAGCTATGGAACCTACAAGGGACTTGTATATTTATGCAAGAGATATTGTAACGTGAAGACTTACCCGAATAAAGACACCAACACACACTCACAAATGTCACGAACATCCAGAAACATGGAAGAACACTCTGGAGCCCCGGAAGCACCTCGATTACTCTCGAAGGATTATATTGGGAAATACTCCCAGAACAATATATAAGAGAGGACGAGAAGCTTCGAGACAGGAGGTTAAGTGGATATAAACACACAGACCACGGATAAAGATAGTTAGTGATAGATAGTCAGTCGGTCATAGATCATAGACAGTAGAAAAGTCGTATATATTCCGATAAATAAGTGTGAATATAAATGTGTATATAGTCGTGTTGTTATTGGTATAAATAAATAAGTGAAAATAAATCTAAGCCAGTTCTAATATAAATTCCCGTTACAATATAATAACACGTTTTCAGATTTGTCCGTTTTCTGATAATAATAGTTTATAAATAAATTCATTAGGTATAGGTTAATTGATCAGTTGCAAAGAAATCATGTGTTAAAATGTGAAAATATATTTTTTTTATTTAGAAGCCTCTACGTGAACTTAACACAATGGAGACGAATTATTAAAGAGATAATTAATAACTCACAAAATAAGTAAGTACATTTAAGAACACTTAGATAATTAGATTACTTATTTGGTATATAATTCAAAACAAATATAAAGATAGAACATCCATAAGTAGACTATATTCAAATTTCACAAATGTCTTAAAATATTGAGTTAAACATTCAATTTACCATTTATTTTAAAATATCTATGTCGCATGTTCAATAATATTCCTTATTGGTACACTTAAATCACCAAATTGCTTATACATCGTCTTGTACTTACGATTTAAGTTTACAAAAAAAATAAATCGTAGTTCGCAAAATGTTCTGCCGTATTGCTATATTTTACACAAATATTACAGGTGTAAACATTGAAAAATGCCTTTATGAGATAACCTGTGATATAAACCAGGGCGTTTCCTTTGGGATATTTTATATTTCCATTGTCGCTTGTGAAAACTATTAAAGGAGTACATTTTGCAGAAGCAGACTTTAGCAAAGACTAGATCCCGTCATTCCTATATTAGTAGAACAACCATACACAGAACAATACGCAGCCATTTCACAATATTTATCGAAAGTTAATTGAAACTCACTACGTAAGAGGAGACACGATATGTTCTGAACTCGACCACAGGTCACAGCGAAATGAGATAGACTGAATATACGCAAGGCTCTAGACACTCGCTGAATTCGGTGAGTAGGCGTATTTCTTGTGCGTTTTGGTAAGAGTGACCCAACTTATAGTATTCTGTAAACTTTATAGAACCATAATTATATCTAAAAATTTGATAAAGATTGTCATTATAGCTTTATCGAAGACTTGAAGATATCCATAACCTCGTCCACGCATAGCTACTGTTGGTGTAGAAGGTACCAATAGAATTAAGACTATTTTGTATTTTTCAGTGCACCAACTAATAAAGTCGGTCCAATTGTTTGTGAAAAATATTTATTCAAATAGACTAATATAACCGTATATTTGGATCAGTAACTTTTCTTCCAAACAGATTTAACATATACTTCAAAAATGAATGCAACAACTGAGAATTTTAATATCCCACGAACTGTAAAATTATATTCAAACTGGCGCAACAATTATTGATTATCAGATAGTCTGGCAGCAGATAGTATCTTAATCGATTGATTATTGAATTCAATCAGAGAAACACATACCAAAACATTTCAATTAAAAGAAGGCTAAAAATAGAAAAATAAGAAAAAGTTATTATGATCAAATGCATTTTCTATTTTATCTTCATCTCAAAACATAAAAAAGCGTTTTGGTTATTAATAATTATTTCTACAAAGCACCTACCTACATAAATGGAAAAATGTTCATTTGATATTCAAACTTTTTTCCTTTGATGTTCTATTCCATTCATTCTAGCATTTTGCCCTCTCATGATACATTACACCAAAAAATAACATTTTTTGAAATTACATTACCAACCAGACCAAAAAATGGTGATTTGGGATTGGAAATGTTCATCAAAAAAAAAGAGTACTGTAACACGCAAAAATTACCCTCATATGATTGCAGCAACAACGAAAAAAAAAACACTACTTCGGCTCAAAAATATGAAGTTCGGCTGATTGTGATATCGATTATTTGTTATCACAAAATTTTGATGATAGAAATCCATCTGATAATTGAAGCTAGTTTCCCTTACATTAGAAACTGAATTAGCCATAAATTACTGGTGATGTAATATTTTCTAGTTCTTATGCTGCTGGAATACGAGAAAATTACGTACAAGTCAAAACTGTCCAATATATGGTCAACAGATTTTTCACATCAATTTTACAGACAGTGAGTCGCAGAAGTAATGTTAATTGATTTCGGTAAAAGTCTAGTTCAGCGTGGCTTTTGTTATAAAAGCCCTAAAAAAAATCAAATATTTTCAAAAACAGATATTTTTTTTGGCATAACTTTTAATAAAATGGAGGCAGAAGGCGCTTTTCATTTATTTGTTAATAAGATAACGAAAACTGTTCTTAGGGCAAATTTTTGATTTGCAAGTATCTTTCCAATACCCAATAGTATACAGGGTGTCCCACGACATGACGACAATAGTTTGGGAGTGTGTTGATTTCAGGAAAAAAATGTCTACTGAACATATACCCGGAACGCTATTCTGACTTTGCTAGAAGAATTTGAAATTTTAAATAAGTTCACTAATTTTGTTATTATTAAAAAGACTGTGAATTATCATTATTATTTCTTGTGACTTGTGACAGTACCACATCTTACCTGTACAAGCTTTAAAACCCACCGACTACAATTCACGACTTGAATTTAGTCGCTGCATATTGAGAAATCAAAGAATTTGTCGGATAATATTGTTTAGTTATGACGCCTCATTCACCCGATTGATAACATTAGGAATTCTCATTTTTGGTCACTTTAAAATCCACGACAAATTCGGGAATCCCATTTTCAAGATAGATTTTCGGTGAATGTTTGGTGTGGCGTTATTTATGACCGCCTGATTGGTCCATTTATAATGGAAGATAGTCTCACAGCCATTCTTATTTACGTTTCATTGAAAATAATCTTCCAATATTACCGGATGATGTGTTCCTCTCAATGTAAGACAACGAATGTGGATTCAGTACGATGGTGTACCTCTACACTTTGGTCGACAAGTAACAGAATTTCTTAATCAAAATTATACAGAATGGTGGATTGAAAGAGGTTCTGCAGTTCCTTGGCCAGCAAGGTCAACAGACTTCAATCCACTAGATTACTTTTTATGTAGAAGACTGAAAAGTTTAGTTTATGCTGAAAATATCAAAAACAGAGAACACCTAGTAGCTAGAATCATGTATGCCGCAGAATCTATTCGTGCTGATCCTGAAACTGCTCATTTAAAAAAATCCTGAATCTGGCTTCCAATTCTAAGTATGCTTCTTTAATCAAAACTCAACAATTATCGAAAAAAATACAACTGAACATTGAAGCGAATCATTTCTTCCAAAATATAATGTTATAGGTACTTTATCTACACTCTGAAATCACTCAGTCCGATACTGTTCTCTTTTAACCCACCTATTGTTGTTGTTGTTGGCGCATTTCACTTTTCTTACCCAGTGTGTGTGTTCAGCATTCAATTCGACTAGATTATAATTTACGTCAATAGAATGTGATTGCATTTGACATTGAGTGGAAGTGAACATTATTGATGCAACAAGGGATGAGCAAAAAGCTTTTGGTTCTAGGTAGGTAGGTGTATAGGGACTGTGTGGGGGTAGAGATAAGACATTCTCCTAAACACAAACAAACTGCGTCTACATTTAGCATTGCGAGAATAGAGGGAGAGAAGCGGAGATTTGTGTTAAAAGTATTGGAATGATAATGCGCATGTCTTTGCTTTTGTTGAAAGATGTGAGTGTTTTTATGTGGGTTTGTTTGAAGTTCATTTGATTATGCTCGGTTGTAAGTACTTTCAACAAAAAGAGAATTTGAATTCGAAAAAGGAGAATGATAATTTGGAACGCTGCCTTATCGTTATCAATAATATATAAGGAGTATTTTGGATTGAGGGCTGATTGAATCTAAATACTTCGATGATTGTAAAAAAATATAAATTCTAATAAAACAATCGCTACATTATTGATATTCTATTTTTCTCGTCCTTTGAATGCTTGTGCCATTATAAAAAATATTATCGATTATTTTATAGCAGCAATTTTTCTATAAATATTAGAAAATAACATATTTTCTGATTAACAGATTTTGACCAAAAAAAAAATTGTTCTTTTTCGGAAAGAGGCCAATCGGAGGTACTTTCGTCGTTTCCTACGTTTATAATCAGTGGTTTGATCGTGATCTATATCTCTAACATAAACTATTTTCTCCATCTATTTCACCTACGGCCTTTTCGAACAGCATCTTGAACATCAGTAATTTTAAATGTGGTATTATGTCTTGCCACGTAACCATTTACTTGCGCCCATATTAGCTCTATCGGTTTTACTTTACTGTTATATGGGGACAGTCTAAGTAAAGTCACATTTAACAAAGCTGTCACTACTGTCAATATGTGTAGTGACGAGCCAGCCTTCTTCCTTTTCCTGAGGATGTTTTCAGGCCGGTAGATAAACCTTCTACAAAAGCTTGACGAGACGGAGATATATTTTTATATCGCCACATTTTACCTACTGTGTATTGCCATAATTTAACCAGGTTTCATCTTAACAATATATTCTTCTATTTTCATTCAGAACTTTTCTTTTATCGTATTTTTTCCTCCAACAGAAATTTTCAGTCCTTTCAATCAGCAACGATTTCCTATTTTGTTTTCCCCACTTAAAGATCATAAAATGACAATGATAAAATGGTAGGTAGCAAGATAAAACAACAAAAACTATGCAGTAGGTACTAAGAGGGCAGGTTCTAGAAAATAGTTTAATTATAAGACAAAATAAATTAACAATTAATTAAATTCTGAAATAATTAATAACTACATATACAAAACTATAAAATGTCTTACGATTTTGGAATAAATTGTTGTGATATTATTTGTTGTATAAATGTATTTTATCTTATAATTTTTCATTATTTGTGTCAATATTATAATATATAATATAATATTATTTCCACAAGTAAATAGAAATTACCGATATAATATAATTTTAAATTAATAGGATTCAATTAATTTGAAAATGTTTTATTTATTCTTTATTTTTTTGTGTGTATTATTTACATCAAACCTTTTCAATTTGATAACCATATCACGGGCTTGCACAGAAAATACATAACTAGTCTGCCATCTTTGGAAGTCTGGCATATTGAATTTAAAATTCACTCACAAGATTTTACTCGAAAAAAACGTACATTGCAAGTTAAATAAATGCTTTCAACATATATAGGTTTTTATTCAGCTTTTTACTGTAGATATATTTTACTACTAAATTAGAGACGTGATTGAAAAATTATAAAGAACTAAACTCTAGCTTGTAGATATTTTCAAGAAAAGGAATTTATATTGCCGTTTAAGATTGCGCTGCAGCAGGGGCTGGAGACTTTTAAAAATATTCATAAATTGCAATTAGCTTGCTTCAGCATAAAAGTTATCTTCAAAACTTTTATTTCCTTGTAACTTATACAATATCTACTAATTGAGTGCTACAATTCAATGATCAACTAATATTTGGAGAAGCTGAATAGTATGATAAATAGAAGAGCATGAAAAGTTTCAAGCAAGAAACTGTTATGTTAATTTAAAAATTATGATTAGTTTTTCAGCAGATTCGAACAGTCGTCCACAAACATGCAGACAATTAAACGAGTGATCTTATAAGGGTTACATTCTGTTAATGTAGAAAAATGTCAAAAATGTCTGAAGCAAATAACTGTTTCATTGTTCATCGTTTCTTGATGTATCTGTAAATATATAATCAAGGTCAGTACGCCATAACTTCCTTAATACTTGACCAAATTTCATGAATCAGGCATCATTTTAAAGATTTCCTCAAGATACTGAATATACCGTGTGTACTTTAATTAAGTGGGATTTAAGTAGGTTAGAATGCGAATGCTTCGCACGCGTCAGCTAGTATAATTTATTTCTGACTTTTATTTCCCTTTCATGGCATATAAATTTAATTATATATGGGTACCAGGATCCAATGATCATTGATTCTTTTCAGTTAAAACAAATTCAAATTCACTCTATTATGTTACATTGTTTTCAATGTGTATATTCGTCAATGTAATAATAATATAATAATAATACAGTAGACATTTGAAATATGTGTTTAAAAAATTGTACACATACATTGGTAAATATGAAATGATATACAATAGCATACCTATATGCAGACTTAATTAAAGCTGTTGGGGACTAAAATCGAACATCATATGCTGAAAAAAGCGTCCCTGATAAGTATTTCTTTTACATAGGTAATTTTTGAATTTTATTTTATTCAGACTTGTATTATAATCTGGGAGTTTATTATTATAAAAGAGAGGACCATAACATTTTAAGTTACATATAAAGAGCTTTTTATTTTTTGTATACAGTGTCGAAATTCGCTATGTGGTGGATATGCTCCGTCATGAACAATTCTCGGAAATAGTGGTATGTAGGGTTCAGATGAGAGCCGGAGGAGGACGTTCATTCACCCTTGTTGGAGTGGGAGATGAATTAAAGGCATATTGTGCAACAGACAGACATGAGGATGGCATTAGGGTTGATAGTAATTGAAATATGTTCATGCATAAATATGTGTGTATATGAATATGACAACATCGGGACGAAAACTTTTACACAACTTGGTGTTAATACGTAGGGTTGAGACTCGAAAGATTTCCCGGGAAAATTATGGTTAAATACAGAAATTAATGAAATCAAAATGGAGAGAAATGTCCGTATTCCCTATTTTCGCTATATGGAAGAGGCAATTTCTTTCTAAAATTGAAAATATGAGAATGGAAAATTAATGACCAGATTATTTGTAGCAACATATTTGCATTGAACATTTTTTCCATATAGTTACGGTAAATAATATTATTTTGTACTTTTCAGTGCACCAACTGATAACGTCGGTCCATTTTTTAAAAATATTTATTTTACATTATAACACTGTGATTTAGTGTCTCGTTCGATTCGCTGAAAAATTCATTTGTCCGGAATTCTTCCCTCACAGTAGTTTCGTCGATAGCCTCTAATGGTTAGGGTAATACTTCTATTATTTAAAAAAAAAAATTCAAACAAATCTTACCTTTTTTGTTCAGAATACATGTTCTAAATCTATGAAGCTGAAGTTCTACAAAGCACACACAACTGATATTTTGACATTCAATTAAACAAACAAGATGTCATATTTTCTACAGCAATCATTACGTTAAAAAATGTGCCACTTATATTTTACAGAATTTTAAATTTCGGCTTAGGTATATTTCCGAAACTTTAGATATTAGATACCTATAGGGAAGTAAACAAAAAGAACCATTATTTTGAGTCATAGAATACAGTGAAATATAAAAAATGGGGATTGCTTTGAAGAAATCCGAGATAATTTATAATATTCAATTCAAAGTTCTTATCGCTTTCGTACTCACCCTGTATATTGCCAGATATTGTTTCTGGTTTGGTTACAAATTCTCACTTCTGCTCGTTAGATTTATGATAATGACTATTTAATTTATAGTATGAATTAGTGCTAATGATGAATCATTTATATATCTGCAACATTCATTTTTCTCCTCAAAAAAAGATAAAATCTCATCTCAATCTCAATCTCAAAAATTATAAATACAAGGTATAGAGTTTCTTAAGCAAAGTTAACCTAAAATTTTATGTAGAATCAAAAAATCTAACAAGTTGATACTTATATCAGAAATACTAAAACCCTGAGAACATGACAGCAAAAGAAATAAAAAAAATAATGAAATATACAAGTGAATCTAATTCTGGACAGTCGTGGAGGATCGTCTTTTCTAAGATATGGCATATGGTCAATGCCTACATGAATCTATATAGGTACTAGGGCCGCTCGGAAAATGACGGTCTAGAATGTAGAAGATATAAATCTGGATCCACTTAGGACACTTTTAATAAGAAATGCCTAAAATATACAAGTTTAATTTGGACAGGGCCCACCTGGATCTATTCAAGTAATATGACAGCAGATAATGGAGTTAGCAAGTTAAATATTTAAGGCTAAGATTGAAAAGAAGGCATGTAGAAGTAACAACTTTTCTTTCTATCTACATGTGGCCATAAGCTTGATCATTGATATTACTATAATGAATTAACAAATCTATTCCAGATAAGTTGTAGGTGCTGGATATTATTGCAGTGGAATGTTTATGAGGAAGAGGACAAAATGAATGCATATATGTAAATATATATCCATATTATTATACAGTAGTGTAGCAGTTCTTTGTGCAATGCTAAGAAACAGAGCACAGAAAGTTAGTATTTCATGGATAAATGGGTCATAAAAGGACATCAGAGAATTTATTGGAGATAATATAAGCGCGCGGCTCGGCGAAGGCGCATGGTAATTTCAACGTTATTAATAAAAATGGCCTTTACATCACGCAGATGCGATAAAGTATCTTTATAGAGGGTATATCCTTCGACAAAAAAAATATATCTATTATGTATAGCGTCAGCATTTCCCCAATAATAGTAGCCAAGACGACATTTTTCTATCGTTGTCTTATTTTCAATAGAAATGCTTACTGAGAAACTATAAAGAAAATTAATTTCATGCCCAATGTGGAACTATATTATGTTATTCTGGAAAAGGAATTTCCATTTGAATAGGCACCATTTAATCACGGAAAAGTATCTCAAAACAAACTTTCACGAATAGTAAAAAATAATGGCACAAGATTTTAAATAATGCCTATTCTATCTAAATAAATCTGGAATTATTGATACTAAAAAGAAAATAATAGAAAATAGAAGGTTTTTTCTTTAATGCTGGTATATATTACACTTCAAGAGCCAGAAGTAACGGGCGATTTCTTGATAAAAATGGGAAAATGATGTTCTTAGGACTTAAGACTTAAGACTAAGTATATTTAAAATCCCAAGACGTTTATAATAATCTTTGCAGTCTATCAAAAGCTAACATCCTTCAAATAATAAACAAATAATTCGCGAGAAGGTTAGGTTATTATCTTTTAATTCCAGTGTTGCCAAAACTGCCAATATAACGTTTGCGGTATTGAACATATTCTTAAATATTCGGTTAGGAAAACATACACCATGTGGTGAGATTTTAAGTGTCTAAAGGTATAGTTTCGTGTTTAAAATTTACTGAAAAAAAACTATTTTTACAAATACTTGCTTTAGAGCAAAACAGATTTCTGACAGCACCATATAATCTCATTCTTAGAGATTGTCGTCATTTTATTACCACAATTCTCACAATTTTTGGAATTCACTAAAATACCATAAATTATTCAATAAATTCAGTAGTTTTTCTTCATTTTAACTTGAAAGAATAAATTCAATAGGTTTATGGAAAGTTACATCCAGAACATCCAACAATTACCATTTAGAAAAAAGTTAAATTTTTAAATTTGTATAATATGTTAAGCTCAGTTGTTATTGTCGTTAATTTTTTCTAAAGCAAATAATCTTGGAAATGGAATTCATAAAATAAGCTAATGTTGCGAAAGTTATACTGGTAGCGTTGGCAACATTGATATTAACAGCACTTGAATGTTGAGTATACTGCACAAGTCAATCATCAATTCGTTCGACTTCACTTTTTCACAACTTATGTTTGGTATTTTCAGGCATGTATTTGCAAATTTTGATGGCTGTTACCGGTTAATAGAATGCAAGGATGATTATATAATATTCGGTATTGAAAAGATTCTTCCTAATCGAAAATTCCAACTAAAAGTCCTAAGATCCAAATTTTCCCCTGATTTTATTAACGTATCATCAAAAATAGCAAAAAAAACGCTAAACTAGACTATTACTAAGCGGATTCTTCAACTGGGAATGCGGGATAACAACCCGAAGCGTTCCACTTTTTGTCGATACTTCATCAAAGACTTTTGTCGATGTGATTTCCAACAGTTTGCCGAGTCGAATTCAGTGATACCGTTAGCTCAGTGTCCCGTGAATTTCATACATCGCAGTCAACAATTATTGCTGGAATGATAAAGCGTCGGCAAAAAATGAACACGCAATTTTATAAACGCAAAAATGTAGAACGACTACCTACGGTCTTCCAATCACACTTTGACATTGAAAATGCTTTGCTTGCTCGATTTGTTCAAGCAAAAACTGCAGGACAAGTACAGAGTGCTGATAATGTATCATAGTTTAGATTGTCAAGGTAAGTAAGTGGTGACAAAAAGTACTTTTACTTATGGAAGGTAGTGTACAGGATGTTAAAAATAAACGTTTGGAAGCAGAGTGCAAACTTGGGAGTGGATTACTCAAGTGAACCCCCCAAAACGTGTAGCATAGGGTTAAAATAATATATATAATATATAATATATAATAAAATAACATTAATTTAATTCGTAATTTACAAGTCCCCCTTGTGACGATCAATTTATTTGAAATTTGACATTTGCAGTTTTAAAATTTGGTAATATCATATTATAAATGTAAATTGCTTTTTAAACGTCAAATTTTCCAAGAAGCATTTTGACTGGTCTTTGACGAAATATGCGAGTAGTGTTGGTTTCCAATTCCTCAATCTATGTACACTTTTGAGCAGCCCTCAAAAGGGAAAGCCTAGAAATCTGACACCCACTGCCCCCATTTTATTTACTCTTTATTCGCCAATCTTAATGATTTTCGAGAGACTGTTATTTAATGTCATTTACTGGGAGTATTTTGATAAAAGATAATAAGCTTTGAGTAATTCACAAAACTTACTTGAAAAGTGATTGACATGGTCTGAATGTCAAATATCCCGCTTGGTTCAAAAACTTTCAATAAAAGTTATTTTATTAGAGTCCTTATCTACTGTAGTATTATTTTGATTTGTTTTTTTTTTGTATATACGAATTCACACGTTTTCCAGTAGGCACTCCTTGTATGAGAACATCACCTGGAAGCATTTCATCCAAAGTACTGTACCTCGACAACAGAAATTGCACCGAGATTTGAAACGATTAAATAACACGACAAATAATACTCTCAGCACAGAAGTTTTTTAATTAACACAGAAGACCATTGTTAGTAACGAGTTCCAGATTTATTCCCTCCCATAACGCAGAAAATGCAGTCGATCCATTTCTCCGTGCTGATGCACATTCGCATTCAACGCGTTAAACAAATGAACATGGAATTTAACTAGACGGCATATATATATATATATATATATATATATATATATATATATATATATATATATATATATATATATATATATATATATATATATATATAGGGTGGTTCTCCGGGAAAGACATCGACCAATTGTGAGCAAAGATAGCTGGATTCATGGAATACCCTTTATAATACCATATGCTTACATTTCTTTTACAATTATAAATTCCTCAATATTATTCCTATACCTAAGTCTAACCGTATATGACATATTCAAATTTTATGTAAAAAAATTAAGTTTGCAGTCAAAAACATAATTATCCATTTTTCCTATGAGGAAGGCTTTAATATTTAATTTTGGGTGATTTTTTTGTAGAACAAGATGATCTAGTAGGTATATCAGTTGTTTTATAATATTTTGATAATAATTTGTACAGTGAGATCAAAAAAGAAGCTTGAATACTAGATTCTTATTAATTTTCATTTTTTTTTTCAAGTTTTGAGTAATTATCATGCCTAGAAGACTTCATTATACAAATGAAGATTATTTGAATTTATTTATTATTATGGGGGATGTTATTTCAAGAACATGTAATAATCGTGATATCCACAAAAACTGAATCCAACACCGAAGTCTGTTGAGAAAATTATAGAAAACCTCGAGAGCTTTAGAACTATAAGGGCTAAAGTACAAAAAAGAATAATTGTTAACATTGAAAATTTCTCGCACCTAAACATGAACTGTTCGTTGGTGGCTGCTCTTATTGATTGCGGATTAAGATCTCCAAATGCTGTTCTGACTCGTTGGCTATCAACGGATTCAAAAAACAACCTTTGCAGATGGTTTTTGACTCAAAGACCATTATGTGGAGGTACGGCAAGTTGTCCAAATATGAGTAGTTCATTTAAAAATGTCTGAAGATATTGTGAAAGCGCCGACCTTAAAAATGTATTTATTATCAAGAAAGCTTTAAATCTAGCAAGCTTATCTAGATTATCTTGACAGAATTCAAGGTCCACGATGTCGTCGCTTCTTATGACACAATAAAATGTTAAACTGTCAGGATTCTTGAAAGTTCTGCTCACTGTACGGATGTATATTTGAATCACTCCAATAATGGGAATTACGTTAATTAAACACACAATGTTTTGAGAATTTAGCTTCGTCCGACCAAATAATATTAACCAAAAAGAAAGGTATTTCTTGCGAACGAAGTAGAATAAATAAAATAAATAAAAAGAACTCCATTCTTGGTGGAAAATCAGTGTCTTTCATATGCTGAACTATCGAAAATGCGTATGGATGGAACTTGTGTTTCCATAAAATCCTTAGAACTGATGCCTTAGATAGTTGGCATACTACTAGCCTTGTAGACTTTTTTGGATATACGGTAAAATATCTCAAAACTGCGATTTTAATATTTTCATTGTTAAAAATTGGTCTATTTCCACGTAGGCTTTATAGGTCCAAAGTTCTTGAAATTTTCTATAATTTTTGTACCAGATTTTGGTGTTGGTTGCTGTTTCTGTGGATATCGCCTAGCGAATGTATAACATGTTCTTGAAGTTTATCATATTCTCCACAATTATAAATAAATTCAAATAATCTTTCGATAATTAGGTACGTCTTCTCGGCATGATAATTGTTCAAAATTTGCAAATTAAATTGTTATATTGACTTTGTTGACGCTTGTTTGACTTTTATTCAAATTTGTTATTGTTTTCTGATGCAATCATGGCCCATTTCTAACAGAACTTCAAAGATGTGTAGTATTTTTACATATAAAAATGAAAAATTGACAGTTATTTAAAAAACTACTAGTTTCCATAGACAACCTTATATAAAATATAAAAAATGAGGGTTTCTATTTGAGAAATTCACTTTTGACGTTTTTGGATCTAGTTTGCAAGGTTTTTTTTGGCCACTCTGTAAAATTTCTTATCAAAATATCATAAAAATACTGATACAGTAGATCTACTTTTACAAAAAATCAATCCAAATTATATATTAAAAGCCTTCTCATACAAAAAATTGATAATTGGACTGCAAACATAATTTTTGCCCTAAAATTTCAATTTATGTCAAAAAAGTTAGATATAAAAATGTGGCAATATAGAGGATATCCCGTAAAAAATAACAAAGTTGAAATCTACTTCCGGTATAACCGGAAATGTGACTAATATGAAAAACTTTGGAGGTATGTCTAACAGTGAGTTTAGTATGCTATATCGATCGATGTCTTTCCCGGAGAACCACCCTGTATATATATCCGCCCTTTCTCATTCCACTATTCCACCCACGACCTCGCGAGAAATCACGCTCACAGACTAGTGCCCCGCGTTTCTGCGTACAGACTTTGTTCTAACAGTAAATGCGGTAGCGATTTCTTACAGTTTGCAAATCGCCCTCAGTGCACATGTCTGTCAGATAATTTCCCATCTGACTTTGATTGGAACAGAATTTAAATTTGAATGTTCTTTAGATAATGATCTGTACTCTGTACCTCGTTCATTATTCTATTATAGTGGTAAGAGAAGCTTATGGTGGCACTTTAAAATTAAGCAAACGTCACGTATTTATGAGAGAAGATAGTGGTTTCACTCCTTAAAACATTATTATACTCCTGGAGTTTTTTTCGTCGAATCCCAAACAAAAGAGTTTTGCTCCAATTCAGTATTGGATAGCTTTTTCAATTTTGTATGGTTTCCCGATAAATATATGGATGAAATGGACATTCAATGGTTAGATTGGCCTGGTCCAAACCAGATCTAGAATGGCTGGGATACGTTAAAGAGGCTTAGCCTTCATTACAAAGCAGAAAATATTTAAAATCTTGTTTATTTGTTTAAAATTAGTTACGTTTCTATTTATACGTGACTGTTGTAAATTGATCCCGTTTTCCAATCTGTATTTTGTTGAGGAATGAACGTCTCGATATGAATCAAGAAAAAACTAAATGCCAAGAAAAAAAAGGACATATTTTTGTGCTTTCACATTTTTCCACAGTGAATTCTAGTTCGATTCTGTATAATACAAGGTTCATTACGATAATTTACATAAATTTTGTTCAATTATTAGTTAAACAATTGTATTTCAGAAAATTTACCTTGTTTTTTCAACATAAAAATTGATTTTTATCGAAAACGGTCGACCTTAGAGCTCACGACCAAGAGTACCTTTTTTGTGTAGAAAACATTGGTGGTTCAAATGGTCTCAAACTGTACTTTTTCTTTTGGCGTAGAAATTGGGGAGAAAAACAACCACTACTCGTTCAAAATCTTCACCAATTATGACTCAACAAAAACTTTTTTCTGACTCAAAATTCAGCTTATTATGAGTGGAAAATACTTACAAAAGCCGTTTTCTGTACGATAAACGGTTCCGGAACTGTTCACAAAAAACGATTTTTTTTTTTCAATTTCAACACCCTTTATCTCGAAAATGGTGCATTTTAGAGGGTAATTTAATATAAACTTTTTTCATATTTTTGGACGAGCTATCACATCCTCAAGTCCTGCGGATATATATTATGAAACACCCTGTATATACTTAAAAAATATCCAAATTGAACCCAAATAGACTCAACCACTTTTCTGGGTTAGAATTAAATAAACTCCTTATTTTTTTTTATTAAATAAAAGCGTCAGGAACAAAGAGGTATCCTCTAACCAAGTCACGCATATCCCAAAGGATTATTCCGAAGAAAATCCGCAAACCAATCTAATAGTCTGTAATATACTGTTACAAAGATTGAGTGGAACAGAAAAGTCGCAGTTTTCTTGGGTTGGAACGCGTTTCTGGCATTGCGCAGAATCCTAACTATTGTTTCTGACGGGACTTGGAACGAGGCCATCCATCGGCAGCGCGTGTATTTTACCACCCCCATGCTTGACACTTCGTCGGCAGATCACGTCCTCAATGTGAAATATTAATACACCACTCTCTATAGCTGGCGTAAATACTCACAGCAGCATGCCTTCTCCTCCACCTCCTACATGCTCGTGTGCTCTCTTCTTTCCGAACACGTATTCCATAAGAAGTTGAATAATAAGGCGACTATTTGTTACGCTTCCTACACGCGGCGGCCAAGAGATTGCTTGTTTTCTACTTTTTTCTTCCACTCGCCCCGCTGCCATGTGATTTACATTCTTATTTTTAAAATAGAGCGGCGGCTGAATCGCGATGTGAATCCTTTACTTTCTGTATGTAGGTACGTACCCCAGTACCTTCACGTACGCTTCTAACTTTCGACATTGCTTGGTGGTTTATAATAATATTATGGATCTGATATTGAGTGCATGTAAACTTTCTCTTCAAAGCCCAATTGTGTGAGGTGCCAGCAAGATGGCGCCCCACACGAGATCAATTTTCACATTGTGCTAGCTCTATTCCCAAGTTTGGTTATAGTATATTATGGGAAATATTTTCTGTGTGTGGAATCGCCTGGAGAAGTTGGGAAAGTATAGAGCGCATATGATATTGGCTTCAATTTTATGATCTGCATTTCAATTTTTATGATTTTATTCCTTATGATGTTGATGTTCAATAAAAAGATCGTAAGTTTAGAATCTACAGCATCCTCGATATGGTTAAATTAAATTCACTTTACATTGTCGAACAGCTAGAATAGAAACAGTTTTTTTTTCATTTATTGTTAAACATGCTAATTTCTTAATCTTTCTTCTATTTTTTATGTTCCATATTTATATTCAAAAACAGGTTGATTTTCTGCATTGAAAGTGTAGACCTGTAGTTTAACGTGGATTGAGAAATATCTCAAGATTAATTTTAAGACACTCCCTTCCAGAGATCCTATACAAGTAGAAGCTCTGGTTCCCCTATTGCCTTTTGAGAGGAGAAGAACGCAATGTGCCCATATACCTCGACAATAGGGTTCAGTACTCTTCAAAGGTGACAAAAGGAACACTTATGGTGACTCTTTTATCTCTCCGAAAATGACAAAGTAAAATTAAAGGAAAAAATAGGTGGTTATATATTGATTTTTAATTTGTTGAAAAAAATTTAATCATCTTTTATAATAATGTAGTTAAAAAAAATAATTTTTCCATATGCGAAACTTGTGAAAAATGATGATTATGTCGTCACCGTGAACAAATAGAATCATATAAGCCATAGAACGTAATATTATGCAGCTTCCATTCATAGAATGCTTGTTCACTTGTTATTTATTCATCTTTAGCATTTCGATATGTATTCAAACAAGAGTTTGACTTAGCGGTAGAGTCTGTTCTCAATCAATCTAGATCTGAGTTCAAATCCCAGCTTACTACAACTTCTGGTTAATTTTGAGTACCTATACTACTATTGAATTCATTATCTATAAACACTATATTATTTTATCGAGTTAAAAAAATGTTGAATTTATAGCTTTTGAATATGCTAAATTAAAATAGCCAGCGGAATTTCATAAATTAAATAAATAATAGTTTAAAAACACTGAAACAACACGCTTTATGAGAAAACCGAACTAAAAGATAATCTACAATCAAAAGCGTATATCAATATATTTGATAATAAGCAGATATTGGCAACAGTAAAATCTCCAAGGAAAAAACTCAAAATTCGTAAAAAGCACCCACGCTTTTTGATTGTATGTTATTTTTTAGTTCGGTTTTCTTACAAAGCCTGTTCTAGTTTTTTTAAACTATTATGTATTTTTCAATTTTTAGTTGTTTTTTTAGGAAATACGGTCTGGAACCCTCCATCAAAGAGTCCCACTCGCACTTACACTCCGTCACACATCCTCCTAACCCACATGCAAGTTGAAAATTTCACGCAAATACATCCCTAGACCTCGGAGTTATAGGCATGGATCCCTCCATTAAGGAGACACACGTGCATGTACACACAAAATTATTGTATTATCATGGGTCTTTTAGAAGTATACAAAGTTTCAAGTCAATCCGATGTTTTTAAGTAGGTGAAAATCATGTCCAAAGATTCCGTTACATGGATACATACATACATACATACAGATAAAGCTAATAAAAGCGTTTTAAAAAAACAACTTATTTTATGAGTTTTTCTTATAAAAACCAATCAATCAATAAATCAATTTATTACCATATAAATATAAAATTACAATTTCTTTTTCTAGTATTAATAAGGTTAATTAATACAGGCTTCCCAAAAAAAAGTTTCCCTTGAGCATGGGCGTAAGCATTTATTTATTTAAAAACTAATCATTACATTTTCTGCAAAGACCATTAATGAAACTTTATTAAGAAATTTGGTCTTCAGCTGTTTTTTGTATTTGTTCTAAATAACTAAACACCATTTACAGGTTCAATAAAAAGTTTGGATTTACAAAAGACAGCGAGTGGAGGTTTTTCACTGATATCGGCAATGTTGGCGGATTTACCAATTTTACCGATATATGAAGTAGTTTTGTTATCTTGAATGAAATGACTCACTTATTTTTATTGCATTGAATGAGCATGTCAAATTTATTAACCTCCCGAATTTATTAAATTCTTTATCGATTGGGTCCTAACTTACACCACATTTTCAGTAGAAGGGACATGTCAGAAAAGCCCGCAAATTCGTTATTATTCGTCTAAAAAAATGATTTTTACATTCCTATTCCATCATAGTTCAGTACCTAACTCGTGGAGATGAAATTTATAAAGTTTAGGATTTTACTAAATTCAAGCTTGTATAATCTTGTTTGTTATTTTCTCTGAATAGGCTTAACTTGTGTAGGTAACAAATATTATAAAACATCATAGAATGGTAATCTCACTTACCCAATATTGTCAATTGGACTGGTTTCCCTTGCACCACAAAACCAAAAGCATCTTCAGCTTCGCATTGCCACCTTCCATCATCTTCTAATCGAACATTATCTATTAACAGATTCCCAGTGTTATCTACAAGGAATCGATGACCAATGACTCTTTTGTTGTTGGTGTTATCTTTGAGGATTGTTTGGACAATTTGTCCATCCTTCAACCATATACTAGTACTAGAAGAGAAAGGAAACAACATTGTAGCAAATATGTCATAAATTTTAAGAGAGTGTTTTTTTTATTTAAATTTGCAGACAGTTTTATTATATCTAATCTGGTAAATATAAGAAACAAACCGTAATGAGTTATGTAATTATGGTTAATTTTTGCTTCACCGTGATTTCGTAAGGATGTTTAACTGTTTCTTAGAGGTATGCTTATATTTGGTATGACCATAGGTAACTATTTTTGTGAAAAGTAGTAGATACATATGTACCCGTACATCAAACGGTATTTTCTGCTGTAAGATAATTTCTTATTCTTACCAGTGGCGTTATTGATTATTGAGATCGTTTTCAAGAGAAAATTTGCATTTCTTAATGGCATATCATTCTTAGAACTACAGCACCCTGTACTTCAAAAGTAAAGAGCTTTAATACATATGTTGTTTTATTTATTTTTTCTCAAAAGGGATCCTAGAATAACTAACTAATTTTATTAAGAAACATCTTGTATTGTGATCACAAAGATGTCCATAAAGGGTTTGGAGTATTTGAAAGTTTAATATAATCAAAGGTATAAGATATAATCAATTAGGTTGTTTACAGTTTATTCACAGGCAATGAATTGGAGAATTGTTTAGATAACCTCATGTTGCCGAACGTTAACTCTGCTGTTACTCCTCCAACCGCGAACGAAGTTTGTCAACAGCGCAGTGGCACATTTCAATTTTAGAAATTCGAATTTTAAATTTCATTTCAAATAGTCAAGCGGACTGAGATAGGGACTTCTGGGAGGCCAGATAATGGTGCCACTGCTAGACATTTGCTGATTGCAGCAATGGCTAACTCAGAAGTATGGCAGGTGGCCCCGTCTTGCTGGAACCATGTTCTTGAGTTGAAAAATTATTCTTTAAAATTCACTGCCAGAATAAATTTTCGATATTTAGTGCTTGACTTCGATGGTTAATGGATAAGGAAGGATTCTGGTGAACTAAAGCCCCTACTTTTTCTAGTCCTTTTTGGACAACTCTATGGAAGATATGAGGTAATTAAAAGTATGAGAAGAAGAGAAAATTCCCCTAATGAATAAAAATTGCATTGTCAGTGACTTGTTCACTAAACAATTGTCAGCTGTGATAAATAACGAAAAAGATTTCTCAGTAATGTATCAAATTTTCCATATAATATTTTCCATTTCTTAAACTTTTTAGATATAATTTGCTGTGAGATTACTTACCTAAAATTAATGTTGACAGCGCATTCGAGTACCAATTTGGCATTCTGTTTGGAAAACACTTGCGTGTACTCCTCCCCATTGGCATTGGCTGTTTCATAGCTGAGATTTGTTCTTTTGTCAGCTCTGACAGAACGTCGATGGGCACTTTCGGTATGGTGGGGGTGCCTCGTGTGCAAGCTGGCATGCACGTGGCCTGAAAATAAATTATAAAATTTAAATTGAAAGTTTCGTCCATTTTTTGTATTAACAATAAATTGCATAAATTGACATTTCGACCTGGGTTTTGAATTGTTTTAACACGAAATTTCGTTTCTATTTTGCTGGCTGTATATGGTGGGACATGTTGACCAGGGTTATATACACAATATAAAAGACCATCAAATAGCTTTTTACCCACTCAACGAGCTTCGTAGATACGGAGATCCTAGGAGATAGTATCGTTAAGCCATTCTTATCCCTAGTTGGACACACTGTAGATATACCATCGAATAGCTCAACGCATCCATTCATCTATTAATAATTGGTTTGCATTGTTGTGAAACATTAACAGAACACTGAATTAATAATCAACGCTTTCGACCATTGTTTTTGATTAATAATGATTATTTGTTGGAATTATTATTCATTATTTTAGATGAATATTATATACCCACTAACACGTGGTGATTGTGTTTTCGGATTGGTATAGTATAGGAAATAAATAAAATTTACCCTAGGTATACATTGATTTTTAGTATCAATAAGGATTATAAATTTAAAATGATTTCGATTGAAAACATGTAATGTGAATATAAACAATAATATTACACAATAACAGAATATTAGATTGTTAAAATGGAATATGGTATAAAAAAATACTAGAGGACCCCCAATAATCAAAAATGAATCAACAATAACATGATCGACGATTAACTAATTAATCAATGTTAACCTAACCGATGGATTACTAAACTACAGTTAGCTTTGAAACTAACTGATGGATAATTAATCGGAGGTTATCTTCAAGAAAATTTCCGTGGCTATAGCTCAACGCTGTTTTTTTTCTATCCAAATATCTACTATGTAATATCTTTAAATTGATGTCGTCTTCGTCAGCCTTTTGTATGTCCACTCTTGAACACGCCTCCGGTTCCATAATTTTACAGTGTCTCCACTGATAAGATGACCTACAGTTTAAGGTAGAAATGAACCACTGATATAACACACCTTAAGGCATACCATTCTACCATATCAGGTTTGTTTAAAGCGTACCTTCCAACGCTGACTTAATGCGGCTATCTATGGAGCAAGTGATATCGACCGCTAATTTTTGCCATCTACTCTTATATACCCGAATGTATTTAATGATTTTTCATGATTCGATAAAGTCCATGATCTAGGGGCTCGAACCCACGACCTCTCGCTTGGTAATCGACTGTCTTACCCAGCAGACCACCGGGATTTAGCAGAACATCAATTATTTCTGATCGGTGGAATTATCTTTAAAGTGTCCTATGAAATCATGTAAATTAAACCTGTCTGAAATATTCTTCTCCAAAACTTCTTGACGGGAATGAATACAACAAATATTTACAGAGATGGGTTAATTTTTTTGTGATCGATAGTTTAGGGAGGTGCAAAATTACTTGCTCGATTGAATAATTGTATTTAGGTACCGAAATAATAAAGTAAGAAGTGGCTTGAAAGATGTAAGAGATTATGGTCAAAATGGTCATGTAAAATTGTATACCCTTATTATAGTAAAATATGTCGCATTTCCTCTTGTTGTAATTGTAATGTAATCTTCTATATCAGGTTTAACATCAACAAAGGGTAAAAAGTGAGGTTACGCTGAATTGTTGTTCAGATTCATTCAATCCTAAATTTTATATGAAGAAAACCCCGGATAAGTTACCGCGATCATATAAAGAATGACATTTTCGAGATTTCCTATCTCTAGATTCGCTCCTTTTCATATTCTTATAAGTTGTAGCTATCAGTTCCATAAAGCAAGCTTCTCCAGTCTACATCGCGCCTTACTTCTTTCTCTGCTGCTTTATGTGTTCTATGATGAAATAGCTATTTAGTTCATAGAAATTACATTCATTATGTATACATTTTTGTTATGCACAAAGAACATAATATTCTACCCTCTGCTGAGAACAATTTAACAAGAAATTAAGTGAAGACTCGTATACAATTATATAGAGGGCGCGCTCATACTATGTAGTAGGTACTCGTGTACGTTGAATCATTAGGTGGATATTCTTTGACGTTTTCATATTGCAATTGAGAATCCTTTATGAGCTTCCATCTATGTTATTTTATTTATTACTGGGGCTTTTCATTTTAGATGCGCGGTATAATCATACTACTAATAACAATAATGATAATTCTTTCTTTTCTTCATACATTTCTCTAAATATTGTCGTTTCCCGTTTATTTAATTTTTTTTATTCACTTCGATGTTTTCCGGCTTTCTCAATTCCGACAATTTTAATATTAGAATGTAACCTCAACCCAATCTATTTAGATTTCAGTAGAGCTTAAAAATATATAAAATTCAATTTGCAAATAAAGCAGATTAAAAGAACAAGCAAGGAAGAAAAGATTTTTGAAATTGAACAAGGGGTCTAGGTTCCAACAATATGTATAAATGAATGTTTATACAATAAACTGGATGAACCAAATTGCCTACCTCATTTCAATATAAATATAAAATTCTAACAGTACCAGCCATGTATATTTGGCATCAACTGATAGAAATTCATGGAAGTAAAGACAGGCTAAAGCTAAACTCAGACTACCATCGGTATGGCACCAGATCGGCAAACCTAATTAGAAGAAAAAGGTTTAAATATAAAGTGTGCTCAAAAAACTCACTGGATATCGAGCTGTTTAATGTTCTTCCTCAGGCTGTTAAAGACCTTGAACTTAAAAATTTTAAAAATGTTTGTAAGAAATTATTGCTCAAATATGCCTTTTATTCACGTTCCGAGTACTTAGAAACTGTAAGTCCTAGTTTGTTAGTTTATAAGTAGTCTACACACCATTCTAGTATTAAATTTTAATTGTATAATCTATTAGTTATTTTAATCTGTTGACTTGCTACAATTGTAATTTCACAAAACGTAGTTAAATAAAGATTATTATTATTATTATTATTATAATGGTGAAAATAAATTTTATAATTTTATCATAATAAAATAATATATTGAAAAATCCAAAGATTAAGATGAAAAGCTACTATATTAGATTCTAGAAAAAATCGACGGCTTGTAGCAATTTAATTTTTTTCTATAACTTTTAGAAAAAGAAGCTTCAAGCTAAAGTTTTCGATACAGATCATATCTATAATCGAAATAGTATTTTTTTGTGACATTTGGATAATGGCTATTTCGATCTTGCAATTGTAGTTAGAATTCTGGCACCAACTTCAAAAGTACCAGCACGAATAGAATTATTATTATTTTGTATTTTTTCAGTGGACCAAGTCGCTCCAATTTTTTGTAAAAAGTATTTGTTTCACACTTTTGAGTGTAATATTGGTCAAGAAAATCGTTGAACGTTAACCAAAGAAGATAGTACTTATCCTAGTTCCCATGTCTATTATTTGCTTGTTACATGTTATTAGTCAAAACATCGTGGCGTAAATACACATATTTCATACGTTTTACCAATGCTGTAACTCGAAGACGGTCACTTCATTTGAAAAATATCCAATTCAATGTTGCTAAATATAATCTCTTGTTTAATTTGGCCGTCTCATATTTTTGATATTCGCAAAAAATGATCCCGCCATATAGTGAAAACACATATTTCAGTCTTTATTATTGCTGTAACTTGAAAATCGTAACTCTCTTGAAAAAGTGTTCAATTGAAACGTTTCCAGATATGGTCTTATCTTAAATTCAGCGTCTCGAGATTTTCAATTTACAAGAAAAATTGCCCTGACAATCCCCTTCGGGTTCAGATTTTACGAGGGTTTTTAGAGGGAAGACAATTTCGGATTTGAGTTTTTCTAAATATGGGACCATTTCTCAACTCTGTTCTTTCAAATGAATTAATAATCATCAAAATCGGGGCCAGTTTACTATGCAAAACGCGCGAACAGCCATACATTAAAAAAAGTAAAAAAGCAAACATACAACCGACATGTAGATATACCTTCTCCTTTTTTGGAAGTCGGTCGATAATATTGGTATTGGTATTGGTACTAGTACGCTAATAATGTTTCTCCAATATATCTTTTGTTAGATCCCCCTTCAATTTGTTAAAAAGAGACTCTATTAAACTGTTTTTACGTTCTGAGAAGCGATGAGTTAACAAATAAAAACTATTGTAGTATCACCCGACAACACTAATACATACCTTCATTGGTGATTACAATTTTGCAATAAATATTTGCATAAATATAATATCGATATAGAATTTCATTCTTCATTGTAGTACTTGCAAGTGCTGACAAAGCTTATACAGGGTGGCCAATCGAAAACGAAAACCACAGCCGTTTTCAGAAAGTGTCATTATTTTAGAAAACAACAGGGACCCGTGGCTTTTTGATTCAAGGGGACACTTTTTTTTGTATTTTTGACTCCACTACTTTTGCCCCCCAGTGAGGGCCCCAAAATATTTAAATCGCATTGGGGGTCGAGTAAGATGTCTTTTTACAGCTCTTGTAATTCCCTTTACAATAGTCCTTAAATTTTGAATTACCGTCTAATACTTTGAAAACGTTTTAAAGTTTAAAAGATATTTTGCTGCTTACTTACCACTCAGTTGATTAATTGTTGAAAATGATAACCATCTACCTCCATACAATAATAAAGATTGTGTTCGAAAAAATAACGAAAAAAAAGTGTCCCCCTTGAATCAAAAAGCGACGGGTCCCTGCTTTTTCCTAAGATAATGACACACTTCCTTAAAATGGCTATATTTTGATTTAGATTGGCCACCCTGTATAATCGAAAATTTGATACAAAGCATTATTTATTCTAAGTAAACCACTACAGAGAGAGAGAGAGAAAGAGAGAGAGAATGAGAGATATATGAATAGCTATTTTGGCTTTCAAATCCCACAGGACATAATGTTCTATAGCTATCACATGCCAAACTAACCAATTATGTAAGAGTATATTTGCATTGCGAAATTGTTGCAACTATTATAGTTAACTGTAACTATGTTGGCTGGCAGTGTTTGTATAGATGTCGTGTGATATCTATTAATTGTTGCTTCCCATGTTGATTTACGATAAATCTCGGTGTTAATGTTTGACTCTGTAAATTGATTGAGAGTTTGCTCTTGGTACACACACACATAAACAAAATGGATCCGTATTCGTAGACACATTTCCATGGATCATCATTATCTGTCATGGATTTGCAGAGGTATTGACATTATGGTATTGTTTGTGATAATCACATAGCTCAGTTAGTAAAGTCGAATAATAATTTAATAGTATTATTGACCGACTCCTCAGAAACGATGAATATATACAATAATTCGAGATAATGCTTCTTTAGTTTGAATGAATGCGCGTTTCGCACAGTAGGTACACAAGACAATGGAATTCAACATGATAGGTAAAGAAAATGTTATTTTAGAAAATCAAAGATTGGAAACAAAATTATTAAAATGAGATATCGTTTCAGGAAAGACTTTTCAAATACTTCAACGTTCTATAAACACATAACTTTTTATAAAAACTCAGACGAACTTTATTAGTTGATGCTGTTATAACTACGAGATAAGTCAAAACTACGAGCACCAATTGAACAATTACTAATTCATATTTTTACTTATTTTTAAAGTTGATATAAAAAAGTAATAAAGTAAAATAATACAAGCATACATTTTATTTTAGACTGGGATTGTATAAAGAAACTAAAGCTACAAAAAAAAACTAGTAGCTATAAATCGAAGGAAGACCATTAAAATGCTAACATAAATTTGGAAAATTCTTTTATAAATTACACTACATTTAGTACCTAAATATTTATTTATAATTATGATTAGTAGCTGTTTTCCCGGCACTTCCCGGACAAAAACTTTGGTACATTGTGGTACGAAAACATAAAGACATAGAAAGTCTTCAGTATGGAACTCTCCTACCTCAGAGTCCTACTCGCACGTAGAACCGTTCAAACAATAACACATATATGCCCCATGAGAGAACAGCATTAAAATTTCTCCTACATAGGTACCTATGCCTTAGGGATTTTCTGGTATGGAACCCTACAACTGTAAGTCCCAGTCCCACTCACTACAGACTCTCACAAAACAGTCCAGTGAAATACTATACACAAATATAGCGAAACATCCACGAAAACTCAGCCATAGATCTCAGAGATATGGAACCCTATACCTAGGAGACCCAATCACACTTACAGCCACTACCAAATCATTCTAATAACATTCTACATACGTACATGGTAAAAAGAACATCGAAATCCAGCCATAGCTTTCAGAAATATACCATAGACAATTGACGTTCAGGTATCGAAACCATAACATAGAGTCCCACGGGCACTGACTAATGCCAATGTTCTTACTTAAGGTGAGATAAACACGTATGCAAAATTTTGTTGGGATATCTCAAATAATGTAAGAGAACTTCAGTTTTATATATTACTAGCTTTTGCCCGCGACTTCGTGCGCGTAGAAAACTGTATTCAATTCCATGCGGTAGTTTTTGAGCGATGCGCGTACAAACAAACAGATAAATAATCTAAAAACTATTGTTTTCGCTTCTGTTGCTCTAATAAAGACACCCCTTGTAATTTTTCCTTAATCTTTAATGTACAAACGGCCTGTTACTATTTTATTATATATGTATAAATAATATAAATACGTATTGGTATTGTATTGTATTTGCCATACAATCTTACAAAATAGAATAAACAAAATATAGTACAGTATAATCCTGCAAAAGTAAATAATATTACCTGTACGACATTATGGCACTGAAAAATAAAATAAAAATGAGGATACAATATTTGAGAGTTTATCTTAACAAAAACTAAATTAAACTTTAACGCTAAACAAACTTCTTTTATTAACAGACTTATTATCGACTAGAGTTTTGAGCTGATTTGAGAGTTTGTTGATTAATTTAAACAATGTGATATAAATGTTTTTATCGCTTACCAGTTTTATAGATTTTGGTAGCAGAACCAATTGACATCTTGTGACAATATCTGAAGCATCGTGACTTTTCTCCTTATTATCATAATTGTATTTTAAGGATTTAAAGGCAAATAGTTGTAGATTTATGAAGAAGAGATGGTATAAGTATAAGTATTGCATAAATTTAGATAGTTTGTAGAATCTAAATATTCAATATTTTGTTTTTTTATAATTTTTTTAAGTTATATTTATCCAAATTTAAGTTGAAGCTTAAAAATAACACCTAAGTATTTACAGTTATGAACTCTAATTAAACTTTTTTACATTTATTTCTATATTCATATTTTATGGTACATTATTACTATAGTTCCAAAAAAAAAGATATAATTCTATTTTTCACTAGTACCGTTAATAAAATCATTTACATAATATAATATAAATAGTAATGGCCCTATAATACTACCTTGCAGTAATCCTGTTGTTAATGCAACAAAATTACTCTTGATATCGTTAGTTTTAACCTTCCCTTGTCGGTTTTCCATATAACTAACTAGAATATTGAATTTATCAAAATTGATAGAAAACACTTAGAAGCCAGTACAGAAGAATTTCTTTTTATTTAATTCTGGATTGAACGACATAAAATATACAAGAGATTTAATATGAAATAAGACAGAGTACTTTGAAATTTGCATTTTCTACTAAATATTGAACTATGTCTATATAATATGGTAAACAACATTATTTATTACACCATGTTCATAAATGGCATAAATGATTTCATTAGGTTTTCTTAGGTTAATTACAGTTAGATAAGACTAATTCATAACAAAGGACTGAAAATAAATCTTCGTCAGTTAATATATCTTCTAAATAGAATAGAATTTTATAGTGAAAAATGATGAACAAGTTTCACCATAAATATACAAAATAAGCAAACCTTCTGCTGGAAGCATTCAGATATATAATGAAATAATAATACTTTTGTAAATAAAATATTTGCTGACAAAACGGAAAGAGCAATATTTTATCTCCAAACCCATATGACATGACCATTTCCACTATATTTTCAACTGGAATGACCTGACGTGTGTGTTCTACCCAGACCCCAAAATACACGCCATTGTAATTAAGTTGTTTGGGTTTATTCTTCCATATAATGAGTTTATTAAATATTCTATGTAGGTCTCGGCGTGTTTTGTTTTCTGAAAATAATTCTCACCCTCTATATCTACACGCATAATTTATATCTAAATAAATGTAATTGTTTTGCAAATGTTACACAGTTTGTGTGTCTGTTCCCTTCCTCTAGGGACCCAAGAGGAATGTAATCAAATTTATTAACTGTTTTTGACAAATAACATTTGTAATTTTGCTATAATCAACAAAGCTATGTCATATTCATCAAAGGAAAGAAATAATCAGTATTACAAGATCGTTTTGTTTCGAAATCTAGACCAGAATTTTGTCGAACCGTTAGCATTATGAAATTCTGATCCAAGAGGTTGATTTTACAGATACAATTAAAAAATGGAACCTCTTCGATCCAAACTTGAACTTGGTCATTTTTTTTCTCTTCGTTGTTGTCAACAAGCAACAATCACTAACCAGCTGCTATGCCAACCTATGCAACTTGACTTCCATCTGTGATGACGTGTTTCACCTAGCTTATAATATTTCTATTTCTAAAATATATCTCCCTTTGGGAGATAGCATATACAGATTAAGTTGGCCCATGAGAACTATATCAAAACATTAGAAAGCATTTCAAATGATACTCCATGATTTCCCACAAGTTCCTTTGGGTTTACGAACTCATTATGGGAGTTATATTGTAGTAGAGCATCCGTTCGTTGTTCGTTGCTCCTTATGCTTTACGCCATTTTACGAAAACGCTACATCTCCCTTGAGACAAATATACACATACACTGTGAACGAAAGAGACTTGGGAAGTAGTTTTGATGTTGACGAGAGAACAGAAGTTTTCGCCTTAATATTTATTTACTGTTTAGAACTTGTATTTATATACAGGATGGTTGATGTGTATGAGAGGCATGAGAGCAGTAAAAAAACGTATTCATACGAAGACTGAACTAGAAAGTAGAAATTTCTAATGCCTCATTTGATAATCGAAAGTTGACACTTACCGCCGTGCGAGCTCAAGCACACAATGGACGTTCTAAAGCGTCTTCGCTTTCAACCAATAAAAAAGGTCAGCTAGTCAGTTTCAATAATGAGCGTATTGTCTGAAATGTTTGATAAAGTCACTATTTCTTAAAAACGATGAGTTCAAGCGAAGAAAGTGATATGAATATTAAATTCGTCGATAGAATAACCTGTATATTTCGAACAGAAAGTATGTTTGCCCTCCACTTACGATATTTCGAACTGGATTGAATGATGTGTGTTAAATTGGCGTGATCGAAACAAGATTGTAGGCATGTTTTTATAAGCCACACCATTAATTTGAGAAAAAATAAAATAAAATTGTTTTAACAAGTTTAGGCCTTATTCTTAGATATTATTTAAGACCTACTGTTATTGGACATATATCAGTGCAATATGGTGTTCTTTAATGATCACGGCGTCCGATTCAAATGGACCGTTTTCGCTAAAGATCAGCTTACTGGTCCGCACGATTTTTGGGAAGAGTCCCATTTAATTATATTTTTATGTTATTATTAGTTGTTATCGCGGCAATAGAAGTACACATTTTGTGAAAATGTCAACAGTCTAACTGTTAAGGTTCATTAGCGGTTACTTAGAGCAGGGTTCTGTTGGCATCATTTCGGTATAGAACCCTAAAATGCATTTGTATCTCGGAATGTGTCTAAATGTGCAGTTTTCTTATTTATCAAGTTGATTTTGTACTCAAAATTTTTCAAATCAATTCACTCTAATTTTTTTTTATTATTTTAGTGAAAATGTTGGAAAATAATTAGAAATTGATTAAGAAAAAGTTATATTTTATTATAAAAATTCTACTTTTCAAAATTCAAGAATCAAGTCTTTGATCCAATCAGACCTAAGAAGTGAAAAAATAATGTTCCTAAAACCAGGAATCAAGTGATTCAAAAAAACAAGATTAAATTCAAGAAACACCAGAAAGGCGAAAATAAATAGTTTTAATTTATTTTAACCATAAGATAATTAACAAAGCACAAAAAATAGCAAATAACAAAGCACATATCAAAGGTAAAATAAATATTTTCAATTTTTATATTCTTCAAAAAAGACTCAAAAACACAAAAACGAATTTTAAACACTTAAAAATGACCAAAACATGAGAAGAATAATGATAGACATAAGAAAAAAACAGATAACATGATTTTTTAATATAAAAAATTATCTTAAAAGATAAGAAAATTATTGCTTAGACACTCGTAAATATATCTTTGTTACTCAGCCAACGCAGTAAAAATTGGGCCGATTCATCAGTTAATCGGCTTCTTTCTTTTCTGATGGTCCGCGTTGCTCTCTGCAGACGCTGAATTACCTTGTAAAATTAAAAAAACAATTTCGTCACGTAATTTCAAAGATAAACAACTGTCCTTTTGCACCCGCTACTCCTGGGCTGGGTGATTCTCGGTGCGATGGTCCTTATTTCAAAAAACTACAGGTTTCGTTTACCTATGTGCTGACTCGTTCACACATTATATTTTTATTAGATTTGAACAATATTTTAATGTATTGTACAATGCTCTTTTATGATTCCTTATTACAAATAATTAAAAGATAATTATTATTACTTACTTTGGATATTAATTGACATGACACTGTTCGGTCAGTCTGCCATAAAGTGTCATAAATTTAACCTTATTCCTATTGTATTCTTTAAGAATATTAGTTTAAGTTTATATATTACTTCCAAGATACTCTTTTGACACCGTTAAGATAAAATTAAGAGATAATGAGTCTCTGTATTTTAATGTAATCTTTTAATAGAAAAAAAAACCCTATCTTTTGGTGCAATCGATCGAGACGAGACGAGAAATTTCCTTCGAGACAAGATTTCTTATCTCTATGAAATCCTAATTTTTCTAGTTTTTCCAATCTCCAATTTTATTTCATTCATTTAGATTTAACAATATCCATTCTGATGTCAATTTATTTTCGATAGTATAGCACAAAAGCTGATGGGGTTACATTTTCAAACGTTTTCATATTAGAAATAATTGAGCATTCCGTAACAGCTTGTAAAAGAAGAAGTTAATACTTTATGGACTGCCGAACCAAGTGATAAATCGCTTAATTTGGAATTTTATTTTAATCGTGAAAGTCTGACGCGTGAGTCGATATAGCTAATTGAATGATTATTTTATATATGTAGAATTAATTTCTTGATAGTTTTCTCTCTGTCCACGTAATACTTGATCGACTTTGAGGAAACTACTCGGTTGTGGTGATATTTAATTCAACTACAAGACACAAGCTTTACAAACATTATGTGTGAAGGAAATCAGGGGCATCTTCTAGTAGATGATGAATAATTTGAAACATTTTTAATTGGAACTCGGACATCCATCAATGCCATATATTTAGATGAGAATATCACATATTATTAAATAATCATCCTCACATACGAAAAACGATACCATAGGACACAATTATTAATTATATTATTAACGAGCTATGCTGTCATGAACACGATATTGATACATATTCGGTAACTGCATCATAATATCGTCGTCTCACATCTCACAAACAGCAACCATTAGACACCACCATCACCATCAGAGAGCTCAATAACAACCAACATATTGGAATATAAATTAGCATTCTATTATTATTATAATTAATTAGCTATCGAGAATCCAGCCTGTGTGACATGTGACACCGCGCTGCTGCTGTTGCTTGGTTACAATTTCTGATTTAGTGACATTTCAGTGTGTACATCTACCAGGGTGTTAATATGTACGTATGTAATATGTATATTTATAGTCCTTGGGCCCCAAGCCTTAGCGGGTTCAAAGACGAATATTTTTTTACAAAAACTACGACAAACTCTTACTGAGGCGCAGAAAAATGCAAAAGAGTACAAATTTCATTATTGGTACTGAGAATTTTGAATTGCAAATACAAATTAAAAAGTTTCAGTACCAATAACAATAATATTATCATCATCAACTAAAAAATCGATTCCTTTATTTAATTTCACATTTTTGAGTGTTTCAACTTTCAACAGTTCTCAAATTTCTTTGATCGTTCACTCATATCAAAGTTATTGATTTGGTACGTAGAAAGACTCTAGATATGACCTTAATATTGATTTTAATGGAATTGAATGAAATTTGTACATAAATTCAAACAATATTTGTTGGACAATTATTTTTGGTCAGTGGAAGTGATCGCCTCCCACAACATGACCTGGTTATGACGTCATACTTATTAAATTCCACCAAGTTAATATTTTAAGGATTAATAAAGACTAATTTTTTGAAAATATTTTCATAAAAAATATCTTTCCTTGGCTGGTTAGACTATCGACTAACTTGTTATTCCAGTGAATTGTTTCCTCATAGAACTAAATATGTACATTAATACAGCTCAAAAATGCATAGAAATATATGATTAAGTATAACCCTGCATTTATTTGAAGTGAAACGAAACAATTTAGAATTGTAAGAAATATTTTTACCAAAACTTGAACCGACTTTATTATTGGTGCACTGAAAAATACAAAATAATATTAATTCTGGTGCTGGTACTTTTGAAGTTGGTGCCAAAAGTCTTCTATCTAACTACAATTGCACCAACTTCACCTACTAATAATTTCGGTCCAACTTTTGGTAAAAAATATTTATTTCATACTTTTCAGTGTAACATTAGATTAGATTAGATGGAGTGGCTGCGCATCCTAGCCCACCGCCACCAGTTTTGGTATATTGTGGTTCTCCATTGCCTTATAGTTCAGTATCTAGATTTATCCATTTTAGCAGGTTTAGCAGTCTAGATACCAAGTCCTTCATGTAGCTCCCTGCCTTCGGTTTCTCTTCCCCAAATAATTGAAACCGCACTCTTACCAGGGCTTCACATTCGCAAGGTATGTGAACTGCGTTTTCCTCCTCTTCCTGGCAGAACCTACATAAGTAGGTCGTCCTCGTCCAGGCCTATATTTTTCATCTGCTTCCTAAGCCTACAGTGTCCCGCCAGCATCCCTACCTTTTTCCGACTTTGATTAAGTATTTAGCGGGACATTTTTCATTAATGAGACATTTAGCAATTTCGTAGAAGCGCTCTGGTTCAACCATGGCCTGTTCCGCTCCCTGATTTTCTAGTTGGTCAGCCTTTGTGTTGCCATCAATTTCCTGGTGCCCTGTTACACAGTCTAGGGTCAGTCTATTGTGATGTTGATGTTGTTTGATATGAACTCAGCGCTCTTGCTTGGTTGTCTAAGTAAATAACGATTCTTTGGCTATTCACCTTCTTCACACCATTGTATTACCGTCACCTCTGCCTGAAAGTTGATTTTAGAGTCGTTTTTGGAGTCGTCCGTGTACCAGCTGAGATTTGCTTTCAAGAGCGGTCCTGCTATGTAATCTTTCCTATCTGATACGACTACTGCATTTTTTTGAAGTTACATTGTGGGGCCCTTCTATCCATTGGCATTCCCAATATTGAATCGGCCTTTATTTCTTTAAGTAACTCTTCGTAGACCTTTGCGTATTTTTGATTTATCGCTGTAGGGCCTTGCCGTAAGCTGTGACTGACAGATATGGCGTTCCATTGGACTATAATATGTAGTGGAGGTAGGTTTAGTATTAACCTCATGGCGGCAGTTGGCGTCGTTCCCATGGCTCCTGTAAAACTTAGGCATGCCTGCCTCTGAATACCACAGAGCTGCCTCTGGGCGAGTGTAACATAAGTAATGAAAGTCGTTGAACGTTCAATAATACCAAAGAAGATATGACTCACCCTATTACTCGCGTATATTCTTTGCTTGTACTCTTTATTATTCAGAGATCATCGTGGTGAAAATACATATATTTCAGATTTTATCACTGCTGTAACTCGATAACTGTAACTGTTTTGGAAAAGTTCAATTTAAATATTAATAGATATAATCTCTTCTTTAATTAGGCCGTCTCGTATTTTCAATTTCTAAAAAAAAACCTCCACCTAATGAAAATGTAAATATTTCAGTGAAATATATAAATATTTCATAAGTCTTTTGAAAAAATTTAAAAACTAAAACGTTTCCGGATATGGTCACATCTTCAATTTGGTCGTCTCAGATTTTCAATTTTCGAGAAGAGTTGTGCCCTTCACCTACTTCGGAGGCGGTTTTTGGGGAGAAGGCGATTTCGGTTATGAGTTTATCTAAATATACACAAGTTTTTTCTCAACTCTTCTCTTTCAAATGAATAAAAAATCATCAAATCAGAGCAAGTTTACAATGAAAAGTCCATCAAAAATGTAAATTATTTCAAGAGATTCGAATAAATTTATAAAAAATTGCGTTTAATCTTAGCACAAAAGTATATCAGAATTATTATTCATAATTTACATTTTGAAAACTAAATGGCAGATTCAACATATGTGATAAAATAAAATTCTTCTAAATTTACAAATAATGCAATCAACAAATAATCCAAGAAGACTGGAAACAAAGAGAGTAAACTTCCTATGCTTCTCTACGTGGCCACATGAGATTACAGAGGTTGCATATCATAGCGTGGCCTCGTGTGAGCATTTACAAAAGATATGCGGACGAAATTTTACAGCCTTCTTGAAAAAATCATTAAAGCCACTGACTCAAATATTTGCCAAAAAAATATCACTAGACATTTAATGCACAAAATTCATCGCTATTCCATTGAAATTACGATCATCATCTTTTTGCTTGATAAAGCAAATACAAAATGTTTTCCCTACCCAACATAATGAGCCAATATTCAATATGTTTCGAAAACGATCTTTTCGTTGTTGATGAACCCTTTTGCGGCCTTGGCCCAAGGACTAATAGTTACCTAACCTAGTGTTACGAGGCAGGAGGAGATGGTAGGTAAACGTAGCATACATAGTGCTCCCGCTCCATTACATGTCAGAGGTTTCCTGTTTATCAAATTGGATATTGCGTAGATACTACTACAGCTAATATTGTTAATATTATTATGATAATAATATAAGATGAAGGCAACGTGAGCAAGGTACAGAGACCTGTATATATGTGTAGATATAGTCAAATTGTTTAATATTGATGCCATAATATGTAAGGAGTACGTAATAGAATATTAATATACCTACAGCCATTTTGCAAGCGGTGGGCTTGTTGATAGAGGTATTTGGGGGGCTCTTCAAATGTTGCTGAATCATTTATTGGCAATAAAAGAAATCTTTGTGTTGAGATAAATGTTTGGAAAATATAGAAAGGATATTATAAATTAGAAGATTTACGATATTTGTAGTAGAGGAGACAAACAATGAAGAAAGCAAATCGATTTAGTTAAGAAATCGTCGGCGAAATAGATGATAGAGCGAGATCTAAAGAAGACTATTCCTCAGCTGGCTGTGAAATAAACAGTCACACCAATCACGATTGTCTGTACGAATCTAATGTCTCCAATCACAGGACTTTTCTAACGCTCGAAAAAGAGTTCCTCGGAATATAAAAATCATCTGATCATGTCTATGATTACCAAGACAAACAAGAATGGTTATTATATTCAATTTTCACGTAGCATGAACTGTTTCGCCGGTATATGAACAAATAAAAAAGTCCCGATGATCTGTAGCCAGCGGAAAGGTAAATTTCTCAAAATTCATTGAATTGAAATTTGAACAACCTTTTCATTGGTATACCTACATTCCTATTTTCAACTACATGTGTCATAGCCTTGCGGTTAGAGGTTGTTGTTTTGGCTGTTGAATATAAAGCAGACAGGGTTCGCGTTCCACTTCAAGGCATATTTTTGTTTTCGCTTATTTTACCAATATTTCTTATTTTTTTTTTTTTTTGTGCGTTTTATAAAAAAATGCTTCGAACAAAAGTTGTAGGTGCTGATTATATCTATAACTCAAAATTATTTTTGATAATATTTACACTACGGCCTTTTTTGATATTTTTTAATGTTTGAACGGTCGCCATTTTGAAACTACTCACCCGATAATGCCCAATAACGAACTCGGCCGAAATATTTGAGAGATTGATTGTAGCACATTTCAACTTGATACCTCCAAAACTGCGACCTCTATCGTGTTAACAAATTTCGTAATATCCCATATATCTATATATATATTATAAACTTTTGAACCAAAAGTTTTTTTGGACTTACTTATGTATAAAAATCCTTTAATAGGCAACACAAGGATAGCTAGATTGACGTTTATGTTTAGAAATATTTTGTAAACGCAGAACCCATCAGAAAACAGCATTGCATACCTATTCTTGTTTTGGAACATACATATCTATCTTTTCCCGGTATGGAACCCCCGTCACTTATGAGTCCCAATCGCACTGACAGTCCCCGATAAAACAGTCCAGTAACATACTAAATAAGTATAAGGTGTTGGTGATATTGTGGTTAATTTTGTCTTTGTTTTGACATTGAGAAGATGATCAATGAAGAAAAGTAGCACAAACAGATAGTGTCTATGATCATTCTATAGACAAATTGGCAGAATGTATTAGTTGGTGCACTGAAAAATACAAACGTATATTAATTCTTTTGGTGTAACTTGAAAACCGTAACTCTTTTGAAAAAAATGTTCGATTTAAACGTTTTCGGATATATGGTCTCATCTTTAATTTCGCTGTTTCAGATCTTCGACTTTCTTTAATAATCCCTTTGGGGGCGGTATTTCCAGGGAAAGTGATTTCGGATTTGACTTTTTGTAATAAATATGGGACCATTTCTCAACTTTCCCTTTCAAATGAAACAACGATCGTCTAAATCAGACTACTTCTAGTATATTTTAAAACCGGTCAAATAAAAAAAAGGAAGACATCAAATAAGCTGAAGTTGTTCACATTTAGCAAATACAGACATATATTATGGAATATACTCTACAAAGTCTGGTAGGTAATGTATATTCTCTTATGAAACATGATGTAAAAACTAAATCGAGAAATACCTTGATAACTACGTTTCCAGGGGTCGATTCGAAAATATAATTTTGCAATTAAAAATACCATTGCGCTGGAATGATACTTCCGTTTTTTTCTTCTTCTCAGAATATGATAGCATCTACAAATTCAAATTATGTCATATTATAAAGTACATCGCATGGTATTGCATTTATTCCGTAGGTATACACTAGTATCATATCAAAGAGTAGCAGCTATATATTACAATCAGTTTAGGTCATGCATATATATACATATACATACATATATATGTATATGAAGGTAGGTAACTGAGGCATAAATCAGTGGCGAAATTAGAAATAAATTGAGATTCTCTTAGTGGCATAGCACGAAGTAGAGGTAGGTTGGTACAGAATTAATCACATCTATTTTAATTAGAAGAAGCATTAGGCATTGTAGACAACCGCCAAGTCGTATTCGCCTCTACCTCAAATGTAATTTATATTCCCAAAGATTCACCCACGGGTGACTCGTTGCGACAGGGGGAGAAAAGGCAAACAAGAAAATATTCAAGAAAACACGAAACATACACCTATCAGTTTTGTATATAAAGATAAGATTTTGATGAATATAAACAAACCGTGCATGTGTTAATGGTACCTATATTGAAATGTGAATCTATACTAATAAAAATAAAATCGAAGTTTCTGATTATAATATTAAAATTACAGGTTTTAGCTAATTGCATATGGAAGTATAAGTGTCACTAATAACAAAACAACAGATTTTATAGTTTTTGTCTGTCTGCCTGTCTGTTTCTTCCAACAGAATTTTCACTGGCTGGTAAAGCGAACGAAGCCGCGACTAACTACTAGTATTAAATAAATAAAACACAATTGAAATATCTGGAAATATTTGGTACGTTTACAGGGATATTTTTAATTTAAAATATGTGTGATCAATATTTCAAGGTACCTCTTTCAAAGAACAATATAATACTTGGTTATCCATAAAACCCAACAGTACCATGTGGATGTCGATCTTTATGTAATTTGGGCTCAAGATTTTGACTTTTGACTATCTTTCTATCAATTATTCAGGTAATTTTTTTATTCTCTTTTTAGGATCAGGATAGTTTACTCGTTAAAAAACGAAACTCTTATCCCTCAATTCTTATTATCTCCGAATCTAATGAACAAAAATAAGAAAAAAGATGTTCAAGCGCATGATAGAACATGAAGAGAAAATTAAACATTCTCCTCTTTGTGAAATAAACTGAATGGTGATAAATATACCTATTTTACAAAACAATGGAGCGACTTTATTAGATGGTGCACTGAAAAATACAAAATAATATTAATTCTATTCTATAGATTTTGACATTTGGCACCAAGGCAGTCCTTATCCTATCACCTATGTATATTCTTTGCTTGTTCTTGTTATTATACAGAGATCTCAAAACATCGCGCGGAAATACACAAATTTCAGACATTACCACTGCTGTAACTAGGAAACCGTAACTTCATTTGAAAAATTTCCAATTTAAATGTTGCTAGAAATAATTTATTCTTTAATTATGCCGTATGATATTTACAATTTTCGCAAAAAAAATCCCCCTCCATTTAGCTGAGATACACATAGGTATTTATCATTGCTGTAACTCGATAATTAATTTTCCGGATATGGTCTTATCTTTAATTTTTTGGCTCGGAATTACGATTTTCGGTAAAAAATACCACCTCCACCTCTTTCGGGTGACGTTTCCGAGTGAAGCAGAATTTGTATTTGAGTTTTTCCAAATATGGTACCATTTTCAACTCTATTCTTTCAAATGAATAAAACAATCATCAAAATGATTGCACGTTCACTATGCAAAACGCGCGAGCATCCGTTTTAAAAGTCCGTCAAAAACAAAAATTACCTAGATATCTTCATTTGCTTTTTGGGTTATAGCCTGTGTTTGATACATTTTTTTGTTGCTCAAATTATTATGATATTATAACATTTCTTAGTACAATTCAGTGTCATAGAAGGATTTCAAATTTGCTTTTTGAATTCCATGTTAGGACATAAAGTTATCCGATTGAATTTTACCCACCCTGTACATAAGTATCTTCGTCAACGTAGTGTATCCTTTAAAAATTTTCGCTATTTATTGTTGGTCATTTTCCACAAATGCACTTAAATCTAGAATCTAATGAAACACCACTGACTTTTGTGCTAGCCTCGCCTTTAATAGCTTGCAGCGTGAAGGCGTGATGAAGAAATGGTTAGTAAAATAGTTGGTAGATAATAACTCACCCCCACAAAACGGATGGAACGATGAAATTGAAGATGGTTCACGCAAGTTTGTTGCGGTATTCGCGAGCATTTTCATAGATATCACTGCCGACACTGTATAAACAATTCTAAATTCTAGAGGATGCAGAATTGCCGATTGGATGTCGCACCGCATCAGAAGTGGGCCCAGACATTACTGGAAGTCACTTTTCAGATGTGCACAATGAGATATCGATTCGTGTGAAGGGATCTCTCTAATCCGAGCGAAACTTTGAAAATGAGACATAGACAGATTATAATATAGAGACACTTCTACTGGATCCTTACTCTCGGAAGGGAATGACTAATTTGAAATGTGAATTTGAGTGTGTGAATTACTTTGATGACAGCATTATAATTGATAGTACATAACAACAAGTGCTTGCTCCGGAACCGGAAGTTTGCTTCTGAGTTAGGACCTTCAGTCGGCAGTCATGATGTTTCCATGAATTTCTCAGTGATAGTGATAGATAATTTTGAGAAATTTACCTTTCCGCTGGCTACAGGCTGCCTGGATTTTTCTTTGTGTTTTTCAAATTTCTATTTCAAAACTATGCACTATGCATAAAACAATATGAAAAACTTGAAACGTTATCAATGCTTAGGCGCATATTATCTATATATGGAGGCTTATTTTAAAAAGTCCTACTTCGGCGATTTTAAATTATGCTTTTAAAAAATCACTAGTATAGGGAAAAATTTAATATCAAGGGACACAGCTATTAAAGCATAATTAGCTTTTTCTAACCCCTGTCCCAGGAGCTACCATCTTGAAAATCTTAAATATAAGGAGGCATCTAATCGTTGCTGATTTTTAATATTATACTAAAACTTCGATCATCTTATATGTAATAATCGTTGCATTTTCTGAATTCATCTCAAATATAGCATTTTTATTAAACAGTTTGCAGATTTTTTTAATGCTAATCAAAATCCATTGAATTTCTCACTGAAATTTCGTTCTCTTTTAGGTTAGAAGCATGATATCAAGGCGCGATTTTCAGTAACTTGTTTAGGTATAAATTTTCTATTCTATTATTGCAAAAACATAATATCAATAGAATTAACTTTTTGGAAAAATCTTGCAACTTCTGTCCTGATATTAAATAATGCCATCTATTGGCAACATACTCATTTGCAATCACAACGAGTGAGGTATATTTTTTCGCTAAGAGAAATGATTTTCAACAATACCAAGTAGACTAATATATCTCCAGAGGCTTTGAAAATACCGAATTTTATTTATAAAAATATTAGGAATACCCCCAACACTTTATTTTTAGAGATTTGTTCCACAAAAAATACTCCCATTTATCAGATCTTTAAGGAGAACTATTTTTTTGTAATCTTAATATGTTAAAATTTGCGCCCTCTAGTGGCCATATTAGAAATCTGGAAATAATTTCCAACATTTTCTTTCGGGTGATTTCGAAGATACAGCACTTTGAACGCTTATTTGGCAACCCTGTACAATGCCCTAAATTTTTTTCTGAAATTTGCAGGGGATCTAATTCTAAAACCATAGACGTTCTTGAAAAATGTCCAATTAGGGTCTTTCAAAATCGTAGGTATTTTCTCTAATTCATCTTACCCCCTAGGAGGAGTATTTTTGACGAGAAATACATTGAGAGCTTTTTTAATAGTGCCTTTTTTCTCAGCAAAAGAAGAATCATCAATATTGAAGTAAGTTTACAATGCGAAACGCGCTTGCCTTCATACATTCGCATAGTATACCCTCCACTTCATTTTTCCAAGTCATTCAAAATGTATAAACTCTTTCATACCACCTAATGCAACATAAATCTCACAATTTACAACTTTCAGCAATCGAAAGATACTTCAACTGAAAGTTTCTATCAGAAATGATGCATTCAATACTCTGAATTGCCATTTTCTATATAATTCTAACTACGTCATTCAACCAGAAGCTCCAAGGTCTGTGGAAATGTAGATGTACCTAGTCGCCCAACTTTTATATAGCTACCTATCTTTCAAGTTTGAAGTCTGACGTCCACTTTACTTTTCATACATAACTTTTTTTTTTCTCTCTTCTAATTATAAAATGGAAACCTTCCTTCCTCTTCCAGGAAATGAATCGGTCTTTAAGTACACTCTATGTTGCCTTTACAGTTTGCTAGAAATACTTACAACACAAAACCACATAAAGTAAAATGGAAGTATGCTACTTTGCCAAGAAGTTTCCAAGTAAACTTGTAGTGTTCTTGGACTTGAGTGGCTTCAAGTTAAAAATGTATAATTAGAATAAGCCTGATGAAGGGATTTTTTATACAAGAGAAGATATGACGATCAGTTTTCGATAAATCAAAGAAATTGATTCATTGGAAACGGATACCACTTCATTTTCATTTTCAAGATACTAGGATAAATGCGAATGTAATTGAGTTATGAACAACCTATTTTTAATCCTGATGTATGTTTGAATGACGACTCAACCGGGGTAGTAAACGTGCTCTGATTTTCATGATTCATCTTGCATTTGAAAGAGGCCTATTGAGAATTGACATGTCCTTCCTACCAAAATCTTCTCCTCAAAGGGTATGGAGGGGCCAGTTTTTTCAAAAATAGTAAATTTGAGACGACGAAATTAAAAAAGAAACAATATACGTCAACGTTTAAATTGGACACTTAAGACAAGTGAAATTTAAAATAAAAAATTAAAAATAATTTTTATTATGCATTTAAGATTTAAACCGTACCAATGAGTACCTACTATTGCTATCCTTTTCTCGATTTTAACTATACTTATTTATATGTGTTTGCCAGCAACAGCAATTCCATAACAAATTACTGTTTGTCTACCACAACATAAAATTAAACTTGAAATTAACAACAACGTCTGACGACTGACAATTACGACATAACCATAGACGATCTTCCAGAGAGTACCTATATACCAGAGAACAGAGACGTATACATACGCTCCATGCTCGTGCGTAATTCCAGTGACGGATCCCATTGTCCGACATTGTCGTTCCATGTCGAAAAAATAATGATCTTGGTTGAATGAGATAATTGTAATTACCAATATTGGATCACACTTGGAGCTTAACAGGCGGCGAGATGTCTGCGATCTAAGTACGAATTCGAAATTTCAAGTCTCTAGACCGCATGGGGCCTGAGAAATCGATGCGGAGTCCATTGATACAAGAACCGAAAGTAATAAAAACTATTTAAAAATAAACATAGCTTTCCGAGTTACAGTAGTGGTAATGTCTGAAATATGTATTTTTCCACTTTGTGCTGGGGACAATTTTTTGCGAAAATTGAAAAAAATTGGCGGTGAAATTAAAGAAAAGATTAAATGTAGCGAGATTTAAATTGTACACTTTTTCAATAGAGTTATGTTATGTAGAGGTAAAATCTAGTATATGTTTATGTTTGTAAATATATGGAGATATTTGCATTGAAAAATACAAAATAATATTAATCCTTTTGGTGCTGGTGCTTTTGGAGTTGGTGCCTACAACAACTAACTACAACTGCACAACTTCAAAATTGTCAGTATCTACCGATAGAATTAATATTATTTTGTATTTTTCAGTGCACTAACTAATAATGTTGTTCCTGTTTTTTCGAAAAAAATGTTTTTCTATTTACATTACATTTAACATTTTCAAATATTTACAGCTCCTTCTTGTTGTCGTTTATACTCGAATTTATGTTTTTATCTTTATCGGTGTCCAGTTTTCAAAAGATGTTCACGTTTCAGAAATCCCTGACTTCAAAAACATATTTTCAGCCATTGGTCTTTCTATCTGTGTCAAGACTATATCGGGAACAAATGAGGCTTGTCGTTGAAACAGACTGGCGAGAAACGTGTTTTCTTCAAGACTGTGACGTGAAAACGGCTGTAAGGATTTTGATGAAAATTATCTGCAATACTCTATCTTAAGTTTCAAAGTATAATATAACAATATTTTGTAAGTTCAAATTTCCCGACTAGACATCAATGTCAAGAGCGAATAGAAGTTGTTTTCACGTCATAAAAAAGTTTGTTATTATATTATATTAACATTACTTGTGGTTGGAATAATTATGAGAGGGATGCATTAAAATTTCAAAAAGAGAGTCACCTAATCCGTACTTACCAAAACCTTCTGGCGTTGAGGGAGAGTGAAAAAAGCGAGTAATTCGCTAAATTTAAAAATAACACAGCTTTTTGTCCTTTCGACGATGGATAAGAAAGAGTCGGTCACATTCAAAATTCCTCTGACAGAGAGAAAATTTTAAACCTCTAAACTTTATTAATTACGGTGGAATGAAGATGTCTCCTTTGTATCCAATGTACGACCATCGTCTAATTGTCCTTCAGGGTACCTACTCCACTCTCTCTCTCTCTCTCTCTGAGTGTGTATCTTTTTTCTCTTTATAGACAGCAAAGAGAAACAGCAGCTTCATTGTTGTCTGCTGCTTCTGATCATCTCCCCATCATTGTGTATTATACAACGATGAAAGTATCTCATTAAAGAACAATTCGGTAAACAAATGGATGCCATTGTGTTCAGTTAAAAAGCTCATTTGAAGAGAGATAAATGAATAGTTATACTACGGTCAATATTAAGAGGTTGGATTTGATTTAAATTGTCAAGTGGAAGTATTCCAGTGACAAACAAAAAATAGATTTGGTAAAGTAGTGGCTGGAGCTGGATAGAACTTTTTTATTCATGGTACAGGTCACAATAGACAGCGAATTTGCTAGTGATTATTTGACATTTCATAGAAGGATACAAATATTTCAGCACACACTGTACAATATGCTTAGTTATGGATCAGATGGTTTGGGTGGGATTATGACTCGAGGCCTGTACTGGATTACCTATCTATTGATAAAATATAACAGACCACTCGAAAGTTGAGAATGAAAGAATCAACAGTCCAGCAAGTTTTCCATATTTAAACTCTATAGCGTGAGCAAGTGTAAGACATGCCCGATGGAAACTAGGTTCCTGTGTAATTGTAGAAAGAATGTACCCAAGAAGAATGATTGAGAAATCAGTGTCGGTCGTAGTTTTTCTAAAAAGAAATAATTGATTCATTAAAATCCTGTTTATAATGATGGGTTATTCTAGAGATTCGTAACGAAATATTTTTGGGACATATATTCTAGAAGAAACTGTTAGTATTTCCTTTTTTGCAGTTTTCTACTATATTGATTATTGAAACTCCACTGTCCGTCGGTCTGTCAGCGTGCATCTCATGCAACGTAAAATGTAGAAACCTGGAATTTTCAGGGAATGTGTGTTTATGTGGCCGCTACAACAATAAATACTGAGTTCCGCCATTCATCCATCCGTCGGTCCTTTCGTCCGTAAGACCATTTCTCTGTCCGTTCGTTCGTCCGTTGTTCCTTCCGTCCGTTGTCCCGTCCGTCCGTTGTTCCGTCCGTCCGTTTCTCTAGTTTTTCAATAATGTGAATGAATGTAATCATTCCTAAATATGATAACAAGCAAATAAAATAAGTAAATTTTATCTCACAATTATCCATTAAGTGCAGAAGCTTGTTAACAATATACAGGGTGTTCCATAATATATATGCCGGACTTGAGGATGTGATACGTCGCCCAATAATATGAAAAAAAGTTTATATTAACTTACCCTCATATATTATGAAACACCCTGTATGTACATATAATATCTTGAATCTGAATCGTATAATTCTTACCAGTTTAAAATGCACAAAAAGGTAATTCTCACTAACAGTAACTAATGGTGTGAATGGTCGTAAATTGTTTTTGAACCACCTGATAGTGGCGGAAAATATTGGTGCAGGTTATCGAAAGGTGAGAATGACTCTTTCTTTCCTTCTTTCTCTGTCTCTCTAGTGCTATTTCAGATATCTGCCTACGGCCCACATTGAATGAAATCCATATATTTGCGAAATTAAGTTCTGCTTCTAGAAAATACGAAAGGAAATGTCTGCAAGGTCTTGAATTTATTGTTCAGCAGGTGTGTGTTCTAGATAGATTGCGGTGGAAAGATGTTGGTGATAGGAATTTCTTGGAAATAATCACTGGAAAGGCGAAAGCAGTGTTTCACAGCTTGGAAGAAATGTACCAGAATGATTAAAGGGACAAAGATAAGATAATAAAAAGCGAGGACACCAGGCGAAGATCCTTTAATGTTTCAAGATTCCCGAATATGTTCTTATCTTTCATTCTATCGTCTCAGATTTTCAATTTTCGAGAAAAATTGCCCCCTCAACCTCATTTGTGGGCGGTTTTTGGAAGGAAAGAGATCTCGAATTTGATTTTTTCTATATATGGGACCATCTCTCAACTCTCCTCTTTCAAATAAATCAAAAATCATCAAAATCGGAGCGAGTAGCCATACATAACAAAAAACATACAACCGAATTGTATACCATCTCCTGCCGGTAAAAAATTAGCGGCTACTAAGTTGCAGCAATAGTCTATTACAGTTTTGTTTTGAAATCTCTGCATATTAATGATTTTTATGAATAAACATGCATTCAAAAATGTAAAATGAAATGTTCTTACAAAAACTAGAAACGACTTATTTGCTGCATTAAAAAATATAAAATAATTTGAACTTGGGCCAAAAGTTTCTTAACTCTTATAACTGCACTACATCAAAATCACCATCACCCGTGGAATTGATATTATTTGTTATTTTTTCGCATTCAACTGAACTCTATTTTTGTAAGAACTTTTCTTCTAATATTTAGCGATATAAATAATATATGTTCATTATATTGAAATAACAAACTATCCAAAATAATAGCATTACTTTTCAGCTATAACATTCACAGTAGTAATATCGATAAAAACGAAAATGTCTGAAATGAAAAATATTTGAATATTCTCTATCGGAAATGGATGTCATTATGCGAAATGAATAGGAAGGAGAGAGAACATTCAAGCGAACATTTTTGAACAAGCCACGAACATTAACAATTCCCTCGTCGCTTTATCTAGTTATACATTTTATGGCACAATCAATAGAGAGGTTAATCGGTTCATCGGATATCATTTAAGTTGCCAAAGCGTTTGTTTTATTCAATATTATTTTATATTCTTAAGGGATGCCGAGAAAAGGAACAGTAAATTAGGGTAAGGAATTTTTCAAACAGAATAGTTTTTAAACATTTGAAAAATAATATATTTAGAATGAGGACAAAACTAATTCAAGTTGATGATTTAATTTGGATTATGATAACGTAGAATGTTATTTTATTTATTTATATATTCAAGAATAGAATACTTTTATACATATAAATAATTTTTTGGTTCAAGACTCAAGGTGCATTCATTGTGTTCTCCATTTCAAAAATAGAGAGAGTAATTAATTATGATAATGAAGGGATGTACTAACAGTTGGTCATTGGTTGAGACAGCCAGGTATCTCGGTTGTTGTTGAAGATAGAACCTTGCGGTTTTCGCGTTCCTGTGTCACTTTTTTGTGAAACTCAAGATGGCCGGAACAGATTTTGTTGTTGTTTTCATTTTATTCATAAGTTACATGGCGGTTTCGAAACTTCAAACACATCAAAATTGATTATCATGACAGCTGATTTGTTGATTCCTCCACTTGATAAGACAATGCTCCAAAAGACAACGAAAATATTTGTATCCTCTGTGACCTACTATAAGAAATCACAAATAATAATCCCTGTAGTAACACTTTGAAATCCATCGTACTATTAAAATTCAATGTGTTAGTAATTTTACAGCATTTTTGAAAACTTTATGTATTATTATGAGCAACAACAGAGGAAGCTTTCTAGAATTTACAAAGACGGTCCTCAATATTTTGAATGCATTAAGACGTATTGAGAAAGTGGGTCAATTATGTATTAGGGAAAATGGATATCAAATTCAACAATTCAATAAATAAGTTTTGCGTTTTGCTAGTGAATTAGTGTTAGTATTGTTTTTGTTTCTTTCATGGAAAATTCACAAGTAATATTCCGTCAACTGGAACCATAGCCCACTATTAAAATTCAATGTTTTAGTGATTTCAGAGCATTTTTTAAAATTGTATGTTCATATATTATATATTATTTTGAAGGAAAAAAATTAAGGATTTTAATGAGATAATAAAATACAAGGTTTTTCATTGAAAAAAATATTAATTTGAGTCGTATATCCATTACCATACCCCGAAAAAAAAATGCGTGCGCTACTGGATTCTGCATAAAATTCTGGGATAAGTCTTCAATTTGACATTATCGCTGAGAAACTTCGTAGATCTGTGGGGAATCCAAAAAGTGTGAATTTTCAAAAACACCCTGTAACTTATGAACAAAGTAGGTTAGGCAAAATCTGTTCAGACCATCTTGAGTTTAACAAAAAAGTGAAACAGGAACGCGTAAAGAGCAAGGTTTTATCTTCAACAACAACCGAGATACCTGGCTGTCTCAACCAAAATGGGATGCTCTGTACATTGTATATCCACGCTCGTTCATTGATTTCCTGACATGTGCTTCGCTTGCTCTCTGTATTAGCCTATTTTAATTCCTCTTTCTTAACTATAGGCAGCTGACAATCCCATCAAAGTAATCTATAATGCTTGTAAATGTAGAAAAAACAATCTATGATTATGTCAGAGTAGGTGAAACAACGTACCATAAGGACATTGCTATCTTTATGACAGCCTTAATAAATTGATGTTATAAAAACTTGCAATGTTAGCTAGAATTGTTTCGATCCAAAGACAGACAAAAAAAAACAAATCCACTATTCCAAATATCAACAAAACCATTTACATACTTACATTTCAAATTTCAATTTGTCGTATTGGTTTTTGCTATTATATATCTAATGTATGGCCATTTGATTTTATCCAATTCCAATATCATAAAAGATAATTGGGGGCACTCAAGGATATACCCCCCAGTAATAGCAGTATTATTTATTGTTATTGATATATGGTAGAGCAATATTCAAGATTCAGGAATATATCTCAAGAAGCAATTGACAAATATACGGAAGGAGTAGACCTAAGATTTCACTGTCATACTATCTGCATCATTATAGTTCCTCTATCCATACATATAATTACATACCTACATATATTACTGTGACTCGAAGATGAATTACAAAAGTTACACAAAAAGTATTTAGATACAGTTACATAATTTATTGAGTTTTCCGAAACGTATTCTCGGAATTTCCTTGCACTGATTGACTTTGAGTCGTCTGTCTGAGATAGCTGTTTACAAATCATCTCCATCCCAACCGATTTGTTGCTGGAAATTCCCAGTGGTTGTGTATGTCTGCTTATGGTGAATGTCTCTGGTCATCTTGCCATCTCTGTCCGTGTGCCAGCTTTCTGGATAGGATACATTTCGGTAGCCTATTCTCGGATATTCTTCGTCCAACCCATCTCCGAGCTTTAGCTCGGCCAACCAATGGCTCGATGCTTGGATAGTTAGCTTTCTCTAGAATGATTTTCTTGGATACCTTGTGGTACCGTCTGGTTCGTGAAATTTGTCTCAGATGCCTTTACTTTTTAATTGATACAGAGTCTTCAGATGCCGCTTATACAATGTCCTAGTTTTGCATGCACAAGTCATAGTCGGTAGAGTCGTGACTCGATAGACTGTCACCTTTGTTTTGATTGACAGATCACGATTGTCAAACACTTTTTGAAGTGAAACTTCTTTGGTGGAGTTCTGATATTTGACGAGAAGAGTCATAAGTCATTATTATGGCTGACCCTACGACCAATTGCAGGTAGTGGATTATAATTTTACTCGAGTATCTCAGATCTTTGAATAACCAATATCTTTTGACTTTACCATTCCATGATAAAGCAGAAATCTTCTTCGCGTAAATGCAGCTGGAAGGCAGATTATAATCCTCTTTTGATTATATAACTACCAGTCAAGATATAAAGAGTGAAAGCAACTAATTAAGTATCTGGATGGAAGTTCAAAGCATATTTTCTGACGATACTAAGAGGATGAACAAATTCATTAAGGGCAATTTCTTATAGCAATAATAATACACTTAAACGTTCATTTTTCATTCAAGAAAGTCAAGAATGCAATTAAGAGATACTGCAGTCTCATAATCTGACAGAATAACAATTTATTGTCGTAAGAAGTCGTTCATTTGGATAAGATTAAAACAGACTTTCCCTTTCCTCTCATCCATTTTATATGAGGATAAATCTCCGAAATCGTCAAAGACGGATATATACATATATATATATTATAAGGTCGGTCCCCAGTGGCCAGAGACCCCGTGCTCTCTAGCAAATTAGATTCAGACGGCATTTTCGGATTTTAATTTTAGATAGAAACCGCCGTATGGTTTTAAGGAATCAATTATTCACATTTTATTATGCGGATACACAATATGGACAAAATGATTTGAAGAATTGTTTGTTTGTCCAGGTGAGAAGTGGACGAAGGTCAATGATTTGAAGGTAGAACAATTAATTTATAAGTTTTGGGAATAATTTTGTTTCGTATAATTTCATTTGATGAAAAAGGAAACCAAGAAATAGATCTCCACACCAGAATACAAAAAGCCAATAATCTCTATTTTGCATTGAACAAAAAAATTATAAATAAAAAAGACATAAATAGAGATACAAAACTCAAAGATTTTAAAACGATATATAGACCAGTGCTTACTTTTCCGCAGAAAAGTAAGATACAGGCTGCGGAAATACGGTAGGTACTTGAGAAGAGTTAGAGGGGTCACCAAAAGAGACCGAATTAAAAATACAGATATAATACAAGATCTAGAAATAAAACCAACCCTAGAATACGTTGAAGAGAGACAACTATCTTGTTGGGGACACCTGTAGAGAATGGATGAAAACAGACCAGTTAAGCGAGCATGGAGAGCTAGAATCCAGAAGAATCGCAAAAGGGGCCGACCAAGGAACACCTGGAATAAAATAATCACACAAGAGAAGAGAGGGACGAATTGGAAATATGCCAGTGGACTAGCATACGACAGAAAGGAATGGAGAAAATTTGTGCAGATATAAAAGATTGTAAGCCCTACACCATTATATATGGTAGAAAGGGTATATTTATGGATTATAGATATAACTTCATTTGAACTTACCAGTTGTAGCAGATGAATGAGTTTTAATTAATTGACAGAGTCGAATGAGATTCATGATAAGGTAAATATGTGTCAATCAATGTGATAGAGAGATTTTAAATTTGCTCATTTCTAAGTAATTTTAACGTTATCAACGGAATTAAAAAAATTCACAAATACCACACATTCACAAATATACCTATAATTTTTTTCTAAAGCTATAGGTACAGAAGAAATTTTTTGAGTTTCCAACCAGAATATCAATCGGATGGAAATAAATGATTGCGGATACTGCACGAAAATTAGAACGAATATATTATCATCTGCTTTATAAAGTAATATACAGAATGTTTCAAAGAGCGCTCCACTAATTTCTGGGGTAAATAGAATATTAAAAAATTACTTTAGTTTCAATAAACGTGTGTCTGAAAATGCCACCTTCAGAAGATACGGCTGTGTGAAAGTGGCCACAAAAATGTTTTTTTTTGTCTCTGAAACGGTTTAAGATACCTAAATGACAGTTGTACAAAAAATACTTTTTGATGCAAAGAGGATGGGTTCTTCGCTTTATAGAATCATCTAGGTTGATACCAAAATTTCATAAAAAAAGGTTCTTAAAACTCAAACTTAAAACTTAAAACTACCATCCAGTAGTTCAAACCTAAGACCCTCAGGACCTAAAAAGTTTTTTTCAAAATTGATACAAGATTAACCTCCCTAAATGCATGTTTTCAAGAAAAAACTTGTAGAATTGATGTAGTAGATATTTGGTTTCACCAAGACGGCGCTACCTATCAAACCTCGCGTGGAATTATCCACCTAATTGTACATTAAGATGAATTCACATTTTGAACAAATAAATCTATCGCCTTGGCAGGTGTGATGTCTGTCATATTTCTAAGTCAAAATTTGATAATGTGACGTTACACATAACAACTTTGCCTGGCAACAAACTCGTTTATTCATGCTTTATTACGTGTTTATATAAATCATTTGAATAGAGCGCGCGTCCCTCTGATAATTGGCAAACACATTTAAAACAGTTTTGTTTTCCTTAGGCATTATGGAAACAAGCAAAAAGATATATGTATTCATCAATTCTAATAGCTTTATTTCAAAGATTCGCCTGATCTAGCAAAAACCCCTTTCAAAAATAAAAGATAATAAGTTGCTGTGTATTCTCAAAAATCGTTACCTCAAGATAAGATAGCAGACAGGCTAGTACAACAATCAATAGTCTATAAGATCCCTAAAAAGTTACATTTCTTATACTCCAAATTGTCCTCCCCGTGACTACTACCTTGCCTCTAACAACGAACCGTCTGAGGTGTATTTTTTCTATGTTCTTTCAACACAACAACTTCTTATGACGCTTTTTTTTCGATTTCGTTTCCAATGTTACGTCTTCTCCATTGTTAACGCTACAACAATTTGAAGCTCCTCCATATGGTGTGCGAAAATAGGCACATAGATGTACACAGTATATTATTATTAAATGTAATTTACGTTGACGTCATGTCATCACAAAAGTCTCTACTTATTCGAAGAGACTAGATGCTGGGAAATTTTGCAATCATGTACCTAATATTTCAAACATGTGACTTGTCAGAAGAATACTGAGAAATGAGAGTCGCAATACGTTGAAAGACAAATTCCTAGAAAGATTGAGTTTTCTTTATAATATTCAATGAGAGTCTAATAAAATCGGCGGAGATATGTACCGACATTATATATTACGGAAATGATTTAAAACCACACACAGGATAGTTCCTACGTATTCGTATGTGTTTTTAGGTACGACTGAAATTTGTAACAAAGTGCAATATTCTCGTAATTTCAATTTACGTTGTATGTCATTTTCTTCATTCTTCCACTCATTATTTTATTAAATATTTATGATACCCCTCTACTTATTGATTGTTACCAATTATCCTCTCATCGTATTTGTGTACCTTAATTTTACTTTCAGAACATAATATCAGTTCATATTTAAAATTGTATCAATTTTCTTAAAATCAATATTTTCAATTTTAAAATTAGTTTAAGAGCTTCTTCAAACTCACATCCTCCTTTTGTATATTCTTATGCTTTTTAAAGGACAGGCATAAACAAGTATCCAGCCTGAGTGCTATTTCTAATTGAAATTCTATGAATTGTGTGATAGTAAGCTTCATGCTATTTTTCAAATTTCGCGGTGGTGCTTTCACATTTAGGTTGAGGCACGCTAAATATTAATAAATTAAGAAAATTGACTGCTGTAACTAGTATTGACTAGCATATCTATTTGCCATACTATGGATTGACAAAAAAAAGTTTTTCAATTTCAAACTTACGTAAAGATCTTTGCCTGAATATCTGGTTTATCCTTATAGCTGTCCTCAATAAGTGGTGAGCATCTTGTTTGTACAATCTAATCTCATTGTTATAAAAAAAACTACCACTTAGAATGTATCAATTTTTGTCTAAATAAATAATATTCTTCATTAATTTCTCGTAAAATTTACGAGACTTTAGATTTTAGGTACGTATCTCAAAAACAAGATTGAAAATAATTCCAATAATATTCGGAATTGAATAGAAAGATAAACGATTATCCATTGCTATGTCATGGTCACGGCGACGTCGATGTGCAGTGTTCTTGTTCATTAAGCTTGCAAGAGCAAACAACATCCATACACTATCTCGGAAGAAATATCGTTGATGTCATTCAGTTATGACGTGACACAAAAATTCATGACGTCACGATAGCGTTTGTAGGATGTACTACAATAACTGAGGTTCGTGAACGGATGATAGCGCTAGATAAGGATTCCTGAATACAGCCTATAATTGTCCAGGTCATGGTGATGTGACATGACATGATTTTCGTTGACTTTCACTACTGGTGATATTATATATACATGGTGTTTCATAATATATGCGCAGGACTTGAGGATGTGATATCTCGTCCTAAAATATGAAAAAAAGTTTATATTAACTTATTAAACATTTTCGAAATACAGGGTGTTGAAATTGAAACAATAAAATAGTTTTTTGTGAATATCTCCGGGACCGTTTATCGTACAGAAACCAGCTTTTGTGAGCATTTTCCACTCATAATAAGCTAAGCTTTGAGTTCGAAAAACATTTTTGTTATGTCATAAATGGTGAGGATTTTGAAGGAATTGTGGTTGTTTTCTCCCCAATTTCTACGCCAATGGAAAACTATGGTTTTGAGACGTCCATTTGAACCGCTAATGTTTTCTACACAAAAATGTACACGGTAATTTTTTTGAAATACAATTTTTTATTCAATAATTAAATAAAATGTGTGTAAACGTTAGAACAAGTAACAAAACCGTATTTATTTCAACATAAAAATTGATTTTTCTCGAAAACGGTCGTCTTCAGAGCTCACGACCAACAGTACCTTTTTTGTGAAGAAAACATGGACGGTTCAAATAGGTATGTCAAAACCGTACTTTTTCCATTGGCGTAGAAATTGGGGAGAGAAACAACCACTACTCCTTCAAAATCTTGACCAATTATGACTTAACAAAAATGTTTTCAAAACTCAAAACTTAGCTTATTATGAGTGAAAAATGCTTACAAAAGTCGATTTTTGTACGATAAACGGTTCCGGAGATATTCACAAAAAACTATTTTTTTTCCAATCTCAACACCCTATATCTCGAAAATGGTGCATTTTAGAGGATAAGTTAATATAAACTTTTTTTTCATACTTTTGAACAAGCTATCTCTATACTGTGTCTCGTGCGACTCCCGGGCTATAAGTACCTAACGTCTTCCTTCATCCATCATTATTGCCTCCAGTTTTCACACACATACAGAGATGAGAATTATTTTATCTATTTTATTTTTCATCTGGATGACGCCCTCTTTTTCTCTCAACACGTCATCATTAGAGCGCACACTGTAGTAGCAAAATGACGAAGGCTATAGACAGACAGCTATCGAACAATTGGATCACATTCGACAGAGAAAGCTTTTAAGAAGGATAAGAGCCTTTCGCAGCAATTCGCTGCAGGCGACACATCAACTACTAAAACTAGGAACTTTGTACGTTTTACTCCCTCTCTCTCTCTCTCTTTCTCTCTGCGTGTGTGTGTCAGAATAAAAATGTGTCTATGAAGAGGTATCAAAAGAAAAAGAAGTTTTCCCGTCCTTTGCAAAATGGCGATAACTAGAGAGTAATTTTCTTTGAGCCATTGCTATTAAAACATGAAAATGTAGCTAGTGCTATATAGTGTGTAATCAATGCTTTCCATATATTTCCAACTTCTCAAATTTAACACCACCATATAGAATTGCACAATTCATGCTCATAAACATATATTTGTTACGTTGTCTAACTTTTGGGCTTTGTTACGTTTTTACATATTATATCCCTAACAGGCCGTTGAAAATGAGAACATGTCTTTGCTAAACACATGCCAAAAGTGTCAAGTGATGTTTCAATCAATATAAATGCAATTGCAAATTACTCAAGTAAAGAGATGTTCTCATTTTCAAAGGCCTACTGGGGATGATTATTTTTCTATCGCTTGATACCAAGTCTGAATGAATCTGAATAATACTACCTACTTCTTAGAGTTTCTTAATGACCGATCCAAATGCTTATACATGGTGTTTCCAAATAAGTCCGAAAATTTTTAAGGAATAAATCCTTGTCGAAAATTAAGGGGTGTATTTCATGCAAACAAAAGCTCATAGACCTTTCCTTGAAAAGTTACACGCTCCAAACCTGAGAAAGAATTTGTTTTTACTATCTGGAAATAAGTGATGAAGGAATGGAATTTTGTGGGCATGTTCTACCAATAAAAAGGATACCTGTGAATATTTTTTCAAGTTTGTTGTGATCTCTTAAAGAGGTGAAAAATGCAACCCCTATTCGATTTTTATCAGAATTTTCGGAAGAAATAAAATTTATCAATTTAAAAATGGACAATTTATTGCAAAACTTTTTTAACCCTTTTGTTGTGTTCGTAAAAGCAATAGTTTCTTAATATAAAAAAGTACCATCTACTGCAAATGGAATCGAAAAAATCCAGTAGGTGTCTGACATGTTTTGTTTGCGCAATTTGTTACTTCAATCGTAGTATTTCAAAATTATTCCGCTTGTTTTATCACGTTTTAGAAAACTAGCATCGAGAAAACGTTCACCACGATGCTAAGTAGAAAAGAAGATTGGGAAAGGGAGTCTGCATCCCAAGCCCTTAAGAAAAATACCATCAAATGGTACACAGATGGTTCTAAAACCACGACGGGGACTGGCGCTGGAGTATTCGGGCCTGGCACCAAATGCTCACTACCGTTAGGCCGCTGTCCAAGCATCTTTCAGGCAGAAATACTTGCAATCGAAAGATGTGTGGAAATGAACCTAGAAAGAAACTATCAGAAATGTGATAAAGCCATACACTCTGATAGTCAGGCTGCGATTAAAGCACTGAGCTCCCATATCATCGATTCTAAGATAGTATGGGAGTGCCGAAGAAAACTCAACAAAATCGGCAAGAATAACAAGGTCTATCTAATCTGGGTTCCCGGCCACTCCGGAATCAAAGGAAATGAAGAGGCCAACACACTTGCCAAAAAAGGAGCACAAGCTCCTTTTATTGGCCTAGAACCTTTCTGTGGCACAGGTAAATGTACCTACAAGAAAGAGTTCCAAGAGAAGGAAGAAACCGAAAGAGAAAACCTCTGGCGGAATCTTCCTGGGCTGGATCATTCCAAAAAGTTTCTTGGAAACTTTGACACTGCGAGATCTAAGAAACATCTGGATCTTAGCAAGAATATGCTACACCTGCTCACTAGATTCCTTACAGGACATTGCCGCCTCAGGAAGCACCTGTCGAGATTGGGTCTAGCAGAAAACGACGAGTGCAGATTCTGCGGGGAAGAGGAGGAAACTCCGGATCACCTGGTGACGGAATGCCTCGCAATAGCCAGCCAACTTATAAAATGCTTTGGACAAGAAACTGTCAGTAGTGAGGAAGTAATCCGCTTGAAGCCATCCCAGATACTGGAGTTCATTAGAACTCTGGAACTGGAGGGCGAGCTGTAGAAATCGAAATAGCGAGAACAGCTCTGACGGGGGGCACAATAGACCTAAAGGTCGCAGTGCATTGAAACCCCCTTTCAATCTACAATCTACAATCTATCACGTTTAATGCAGGCAAGTGCCAGTAGGACTAACAGTTTTAATTCTTGACAAGGATTCACCCCGTAAAAACTTACGCACTTATTTGGAAACATCCTGTATAATATCTACCCAAGAAAGGAAATTTGAAAATATTATTTTATTCATCTTAGTACCCTATGCTCCATGTTCTATGATTAGGTTTGGGACGTTTGTGTTCTCTGCATTAGCTATCAGCGCGACGTTGCCACGATCGTTACTTCTCACACGCACACGGAGCATAGAAGAATGCGTTATCAGTAGATACAATATATTTCGTGTACTGAGGCCAAATCTGTACAGTCACAACGAAAATTACATTGACAATGGTGGATCAAAAATACAATATAGAATATATTTTACGGCAATAGATGATATCCATCGTATTATCTATTAGTAACAAGTTAATATTGCATAGTTTTTAATATTAATTACAACTTATTAAACTTATTGTCAATCAATCAAATATGAACACGTTATGTAAACTTTTGTTTAAGGTTGTCGCGAAGGAACTACCTTAATGGCCGTACAATAGGTATTTAATTCACCACTTGATAAAACTATAATATAGCTAATATTGTTTTTGGTTTTCAATTACTTATCCTTCATTTCAAAAATACAGTAAGTAAACGCAATCTGCATCTGATCTGATCCATAAAATATAAGGCCATTACTGGGATTTGTTACGATAGAAATGAATTTGCAGTAAAAATGGATGATAAGGTCTTTTTCTCCTGCATATATACCTATATGTATGGTTTATATTGGAATTTACTGTTCACATTTTGAATCGTAAAATTTTATCAATTTGCCGCTCTATCTGCAAGAAAATAGCGCGCTACGTACAAATTTTATTGTTATATCATTTATATTCGAAAAACTCGATTTCAGTATAGCGCAGTGATCAGATGCTGTGTCTGTATGAATCTATCGCATAAAATATTCTTTAAATGAAATTTATAGAGCAATTTTCTAGCAGCACAGGACCATTTCCAATATAAAGTTTCATTTTCTTTGGAAAATGTGCGAGAAATTTCAGATAACATGGTATTTTTAAAGCTGGTTGAAAAAGATATCCCTTGAGAAAATTACGTTTTGATTCAGCGCAGAATCCGTTATGGAAAATTCAATGTTGTTTTCCCTTTATTTTGTCCAAGAGTGTACATGTGGCATCCAAAATCATCAAAACATTGGCGTGTTGTATCTTAATGGAAAATTTTGGCTATTTTTGACATTTCTGGATACACATGAATGTGTTTTGCGTACTCTGTTTTCGTAGCCAGAAATATTTCAACGACAAGTATTTCAATAAATATAATAAAAAACTCTTGTTCTGACTTCAGGTATATCTAATTTGTTGGCATTTGGTTGTCACTTTTGAAATATTTTAGTTTTAAATAAATTACTTTTTCTAAACTGTAACAAATATTAACAATAATAACTTTCTCATATAGATTTTTAAAGTATTACAGTTTGTAAGAAAAACAACGACACCACTACACTAAATACAAAGCTAATTGTTTTCTACACAGCCCTTTTTGATTTTGAAGCGATCACGAATATTACGTCATAATTTATTATTTAAGTATACAGAGATGATAAAATTTAGATTTTCCGTGTTCATTTCAAATACTGCGTTATTGAATTTTACTCTTATTACTTCTAAACTTTCGGGTATTATTATAAAACACTTTGTTTTTCAAGTATCCCCATAAGAATCTATCACACGGGCTTAGATCCTGGCTATTAGCTAGCCATCGGACGGTTCCGTGTCTCTCTATCTAGAGCGAATATTTATTATTTAGAGAATTTTTAGAACATTGAGGACCAGGGCGCCATGAAATATCATAGTAATTACTGTTCAACTGGGATATTTTCTAATAATTGTTCTATTTCCGTCTCCAGATATTTAGATATCGTTCACCAGTGAGGGATTCATATCTATTTGGTACTATTAACATATTATTTAACATACCACACCACACCATAAGAGATTATCGTCCCTGTATTTTAACAGTCTGTATTTGGTGTGGATTTTCTGTTCCCCAAAAACTCTTATTTTTCCGCTAAAATACCTCCGCGATTGTGAAAGACGCCTAAGCATTTCAGCACAATATGCAAGCTTTTTTCTTCTATGGTCGTCATTTAAATTTTGCACAGGATGAATTTTGCTATATGAGTTTCCAGACAACTTTTGCACATCAGGAACTGAATATTCTGGATTTTCCAAAGAATAATAGGTAAATATTCTAAGAAGTCTATAAAGGGATATTTCCATTACCTTGAAAGTAAAGTAAGATATCAAGTTTTTCATCTAAATTTCTTTCGATTGTCCCCTTCTTTCGTTGAACGTTATTAGAAACGCTCTTAGAAATGCCTAATTACGTTCTTAATAGTATTTATTGACGGCATACTTCTGCCCGCATATATTTGATGATATTCTTATCTAACTCTTGCGATGCTGTCATTGGAAAAAAATAACCCTTCGATATATTTTTTCTCCATTTATGCAGTACGTTTCAATCTGCAAATGACATTGTTCCGTTACCATAATTACGATAATTGCAGACGTTTTCGAGGCAACTTGATTATTTTTATAGCAACAATTGTGGAAAATAAGTGTAACCTGAAATATTTCAAAAGTGACTGAACCAAATGCCAACAAATTTCCATATATATTTGACATCAGAACAAAGAGGACATTAATTCTATATAATATTGTACAGGGTGTTCCATTAAAAAAATATATAACTTCATAAATTGTTTCAATGGTGTAAAGTCTTTTTTTATTTCCGCTATAAACAAAAGATACTAGGTACATGAAAAATCATGAAATATAAGAGCTCTAGGTGGGTGTCAAAATATAAAAAATAACCCTGCAAATTTAAATTACATATCATATTAAATAATATAAAACAGATAAAACATATCTAATGTAAGCTACTGGTAATATTGCTCTTGTTGTTGTGTTTTGAATTAAAAACCTTTGAAAATTTCAAAGGGTGCATCGTATAGGTCAACGCTAGTACTATTTATCCACTCCCAAGATGTATCTTATTCATAGGATCCACCTACAGCGAACTTTGGGAGTAACATTAACTGCCATAATAAAAATATATGTACAGTTTACCAACTAAATGGCTCACTTTATCAATAAAATGTCTTATTTGTTTCTTCCAACAACGATACCATAACATATTATCATAGTAGTGAGTGGCAATAATGGTGAACCAATTCAACTTGAAAGTAAATTCATTAAAATCTCAAATCGATTCTTGCCGCAATAAATTAATCTAATGGTATATCCTTAACCGCATCTCACAAACTCCAATGGACGCTTAGTCTAGAGGATTAAACGCTTATTGGAAACTTTAGATATAGTTTTCCGAGCAGAGGGACCTGATGATGTTGGAGCAAATCTCCGATCATTATATACCACACGACAGGTAAGAGAAGTGAAATTGGGTTGATGGTTCTGAAAAAGTGGTAGGATAGACAGCATATTCTGGATAAGAATTTGTATATTATTAAATAATGAAATATTTCTAGAAATCATACCAAGAATGAGATGCATAATTTTGATATTGTTATATTCTTTATTCTATTTAGTGAGTAAGGTATCGATCATGTTTACATTGTGTAGAGGTAAACGACAAGGTTACTATCCATGCCCCATCCTTCTCGTTGTAATAAAATATTTTAAAAACAGAGTGTGAAAGAATTTGTTCATAGCATTTTCTGACTGTCTACAATAGCCAGTTCTGATTGAAAAGCCAAGAACAATACAATAGAATAGGTAGAATCTGCAACTATGGTTCTAGGGACCATGAGTGTATGCTTGGCATTGTGAGGTTTTAGCTTATCGAAAATAATGAATAAATTCGTTTCTGTTCAATTGTAAAACATTGGGCTGAATTTAATAGTTACGTGAAGAGAAATAGACCAAAGTTTTATGCTAGACTAAATATTATAAGACTGACATACCTACTGAAACAAGAAAAAGTTTTCTGTACAACTAAATAGGAGAAGATTCTTTTGTTCAGTTGTTTGTGCTAATTGTATTAAGATCAAAATTCTATAGTCAAATATCAAAACTCGAAATTTATACTCAAACTAAAGGAAATACCTAATTGATTATATTCTGCAGAATAAATATATTTCCACTTCATAAACATTATGAGATGAATTACTAAGACCGAGTTCGAATATTAAAGGCACCAATTCTCAGACAGGATGGTGTTTTCTGTGTTGTTCTGGTCTTCCTCTGACTATTTCGTTGCATTATGATTATTTAAGCATCAAATAATAAAGAAGCATATAATAAAATATCTAGCGTCATCGTAGTGCTTTTAACGTCTTCAGATTTAATTGAAATTAGGGCCTACAAATACCGACCTGGAGTATAGCAATATTGAACATCTTTATTCACAATGAAAAGCTGAAATTCAAATCTTGTCTTTCAGATTGTCTTCCAGGCAATATGGGAATGAAATTTCTGATTCTCCTGAAGTATGAACAGACAGAAACAGACTAATGCCAACATTTCTTTAACAGAAAAACTAGAAGAATGCCTTGAAAGACATGGACCTTTGAGGTTACTGGATCCATCTACTAGGTAGTAAAATATGGCGGAGGCGCTGAAACTTCAATTAGACTGAAAAGTTTTCTGACAATTGACTTGAGATTGAGTAAACTGAAACAAATATGAGAGAAATCCTTCAAAATGATAGCTTCATCATAAATTGAGAGATTCAGGGAGATACATACTTAAAAAAATTATAAGTAGGTATTATTTAATGAAATCAAACTGTAATAAAATTCCATTATTTAAGGAACTATTTTTTTTCCTTGCTTTATAATAAACTTGCATTTATAATTGAAAAGATCAAATATGTCTTCGAAAGCATCATTGACCAAAGTAAACATCAAAAAAAGAAAGATACAGCCTTTCCAGTAGCCTAGAAGATAATACGTAACGAACAAAAACTTTTTCCGAAATTAATACCTTGTAATTTATTATTTTTTTTGGCTATATTCATTGACAAAGTCAAAATATCATCATTAATTAATAAACAGACCTTCAATATTCTAATATCATCCTGTTATAAGAACACGAGGATTTATATTAAATTTCCAGCGTGTGAAATGAATTTCGGTTTGCAATATTATCTATGGTTATTTATTTGCAAAGAAGAGAGAGAAGAAGAGTGTCATTTTGGTTGGGGAAAACATGGTTGGAAAATAAACAAGAAAGTGGTGTATTTATCATGTTTGCGTTATTGTACCATGTTCCGCTTGGTGGCGCGCGCGAGCGCGTTGTTCTCTAATTAATGCTTCTAATATTTACACTTCGCCCCTCATTAATTACAATGAGGGTAGCCTCTCACGAGCAGCCCAGTCTCTCTGTCTTTCTAATCGCCGCAAACATTCATATAATATATATATATATATATATATATATATATATATATATATATATATATATATATATATATATATATATATATATATATATATATATATTGTGTTCATGTTGTATTTCACGCCGTCGATTTTCATCCCTATACACATATTTAGGCAGTGAGTGAGTTACAGGTGTCATATATTTGGGGTATTATTAGATATTATTGGTAGTTGTACAGTTTGGATATAATCATGTTCGCTTATTCATTTGAGCTATACACTGAATGCTTGTTAACATTATTTGGTATGTGGCCCTATATAATATGAAATATTTAATGTACGTTAATGATTTTGTCAATCGTGAATAGATATGAAAGATTTTCAAACTACATGATTAAAAAATTATTAATAATATTATATTGTAACGGGTATATAAAATGACTGGGAACTATTTACTTTTAAAGTTAATTTATTTATATTCTCAAATATCACAGGCAGATTTTATATTTTATGTACCATTTATGTTCATTATTTACATTATTTATAACCGTTTTTGGGCCGAGCGTTATTTATTTCTGTTGTTGATGGCCCTTACTAGGGACCCAACTGCAACAGAATGCCGGACTAGACCGTACTCCAACGTTCTCCAGTCTCCGGCATACTGCCGGTCTCCATCGTCTACCGGTCTTCACCGTCACCGTAATCCGGTCTCAACCATATTGACCGTACTGAATCAACTACTACACCACACTGACTGAACTCCACAGCATATCCTCTCCAATATACAGGCAAATCTCTCCATCTTGAATCTTCCGACGACATCTTCCGACACCACGAACATTCCACCAATAGCGCGAGCTCACTAGATGTTTCGGGATATAATCTTGACCTTGGTATATATCGGTGAACAATAGCAGTATGTCTTAAAAGACAAAATGCACTTGCCTATCTCGATAATGGCATCGATACTATATTTCAAGATCCTTAGAATATTTTCAAATTATCCTCCTTGGATCTTGGGCATCAAGACAACACTGCTGTTATACCAGAATATTGTTTCAAGTCCTGCAGAACAACAGAATGATCGAAAGCCTGAGTATACATTAGACATCTTCACTGATAATTGAGTTAGGTTATTTTGAGAACACGAATAAAGCATTTATGGCATTAGGATAATGAAATGATGGATTAGAGAACCGAATTAAAAATTGTCCCTTACAGAAAATGTATCAGGCAACCAAAAAATTTCATAACGTCTTTTAAATTTAGCTTGAATAGTAGGAAACACATTTGCTTATCCCCTAAATGCGACAAAATAGGTGAATATTACAATGTAACAACGGAACAACAAGAATGATTTCCCAATTGGAATAGGTCAAGGGATGATCTTTTTGGAATAACATAGCAGTTTATTGTGATCAGAGAGAGATTTGCATATTGCGGAATTGACCGACGTTTCCAGCATAAATCTCCATTACGTGATGGGAAAGGCAAACTACTTACAATCTATGAGTTAGCAAACATAACGTGCCCAAAAAAACAAAGAAAATTGGAGCAGGAACAGGATATTTAAGGGAGAGAGATTGAATAACCTCATCACGATTGTTTGTCTATGGTGATGACCAATATTTGAAGGCAAATATAATTTGTGTTCGTCCGTCAAGTTTTTAAGAGAATAATAAATTTTAGGAATGTAGTAAGGAAATAATTTTCAAATAAATGCGCAGATAAGTCAATATTAATTCTCTGAGGTGCACTTTATCAAAAATAAAATATAAATTACAGGGTGCTGCAATAACACAAGTTAGACATCATTTCGTCTAACTTTTATTTACAAATTCTAAGTTTATTTTCAATGAAATAATCTGATCAGGGCAGATACTAATACAGTCTGGTGTCTTGTTAAATATCTGAGCATAAATTGGTAAGGTTAGGTTAGGTTAGGTTAGGTAAGGTTTCTCAGAATTAAGAGAAAAAATACAATGTCCCTTCCTAAAATTAATCTAGGTTTTATGGTTTTCCCGGAGATTATATATATTTTCAACTTCAGCATCTGAAATACATATTTCAACACAATTGCCTCACCATTTCTTGCATCAAATAACATCAACCAGTTTTTGACATGGCAGGCTTTGAATTTTTTTGTATCTACGATTACAAATGGGCCCTGTTATATAACAATGAAGTGGTTTATTCTATCTGTTATTTCAGCTTTTTACAGCATTGTTGAACTCATCTCTGTAGAATATCTATTTCAGGTTTTAAAACAGAAAATAGATAAGTGAGACTTTCCACATTTATACAATTTTGTTGAGAACTTTAATGTTTATATTATATTTTCAAAAATATTGTGATTGTTTCTAAATTCTGATCATCTTTGCCTATTTCAGCTTTTCAGTAGCTCCGCTATTTACAACGATATCAATACATTCATCTCTAAGATTGAACACACTGTATAGAGACCCGATTCGTGATTAGATATTTTTTAATACCAAATGAATATGTTATAGCAAAAAAATTTACCGAAATTATTAGTTGGTGAACTGAAAAATACAAAATAATAATAATTCTATTGGTAGTGGTAATTTTGAAGTTGTGCAGTTGTTGTCTTTTGGCGCCTTCTTCAAAAGTAAAGGAACCTATAGAATTAATGTTATTTTGTTACAAAGTCAATTTTGAGTGTAACATTAGTCTTTAGAAATATTCAACGTTCATTAAAGAAGATAGATTACTTGTTTGCTTATATCTACTTATTTAGAGATTTAAAAACATCGCGCAAATACACTATTTAAAATTTTTCCACTACTGCAATTCAGAAACAGTAATATTTTCGACAAATGTCCATTTTGAATTTTGCAAAATATTGAAGAAAATCAAATCCCCCAACACATGCTCAGAAACACATATTTCAGACTTTACCATTGCTCTAAGTCAGAAAGCTAAGATTTTTTTGGAAAATGTCCAATTTAAACGTTGCTGGATATGTTCTCTTCTTTAATTTTATCGTCCCAAATATTATATTTTCGAAAAAATGCCCTTGATCCCCTTTTAGGCGAAGAGGAAGGTTATGTTAAATGTTGATTTTAATTTTCAATGAGATCGATTCCCAATAGTCCTCTATCAAACAAAAAAAAATCATAAAAATCTGAGCACGTTTACTATTGATGAAGCAAAGTGTACGCGAAGTGTATGCCTCGTCGGTCATTAATTATATATAATTCTGATAAATACGCCTTTTTTCCAAAAAAGTATTACCTACTATTTAAATGAATTTTGTCCACAAATTTCTCTTTTCTTCTAGAATATTACTAACTATATTAATAAATCGTAGACTTTCAATTGATATCACATTCTAGGTTGAATCAGCAAATAACATTTTTACGATTCCAATCAGCATCTTGCGAATCGCCTCCAATAAATTCACCATAGAAGAAAAACCTACAATCTCATCATCCAATTCCAGGAATTACTTTCCGATTTATCCATCTCTTATTATAGAAAAGTATCATACTTATTCACATTTCCTCCCTTACGTCTAAATTGACAGTATAAAATTCTGCCTCGTCGTAGTAATCGTCTGGATATATATATATATATATATATATCTATTTACTACGAGTCGCGTCGGTCCGATCTGATTTTATATCCAAGAGACATTTTAGAGAGGAGGGGCCATTAAATTCCCAGTATATCGAAGTACCTACATAGATATAGGTAGGTATGGCCCCGATATTCTGATATCGCACAGCTGCCGTTTCGGGAATTGTTGCAAAATCCCCAATCACCGACAACCAGCAGAATAATATCATGGCTTTGTAGACTGGCAGCCCAAAGTAATAATAACTGAAATTGTCGTGTTGTCGATGTTGTTATTATTGTCGTCTGTTGTGGAATATGGGGAGGAGAAGTAATCTGTGCAAATCCAAAATACGCTCACCTTAGCAGCAGAACAGACAGACGTGTTGAGGTTTGGTTGGCTGGGTGGATGAATATCTACTGTTTCTGTTGTTCTGTTCTGTTCTGTTATTGTTGCTATAGCGTAACTTCAGAGCGACCACAAGAGCACGTATGGTCGAGATAAGCGAATTGCGAAGATTAATACCAACACACGTTCTGCGATGCCAGGGAATTAATCTGCGTCATCGTCTTCTTCATGTACAGGGTGTCACGCAAAAGGCTGTAACAAAATGCTAGCACATATTCCTGAAATGAAAATGAGTTGATTTTTAAGTAAACTTACCTTGTTACAAAGAGATAAGGAAATCCGTCAAAAGTAGAAAAGTGACTAGACATAAAAGTATGATTGATAGGATTTTTGATCTCAAGGATATCTGGTGGTACGTATTAGAAAAAATAGTTTTCAGTGACTTAAAAAAACAAGAGACTTCTTAAGAAACAGAACTTTTGAAAATTTAAATGTTCCTTCATCTGCCCAATTTAAGAATGCCAATGTACAAATTTTTGCAACGTCCCATAAACCGTTAGAAATATATAGGTAACTAAAAAACGATTTTAAAATTATAACTTCAGGACGAGTATAGTATCTATAGCGTCCAAAATAACCAACTTAGTTTGCCTAAATCAAATTATTGTGGTCTCAGAAACGTGTGGTAGCATTTTGTAGAAACCTCCCATGGACACCATGTATAATAGTATCTCATCTCATGACTGGAAGGAATAACGAAAAGCAGAAGGAATTGATAGTTGTTATATACCTACGTGGAGGGAACATGTGGTACACGATTTTCCACCGTGAAGTGCTGAATTATTTATTGAATAACTACTCAAGAATTGCAAGGAAGACGACACGTTGCAATGCATTATTCAGTATATAGATAGATCACAGATCTCTTGATAGAATTGCATCTACGACTCAATAACATCAAAGGTAAAGCTATGGATATGATGATATGGTAGATAGATAGACTGGTTCTCCTATATGGTTTGTGCCGTATAATGGGTATATTTCTCGATTCGTTAATTTATCCACAGTATAATCATGTGAGTGGTGTATTGAACTAAGAGCATCAGAAGTAGATTAACGTTATTAAGAACTTTACAGCAATGCTCATGCTATATTGGAAAAAGCAAACAAGGTTAAAATGCCTTAGATATAAGATGTTTTCAATAGCTGAATCACAAACTTGTATCTGAAGTACTACTTGTAAGTGAAGTACTACTTTTAACTGAATCATTAGCCACAAATAAAATATTTCTGCAAATCGTTAGCGTTTTATGCTAGAAAATCTTGAGAGCATCTAGATACTCAAAGACAGGACTGCTTGGGAGGTGACTACTCCATATTTCGATATCTAGACGTACCCCATTCAGCGACATTTTGCACCATCTTGTTGAAAGAACTTCTTGAGAAACAAACGTTCAGCGATTGCTATCACATTCTTTTGGCTATCAAATACCTGCAAAGCTGAACACTTTGTTAAAAAAAAAACAATAATTTAATGAACGCAGAGCACAACAGACTGTTACTTTACTTTTATGGCATTCTATGAACACTTGAAATTCTGCAATATGGTACATTCACGAACTCGTTAGCTAGAAATACACCTTATCTAAAAACAATACCGGACCATTATAAAGCACAAAACTGTTCCTTCAAATTTTCAAAATCACGAAACAAGAAACTCCAATTGGTTAATTACATAACTCAACTTCGTAAGAGAATACAGGATAGCTTAGAAAAATATATAACAGATCTTGTTGTTGTTTGTTGAAAATGTTATCTTATATCACACTTTCACATAATTTTTTGGGTGAGAGTTTTTCTGGAATGCTTGAGATGGCGAGGCCTCATGTTGCAAGAATTCTCGACGGATATCTAGATGTAACTGACATTCAACGGTTAGATCGGCCTCCACAAAACCCTGAACTAAACCGCATCGAGAACATATTAAAATGGAAAGGAGGGGGAAAACATTTCGGAACAGGCGATTGTCAGTGCCAGTTGTACTTACCAACGTACCATAACTTTTGGTTGCACCCTGTATAAAACGAAGTTCATTCAAAATTATCCTAAGCTCAGATTTATATCATCCATGTAAAAATGAAAAAGCTATCCATTACGGAATCTTTATTGTAAATTCCTCACATATGATTTGACGTTGGAGCTATCTTATTCAATCTTATCTAATTGGGCGCCTGTTTGATTTACGATTTGAGAATTGTTCAAACTTTCTCATGAAGCATGATGTCGATGAAGAAAAGTGGAAAGGTGGATGATAATATGTGCAAGTGCATTGTTGCATCCCCCTTACTTACATCTCTGAATGGGTTTACAAAAGTAATCAAGCCCTTTCACGTTTGAAGTATACGGTCGACTTTTCTCTTTGAATTTCTAAATTAAATTTCTTTGTTACGCTTCACAGCACACGTTCTATGTATGTATGTAAGTATGTATGTATGGAACTATAGTCGAGAAAACATCAATTTATTTTTATGCATTTCTGTGTTGTGTATACGTTCTCGTATTTTGTATGGATACGGTCGTTTTATCTTTACGAGTTACAAGATGCCTTAGGCATTGAAAAGTTAATTTACAGGTCTTTTCTGTAAGTATCGGATAATATTTGACGGACGTGAATATTGTTTCCGTTTTAACGTGAATTGCAATTCTGTAAGTTCATTATTTAACGTGAGCAACACTAGAACATTTTATCGAATCACGGTGCCATGGTAGGGTTAGTAAAGACAGCATTCATTAATTATATAGTAGTTCATGGATACTAAATATTCAGTATTGATAAAAAGACTGAAAAGCTATTTGAGTATTATTTTGACAGTTGATACAATTTATAATATGAACTAATGACCATAAGTATAGTGTAACAGGCTTCGTAGAGAACAAGACATTTGCGACTATGAATTTAAATAATATACTATTGATTTACATATAAATCTACTTCATACTACTGATATAGAGGTCTTAATGATATAAGCTACTAACAAGATCACTGAAGGACAATTATCTTCCATAATTTATAATGAATAGATTCACGAAACATTAATTATTTGAAACGTTTATAGAATAAATAATGACGTGAGAATTTACTTCGTTTACTTTTTGATACAGCTTCAGCACTGTTGGCTCGATACAAAGGATTTTTCTTGAATCATTCAAGACCGATCTGTCCTTGGAACCTATCTTATCCAATTGGGTATTGAGAGTTATCTACATGATTCAGTATCGATAACTTTCGATCAATTTGTTTAAATGTTGCTTCCATATTTATTATTAAAGTCTAGATTTAAATGAATAAAATGGTCCATCGACGCCAACCTCTAGAATCTGTTAAAAGTTCATCAGATAAGCTTGATAATTTTAAATTCATAATGCCTTTAAGAGGAGACTACTTGTAGATTCCAATATGTGAAAACACACAGGTGGTTATTTTGAAAATTAATAAGAATGGTGTAATATTTCCAGCGACAGTGATATCTAGAATGTTTTAAAATTATAGTCTTAAAAAGTCGCCGTTCGCTCTCATATAGTTGTAATCATGTGAAATATGAGTAAAAGTGGAACTTCAGTTATAAAAGTTTCATCTATTTCAAAAATCCAATCGATTGATATTAGCTATCGAAGATAAGTAACTTCTACCCTAATAATGTACAAAACTTTTCGAACATCATATAAAAGTTGAAAGTGAATATTTCACTTCATCTTGCGCAACTTAACTCCATATTAGTTTACATCATTATTATACAGTTCCTCCGAACTCCCTTAACTAGTTAATTTATTTCAAAGGAGTTTCAAGTCTCATAACAATTATTATGCATAAAATTTAACATGCAACTATAATATATAAAGTGTAAGTTCATAAGATGATATGCTGTTAGTAAAATGGTTGCGAAGCTAACTGATTGAAGAGAAGGGGAATAACTCTGGATTATTTCGTGAAGTTTTCGGGGTAATGAGACTCTGAACTTGATTTCGTCATGGAAGGAATAGTAGTAGTAGTTGATATGGTGATTGGAACGATTTTTATTTAGTATATTGTCAGTGCCATAAGGATGAGTTGAAATGTTTTAAAATATATCGAAATCAAATGATTATTTTATGTTACTTTTTCATATATTTCTTAATGTGTCAATTTTAAAGTCATCACAGCGGCAAATTTTTACCGAAAAAATTTCTTTGGTAACTAATGACTGGTTACCAGAGCATAACAGAGAGTTTTCATCAGTTCAGAATAGAGTTCGCAAGCCAAGTTATTTATTGACAGCCAATTTAAAAAAAGAAATAATAGAATTACATCTTGTTCAGTTAAAAGCTAAAATTAATTATACTCCTGCTTTTTCCCACATGACTACAAAAAGTTTGATTTAAATGTTCAATATTTTAATAATAATGTAATGAACCTGAAATGAGATTATTTATTATACAAGGGAAAAATCTATTAGATTAAAATCACACACACCTTCAAAGTAATCAAATATCTGTCAATTTATTTCCCGTGATTAAAAAATTGGTTGTTGTAAAAAATTGTCAAACTTTTTTCCCGTCACAGCTAAAATATTTTTACAAAAAATTAGACGACTTTATTAGTTGGTGCACTGAAAAATACAAAATACCAAAATATATTCTTTGCTTGTACTTGTTGTTATACAGAGATCTCATAACGTCCCGGCGGAAATACACATATATCAGACTTTACCAATGCTGTAACTCGAAAACCGTAGGTTTTTTGAAAGATGTCAATTTTAAATGCTGCTACATATAATGTCTTCTTTAATTTGACCATCTCATATAGTCAATTTTGCAAAAATTGCCCCCTCCACATAGCGGAAATACACATATTTCAGTCTTTACCATTGCTGTTACTCGAAAACTGTAGCTTTTTTGACAGAAAGTTCAACTTAAACGTTTCCGGATATGGTCTAATCCTCAATTCTGTTGTGTCAGATTTTTTATTTTGTAGATAAACGTTTACTACAACCTGATGTATACCTCCTCCTTTGTTTGGATGTCGGTCAATAAAATATATGTTTTTTTTGTGGGTAATGATATATGTAAAAGTTGGTATTTGAGATGAGGCTCTCATAGTCTCTATACTTTCAAAATAGCAAATTCTATCATTATTATGCAAAGTTTGCAAGTGCAGAAGCCCCTACAGCATTTTCAGATCTAGCATTGTAAGAAAAAAACAAAAAACAATTTTCTCATACCCGAACTATATAAATAACTAAGATTAAGATTCAGCTTATTTCGAATTTATTATTGTCAAACTGCCGTTTCTTCTTTCGGGCTCCAACTTCAGTTTGGGATCGAATTTTTGTCTACGTTCCACATTATTTGCAATATCATAAGCTAGAAGTTTTATGTAATCGTACTGTAGATTTCAGCTTTTCTGTGTTATCATCTTCAAACGACTTATTTTGTTCTAAGCTGAATTTATCTCAAATATTGTACCGAAAAAATACTCCACAAATGAACATGTAATTTTAATATTCTTTACCAACATTCTTGTTTCAATACTCCAATACCATATTGAATTTCACAGATTTGACTAGAGATGTCTTTGATTATGTTCATCTGTGAGATTTGTCTAGAGTGATGTGATGTTCTAGTGTTCTGCTTTTGAGATTTACATTCATTAGAATGTTTTACTCCTATAAGCCAACTTTTTTTCAGTATATCGGATTTTACTTACTATATATAATCGTAATACGGAAATCTCAGGTGGCACTCGTATTTGCTGTATTTTTTACACGAATAATTACTTGTCCTCGTCATATTTAGAATAGTAACAAGTCGCACCCATATCAGTTTTCATTTTATTAGCATTAAATCTCGAACAAGTTCTTCTACGTACATTCTCTCAAATAACGTTTCAGCTGTGATTTAAACCTATTTACAAAAAGTGTTGTGGTGAGCTGATTCAGCCGATGATAAAATATTCCTCAGTTAATGTAATTGCCTCAGAACCCATCCACTAATATACAGAAAATTCTAGTAGCCTCAACCACTCTGTATCTCTGTTCTCACTCTCTCAGCTAAATATATACAAACTGGAGAGGTTTATTAGCAACCGAATGTAATACATTAATTTGCATGTAATTGTGAATGCTACTGCCACACCATTGCCACAGCCAAAGCAGGCAAAGCTTATATCTATATATGTATATATATTATTTTGGTGGAATGGTAACTTCACTCCTCCTAATCCGAATTTTGTTCGTTAAATTAACAATGTATTAAATTACCTCAGGGTTTCTCCTTATATTATTACACCTATAGAGATCAGTGTTTATGTATTTCTTTATTGAACCAAAACAACGATAGTTATGCATACTATTTGTATACTTACATATATCTATTTGGATTAGACAGACATTAAGTCAATTTTGACCGAGTTCCAAAAAGGAGGAGCTATACAATTCGGTTGAATGTTTTTTTTATGTATGACCGTTCGCGCGTTTTGCATAGGAAACGTGCTCCAATTTTGATGATTTTATTATATAAATTTTATAAACCTCCCCTGAAGAGGGTGGAGGGGACAATTTTTCTCAATAATCAAAAATATGAGTCGGCAGAATTAAAGAGAAAATCAAAAAAGGAAATGTTTAAATTGAAATTTTTTTTCGAGTTACAGCAATGGTAAATACTGAAATATGTGTGATTCCGCTATGCGGAGGGGTATTTTTTGTAAAATTTTAAAATATGAGGCGGCCAAATTAAAGTAGAGATTATATGTAGCAACTTTCAAATTCGAAATTTTTCAGAAAACGCTACAGTTTTCGAGTTTCAGTAGGGGTAATGTCTGAAATATGAGCAAGTAAAGGATATACATGGGTAATAGGATACGTGCTATCGTCTTTGATATTAGTGGACGTTCAACGATTATCATGGCTAATGTTACAGTCTAAAATAAATATTTTTTAATAAGAATTGGACTAGACTTTATTAGTTGGTGCACGGAAAAATACAGAACAATATTAATTCTATTAGTGTTGGTACTTCTGAAGTTGGTGCCAAAAGTATTTTATCTGACTACAATTTATGCTATTGTACTTCAAGACTACGAAGACCATTAAAATTAATATTATTTTCTATTTTTCAGTGTACCAACTAATAAAGTTGGTCCAATTTTAGGTTGAAAAAAAGTATTAGAGAGTCCCTTCAACAATTGTTTATCACCATGATAATCTGTGCGTATAACACAACTGTAGAACCCATTGTGACGATAAGAGAAAGCTAATAGAACACAAAACAACGTTTTTTTGGGCCTGTTTGTTCGTGCATATATATGTTCGAAATTACTGAACGGGTATTAATGCAGTTATCACGCGTAGATAGAGCTTGGCTTGGAGCAGAATAGAGGCTATTTCATTTAATAAATATCATGTCATGAAAAAAGATATTCTCATCTAAAGATGAAACTAAATTGCATGCAGACGAAATCGTGGCCAACAGCTAGCATCCGATATAATATCTTACAATCAGCAACGTTTGAAGTTTTTTTTCTAGAAAATTTCAGTGAATACAATTATTTCCAAACAGCTCTATCCAATATTATTTTCTTCCACATGTTTATTCCTTCAAATGTTTGTTTGACCGACGAACACCGAACGGAGGAGATATACAATTCGACTGTGTGCTTTTTTTTCGGTTTGTGCGCGCTTTTTGTATAGTAAACGAGCTCCGATTCTGATGATTTTTGATTCATTTGAATGAGGAGGCTTAAGAAATGGTCCCATGTTCATAAAAACGCAAATCCAAAATCTTATTCCCTCCAAAAACTGCCGGTTTTCGAGATAGAGGTATGTTAAATTCTCAAATACCTTTATGTATTTTTGCTATGTGGAGAGGGCGATTTCTTTCGAAAATTGAAAATCTGTAGGTGTTACATGAATTACATAATTATTTGTAGCAATATTTATAATAAACATTTTTTCTTTTCTTTGCGATGTTTTGAGATCTCAAAAATAACAACTACAAGCAAAGAATATACGTGGGTAATAGGATAACTACTATCTTCATTGGTATTAGTTAGCGTTCAACGATTTTCGTAACTAATGTTACACTCAAAAGTGCGAAATAAATATTTTTTTACAAAAAAAAACAAATAATATTAATTCTATTAGTGCTGGTACTTGTGAAGTTGGTGCCAAAAGTTATCAATCTAACAGCAACTGCACAACTTCAAAAGTTCCAGCACCAATAGAATTCAAATTATTTCGTATTTTTCAGTTCACCAACAAATAACGTCGGTCCAGTTTTTTGTAAAAAAATATTTATTGTGATAACGCGTTGGCTCTGTCGTAAAGCGCTCCATTTTTAATAATCGGAATAAACATATGTGACGGATGTCAAATTTCAGGGTTGCCACTTGCACGTCAAGAAATATGACACTAAATATAAAAAGTGCACTCTTATTGAGACACCCTTTACAATCAATCAAATTGTAGCAGACTCCTGCTCCTCCTTGCTTCAAATTAGTTAAATCAAAATTGCTATTTCAAAACGGTTAAAATTTTATTAAAAATATTTCTGATTCTAGACTGTTCTATGTTCAAAAATCACTGACCTTAGTCATCTAAGAACAGTCACTTCAACTCGCACAGCGTCAAAGTTACTGATGCAAATCTCACGTCTTTATAGTTATTTAAAAGTAGATACATTCATTGAATTACTTCCAGTGAATAACTAATAGTGGACTCCATAATAAGTAACCGATAAAAAGGAACAAAATTCGCATAGTATTATGATAAATAGCACACGCCAGATTGCCAACAACTGCTAAATCAAGGAAGGATAAAGGATTTCTTCGCTGTTTCCACATTTATATTTATGACGACGGGCGATAAAATACTTCCCATTGTGGCGAGCATTTTTCTTATTTTGAATCTCTCTCTCTTCGAAGGATTTTTCGCAATATGGCTATATAGATGATGAAGAAAAAATCAATTTTTAATCAAGTCGAGACTTTATTGTAAGCTCCGCTCGAGGAAATCACCGCAAATCAGTCGTAGGATATGTCTTTAGCTTGTTCCAAATTTGGTCATAATGCCAGATAAAGCAAGTGTGTTTTCATGGTTATTAGCAACTTGATTGATTTCCTTATCGAAGAAAGAAAAATATAAAAATGCTGAACAGAAATCTTTGAGGTAGCTCAGAAATTACAATTTGAAGATGATTTATTGCATCATCAGTGTAGGTTCTTCTTTCAATAGGAGGAATTTCCAAGGAAATAACATTGCACTAATGTAATTTCAGTTCAGTTAGAGAAAGTTCTTATTATCTTCAGGTATCAAGGTCCCAGGAATGATCAAAAATATTGATGAAGACAGACTGCTAGATATCCAGAACAAGATATGGAGCAAAAAAGAATTACCAGAAGACTGGAAGAAAGCGTTGATTATCCCTGTACATAAGAAAGGAGACGCAAAGGACTGCAATAACTACAGAGGAATAACCCTGTTATGTACCTAAAGCGATGAAAATATTTGAGCAAATCGTAGAGAAATCGAAAGTGCATCATTGGAAGAATCACAGAGCGGACTTAGAAGTGGAAGAATTACACAGGACCATGTTTTCACGATTAAACAAATCACAAAAAAATCAACCCAAGAAAGAAGAAAAGTTTATATGGCTCTTCTAGACCTAGAAAAAGCTTTCAATTCGGTACAAAGACTTAAAATATGGAAAAATCTGAGGGACCGAGAAGTAAGCGGAAAGATTATTAGTCTAACGCAAAAAAATTACGAAGGCATCATAAACTCAGTAATTAGATGCAATATAACCTTAGAAACATTCACAACCAGTAAAAGACATAGACATGTAGGAAGCCTCGGTCCGCTCTTGTTTATCATATTCATGGATGATATTAAGAACTGCAAGCCCAGAACCAAGAAATTAGAAGTAAAACATACTCTGCTATAAAGAATATCAATAAGCGAGTGAGCATTAGTAGATGACGTGGTAATACTGACTGAAAGTAAGAAAGAGCTATGAATCAATGTAAACATATGGAACACGGTGTTGAAAGAAAATTGATTAAAAATTAGAAAGAATAAAACCAAAGTCATGATGGTTGGAGAACATAAAGGAAAGCTAAGGATAGTGGATAGATGGAGACCATATAGAACAAGTAGATCATTTCCAATAACAAGGAGTAACTCTAGATGAAAATGGGGATCAAGAAATAGATATCAACACCAGAAAACAAAAAGTTGATAAGCTCTTCTTCGCATTGAACAAAAATTCATAAACAAAAAAGACATAAATAGAGTAACAAAAGTTAAAAAGTTTGTAAAACAATATATAGATGAGTACCTTCTCTGGATTGTGAAACATGGGTATTGTCAGAGCTGCAGAAATGTACTTAAGAAGAGTTAGAGGGGTCACGAAAAGAGACAGAATTAAAAATATAGATATAAGACAAGATCTAGAAATAAGGCCAATCATAGAATACATTGAAGAGAGACAACTATCTTGGTGGAAACACCTGCAGAGGATGGAGGAAAACATACCAGTTAAGGAACAGCTGGAATAAAATAATCATACAACTGCTGGAGAAGAGAGGGACGAACTGGAAGGAATGGAGAAAATTTGTGCAAATATAAAAAGATTGTAAGCCCTACTCCATTGTATATATATGGGAGAAATGGTATATGGATTATATATACATATATCAAGGTCCCTAGATTCAGATAAAAAGTGCCAAGCGAAATTTATTTCTCCTTGTATCAATTGGTGATAATTGCCTTTCAAAAAAGATCATATGATCAAAGACGTCGACCCGTGAATCATCCAAATTCTAATCGAAAAGACATACTTACCATAAAATCCCTTGTAGATAAAGAAGAAGATTTATTTGTTGTCATTAAATGCGTCATAGTCTTATATCACTCAATAAGAAATAGAAACACACCGTACGTATATTTTTTATTATCCTATAATGAACTTTCTAGACAATATAAAGGAAATCACCTTGTACAAAAATGTATCAGCCCCCTCTAACTTCCAAAACTATAGAGCGCTATATTTTGAAAAAACTACAGCGTACAGTCCTTCACTCAAAGGATACAGGAATGCCTTTGTTTATGTACGGAACCGTCATTCTTTAAGGACAACTCGCACTTGATCATTTTTGAATGGGTTAATATGGTCAGTTTTTATAAATTTATCTTTTAAATTATATATTCCAAGAATGTTGTAGATTAAAACCTTCCTTGTTGAAGGAACATATCCTTGACAAAAAAATCATCATCATAAGCTTGTTACTTTGTCTCTACATCCCGTATAAATCTCAATCTATTCATTACCATATTAAATTCTGCATAATACGAGAACTTTGAAAATTCACGTAGTAACACGAACAACTAGAACACACCAAGAAGAAACTTTCCACAGCACAATTTAGCAATGCCAAAGGCCAATCTCTGTGTCCTCCTTTTAATGGCGGAACTCACTCTGAATTTCCATAATCTCAGGCAAATCCATGGCCGTCATCAGTCCTAAAGTGTGCGCTGCCCTAGCCCTCCAACTACTAAAACATACTGCTTACACGCCGTCCGAATAAAATTAATTAGCGCGAATTTATGTTACCTAATAGTGGATGTGGAACAGTCTGGGGCAAGTTTAAATCTCGCCACTCTAATACCCACCTACCGACGATGGCCAGGGCCCCATTTGATTATGTATTCAATGGTGATCGTCATTGCAGCCCCAGTTCCGACCAACGGTGGCTGTAACTCTGCTGATTTATGTATTTTTGGAGAGAAGCGGTCTAGTTAGTGCAGCTCTTCCTTTCAAATATGAGAGCTGATTGAATTTTTGTCAACAGTTCTTTTTCTAACGAAATAAATTCACAAATCTGCAATTTTAGGAGAAAAATAGCAATGGTATAATGGAAAAAAATGTGTTAGAAAGAAAAGAAATTTATCTTTGAAAGAAAAGCTGGATTTTTTTGGCAAGATAAATTAACGACCGATTATATGAATGAACAACAACAATAACTATTTTTATTGATACAATTAAATTATTTAGATGATCAGTTATTCAATACACAATTGTTATAAATTGTTTGGTTTGGTTATGAGTTCTGAGGAACAGGCGCTTTATCGGTGATAAAAAAGGATGCACCTTTTTTATCGCTATCAAAATGATAAAACTGCCATCATTTATCGACACATTTTATATACGAGTTAATTTATCAGAAAAAGAAAAATCGCATTTCTCACCAGCAGCTTTGAGTAAATTTAATATAGGAATGTAATTAATTGCGATCGTTTGCAGTTTCGAAATGACTGAAAACACATCCTCAACATCGGCTGTTACATTAACAAGAGCCACCAAAATGTTTTATTTGAAACAACGCCTAAAACAGATCACACGTTAGAGCTTATTTAAAAAAATCGTTACGAATAGGCTCGATGATATAATTTGTAATAAATAAAAATCTCATTCGTTTGGAATGCCTCGAACAGGCAGACAGATATACTGTTTGTTTATTCTCTTTTTATTTCTACTAGCTTGTTTACTAGAGTTGTTTCATCTATAATTCAATAATTTGTTCTAGAACTAGTAGATTTATTTTGTTTTGATACAGTAGGTATTGTCATTTTGACAAGCAGCTAGAAGATTATTATGTGCGTCTAGATAATCATAGAATATTCTCGATGAATGTCGTGTCAAGATTCAGATATATAAAGCCGTGTCGATCACGGGTCACAGTCAGTTGATAACAGTCAGTTTATGAGTCAGTTTGTGGAATCAGGATGTTATTAGTAGTTCAGTCGGTAAAGACAGTGGCAGTTTAGATTGTCAAGGTGACAAGCTGTGACAGTTATACTAGAACAGAAGGTCCTGTGCAGATTGTTGAAAATAAACCATTGGAAGCAATCTGCGAACTATTGAGTATTACGCAAGTGAACTCACCCCACAACCACAATGTTTAGCACAGGGTTAAACGTTACAGTATATTTAAGGAAGATCCGATTAAGCACAGATAAATATAGAGGAGATAATTGAAAGAATGTTATCAGAAACGAGGAAAAGTTTTGAATAACGACTACTCAGAAACAATTTTCACGTGTCTGTTACTTCAAATTCAAAATTTTTGTTAAAAATAGTTTTTTGTGAGTGAAAATTAATAATCCGTTTTCTCAATAATTCAAAGAAATAATAATGAAACTTCCCAAAGAACTTATACAAGAAGATAAAGTAATTGAAGAGATTATGGTACTTATACATAGTTTACAAAGTAATAACATCTACAATATAAAACGAGTTCTAATAATTATTTTTCCCATTAATGACAGAAATTCTTTTTTACTCACTTAATAACAAAACAACTGGCATCTTTTCAAAGTCCAATAATAACGTCAAAAAGAAACATTATAGACAATCGAAGTCAATAACACACCAGTGAATAGGAGCGCTGTATTTTTCAGATTTCAAGCAATATTTTTCAACTTCTATGCGGTCAAAGAAATAAACTTTTCTTCACGTCGAATCCAGATATCTCTCATTAAATTCACAAAATTATCTACTACTTCTCTATTCGAGTTCATTTTTATATTTTTCAGCCATAAACTTTCGCCATAAATTTATTCAATTGCGCTCTCTCGTATTTAGCCAAAACACAAAAGATACTTTTGTTTATTATCTGCACGTCTATTTCCGAGAGTATTTTTTAATTGCGTATTTCCTTTTTATTTACTGCTACCGCCGCCTATTGTTGATATGACGAACAAAACGTCCGAAAGAACATAACAGCATTTCTATTATCTCTCATTTTGTTTTCGAGCGCGCTTTTTATGTTGGATCATTTCTAGAAAATGTTGATAAGGTAAATTGCGACGTTCCTCAAGCTCGAAAGTGGCCACTTTCGACCCCTCCCCCCCTCCATCCATCCCAGAAGTGTGCTTGCCCAGATAAAGCCGCCGTTTGTTACATTATGAGCAATTTTTGCATGGAAAACTTTTGACAAGATGAGTTGGTCAGCAGAGATACATTTGCTACGATAGTAAAGAAGTTTTTAAGCAGAGTAAAATGGATGGAATTTTATTTTATCTTTCTCTACAATTAAATGCAATAGATAGCCTGAAATGGAGTTTTTTACTTGGTATTCTATTGATTATAACAATCGTGAAATGTATTCTAAACTTTTACTACGAATCTCATGAAAGATAGAACTGATTTGGAAGAAAATGGTATGGAATTTTTGAGAAAAGTAATTCATGGTACTTATGAATGAGTTAATTCATGCACTCTTGTAATGAAATTGGTTATTGTAAAGGCTATGAATATTGATTACATTTTCCAGGAAAATCTGTTCTTAAAGTAGACGGAAGGTCTAGCAACATTTTTTGTAAAAAAATTGAATAAAATACTGAAAAATAAATGTAGAAAACAACTATGAATATGATGAAATTTATGAAATTCAATTTATGAATTAAATCTGACAAGAATATAATAGTGTGGACTTTGAGGGCCCCACCCAAGGATTATTTCTTACAGATGCTAATGGAAAAATCAATTGAAAAAAAAAACAAGCATTTGGCATATCATTATAAAAATGTATAAATGTATGTATTCCAACAGAAAAGAAACGCATTTTTGAGCATAATGAATGAAATATCTCTAAGGAATTAATTTAAATTTAATAAAACTTAAATAGCGTACTTTACGAATAATAATCGTATAATAAGACAAACATCAGTTAGTATGAGTGTATCAAATTTAGAACTAAGTATTTCAAAAATGTTTCAATCACAATCAACAACGGTCATAGTTTTAAAGTAATAATATATATTTTTTTCTAAGAACAGAAGAAAAAAACTTACTTTGTACAAGTAGGATTAATAAAGATGCATCATTTTGTATGCTTCACTTACCTGGAAAAGAAAAAATATAATATAGATATTAATAATCTATCAACGTCAAACGTGGTATCCCAAGTAATCGTATATCGGCAATATCTCGCTTATATGACAAGATTATATAAAAATGAAAAAAACGACTTCGAATGACATCAAAATAGATAGAAATGGTAGATACCAAAATTTTAAAATATTATTTTCTACTGTTTGGATTTTAGAGACAAAATTTTTATCGATGTAATGCCTTGAAGGGCTGTATCTTTTTAAGGGTGCGTTTTTGAATATATGTAGTTGTCAAATCAACTTAAAATTGATCATAGAATATACCATTAAGTGTATGACCATTCTTCATGAAACACCCGGTATATTGTCATTGAAAATTGCTTGTCATTCTATTTGGAATACCAGGATAGCACATATTTAGTATTTTTTACTTTCCTACGCTACTAGTAGCTGTATAAGGAAAGTATTGTAATCGTGTGAAATTTTCAGTATCGAGATTTTCACAAATGTTGACGTTTCAGAGTTTTATAATTCTAATAAACATATTTTCAGCCATTGGTCTGTCTGTCTGTCTGTCCGTCTGTGACAGCATTATCTCGGGAACGGATCGGTGTATTTTGTTGCTTTCTTTTTTATTTTGTTTGGTACAAATATCACCCGCCGGTGGCACTGGCCCTGTAAACACTGGGTGTTGAGCTATAGCCTAAAAATGTGATTTGCTCAGGACTATAGCGCGAAAACGGCTCTCAGAATTTTGATTAAACTTGTCTAAAGTATTCTTCTGAGAGCCCTCTACCACCCACATATAGCGCCATCTCTGAGAAAACGCACAAAAAAAAATTATGCTTGAATAAAATTCCGTATTTTCCACATGTTTCTTCAGATTCTGGCTAAATGTTTCATCTTGAGAAAAAATGTTACATGACCATTGTTGTTTGTCTTCACATGCTGAAAAAAATCTGGTGTGTCCACTCACAAGACTTTCCTACCGCTCGCAGGCAAATTTCAGTGAATGAAATATTTTACACTATATCAGCATGTCAAGACAAACAACAATGGTCAGTGAAATGTTTCATCTTGAGAAAAAATGTTACATGACCAGTGTTGTTTGTCTTGACATGCTAAAAAGATGAGTGGTAGCACGATTTGACAAGATGATTTTTACTTTCCTACCGCTATTATCGTCAGTATGTAAGTAAAGTATTGTAATAGTGTAAAATTTTTCATTCACTGGAATTTGCCTGCCAGCGGTAGGAAAGTCGTGTGAGTGGACACACCAGTTTTTTTATGAAAAAACAAAAACATTGATGTTCGATGACTCCTTTGGGTTAGTTAATTATCCTTATAAAAATTAAACATTGCCTTCGCTCATGTTGTTGAAAGCTTCAAACCCATGCTTTTTATGTCCAAAAATTAATGTTTTCTACGTAACGTAGACTATCAATCATTTACATCGGTTTGAAGTTTTTAATAAATAATTTTTACAGAAAATTGTCCGTCTCAGATTTTCAAGTTTCGACAGAAATTGCCCCATCCACATAGCAAAAATTAACATATTTCAAATTTTAACATCACTATAACTCGAAAGCCGTAACTCTTTCGAATTTTTTTTAATTTAAACGTTTCCGGATATTGTCCTACTTTTAATTCTGCCGTCTCTATTTTCGATTTTCGAGGAAAATTGCCACCTCCAACCTTTTTGGGGGGCTGTTTTTGGAAGGAAGGAGATTTCAGATTAGAGTTTTATAAAAAAAATCATTAAACTCGTAGTACGTTTACTGATGAATGATTTTATTAATCATCGATAATGTTGGGAGTTTAACAATGTGTGGTGCATGAAAGGATCGACCTGGCATTGATTGAAGAACTTGACCAATATTTAAAAAACCATTCCGGTATATGATCGATTATTTCACTCAAGAAGCCCCAAAAATCATTCATTGGAATCTAAGTACCCATCATCGAAGATAGCTCTGCAAATATATATATATATATATATAAGGTATAAGCAAAAATTTTCGGTTTAATTCAATAAGACTATGATCAGCTGATGGGGGTATTTTAGGAAAGTCTTTTCCACCATTATCATCAAAGAGTATATTGACGAAAACATTTGTTGGCGGCTAAGCTTGAGTATGATACATGTATATACCTTATCTGAATTAGGGATTTTATGAAGATTGATCACTTTGCCAGTCCAAAATCCACTATCTTAAGCGTTCGGGGGTTCTTCTATATATATAGATAAATAGAGACAGGGAGCAACTTGACAAGAAACTACAGCGCCGCGCACGCCTTGTTACATATACCTATATATAAGATGTTTTATACATGCGGGCTTTAATGATCTGGCAGCTCATTCGAAAGCTTATCGTCATCGTTTCGATACAACACAGGAAGATGTTGAAGATGAGAGGAGCGATAAGGGATAAGGAAGGGCAGCACCACTACCACTACCCACCCCATATATTATAGAGCTATCGATTTAGAGCAGCTTTATATCTCTGAGAGCTAGAGTATAATACGGCGAGTGGTAGGGGCATGGATGATGTTTCAATGCGGAATGTCGTTAGCGCAGAATTACAATAAATACTTCGGAGAGATAAGCTATCGAGTGTATGTATCTTGGTGTATTTTCTTGTGAATATCGTTAAGGCGTAAACTTGAAAGTTTAGTCTAGCAATTTAGCGGGGGGATATTCACATTTTAATAGTTTGACAATTAGACATAGCACCTATAATGGGATAAAGACCTTTCACAAAATGATTTCGGTACCACTTCTTTTCAAAATAAAATTATTTTGAAAATATTCTCAATGATCAAACACCTACGTAAAACAATTTCCATGATAATGGGTTACTCAGTGTAGAAGTTGAAGCATATTAGTTCCATCTAGCGACGAGTGTATCAATTTGGTTGAATGATGTAGAAGATAGATCAATTACAGCATTATCTATTTTTGAGTTATTATGAAATAGATAGCAGAAAAGCATTCTCCTTGAACAATTACTTATTTTTGGCAATTTTCATGGGAATCTGTCTGATAATACCTACTGAGCACAGTTATGCCAACTTAAATTTTTGAAACGTACTCCAATTTTGAAGTTTTTTGATTTATTTATTTATTCAGAACTCCAATCCAAAATTTACTTCCCTCCAAAAACAGCCCCCAAAGGGGGTGGCGGGGGCTATTTCTCACAAAAATCGAAAATCTGAGACGGTGTATTGAAAGTAAGGCAATATCCGGAAAGGTTTAAATTCAACATTTTTTCAAAAGAGTTACGGTTTTCGAGTTACAGCAATTTTAAAATCTGAAATATGTGTATTTCCAAAATTGAAAATCTGAGACGGCCAAATTACAGACCAGATTATTGGTAGCAACATTTAAATTGACCATTTTTCCCAAAGAGTGAAAATTTTCGAATTACAGCAATGGTATTTTCTAAGATGCGTATTTTTGTGACGATGTTTTTATTACATCTCTGAATAATAAAAAGTACAAGCAAATAATCTACCTACATGGGTAATAAGATTTTCGTGACTAATGTTACTCTTAAAAGTGTGAAATGAAATAAATATTTTTTACCGAAAATCGGACCGACTTTATTTGTTGGCGCAGTGAAAAATACAAAATAATTTTAATTCTATTGGTGCTGATACTTGTGAAGTTGGTGCCAAGAGTCTATTTAACCAAAATTGCCAATACCAATAGAATTAATATTATTTTGTATTTTTCAGTTCACCAACAAATAAAGTCGGTGCAATTCTTTGTAAAAAATATTTTTAAATATGTAGATAGATAAATACACCAAATTCGAGTAACATTGCTCTTCAGATTTCACTTTTATATACAAAACTCCCCAGAATCGAGAAAATTCGTGAAAACATCCCATCAAGAAGATTTCACCATACTATATCGACTTAAATAGTCGGAAATTTTAATATTTCACACCTGATAGAAATATTGCTGCTTAACCTGTCAACACATCAAATTCTCCATAGAAAATAAGGTAAAATAATATTTTCATCAAATCGATCTCAACACGTTTGACTTTCCATTCAATTCCACTACCTACCGATATAATGGAAAGGCTTGTTTAGGTAGGTAGGGTATATATTCCCAATTCCTGACGGAAATTTGTGCATTAAATGCCGATCAATTTCATTTTCCAGGATTGAATTTCATCACACAATACACAAAGGTAGACAGCTTTGTTATAGGTAGGATGATGACGACAACATCGACAAGCATAGCGACCTCTCCTCGTCTATATAAGGTTCCATCATCCGCTCAGTATTAGAGAGGTGTGAATTAATGGAGAGGATGCGGTGTGAATTTTTACTGCTGGATTCGTGTCAAATATGCCAGCTTATCTCTATATCCAGCACGATGATAAGCTATTGAGATGAAATGTGTGAATTAAAAACGTGCTGTATTTTTAGCCAGACACAGCATATTGAAGGGCTGCTTTTCAAGTACCTACCTAATTGTCAATTTATTGTACATTATGTTGGTTGATTGCTATCTTCTTATTTACTAAATGTTAGTGTAAGGTTAGGTTACTTATTTTGGGTAAATTTCTATTGCAATCGTTCGACTTCCGAGAAAAAAATCGGCCAAGCTTTCGAGAATGTTTACTCTCTTCGTCAGGGCATGATATGTCTATGGTATGGGCATGGTATGTGAAAAGGAGAGCTTTTGCATATTTTCACTTTTCATTCAATTTTCTTATCAACAGATGAAACAGAAGGAGGATGAATTACGTTTACCTCAGCTTGTAGTGGAACAAGTTGAAAAATGCTAGACACAAGAGAAAAAGATATTGGCAATACAAATACCTGTGTTACTTGATAAAGGCGACCGCGAACAGGTGGGAGATTACGTTACACAGAATTCAGTGACTCTACACATTCAGACAATTTATAGATAGCCAAAATATGAATTTCATTCATTTATATATGCTCATTGACCGGAAGCAGCGTAGTCTTTTATGTGTGCATCATAGATTAAAATCATAAATCAATATAAGTTTTAGAGGTTACGTTAAGTGGTAATAGGTCACCCATGAAGTTTCATTCAAATGAACGTCAAATGTGTGCACGTATTTGACATAGAACAAAATATAAATCTTAGATATATATAGATACACAAACGTACTTACAAAATGTCGAATTTTCGTTAATTGACTTCTTAAGCGTTAGAATTTAAGAATCTCAAAATAATCTCCATCGAATTGACATAAAAATTCAACATAACCTTTTAATCTTATCTATATTTATGATTTTTAATATCAAGTTCACTTAGTTCAAAAAAAAGAGAAGATATACAATTCGGTTGTATGTTTGCTTATTTAATTTTTTTATGGATGTTCGTGCCTTTTGCGTAGTAAATGTACTCCAAAGAGGGTGGATGGGGCAATTTTTTTTTGGAAATCGAAAATCTGAGAAGGCAGACTGAAAGATGTAACCATATACGGAAACGTTTAAATTGAACATTTTTCCAAAAGATTTACGGTTTCCGACTTTCGCAATGGTAAAGACTGAAATATGTGATATGCTTATTTCCGCTATGTAGAAGAGCATTTTTTTGTTAAATGTTTCACTGTTTCAAGGTTGAATGAGTAGAGTCACTGAATTCTCTTATATCGTATATGATAATCTCCCACGAGTCTGCGACCGCCTTGATCAAATAGCAGAGGTATCTGCATTGCCAAACAGGCGAGTACATCAACGATAAGATGTGACAAAAGAATTGCTCAAAGCAGCATTTTTTTTGCTATATGCCGATGAAAGTTTACATAATTTATATGAACTCCTTCATGCTCTGCGCATAACAATAGCTTGAAACACGCCCAAATTTCCCATCATCAAAAGATTAGGTTCAGCAGATTCGTCCTATACATATATATATATACATATATATACAGGGTGGGGCACCGTATACGACACGGTCTCTCAAGGGGAATCCATACAATATAATGTTTTTGTGATAAACGAAATAGATGCAGAATTTTTCTGGCCACAATCTAAAATTATTTTTATACATACAGGGTGATTAAAAAAAAAGATACATATCAAAGTTATGTTTTTTTAAATTGAATGTCCTATATTTTTTATTATTTTCGGATATAAGAGTCAAAATAAAAGTGAGTTTCTTCAGTATTCCCTATACCTATCTCTTTCCATTTTGAAAATATCCAAAGATTTGTTGAAATGTAAGGTATGAACTATTTTTCTATAATTTCCAAAGTTGCTCATTTTGAACTTGAGCTAAAGGTTTTATCATATTGATAAAGGTCAAGGTTATAGCCTGTATCATATTTCAATATCAAAAATCATACAGGGTGTTGGAAAAATATGGTTGTAAAATTTCAATATAAGATATTGAAAAACTTCGTTATCTTAAATGGAACACCCTCTATATTATTACATATTTTAATGCAGAATTGAATCCTCTTTCGAATTGTATAAGGGTTCCCTATAACTAAACTCAAGGCATTTCTTGAATTTTGCTTCTTTATCACAGTAGGAACATTACCCAATTAATCTGGACAGCTTTGAGGCTGTTACCATGGAAATGTTTTATAACTGACAGTTTTGAAGCGTTTAATTTATAAATACAATTTAAATCAGTGTACTATTCAAATAAAGCAAAATGAAGACTTATCCTATCGAAGAGAGAATAAATATGCTTCTAATAATTGGTGAGTGTCATGAAAATTGCCTATTGGCTTCAAGAGTATATGCTGAAAGATATCCAACCGTATCACATCCAAATAGAGCTGTGTTTGAACGGTTACTGAGAGAATTTCGGAATTCTGGTACTGTATCCTACAAACAAAAAACTACGCTAAAACCTATTGTAGATGATGAAGAAAATGAGTTTGTGGTCATAGGATCTTTATAGAACACCCTCATACCAGTCAACGCAAAATAGAAAGAGAAACAGGTATTAGTAGGAGAAGCATTTCAAGAATATTGAAAAAATATCGGTTTCATCCTTACCATATTCAGATACACCAAGAACTTTATGAAATGGATTTTAATCACAGACTTGAATTTTGTGTTTGGACTCTAGACAGATTAGGCGATAATGAACTCTTTCTAGATTCAATTCTGTTTTCTGATGAATCCACTTTCCATAATAACGGCCTGGTGAACAGACATAATTTCCATTATTATAGTGATGAGAATCCTCGAATTTTTCGAAATACTAATTACCAACATAGATGGTCAGTTAATGTATGGGGGGTGTTCTAGGGTCCCAATTAATAGGTCCTTACTTTTTTGATGGCATTTTAAATGGACAAAAATTTCTAAGATTCTTACGTGATAAACTACCCGAACTTTTAGAAAATGTGCATTTGAATATCAGACAGCAGATGTGGCTGCAGTTGGATGGTGCTCCAGCCCATTTTCAAAGGAATGTTAGAGAATTTCTTGATAGGCGTTTCCCAAACAGATGGATAGGAAGAAGCGGCTCGCAAAATTGGCCACCAAGATCTCCAGATCTAACATGTGTGGACTTTTTTTTATGGGGATACATTAAAAACATTGTATATGACACCCAGCCCACAACAGCTGAAAATATGAAAGAGAGAATAAGAGCCGCTTTTCGATCCGTGACACCACAGATGTTGAGGAAAGTTAAAAGATCTTTTGAAGAGAGAGTTCAATTATGTATTCAAGAAAATGGACGACATTTTGAACATTTACTCTAGTGTTTCTTATTTTATTATATTTTTATACTGTTATTATTTTTATATCATTCAATAAATGTCTTGTTCTTAATACTTTTATACCGCTACGCCTAGTAGCTGTGTAAGGGAAGTATTGTATTCGTGTAAAATTTTCGGTACTCTGTTTCTACGTTCCAGGGCTTTTTGAGTCCAACAAACATATGTTTTGCTATTGGTCTGTCTGTCTGTATGTTTCTCATATTCGTCAGTATTTGTTTGAGAGAGGTAGAAAAGAAGTGTGAGTGGACTTACCACATTTTTCCTTGGGCTTTCATAATAATACGTTATCAATAAATACTTATAGGTATTTCTTTACGTTTCACAGTATCTATGTAAATGTAAAACGCTGATATTCCAAAAAAAAATATATTAATGGAGTAGTTGTCTTTTAAGGGTAAAACCGACAGCAATAGAATAGTATAGTATCATTACCCGTCAGTTAATTATTTCATATGAGTTTTGAAATTCTAGGAGATTGGATAATAATCGTGAATCAATTAGTACTGTAATAATAATAATGGAATTTAACTATAATAATGATTATTTTAAAACGTCATCCCAATCATAATGGCATTGGGAATATAAGACAGAATTATTAGAGAAGTGCGAAATTGAAGAAATTCGTTGAGTTTAGTTATAGGGAACCCTTATACAATTCGAAAGAGGATTCAATTCTGCATTAAAATATGTAATAATATAGAGGGTGTTCCATTTAAGATAACGAAGTTTTTCAATATCTTATATTGAAATTTTACAACCATATTTTTCCAACACCCTGTATGATTTTTGATATTGAAATATGATACAGGCTATAACCTTGACCTTTATCAATATGATAAAACCTTTAGCTCAAGTTCAAAATGAGCAACTTTGGAAATTATAGAAAAATAGTTCATACCTTACATTTCAACAAATCTTTGGATATTTTCAAAATGGAAAGAGATAGGTATAGGGAATACTGAAGAAACTCACTTTTATTTTGACTCTTATATCCGAAAATAATAAAAAATATAGGACATTCAATTTAAGAAAACATAACTTTGATATGTATCTTTTTTTTGAATCACCCTGTATGTATAAAAATAATTTTAGATTGTGGCCAGAAAAATTCTGCATCTATTTCGTTTATCATAAAAACATTATATTGTATGGATTCCCCTTGAGAGACCGTGTCGTATACGGTGCCCCACCCTGTATATATATATATATATATATATATATATATATATATATATATATATATATATATATATATATATATATATATATGTACCCAAACTGCGGCTGGAAATTCTAGTTTCGGTTATTCGGTTTGGTTGAGGCATTAGGTACTCCTACTAGAAACAGTAATGGCAATTATTCCATAGCCATTGCTTTGTTTAAACTCATTGTTTAACTCAAATATAGGTATAGTATATTTACAAAAGATAAATTCAAACATGTTAAGCCCTCCGCGTACAAAAACTGCGAGAGACCGTAGAATGTATATGTATATATTAGTGTATTGTGATGTGCTGAATACTGTTGTTTTAACACATTTGAAAAAATATGGATATATGTATACAACAAGAGTCTATTTGAAATTGAGTAATGAGAATACCCAACTCTTTTCATTCGGAAGTAATAGGTAATGGTTAATTATAAGAAAAAAAAATTCAAAATTCATTGAATTGAAATTTGAACAACCTTTTCATTGGTATACCTACTTACATGTTATTACATAAAACTGTCGTATGTGTCATAGCCTTGCGGTTAGAGGGTTTTGTTTTGGCTGTTGAATATAAAGCAGACAAGGTTCGAGTTCCACTTCAAGGCAGATTTTTTTTTCGTCTATTTCTTTTCAATAAATATACTATTTTTTTTAATCAGGGTCTATAGTAGGATCTCCAGAAAATGCACAATTACATCAGATTTATATTGAGTGTTCATGTTTTATCAACTTTTGTTATTTTTCTTTATTAATTTTTATTTTTCTACCTGTGTATTTTATGAAAAATTGCTCTGAACAAAAGTTGTAGGTACTGATTATTGTTTTTGATGATATTTACACTATGGCTCTTTTTTGATAATTTTTTTAAATGTTTGAATGGTAGCCATTTTGAAACTGCTTACCCGATATTGCCCAATAACGAACTCGATCGAGATATTTGAGAGATTGATTTTTGTAGCAAATTTGAACTTGATACCTTCAAAACTGCGACCTCTATCGTGTGAACAAATTTCTTAATATCCCATATGTATATATATATATATATATATATATATATATATATATATATATATATATATATATATATATATATAAACTTTTGAACCAAGTGTTTTTTTGGACTAACTTATAGACAAATAACAACATGTCGTTGAAATTTTTTCGAAATTCAAAAGTGTGAACGATCGCAATAGGTACATTTCTATAAGAAATTTATCTAATAATCATCGTTCCACGAAGAACATCAGCAAATATAAAACAAGGAAAACAATGATATGATATATATTATTTTCTTGTCCAGTTATACAAAAATGTGGTTTAATAATCAATTTTTTTCACGAGACCTTCAAAGAATCAGATTAAAATGTCGATATGCAGTGAAAACTCGATTTTCTGGTCAAACTGTTTTCATTAGTCATTTGTAATCGAACATTCGGAAAAATGAATGCAGAAAACTGATTCTTAGAGTTTCGCACCGTAACGCTTTTTCAGGAGTTGTACTGAAATAGAACGAAGAAAAGACCAATTTAAACATTGTCGAATATAGTCTCTTCTTAAATCCCCACCTCGCCTCCTTTGGGGGCAGTTTTTGGAAGGTAGAGAACATAAAAACACACGAATTGTATAACTCATTCGTTTGGGTTATCTGTCAAAAACGAAGAGACATAAAAAAGCTGTTGAAACTGATCGTGGATTTTATGATGAAATACCCAGCAGCAGTTATTTTTAACAATATACATCCGAATAGAAATATTCAGCATTCGACAGTTGCAAAAATTCCACAATAATTTTAATAAATATTTTTTTCAATAAATTAGCTGATGAGTAATTTACAAAATCTGCTTGTATATTTTGTTTTTACCAAAAAATTACTTTTTATAACTGATGGATAATATTAGATATCTGACAATAGTTTTCAATTATGATCAGCTTTTTTTATAAAAACATTCGATATTTTCAAAAATAAAAGTACCTTACTCTTGAGCAAAATTCATATTTTTCGACACACCTCGTATAAGGTTTTAAAAAAATAATATCTGAGGGTTGCATTTTAAGTTTTGGACTATGCAGAACTTTTTATCAGGAATAACTTTTTTTCATAAAACCTTTAATAAAAAAGTTTCCCATATCGTTCCGACTTAATTGGACACAGTGTATATACATATAATATGTGTATATATCAAAATAACTTAAAGCCAAGCTCGTAACAATACCTTCAACTTGTTAGAAATCAATCAATCTCTCTTATATATACATACATACATACATAATAGATCACCATAAGCTCATCCACTATGAACGTAGACATTAATTCCGAGTGATTGAAAGCATAGATAAGGATATTATATATACTAAGGACAGCTATATACATATCTACAATATGGAAATATTATCCGGTATTATGGGCAAAGGATAATGATTAAGATTCATTGATGGAAAACTACACTACACGTCCATCAATTCCACAATATATTAATAACCTTTGGGAAAAAAGAGATTTCAAAACATAATTTTAAATATGCATTATATCTCACATAATATTTCTATTTAAACCGACTTCGTAGAAAGGTAGACGTGCACAATTCGTCTTTATCTTTGTTTTTTGCACTATTATTACCCAAGATAATGTTATTGAATTGAATACATCATTTGAAATTAGGCAATCAAATTGATGGCAATTCAAATCAAGATTCATATCAGCTACTCTTCCAGTAAATGATATTCTAGAATTTTTTCCCGATGTAGCGAAGAGCATCGGAAACCTAAAACTAGAGGGAAGAATCGAAATGGAAAAAAATATTCGTAAAGAAACTTGGAAAACTTCTGGATCAAGTGCGTACGCGAGGAGTGAGGAGTACTTATAGATACAGTGACTTGATCGAAAGTTCTCTCTGGTTAGTTCAATATCCCGTTTTTATCTGTCCATCTGTCATCTGGTTTAGTTTTTTTTTGTCAGAAAGGCGAATTGATCGCGCATTACCCTTTCTTAAACAGACACATAGGTATAGACATGAAGTTCCTAGAGTATGTTTGTGTGGAACAAATAATTGTGAATTATCTAGCAGCATAATTCAGATGAAGATGATATGATGATAATATGCACAAGCTGCGGCACTGCTTAATTATTGTGGTATGGTCATTCTAGTTCAAGCACAGTAACACTATAAATCTCCTTCTCCCCGCACATGAATCTACTACCTACTTTAATTGACTTCTTAAGCGTTAGAATTTAAGAATCTCAAAATAATCTCCATCGAATTGACATAAAAATTCAACATAACCTTTTAATCTTATCTATATTTATGATTTTTAATATCAAGTTCACTTAGTTCAAAAAAAAGAGAAGATATACAATTCGGTTGTATGTTTGCTTATTTAATTTTTTTATGGATGTTCGTGCCTTTTGCGTAGTAAATGTACTCCAAAGAGGGTGGATGGGGCAATTTTTTTTTGGAAATCGAAAATCTGAAAAGGCAGACTGAAAGATGTAACCATATCCGGAAATGTTTAAATTGAACATTTTTCCAAAAGAGTTACGGTTTCCGACTTTCGCAATGGTAAAGACTGAAATATGTGATATGCTTATTTCCGCTATGTAGAAGAGCATTTTTTTGTTAAATGTTTCACTGTTTGAAGGTTGAATGAGTAGAGTCACTGAATTCTCTTATATATAAACCGACTTCGTGGAAAGGTAGACGTGCACAATTCGTCTTTATCTTTGTTTTTTGCACTATTATTACCCAAGATAATGTTATTGAATTGAATACATCATTTGAAATTAGGCAATCAAATTGATGGCAATTCAAATCAAGATTCATATCAGCTACTCTTCCAGTAAATGATATTCTAGAATTTTTTCCCGATGTAGCGAAGAGCATCGGAAACCTAAAACTAGAGGGAAGAATCGAAATGGAAAAAAATATTCGTAAAGAAACTTGGAAAACTTCTGGATCAAGTGCGTACGCGAGGAGTGAGGAGTACTTATAGATACAGTGACTTGATCGAAAGTTCTCTCTGGTTAGTTCAATATCCCGTTTTTATCTGTCCATCTGTCATCTGGTTTAGTTTTTTTTTGTCAGAAAGGCGAATTGATCGCGCATTACCCTTTCTTAAACAGACACATAGGTATAGACATGAAGTTCCTAGAGTATGTTTGTGTGGAACAAATAATTGTGAATTATCTAGCAGCATAATTCAGATGAAGATGATATGATGATAATATGCACAAGCTGCGGCACTGCTTAATTATTGTGGTATGGTCATTCTAGTTCAAGCACAGTAACACTATAAATCTCCTTCTCCCCGCACATGAATCTACTACCTACTTTAGAGAAGGTAATTAGACCTTAATGAGAAATGTGTAATGTTGAGAGCACATCAGGCATCATAATAATAAATGTGAATGTAATGGCTCCTTGATTTATGATTACGAGAGCACAAATGTGGTTGAGCAAATTATACAGTGAACATTCTAAGTGCAATAAGTAATAATGTTGGTAATTTTCAAATTTTCATAATTGATGTATGCTGTCTCCTTGCCAAGGATCAGCATATTCCAGACGGGATTTTCTTCTATAAATTACAGCTACAATTATTTTTCTATTTCGCACATCACTAACGCCTAAGCTGTCGTCTATTAGTATTATATGACATTCTCTTATATGGAATACCCTGTATATTAACAGTTTTTTCTTATATCCTCATTTAATTTTGAAACAAATAGATGCTGAGAATGTAAAATAAACAATAATTCTAATAAATAAGTTTTTGAAATCCAATACGTATTAGATTTAAAGCTATTAGAAGATGCAGGCTATTGCCTGTAATCATTCACGAACTACGTACATCATGCTATACTTCTCATCGTATCTCATTATCATGAAATTTTCTACTACGTTTGTTGATCCAAGCAAAAGATTTGTATTTAATGCTTATGCACTATTGTTAATAATATATAAATCTCTCATATAATTGCGCTTTTAATAAATCAATGCTTTTTTCTTCCCAATTATATAATTTTCCTTAAAGCGTATGAAAAATTTGAAATACCAGAGCTTATCTCGAAATCACCACGCCACTGATTTTATTCCCCTTGCTTGAATTAATACGTTTCTCGTATTTTATGGTAAACGCCATAATTCGTGAAACAAACTATATTTATACTCTAGGTAATAGGCCCAAGAATAATGTACATTAATTAATTTTGATAACAACATTCATGGGACCATAATGAATTTTATTTACTAATGAAAGTTTCATCTATTCATTTCATAAACCAAGCAACCCTGTATAATACTGATAGAGATTTTCAGTCACTGAAACCCCCTACCAGAAATGACAAACGATCACACGGTAGCGGGGGTGTTGTCATGAAATGCACTTCCAATTCATTTTTCTTCACTTATATATGGTATATTATATATACGAGGACAGACTATAAATATGTCTATGAAAGAAATCTTTTTGCGCCAATAAGAGGCTATATATAATATTTCACGTGCCTTTAAAGGCCTACTAACGGCCTTGTTTACGATAAGACAATGAGCTGTTTGACAAATGTCTCCCCCGTTGGTATATCAATCATCATAAAATGTAAAAAGATAAGATGTAAAGGGAAAATACAAAAATATTAAATAAAATAATCTCACAATATGGAATTAGAAAGAGTAAAGCAGATATTTTTTTAAATAGCGACTCATGACTGACATGAAAATAATAAATTAAAGCATTAAATAAAGTTCATAGAATCGAGCAAAATCTCCATTGTGACTTTTACAGAAATGTTTTTGCATAGCTCCATATTGATGATAACTTTAGCTTTTTTCTTCCGACATTAAATTCAATATTATGTTACATTATTATTATTATTATATTAAAAACAAAAACTAAATACAATAAAAGATTTATCATTCACGTGATAACAGATAAAACATTTACTCTGGGTCTAGCAAAACTGTAAAGCCAATTTGTTACTAAAGTTGAAGTTGATTGATTAAGTCATATTTCTTGTAGTCTATAAAATAAATTCAATAGAATCTCCTTTGCATTTTATTTTTAGACTAACCCACGTGTCCCAATTCATACACAAATGTTGTTTTTTTTTTAATTTTTGATCTCAACTAGATGTATTTTAAATCCATTGAATTCATATTCCTAAATCTTTGAAAATTTGTTCCGACAATATTCTACTGACTTCAAGAAATTCAAAAAATAAGATAGCGAATATATAGATAAAATATAAACAATGTTTCGAGATATATCAGTTTGGATAGTACGGTTTTACAGAGTTGTTCAATCGATTCATTTGTAGGTTATGTTTTGTATTCGATTTTGATGTTTTTTCAACACCTAATCCATCACACTACGATTTCTTTTATTTACGTAATATAATATGAATTTTGAATGTGACAGAAGATTATTATAACCTAATAAACAAGTAATCTGCTGATTCTAATCAGTCTCAATTTTACGATTTGTGAATATTGGAAATTTCGGGCATACCATTTCACCTGTGATGTAATACAACTGGTTACTTAAATGGAGAATATTTATAGAGTCTCTAACATCTCCATAGATCTATCACAAGTTGATACAGCACGAGAAACCGTAAAAATATATCTTTGATATGCTGCAGTAACAAAACACCCAGTATATTTTTAAATTAATAAAGCCGATAGCTTGATTTAGGTATTCTACTTTTAATTAAAATGGTTTTTATTAAAATGCCAGAAATCAAAATATAACAAAGTTAGGTCACCTTTTAAAACGGCTGTTGATATAGTAAGAAAAGTCCGAAGTAACTCAGTCAGTGAGAGAAAGCTGCTGAGATTTTATTTACCATTTATACCAGGAATAAGAATAATATTGCGAAATTCATCCCTGAAAGGGATCCTTCATCTCTTGCACAACTCCAAAATTACTATAGTAAGTACCAATATAATGAGTAGAAAATTGTATTCCTTATGTCAGTTCCAATAAATTCGAATAATAGTTTTTGACTGACTTCCCAAACGAAGGAGGTATACAATTCGACTGTCTACTTTTGATTTGGTTCGTGCGCGCGTTTTATATAGTAATCGTACTCTGATTTTGATGATTTTGATTCATCGATTCATTTGAAAGAGGAGGTTTGAAAAATAGTCCCATATTCATAAAAATGCAAATCTGAAATCTCATTCCCTCCAAAAACCGCCCTCGACGTGGATGGAGGAGGCAATTTTTTCGAAGATCGAAAATCTGACGTAGTATAATTGAAAATAGCAAAATATCCGGGAACGTTTTAATTGAACATTTTCTCAAAAGAGTTACGGTTTTCGAGTTAGAGGCATGTTAATTTCTCAAACATGTGTATTCTTTCTATCTGAATAGGGCGATATTTTTCGAAAATTGAAAATATAAAGACCTAATTATTTGTAGCAACATTTAAATTGAACATTTTTTTCTTAGAGTTACGGTTTCCGAATTACAGCAGTGGTAAAATAGTAAATTCTAAAATACTTAAGCGTATTTCCGCAGCAATGTTTTGAGATTTCAATAATAATAACTCCAAGCAAAGAATATACGTGGATAATAGGATAAGTACTCCACTCTTCATTGGTATTAGTGAACGTTCAACGATTTTCGTGACTCATGTTGCACTCAAAAGTGTGAAATAAATATTTTTTACAAAAAAAATTACGGACGTTATTAGTTAGTGTACTGAAAAATCTTCAATAATATTTATAAAGAGGAAAAAGTTGATTGTTTGTTTTTATAGAATAGGCTCCGAAACTACTGGACCGGTTTGAAGTTTGTTGTTGTAGGCACCAACTTCAAAAGTACCAGCACCAATAGATTTAATATTATTTTGTATCTTTCAGTGCACCAACTAATAAAGTTGATCCATTTTTTTGTAGAAAATATTTATTGTAGGAAGATATTTCTTCCTATATTAACATTTTATCGTCTCAGATCCACATGTAGGTATGCATTGTTTCAGAGAACAGCAAAAAATAAGATTTAGAATATATCTTTTTTTTTATTTGTATCCTTTAAAATATCCTCGTCATAATTTCCATCACATTCGTGTATATATATATATATATACCTATGTGTGTGTGTGAAAAGGATCTTTAGTCTCGGAGATTTGTATGATATGGGATTCGGTAGCAGAAAAAAAGAGAGAGAGAAAAGAAATCCTGAAGCATTCTACACAACACACAAGCAGCAAGCAAGAATATGTTGGTATACCTCCTCAACCTTCTAGCCCAAAGGTGAAAAGTGAGTTTCTATTAAAGGGCCGCATAAATGTTTGGCATTTTGTTCAAGTACTTTTCGAGCCTCAACGATATACCTCTCAGTTCCACCTTTTTTTTTTTTTCTTCTTTCTTTTCTTTCTTCTCTGTATAACAGCCATCACCTACTACAAGAGTAAGTTTCACGTTGACGTCAACTTTTTAATATTCCGACTGAGATATCGATAGGTAGGTAGGTATATGTACGATAAAGTTCAAAAGTGTTGAAGAAACTTTATGATTGAGAAACTCAGCAGAGCTATATAATCGGCTTCCAAAGTATTTACCTGCTTTATATATATATATATATATATATATATATATATATATATATATATATATATATATATATATATATATAGAGTTATATACACGTACCTACTTACTATATATCGTGTATCAGTAATAGGGATTCAGAGAGACGAAACTTGTGTGTTAGAAATCGTTTAAGTTCTCGTTAGTGTGAATGTTGCAGTAGTAGTTGCAGAAAAGAAGGTTGATACGACATGTGGCAAAAAGGCAATTCACATCACCATTTTGTAGAGATGACAAATTTGCAAAAGTGTTTGGATGAATCTTTTGATTTGTTAAATATTTGAGCTAGAAATTGAGTTGAATGGTAGAACTTAAACAAAACAAAAAAAACAAAATTAGTTAGAAATTAACACAGTTTCCAATGTTTAAGATCCCGGGGTTCACAGCATATTTTTGACCGATTTCCCAAACGGCGGAGGTATACAATTCGACTATATGTTTTTCTTTTTGGTTTGTGCACGCGCTGTATGTAAACGAACTCCGATTTTGACGATTTTTGAATCATTTGAAAGACGAGAGGTGAGAAATAGTCCCATATCAAAAAAAAATTCAAATCCGAGGACTCCTTCTCTCAAAAAAACGCCCCGGAACGGTTTGGAGGCAGCACTTTTTGTAAAAAATCGAAAATCTGACGACATAGTTAAATAAAATAAACATTTTTCCAATAAAGTTACGGATTTTGAGTTACAGGAATGGTAAATACTGAAATATGTGTATTTCCGCTCTGTGGATGAGTCATTTTTTTGCGAAAATTGAAAACATGCGACGACCAAATTAAAGAAGAGATTATATGTCGCAACATTTAAACTGGACATTTTTTAAATGAAGTTACGGTTTTCGAATTAAAGAAGTGGTGAAGTCTGAAATATGTGTATTTCCGCCGTGATGTTTTGAGATCTCTGAATAAAATAACGATTACAAGCAAAGAATATACATGGGTAATAAGATAAGAACTAACTTCTTTGGTATTAGTGAACGTTCAACAATTTTCATGGCTTATGTTACATTCAAAAGTGTGAAATAAATATTTTTTACCAAAAATTGGACCGAATTTATTAGTAGATGTATTGAGAGATATAAAATAATATTAATTGTATTGATACTTGTACTTTTGAAGTTGTGCAATTGTAGTGAGTTAGAAAGCTTCTGGCAGCAGGTATTTTTCAGTGCCCCAACTAATAAAGTCGGTCCAATATTTGTTGGAAAAATATTTTCTAGGAATCTACAGACCAAAAAAAAATTAAATTTAGTTTTTATTTACAAATAGACGAGTTCTAGCTCTGGGGTTTATTAGAAAAATAATTTTGAAGTTAATAAGGAGGAGTTGGCAATGGAGAAAGTTAATTTGACATTACCAAATTAAACAAAAAAACTATTAAGTGATCAATTTATTTACCGTTTGCTTGATATCCAGATTGTGTGGTGATTCGCTATGGTATGCGTAAAGCTCGGCATAACCTGGGTATGTGCTCTTTACAAAATCTAAAGTTAAGTTTTACTTCTCTAGCCTCCATATCTTCAAAATTAAAGGCTGGTCGCAGAGGGAAGTCTTCCCTTTCGTCTTCCAGAGGATTACCAAATATATCATGCAAAATTATGCCCCTGATTAAATTGTGATCGATTCCATGAGGATTTTCGCGTTGGATGATGTTTTGTAGAATATTATCCATTATTATTTTGATTGCCAAAAAATTATAATTATTCCGACACAAAAAAAACAATGACCATAACCCATTTTCAAATAAGTAAACAAAATAGAGTGAAGGGATAGGTTATTTACGCACGGTTATTTAGAAAGCTTAAAAAGTACTTTTTTTTTCACAAACTTTTATTTAGGGAACTTTGCACTGCGCAAACTCCCTATAACGATGACGTTAATAAGGGTACGAAAAATAATGGGCTTAAAATCTCGGGATATACGAAACCGTTCCCCTCAATTGCCGTAACATTTATACCTATTCTTCATTAAGAATATAAGTGTTCACTCAAAGTGAACAGAAAAGCCAAAGTACTGAAAACTCAATGAATTTCCTGATATCATTTGTCTATAAATTACACCCTGTAATATTTCTTTTGATCTACAAAAGGGATTTGTCATTCCCTAATTGCTACTTCGAAAGAACTATCAATTATTTACAAACAAGTCACGGCTTTTCAAAAATGTGGAAAAGAAAACTGAAATAGACAAATGTAACTCTCCTATATACCCTGTATAATATCCAACTTCATTTCGTAATAGAGAGAGGCTCATTCTGAAGTATTCAGGATATAAATTTTATATATTCCAATTATGGAAGCCCTAATGAATACTCATTCTCTTTTGAGTTGAAAGAATTCTCCAGCAGTCAAATAAAGAGAAAGCCAAATACCTCTCTAGGCAAAGTACGTAATAAGAGCAATTTTTTTTTTTTGATTTATAGAAATTTTCTTCATCATGAGTTTCATTCTACGAAGCTCTCCTTTGTGCCATACGAAATGGAAATGCTCTCGTTATTTCGATCAAACAGAAAGATAGATAGATAATAATGTATAGAGAGAATCTGATTAATTTAATTTAAATGAGACTTTTTTAAATCAAAATTGAACAGCATAGATCTCGAGGAGAAGATGGTCGACGTCATTATGGTTGGTTCGGAATGCTCCACAAGCTGCAAAACATTAGGAAATAAGGTTATAGTTTCGGTTGATATTCATAAACTATTTCATAATAAATATTTTTTACAAGAAATTGGACCGACTTTATTAGTTGTTAGTGCTAGTACTTATGAAGTTGGTGCCTACAATAAAAACAAACTACAATGGCACAACTGCAAAAGTACCAGCACCAATAGTATTAATATTATTTTGTCTTTTTCAGTGCAAGAACTAATAAAGTTGGTTCAATTTCTTGTAAAAAATATTTATTTGCCAATTTTGAGTGTACATTAGTCATGAAAATTGTTGAACGTTCACTAATAATCAAGATAGGTAGGTTTAGCTTGTACTTGTTATTCAGAGATCTCAAAACATCGCCGCGCAAATATACATATTTCAGACTTTACTGCTTTAGCTCGAAAACCGTAGCTCAATTTAAATGTTGCTACATATAATCGTTTCTTTAATTTGGCCTTCTCATATTTTTCCACATAGTGGAAATACGCATATCACATATTTCAGATTTTACCATTGCGAAACTCGAAAACTGTAACTCTTTTGAAAAAATGTTCATTCCAAACGTTCTCGGATATGATCCCATTTTTAAGTCTGCGTTTTAGATTTTCGATTTTCGAGAAAAATAGCCCCCTCCACCACATTTGGGGACGGTTTTCGAAGGGAAGGTGTTTTCGGATTTGAGTTTTTCTAAATATAGGACCATTTCTTAACTCTCCTCTTTCAAATGAAACAAAAATCGTTTAAATCGGAGTACGTTAATGTCGGTCAAAAAGTAAAAAATTTCATCTTAATATTGATTTCAGTTAAATATCTTCACTGTTGTCTAATGCATGAATCATTTACTACAGTGTTTTTTTCCACTGAAATAAGATATGTGTTCAATTTCTATGATCAAAGGTTCCTAAACAGTATGCAAAGAGGACTGGGGTAAGAAAAAGGCTCCACGCTAGCGCTCCTGTGAATATAATTATAGACTTATTATTATGATTTTATCATATTACTCAAATTTTTCGTGAAAAAATTGTCCCCTCTACTACATCGAGGAGAAATTTTCGATGGGAAGGACATATTTTTTTCAATGGACCAATTCTCAATAGTAATCTTCAAATGAAGAAAAAAAAACAATCAAAATGCTGTCAAACAGTCGCAAATTGTATACCTCCTCCGTTTCGTTCGTCGGACAAAAACTGTCTCCATTGTCCATTAGACGCACTAGCAGGACTTGAATTGAAGTTTTATTTTATTATAGATATTTTTTCACATGTTGTTTCAATTTATAATCTTTAATGAGAACTATTTCGTAAAAATGATACGAATTGAAAATATTTCTAAGGATGGGATTATTGCTAAATAATTCAAAATCTGTGACATAGACGGAAGATATTGAAGTCAAAAGGCATTTAAGTAGAATGTTCAAAACTTTATTGGAAATACAACCCTGTTCTTTGTTCAAGGAGGCCTCGATCTCGTGGAATATTACCATACAGGTTAGGTATAGGAGAATTCAGTGAATCTACTCATTCAAACAGTGTTTTGCCAGAATATGAATTTTATTCAAGTGATATATAGATATATGCTTATTTAACAAAGCAGCCCAGTCTTCAATGGAAACTTTAAACATTTAAAATCAAAAATAAAGATATGTTTTATAGGTTATGTTGAATTTTTATGTCAATTCATTCAATGATTATTTTGAGATTTTGTCATTCTGACATTTAAGAAGTCAATAAATGAAAATTATGTTATGATCTTGATATTTCGTAAGTACATTTGTATATCGATATATAAGGATAATATTCTGTTCTATGTCAAATACGTGGTCATATTGACGTTCATTTGAATTAATCTTCATGAGTGACGTTTTACCGCTTAACGTAACCTGTAAAACTTATATTGATTCATGATTTTAAATATGATGCACACAAAAAAGACTACTCTGCTTTCGTTAAATGAGCATGTGTACAAATATAACTTGAATAAAATTCATATTTTCGCTATACACTGTTTCAATGAGTAGAGTCACTAAATACTCCTATGTCGTGTATGGTAATATCCTACGAGATCGTGGCCTCCTTAATCAAATAACAGGGTTACTTGTATTGAAAATAGCTTCATATTCCTTGAAAATATATATATCTCGTATGACTTCTCAAATGCCAGTTTCCTTTTCACTTTCCTACCGCTACAAAAAAGTATCTATTGCTCCATTCAAGGATACCAAAAATGATCTCTTCTCCACACCTGTTGGAGTATTTTCTTGAAGAGAGGTAAAATAAAGGCATTTTAAATTTCTTAATCTTTTTTTCATTGATTTATAAACATTCCAAATTTCCTCTGTTAAATTAAATACGAGAATCGTGAACAAATATTTATCCTCAATCTTATTTTTTCTTCTCAACTCTCTAATTCTAACCCTAGAGATCCTTTCTGTACATTCTCCTCTTCAAACCCTCCCAACAACAACAAAAAAAAGATCGTTTCAGTTCTCCACTAATGATATTTTACGTTCATTGGAGTTCAGTCTCGCAAACGAGGAAAGATTTCCTAACAAAGTACGCTGCTCATGCTTCCAATTTGTTACATCAACAAATCCCAAATAGAGAAAAATGCTCCTTAAATAAACACAGGATGTTTCTCGCAGCAGCAGCAGTAAGTAGTAGCACTCGGACATTTTTCATCTTTCACACAAACATACACACTTACACACAGAACAGCAGAGCCAACACTGACATTTTGTAATATCGGTAGAGCATAGATGGAGAGTCTACGTAAAATTTATCTTTGTAAAGTAAACGTCACAATGGCGCAGTTAAAATTAATTAATTACCTATTACTTCCAACATGGAATAATTATTATTCCGAGATATTTTTCCGGGTTAAGTTTATTCTTTTTCATATTGATTTACATTCCCGCTTAGGATGTTATCGACATCACTCTAAATTTCAAGGTGGTCCCCGGAGTTTTCCTAACTAACATTATAAATAGTGCGAATGTGAGTTTATTTGTTTAATACGCCTTCACGTCGTTCAGCTGATTTTGATGAAATTTGGTACAGAGATAGACTAGACCTTGGGAAAGGACATAGGCTACCTTTTATAACAAAACTCTTTGTGGTGGGTTCCGTACCTGAAAGTTGTATTTTTCTGAGCTCTATGACCGGATTCTGATGATCTTTTTACCATTTATGTTTGTAGGTGGAGGGTTCTATACCTACAATACCCAAAAAAAATATCTCTGAGCTCTAAGGCTGAGTTTTCTTAGATTTTTCGCTATTTTAGTGTGTTGTATGTCATTGGACTGTTTTGTGAGAGTCTTTCAGTACAACTGGGACTTAAAGGTGGATGGTTCTATACTGGAAAATCCCTGAGACATATGTCGCAGAAATTTTCATATTGTTATCTCTTGGTGGATGGATCTGGGTTGGTGTTCGTACTGGTTCTACGTGCTAGTAGGACGCTGACTCTTATAACAAATATATATGAGAAAGTCCTTATTTACAAGGCCATTCAATACAACTGACAAGTAAGGTCTGGGTGAGATACTGAAAAATAAATGCCATTTTTCTCATTTAACATGTGAAAGTTTTCAACTTTCTAGATCCAAGTGAACCTTGGACTGGGATTTGATGAGTCAGAGGACCAGTCAGGATTTTTTTTCATACAGTTTAAATTTATAACTGTAATAATGGAGTCAAAATTGCTATTACCGTATACAAATCTTTAGAGAGTTAATAGAAAAATTGTTAAATGTAATTTTTAAAAAAATGATAACATATACAGGGTGTTTCATAATATATGCGCAGGACTTGAGGGTGTGAAGGCTCGTCCAAAAATATATAAAAATGTTTATATTAGCTTACCCCCTAAAATGCACCATTTTCGAGATACAGTGTGTAGAAATTGAAAAAAAAAACGTTTTTTGTGAATATCTCCGGAACCGGTCATAATAAGTACAGAAAACAGCTTTTGTAAGCATTTTCCACTCAAAATAAGCTAAGTTTTGAGTCAGAAGAAAATTTTTGTTATAATATTATAATATTAAGTTATAATTGGTGGAGATTTTGAAAAAGTACGGTTTTGAGGCGCCCCTTTGAACCGCCAATGTTTTCTACACAAAAAGGTACTGTTGGTCGTGAGCTCTAAAGTCGACCGTTTTCAAAAAAATCAACTTTTATGTTGAAAAAACACGGTTAATTTTAGCTTTTCATACAAGTTTTGTTTGATTAATTCATACAAAAATTGTATTTCAAAAAATTTAAAATTTAAAAGTTGTCTTTTCTCTTAAACGGTCGACACTAGAGCTCACGACCAGCAGTACCTTTTTTGTGTAGAAAACATTGGCGATGCAAATGGGCGCCTCAAAGCCGTACTTTGTCCATTGGTGTAGAAATTGGGGAGAAAAACAACCACTAATCTTTCAAAATCTTCACCAATTATGAAAAAAAAACTGACTTAAAACTTAGCTTATTATGAGTGTAAGATGCTTACAAAAGCCGTTTTCTGTACGATAAACGGTTCTGGAGATAATCACAAAAAAGAATATTTTTTTCAATTTCAACACCCTGTATTGCGAAAATGGTGCATTTTAGACGGTAAGTTAATATAAACTTTTTTTCATATTTTTGGACGAGGTATCCCATCCTCAAATCCTGCGTATATATAATGAAACACCCTGTATAATGCATACTTTTGTCAATCAACAATGCAATATAAACGTCCTGCTAATAAGAACAAGCAAATTCGATTCTAGCGTTCTTGTAATTTAGAAATAACAACATATCAAAATTTTGACTATAGAAGTTCATAAAGTTCTTACTGGTAATTGCTGTGAAAAGTAACCTCAAAATTTTAATGATTGAACGATTAGGCATGTCTTCCCAAATTTAATCACAATTTACAGATTATTGAATAAAAGCTGAAAGTTGCATTAATTTTAATGTACAATTTCGTTTGTCATAATGCATTAGATATTTCATTGTCTGGTGAGATGTATTTTTTGAGGTTTTGTGTAATATCAAAACAGAAAAATATTTAACCAACATTAAAGAAACATAGTATTAAGTATTATCGATTATTAACTCACGAATAGAAAAAGTAGTCTATAAGGATGTTCAACGGTATCCTTTCCATCTAGAAACGTATTCACGTAAATCCCTCTTTTGTCGATCTAACCTACAAAAAGAGAAAAAAAGAGGAGCTAAAAGGAAAGAGTTTATGCCGTCATATAGCCAGCCACAGAAGTAATTTCGTCAAAAATAGATAGCATTTTCCTCTTCTCTTATTTTTTTTTATTCCGAACCAAGAAGGTATTAACCAAATGTTTCATTTCCTTCAGACTTTTATAATTTAAAGCAGCCATTTCAGCAGTTAAGCCGCAATTTCCTTAAAAACGAAATAAAGCCGGTGCCATCTTAATAATAATTGTGGAATACTTGAGCACTTCTGGTGCTTGTCTTGTTCACTTGATGGAAATTTTGATCTTTCTGATACAACTTTTGGGATAAAAATTTAATATTCGACAATTTGAGGCGTGGATTTTTTTTACAACCCAGCAGCTTGCTTTTCGGGCATCGTAACGTTCAGTAAATGCACGTGAAGCTAATAAAAGCGTGTTAATAATTAATCCTGATTTCGATCCTGCTCTTATTTTCTGTGTTCTTTTCAAATTCTTATCATCAACTTGATGTTGAAGATTTTTCTTCACCTTCTCATTTGATCAATTCCATTAGAAATTCAATTCAATTCAAATTCATTTATTTTCAAATGTCAGGTTTACAATTTATGTGAGTATATTATTTATTGGATTCTCTTCATGTCTGATAGGGGGCATTAGAAATAATATTGCTACGCCCACTGTCAATTTAACAGTGAATTCGAATTGCACTACAAATCACAATTTCATGCAATATATTTACTTTGAAGTTCATTAACGATTCTGTCACATTATGGAGCAGCTAATAGACATAACCTATTATCTTCTCGACATGTGTTATATATGCACTGCCTCGTAAAAGGACAAGTTGACAGCAAATTTTCCAGATTGATAACATTTAAACTAAAGGTTTAATTATCAATGACAGATTCGAGCTGTAAACCAATAAAATTTGTAAGCACCAATCATCGAATTGGTATCAAAAAATCAAATTTGAATAAAATGGACTTATATTGATTTGAAGTTTTGTCCTTTCATAATTCACAATTCATTACTTATTGGAATTTTGTTGCAGAATATTCTATAGGCTTAGATGTATAGATAAAATACTTCTGCTTCAAAAAGTGACAAGTGACATTGTAATATTGTGCAATAATTTCAGACGAATTAAGTAAAGACATGGTACGCTTCATATTTTTTGTTTAATCGCTTGATTTAAGCGCGTAGTTCATCCTTGAGAAATAAAGGTTCCACTCTTCCAAAAAATTTCATCGACTTTTTTTTTGTAAGATACGCACATTTTATTAAAATTGTTTGCAGTGCGCATACCTACATTAATTTATCATACTTTACAATATTCATATATAAAAAATCACAAAGCATAGTTCTTGCATGTAAAATGTTCGATAGGTATTAAAATTCAATTTCACAGTAATCAGTAAATTTATAAAAAAAATCTCAAAGTAACTATTTTATCGACTAACCTAACGTAATTAACAATCAGTGTAAAAATTCTCATCCAGTAGAATTGGTGAATATTTACAGATTTTTGTGAGGCAGTGTAGATAAATATATACGGTGGGGTCCATAGCTATGGAATAAATATATTTTTAGTGTTATTATGTATTTGTTTAGAAAAACCTGAAACAGGTCCATTTCTATTCTCAGTTTGACAATTTATTGTATAGTTCTTGTAAAATTTTGAGACTTCAAGTAGATGGAAGAAAATAATGTCATATAATGTTTAGGAAATATTTTTCAATTTATTTTACAGTTAAATTAAATGCTCAAAATGCTCACCATTCACTTCTTGACAATAAGCAAGGCGATCTTGGAATTCTCGTACAACATTTTATAGGATCTCAGAGGTTATGTTGTCAATTTCTTCCATTATCCTAACATTTACACTTGCAACACTGCCTAGTCTAATGAAATATACTTTTGATTTTAAATAACTCCATAAGAAATTTTCGAGAGGAGTCAAATCGGGGGATCCAGACGGCCATTCAATCGTTCCAATAACACTAACAATACGTGTCTAATGCGGTGGAGCTCCGTCTTTCTGGTACCAAATTGATATTTTGCATTTGGATCATTAACATAAGGGAAAAGTCTTTTTAATGTAGGCATCCCTTAATTTTGTCTTCAAAAAATATGGGCGAATAACTTTGTGTTCCTAAACGTTCACTTTTTTGGGATTTTATGTGTGAACCTCACATATCCAATGAGGATTTTCTCTACTCTAATATCTACAGTTTTGTCTATTAACAGTTCCATTTAAATGAAAAAGTAGCTTCATCAGAAAACACAATTTTGTTTATGAACTGCAAATCTGCTTCCATTTTGTAATTTTGTCCATCATCAGTTCAAAGAATTGTTGCCTTTTGTCAGGATCATCCACATTTAACTTCTGAACCAACTGAACTTTATAAGGATGGTATTTTTCTTTATGTAAAGCTCTCAATATCGGTGATTTACTTAAGTTGTGAGCTTGTCATATGCGGATCTACCTTTTTTCCTCATCCAATTTAACATTTCGACCTGGTTTTTACATGTCCAGTTTCACGAAACTTTGTTTCTATTTTGCTGTCTGTAGATTGTGACATGTGTTGACCATTATTTTATTATCGCATTCAATCATAATTAAAATGTGTATTCTTTGTGTTTCGAATAAATGAGCCATAGTTAAATCAAATAAACATACAAATATTTTTCAATACACCGTCGTCTATCAGGAACTTACAAATATCAAAATAACACTACTTATTGCCAAGAAGTGAGTGGTGGTCAATTTTTTAACATTTCCATTAATTGTGAAATAAATTGAAAACATTATGTAGTATTATTTCCTTCATTCTACTTAAATGGCTGAATTTTCATTCCTTAAATAAATGTTCTCAGTTATGATTGCTCCAAATTTGAAAAATTTAGTAATGCTGAAAAAATAATGAAAATCCCTTTCGAACAAGGTGTCACACGACCCCCTTCTTATTTAAAATTTTTGAGGGGGTGCTCATAGCTCAGAGGCGGTGCAAGAAGGTGGTAATATTTTCATTCATTCACAATAAATTGTCAAATTGAAAATATAAATCTACCTGTATTAGGTTTTTTCAAACAAATACATAATAACACTAAGAAATAATTTATTCCATCCTTATCGATTGCACTGTATATATAGGTATAGCTACATACTGAGCATGCATTTATCTAGATTAGATATCTCTGGATAATCAACAATGGTGGTTACATCACACAGATCGCGTCTATTAATCTTATATACAAGCAATAGAAGCACTGCACTATATACTGCGCTATAATGCAACATTTAATTCGGTTTGGGACAATAATTTCCTCATCAAGGTGATAGAATGATTATTCTCTTGTGATTTGACAACTTGATATACTCGCTACTTACTATATGTAGAGGTAATATATAGGTATGTGGAAATCGATTTAGTTAATTTAGACAGAAATGCTACCTCATGTTTATTGCACAATATCGACATTCACATATAAGTTAATCTGGTCATTTCTGCGTATTACAAAGATAGAGTTAAGTAACAAAACAAATGTTATGTCAGATGTCAGTGGTCTAGTTGCGATCAAAAAAGTTCTCATCGAGAATCACACCCACACCAATGAGTAGTTGAGCCAAAAAGCTATGCCATCTCTGCCACAGCATATCAAAATGGGTAATATATGTCAACAGGAGGTAAGTAGTACCTAATTATTTATGGGGCCAATGAGCTTAAGTCAATCCTAATAAATTGTAATCAAGAACCATCTTTTTGAAATGAGTGAAGAAGTATTAAAATTGGTGAACGTTTCTATACAAAATAAGGTAGAATCCATAAAAAAATATATAATCAAATTGATCATTTACAATAAATTATGTATTCATTAATTAATTTATGTCCTTGAATTTGTCCGCAACATGATAATATCATCAAATAAAACAAAAATCCAACAGAATATCAGGATGTTTCAAATACACGACATGGCGGAACAAGCATTTACGGACAGACAAACCAAAATCTACAAGACAGTAGTCAAGCCAATTATGACTAATTGTGCTGAAACAAGACCCGATACCGCAAAGACAAGAAGGTTAATGAGAACAAATGAAATGAAGATAGTCAGAGAACATAAATGACTGGGCACTAAAAAGTCTTATATCTAACTACAATTGCACAACTTCAAAAATACCAGCACAAATAGAATTAATATTATTTTGTATTTTTCAGTGCACCAACTAGTAAAGTCGGTCCAATCTTTGCTAAAAAACATGTATGGAGATACATTTTGGATCGTATGGTAGAAAACACTTTATCATCAAGAATTAGAAAAACAAAGAGCTTAGTCCCGACAAAAACAAGTATTGACAAATAAATCAAATATTTATAATAACATATCCAGACTATCCAGTCCTATGCTTCCATCTATAATTTACAAAAAAAAAGAATCTATTTGCCCATATAATTGAATAACCAATACCGCAATACGGAACAAGCACTCATACAATATGTAGGTACTTTTTTATTTGGATTTAAGCCACTGAATCCAAATTGTTATAGTCCTATATATAGTTAACATACACAAAGAGAGAGAGACACAACGAATTGGACAAACAAAAGTTGCTTGTTGTCACATTCGATAATTTGATTAGTTACGTTCTACAATGGAAAAAAGTACGACAGTCCGTCAACACATGGCGCATTTCCGGTTAGTCCGTACGTGTCCATGAAATTATCCAGACCACAGACGACAAGAGAGATTCTGTTCTGGAAACGATCGTATCATGAGAGACAAACCAAGTGCAGTATATTGAAAAAACTGGCCTATAGAATATGATCTTTGGATAATGTTTTTTTCCTAGGTAATTATAAACTATACGAACAACATCTTTATATCATTATGTAGATTAATACATAAGCAAAAAGTTAAAATGGATAAATTCAGTGTTGAAGGAAAAATATGTTTACTTCTTTGTTAGCATTTGAGCATTCTTTGATATAAGAACATACTATACGTACCGAGTTATTGGCAGAACTAACATAACCTAACCTCATTTTTTCTAAGCATGATGTAGACAACAATTCATCAGTCGAGGCTAATGAATCTTCGCCTTCAGTGCGCAAATACAATAAATCGAGATGACAGTTATTATTATCATGATAGATAACACTGTTCAAATATTGCCTTGACTGATTACAAAATCAGCCACAAGAGCGTATAATTACTCTTACGGTGTGTTTGAATGTACCAAACATACAGAAATTGACAGCAAATTTAGCTCTTGTATGATTTATATGTATGTAAATCTTGATTGAACTAATAATCATAGTTTGAACTAGTTTATATGAGACTATGGAAGTGAATCTGGGTCAAAGTCAAGTTGGGGGAGATAGAGAAGTAACTTGGAGATTTTTTGGTTAGGTGTTACATATCTATATATATATATAAAAGCGAAAACCACTCACTCACTGACTGACCGAGAATCATTCCCACGGCCAAACGGCTGAAGCGACGAAGTTGAAATTTTCAGAGAAGCTCCGTTTTGTTTAGTTGGGCAGAGTAAGCTCTATCGATGGGTCCAAATATAATTTTGTCTGTCTGTCTGTACGAGGAAGTTATAGATATATAGTTTGCAGCAAAAAAATACATGGATACATTCTCGGATTTTCAAATTTGAATCGAATAAATAAATGTTTCTTTTGATAAGAACATCAAGATTATATCGGAGTTGCTAAAACCAATGTGAAAATAACCCGGTATGTTTTTCCTCCTATCTAAAAGGGATCAATATATCTATATAATGATTATACCATAGTTGTCATTTAAATAACCAGTGTAATGAATTCAATCATTAACACAATCTGAAAAGAAGTAGTTTCCTAATTAATTTAGCAAGATGTGTCAAGAATATATATGAATTTAAAGTTGATGGCGCAAACAAATAAAGTTTGACAGTTTTCTTGTCTAGAGCTGGGAAAAATGAGTTTCTTTTCAGCTCAGACAGTCAATTTGAGCCTAATTATGTTTCTTTAGTCGCCAAACAACTAACTAAATATTTAATTTGACAAGTCTAGCAGCCAGAAGTTCTTCAAATATTCGTGGCAACTTATCTTCAAACTTTAATTTATTACTGATTGTTATCGAGAACAAAAAAAGTTTCAGACTTATCAGTATACTTATAAAAATCCAATGTCTATCTTCTTGAAACTTTTTATCCACAATTGAGTTCATATTAATACCCATATTATGTTCGTTGTAATCAGACTGAAGTTTAAAGCTATTGAATATTTTACAATTTGAACAAATCAAGATAGAGAAGTGAAAAGTAAATGGAATCTAGTTGTGGCTTTAGGAATTGTATTTCACTGTATCATTGGAAAATAAAGGAATTGCTGATACAAATATATATTTTTACCATTTATGTAAATTAATGTATATCTACATCATGTTGCATGGGATAAAACACAGACAAAGACATTTATATCTATGTATTTAATGCACACTTGAAACTCTGAGTTCTCACAGAGTACTGAACCGATCTTCAAGATTTATTTCTCAAATTAAAGGGGATAATACGTAGGTTTGCTGAATTTCCTCAGATTTTACGTTTTTTCTAAAGGCTACAGACTCTACAGCCTTTCAAAAATTGAGTCAATACAATAATAAATATTGAAATTCTGAGTTCTCAGTGAGTACTGAACCGATCATCAAGATTTATATGTCAAAATAATGAGGACATTGCGTAGGTTTGCCGAATTTCCACAGAGTTTACGCTTTTACTAAGAGATACGCCGTACAGCCTTCAAATGTTGAGCCAATACAATTTTTATGGAACAATATAATTCAGTTATAATAAATATAACCTAGTATTGAGATTATTATTTAACAGCGTATGGGTAGGTATATAAGATAAAGTATTTTTTGATTTTATTTATAATATATTACCCGTTGTCCTTGTTTTTTTTATTTGTTTGAAAAGTGAGAGAATTTTTAGCTAGTAGTACTCAGTCAGGGGTTTTCAGTCTAATATATTATACAAAATGTTTTATATAATAAGTCTCGAACTGGTGCAAATTGAAGAAGTTAAATATTAATTTTAAATAAGTGATTCATCCATTTAATACTCGCCCCAGAAACTGCCATCATATGTCATCTTAATGACACATCGTTTAGTAGTATTAGTAGAATACACGAAACAACAAAACTCCAACCAGCAAGCGACCCACCATTATTATTATTATTTTGTGTTTTCTTCTTCTATTCAGTATAGCGTGTAACCTTTTTAAACGCCTGTTTCTGTAAATTCAGCAGCATTGCCCTGGCCTCAAGCTCCGATAATGTCATAAAGGTAATAAAGCAGAGAAACATAGCGCCTTTTATTATCAGACTTTCCTATTTTCCTGGACTCGCCATGCTACATAAACGCTGGTGGTGGTCGTACACGATGACGATGAGGAAAATTATTTCTACTGAGCACCAGCGCGCGGTCTCAAATTTTTATCTAAATGCTCTTCGCGATAACAATAGGAGCTTTCTATTTGAATATATAGAAGAGCATGAGAGATAGAGAGAGAGAGAGAGAGAGAAAGACAATGATAGAAATAGAGCGAGATCCAGAGGAGAAGTTTTCCCGAAACGGGCACACGGAATAGCGCAGGATTAGGTTAGCGTTTTGCTCAGATTGCACATAAATTCTTAGATCAGCAGCTCGGTTGGGTACGGATTGAACGGAAACAAATATCGCATTACACAGTAGCTGGTAGAAGTAATAGGCCTTATCATTGCGAAGCCTTTTCTCAAGATATATGCAGGCATTGCAAGCTTTCCATCTTTTTCCACTCTAAATTTATCGGAAAAGAAAAAGCCTTACTGAGTATTTCATAGAAGGTTCCGTCATACTGACCTGTGCGGACATGCGTCATCAACAGATATTTCACTATTTGATTAACAAGCTCCAGCGCAATTAATTGATTTCATTAAGAAAAGAAGGGGTATTATGTTGTTCGTTGATGACGTCACTGACTACTGGATCGAATTTAGGAACACAGGCATTGTCTGTTTCAGGACTTGCTGTTATAACTATAAGTAGTAGGAGTTGATTGAAAGTTTTTTTGCCTATTTTTCCTATATTTATACGAAACATCTAGAAAGCTTTTTTATCAGAATGGTACACCTACCTTATATACTGTTGTTTCTTTAAACTATAACGAATATGAATATGTAAAAGTGTCAGATTTAACAAACAAGGGATAATCTTTTCAGGTTTCCGTACATCTGTTGAAAAAACCTAAGTTACATAAAATAAACAAAAAAGGGAAAATAATTAAACTTGATACTGACAGGTACGACATGTAAAATACAAAATGAGCAGTTTATTATTTAACAATAAAAAAATATATCAAAAGCTTTAAACAGAAAAATTTGGACATACATATTATCCTACTAGATATACATAACTAAAAAAAAACCTGAACAAACAAATATAACTAATTTTGGAATTACCATGAAAAATCAGACATTTCTTTTTGACTCAATATTTTTTTACAGCAACATTTTTCAGTATAAAAAGTAACTCAATTCGATAGTCTGTGTATATTGTATTCCGATACCATTGGATACAATTGTCGTTTAGAAGAAGAAAAAATCGCTATCTACATATGTAATTTATTATGTCATTTGCTTCAGTAACAATATTTTTGTCTCTTAGTAAAAACCAAGAGTTTTTAACTCATTTTAAAGTTTTTTCTGGGTAGACCAAATTTTGGATTCCAGGACTTTTATTATTACGGCCTGAAACTGTCTTAGAAAACTGCTGATAAAAAGGCCTTCTCACAGATAAAATCACTAGATTATGGAATTCCAGTAACAAAAAAAATAATAGTACGGATTTAAGTGTAGTTTATTAATTATTCTAAAATGAACGGCTTAAGAGATACGAAGGAAAATATAGGTAAGTGAGTTCACAATTCTTCTATTGCCAAAACTACAGAGCATAAAATTTCGAAAAATACAAAATAAAGGTCTTCACTCAAAGTTTACAAGAAAGTCTTTTAGTGAAAATCCTAACCCTTTTGATGCAAGCCCGACAAGCACTTGCCCAGTTTTCTTGGTATTGGCATCAATATAGACATGAAAAATGACTAAAATTGTGTCAGGATAATGTTGCATGAGACCATTATTCAAATAATCGATAAAAACATTAAATCCATTCATTACTCTGTGATGATATTCTATTTCATAAATTCTACGCTTTTCTTTCACTCGATAGAGGGGCAGCTTTCCTTTCGATTACATCCAGACTCACAAACTAGACTAAAACCCACCCCACCCCACCTTAGACATTCACCGTATAAAAACAATATTTCGATTTTGCGATGATGGTACTCTTCCTCTATCAGATCCCAAGAAAGATACCTACTTACATATACCAAGATCCCAACCTTAAAATATTCACAAGAGCTGAATATACCTACCCTCGTGTTGTCGTAACCCCTGCTTCATAACACCAGCAAACTACTATCATCGACGTCGATGTCGTCCCGCATCTGCATTATATTCTGCTCCATAATTCAAGCGACGGTTTGTTGAAGGATCCCCGTCAACGAGTAATGCTGGAGGATCCGCCGGCCGGGGATCCACCACTGCCACTGTGTTGTAGCATGTTCAATATTTGCGGTGTTGATAAATCCGAGAGTCACACACCCGTCAACCTGGCTGCTGACGTTCACTCGTTTCGTATATATATCCCATATATCTTTCTCATGGATGGGTATCCTCTGCTGCCTTGTTATTAGATGAAAATTGAAAACGTGTAACCGAAATAAGGTTAATACATCTACATAATATGTTAGATATATGTTGGTATGAATGTAGTCGTACTTCAAGCCGGAAACTGATAACTTGGGTCTTCTCGTGAGAAGATTGAATAATTCACTTGAGCTTGTTTAGCTATTTTTAGAATGCAGTATGCAGAATTCCTATTTTCAGTTCTGATCTGCTGGCTATTCAAAAAGACTCTTCGAGAAAGGAGTTTGTTCGGAAGCACCTACAGCAAAATAATCCCATAAAAATCTATAAGAACCTCTGAGTTTACTGTACGGTCTGCATATCGGACAAAGCTATAATTGAAACTTATTTTCGCGAAGACAGTCAAGGATTATCTTAGAATGTTGTTAGAAAGTCCAAGTTGCAGCACAAGAATACGGTTATGAGAATTGAATAATGTTTCAGCCAACAAAAAATAGATAAAATTTGGTTCAGTAAAAGTATGTGACGTTATAATAGGACTTTAATAAATAATCGGTATTGGTTTTTACTTATGTCTTGTACATTCTTTTAGGTCTCTTTTAAATTTTTACTTTTAGTTGAATTTCTTCCTAGATATTCTATATTATTACTACATATATCACGGGCTTGTATCTTTTCAGATCTGTAGATAATGATCATATGCGAGTTATCTTCATTCTCTTAGATAATCACTCCGTCGTCAGCATAATACTTTATTGTTTCCCATTCGGTATCATCACCAGCATGCTTAACTTTATTGACGATGTTTCATTCATTAAGATGGGGGCTTAGGTATTATCCTTGTCTGATTCCCGTTTTTATTTGTTGATCTTATGTGTAGATGTCTGTATTTCTAATCAGTCATATTTTAAACAATCCCATGTTAAGATAGATGTTCTTTCTTGTAGCAGGATTATGGAATCAAGTTATCGAACCACATTCCATTCAAGCAACCAGTTGTATTACGTCAGATTAGTATGCCGGAAATGTCACCATTATACTGTTTTTCTTTCTTTATGAAAAATATTATCCGTATTCAAGAATAAATCTAGTTCCGTACTAACTTAGTTTGATACTAAGACCATTAAGAGTGTGCACATGGCGAGGGTCGGAGTTGGTCGTATAGCATGTCGGTCTATGTGTGAATGTCGTTATTTCCACTCTGGTTCTGTACCACAAACCATAAAATGAAATTTGTGTGCTCCAACCCATGCTGTGAGCACAGTCTATTAGACTTCTCGAGCTACTGTAAAGGGTATAATAATATCCCAGTAACTACTGACTGCCTAATCGCCTTCAAAGAAAAGTTATTAATCTAAACTTGACTTCATAAATTTCTTAACATCGATCACGATAGAAAGAATTTATATTCAAAATACTTCCATTCAAGGTAAAGGAATTTGATTCAATATACACGTGAAATTTTCTTCTGTTAATATTTTCCAATCAATGAAGTAAATTGCTGTCTGAGAGATAAGAGAGGTTGCTAATAGAAGCTTTCTAATTTGGAAACTTCTTGCTCGGTTCATTTGAGAAATTTATATTGGAAAAGTTTTCTTGATCGAATATACTTTTCCTACCCCAGCAATGTATTACATAATATATATATATATATAAAATAGCAGTAATCAAACAAAAATTATGGGAAAAGTTGTTCAACTTGGTGAGTTGTCAAATACTACAATAAAATATTCCTATAAACTGACAAAATATTGATTGATTTAGATATCTTCATTATGGTATGGTCAGAATGCTATACCTGAGATATCTATTCGTTGATCCTCGCTAAGCTGTGAACAGCCTTCCAGGAGCATACCTATGGTGGCCACCTCGTGGAAAGCAATGATTTATTAGCAGGAGTAGTTCTTCTCAAATTTATCATTGAATATAGATTCACACACTAGATGTCCTTGACTTCTTCCGCATGCATACGTTGTGCAGCGTTCGTCAATAGGTAGGATTCTATTCTGTCAGTGCCTAAATTATATACATATACATATATTAGCTTCTGGATTAACTATTCTGTAATAGATGTCGCAACCGGTACTATTCTTTCAATTTGATTAGGGCAGTTGATTTTGAGCCATAATGTAAAAATAATCCCCAACAGATTAATTATATCTATATATTTGGAAAATGTATTTTGGATTTTCTAGATTTTACCACATTTAGTGAAGAGGCCATTCTATTTTTCCCTCAAAATAGACAACAAATTATACCAACATTTTTTTTTTTCATACGTAGGCGAAGATTATTAATCTGTTTCAAGTAAGAAACCCTAAAAATTTTATTTTATACTGATCACTTGTAGTGAAACATGATACTATATAGTAGAGAAACGAACTAAGAGGCAGCCAAATTAGAAATATATAGAAGGATTGTTAAAGTCAGAGAAGCTTAGAGTTTCGACAGAAGCAAATGAGTATTCGAAACCCTATTGGTTGTTCAAATGTTTCCCAGAAGATAGTAGTGTAGTCTGATGGTATTTACTGATTTTTATATTATTAGAAAATAATTTATCTACAGAAAGATCCTGTGATCTTAATGTTATTTTAATTTTGATTAAGAGTATTTACACAATACGTTTAACCATCATAACGATCACAAAAAACTAGAATATTAATGTAGATTTTATTACATCTTCTCCCTTTTTTAGCTGTTTTTGATCGAGTAAAAGAACTATACTTTACCCCAATAACAAAAATTATACTTTCGGGAACACACAGTCAAAGAAGTGACATAACCAAAAATTGGTAAAAAGGAAATTCTTTATTCTTCTTATTTTTTTAAATAGTTTTTATTACTTTCGGTTCTTGTATCAATGGACTCCGCAGCGATTTCTCAGGCCCCATACGGTCTAGAGACATGAAATTTTGAATTCGAACTTAGATCGCTGACATCTCGCCGTCTGTTAAGCTCCAAGTGTGACCCAATATGGGCCAATATTTATTAATTATAATTATTTCATTCAAGCAAGATCACTTTATCTTCGACATGGAACAACAATGTCTGACAATGGGATCCGTCACTGGAATTACGCACGAGCATGGAGTGTATAATACGTCTATGTTCTCTGGTATATCGGTCCTCTCTGGCATTTTGGTTTTGTGTGTTGTGGTAGACAAACAGTAATTTGTTATGGAATTGCTGTTGCTGGCAAACAGATATACAGAAATATAGTTGAAATCGAGAGAACAGAGAAAACATACCTCCAACGAGAGAAGGAGAGCAATAGTAGGTACTAATCGGTACGGTTCAAATCTTAGACGCCTAATAAAAACTATTTTTAATTTTTTTTCAAAAATTCCACTTGTTTTGAGTAACAAGAGCCATGTCAAAATTGACTGGCATGAGACATAAAAGCTTTTACTAAGAAACTATAAAGATTAAGTATTGCCAGTTGACTCGTTGGGGATCAATCTTTCAATATAGAACCAAAAAAAATATCTATGGGAGGGCAGCACCTTCTTAAATATATAACTGGAGGAGATGTCGTCGTCGCATCGCATCGTCTCAAGTGGATTCTGCAAGACAGGCGGGTTTTATAGAAAAGTAATCTGTACTCTTCCAGGGAGATGCTGCCAACTGCTTTCGACACTGAGAGCTAGGAAACCTACACTACTCCTGCTACTACTGCCTGCTACTCTCTTATCATTTTCTTTCTTATTCGCACTTTGTCACGGCCAGCTATAAATCACGAGCCGTTAATACTACTCCAAGAAGGGTTGGGAGTAGGGTGTTTGGAAGTCGGTGGGTGGGGGGCATTGGGTATAAAGCAAGCGGGCAATGCTTGAGACACTACCAGTGGCGTAGATTTATATGTCTCAAGAAGAGGAAGAAGAATGTCGAACGTCGATGGCGTCTTTCTTGGCAACAAACACTTGAAGGCTGCAGGGCTGGATTCAATAGAAAGGTCATAGCTCATAACTAACAGTTTAGATAAGCTAGAAAAGCATGCTTGCATACGAAATGAAAAAAATAATATTCAAAAAGCAAACCATTAATTTCAATTGTACCACTCATTGTTTTCAGTTAAAATTAAATCAAAAAGTACACCTCATCCTTTTATTTCCAATTACAAAATTGTTTTTGACTTGACTTGAACATGATGGGATATACGTGTAAGAAAGGAGTGAAGATACGGCAATTAAGAAAAACAATGAAATGTAAAAAATTAAATTTGCAGTTTGATGTTTTTGTGAAGACTATAATAATTGGATAATAATAATAACAATAAACATGTATTTTCCATAAGATAATTCACAAAATTATATAAGAATATAAAGTATTAAGAGAAGAATTCTCTAACACTATAAAAGCATTTTTCTTCTTCTGAACAGGAACATATTACCTACTATTATTTTTGATAAAATTGAATAAAAGATTAAACATTTTAGTAGGCAGATAGTTTAGAGGGTAGGAAGTTATTTTGAATTTTGCACATGAAAAAATCCTCTGTTTCTTATTTTGACATTATGAATATTGCTATTCAGTAAAAAATATTGTTTTTGTTATGGTAAACATGTTTCATTTGAATATACAATGCAAAAGCAATAGGTATATGATATTGGAGAAAGAATTCTCTACATGAGACCGTCTTTGACATTCTCATCGAAAGTAAGTACGTTTCATTGCAATAAATACATTTTTGGACATTCTAGAAATGCCCCAGTTACCCACACTGTACTTGAGTCTTGAGTCCATCCTCTGAGCATGATACAAACACAATAACTGATCTATTTCTAGGACGACACGTTGATTCACAAAAAAGTATATCAAAAAGTTAAATTTTAAAGTTATTTGTTTACAGGGAGCTTTCTAGTTCAGAAACTCATCGAAAAAAACACCTCATCCCTCAAAAAAATCTTAGTTTACTCTAAGGATTATAATAATTAATCTTTATGGGAGCACTAATAAATATGACTGGAAGTAGGATGCATACGAAAGTATTCAATTTGAAGATTTTTTTGAGTTACCTATTTCTACTAATTTGGTAGAGGTTAATTTATCATTGGGTCTAAGTCTAAGACAAACGATCTGGTATGAATACTGGTCATTATCAAGACAATCAATATGTGTATATTGAATCAATTTTAAATGAAAAAAATGGACAGGTTATCAGATAAAAAATTGTTGATTTCTTTTATGATTCATATTATTTCTTATTTCAAGCATTCATGGCATAAAAGTTAGTGCCGTTAAGAATTTATGAAATTATTGTGAATATCTTCACTCAACGTGTTTTCTCAGTTTCAATTTACACGAGAATTTGAGAGGGTGTTTTTTTTAACTACCTACCCATCAAATAAAAGTGGATCTCTTATTAAGCGAAATAAATATGAATTTACACACAAACCACTGACAAACATTTACAAATGAATTACAGTCTCAGAATACCTATCAGATTTTTAAAATCGATTCCAGTACCAATAAATAGCTTCATACTATGATAATTAGAAGTTAGTAATATCATGTTTCTATAATAACTGAGAATATACCTATATTCTCATTAGTGATTTGATTTTCAAAGGCAAGCACTGGCTTAGAAACTATCCACAAACTCAATTAGTGATTTTCTTTGGTATTGGAAATCTGCAATCCAAATAAGAAAATAATTTGCTGCATCAGAATGTATATGAGCATCTGCATTCCAGAAAATTAAATTGAGTTTGAATAAATATATATATATATATATCAGGAAGTTCATATGATTTTCGCGTTTTCTATCTGCGAGCCTAGCTTCTTTGAATGATTACTTATACAGTCTCTATACGCCCCTGAGCTTATTACTCAGCATAGCCTAACATGTTTCTTTCTGAATACGTTATCGTATCCAGAAATCCCCTATCCCCTCCTGCAGGACGACCCCCCCCCCAACACAGCCCTACTATTCTTATCCTGCAGCTGAAAATGATGTAGATTTTCGATATTAATGGTGCTAAATCATAGATTTCCCTTCTTTTGGCGTCGAATATTCAGCGCACAGGTCGTTTGGATTTCCTTTTTTTTTCTCTCTTTTCATCGTCATCGTGTGTTCCAAATACAATTTTTCATGTCATAAATAATACTTTCCGCGCGCCAGTTTAAGTATTAAAAACAGCAGTTGCAGCAGGAACGCTATGCAAGCATGAGGAATAATGTTTTTTTTTCTTTGTCGAGCTTATGTTTAATTAGATTCAATGGAAGAAGATTTACTATCATAATATTGTACTACGGTGAATATTATTTATAGTTTGAGTTATGAGGATCGAACAGAAGATGTAAATCTTGCAGATTTTATAAGAGAAGCTGTTTCTGTATCAAGAAACTGGAAACAATACTTTCAAGGCCAGTCTTACCTACGTATATTTTCTTCTTACAGTAAAATGACCGTTAGCGATCGTTGGTTATCATGTTGGCTATCATAACTATCATGGTTTTGTTGACAGCTGCCCTGAATAATTACTTCCGAACCATTGCCTCAGATGTTTAAGCCAAGATGTTCTTCTTCTACCAGAGCCACGCCACGGTGTCTCATAATGTGACCAAAGTATTTCAATTTAAGGCACTTTACACTTTTGATAATTTCCAGGTCTTTATTCATGCGGGTATGAACAGAATCGTTGTTTATTCTATCTGTCCAGCAAATTTTTAATAGTCTCCTGTAAATCAAAATTTCGAAGGCTTCTAGGTGTTTGTGAATGACTTCAGTAAGAGTGCATGCTTCCATACCGTACAGCAATACTGGGAAGATATAGCAGATAAATTACAAACAATTATGGAAATATCTTGACAGTATTCATTCAAAGAGAGCATTACGTCGTTATAGTTTAAGCCAGAAGATCAATCAGTCAGGTTTATAAATTGCTGGATACTATATTTGAGAACAAAAGTTATGACAAGGTCATTAGTGCTCAGATTTAACTTTCAAGAAAACCTCAAAAATTTCAGGGAAATCCGCAAAGAATAAGTCCAGTGTTAAATCTCGCAATGTGGGATCCCAGTTATACTGTATTTTGAAAAAATGGGAGGCACCTAATTTCATATAATTCACTAAAATGTTTTGTAACGGTCTATCTTTCTATGTTCTATGACTGATTTGAAAATAATTTCCAGAAACGGAACAACCATAATATGATGATGAAACAAAAAGTAGATGAAGGGTTAATACAAACAATGGTTTTTGATAATTCTCTATTTCAACAGTGTAACGTGTCTCCAAAATTCTCCAATTTATAACAAGCAACTGGTGAACTTGGGCGCATCCGCCAAAACACAAAATATTTAATGTCTAACTTATCGTAGCTTTTGAAAACTCCATGTTTCATGAAATTTCAGTTAGACTCAGTAACCTTTCTGATTAATTGAAGTCCACTTATTGATTTGCTTTTAATAATTTCTTACCAGTGTCCAGTTGAGTAAAGTTGGCTGTTACATACCTGTAACCAAAAAAAATATATATATTATCTTGTTCTGAATATTAGACAGTTTGAGTTGCGACTATTTTTTTATAAAAAAAATGACGACTGAGACCAAGGTTCAGAAAGTAAATATTGCTGTGAAGATTTCCTTCTAGCATAAAAAAATGGCAATATCGACTTTTATCGAAGAAGAATCGTTTATTATTATTACTGGAGATTTTAATCTGGACAGAAATGCAACCAAACGTTTATGTCGATAGTAGCATAATGCACGAACAGATACAAAAGCACGGACTCTGGTTATATACCTAAGAGGAAAAAACAAACACGTTTTTGTATCAAAACGTCAATCTAGTTTACCTATCAATCACTTAAGATTGATGTCAAGTTAAGCAAAACATTAAATAGAGTCTCTTATGGATTTAAGCTTTTAATTTAAGTTTTAGTTATACCCCTAATATAAAACTAATTTAATTTAATGTAAGTTGAAGTCCATTCTCGAAGTGGAGTGAAGTGGTAAGATGAAAAAGAAACACAAAGTCTTCTCCACAGTTTATTCTTAAAAGGTTAATTATTGAAACATGTTTCGAGATTGTACAATCTCATTTTCAATCAAAAATGTTCAAAGTTATGGAGATGATGATATTATTTGTTTTTGAGAAACTAGAAAAACTGGAAAAACGGTCCCAAACCAGTGATTTTCGTGTTTTTTTGTTTTTTGTTTTAGAATTTAACTTAATTTTATTATTTTAACAGCAGTACCTGGCGCGTTGCTGCCGTAGCAGTAATAATTGTAGAGATATATGAAATTTTAAATAAATAGTTATGTTGGTTATTGGCCATGTGCAGTCCAATAGAAAAAATGAATAAATAAAACGAATTTCAGGGTAATCACTTTAATTATTAATTTATTATCTCAATTTTAAATGAAGTACACTCTAGTAATAATATATTTTTATTGTAATGTTTTATGCTAAACGATATTTTTTTACTTGCTTGATTATTTTAATAATTTACTTTTATCACCTATATTTCCACAGTGTAAGATGGAGTAGGTTTAATATTTGTCCCTGTCCCTACCAGAAGTGCTATCTTCTCGTAGCGAAAGACCACACTCTTCTCAGCAGAAAGGCTCATTGTTCCAGATAATATAGGTGTTATTTGGATAATGGTTCTTGACGTGTATGACATATGAAAAGTGGTATTTTCAATATTTTCCTCGCAATTTTTACGATTTTTCCCTCCATAAGAATTTTCCTTATGCCTTAAGGAAAATATTGAAACAAAAATTGTCGAATTGGTTGAGCCGTTCTCGAGTTTTGCGCTTAGCAGAGCATTTGGCGATTCATTTTTATTTATATTGATAACACATAATGGGATAATCAATTGTTTTTGCTTTTATTTTTAAGTATTAATTTTTATTTTTCACTGATTTGGGATATGTTTTTCCAGTTTTTCTAGTTTCTTAAAAAAATTTAATATCATCATCTCCATAACTTTGAACATTTTTGAAAGTGAATAAACTGTGGAGAAGACTTTGTGTTTCTTTTTCAACTTAATTTATTTCATTTATAACTACCTGAATTGATCTACTAGATATCTTTGAATTAGCTCAAGTATTCTTGTAAGGACAACAAAAAATAATAAACCATTGGAAACAAATAGATAAGAAACAAAAATGGAAGTGTTTCATTATAGGTGAGTTATAGTACTCAAGGTTATTTGCTTCGCGTATTTTATTAATCTTATTATTTTATTATTTACTCACAACGTTATAATGGCAATGTAACAAACTTAGATCACTACCGATTCAAATATATAGCAATTATATGCCAAACTTACATACTCATATATCCATAGGTACATAACTTACCCGCATCCGTATTCAAGATACTACAGTATATATTATTCCCGGAGGCAGCAGTGCTGGAAGGAAGCTACTAGGTATAGAACTTTGACGAGAAACTTCTTATACACAACTCTTCTGAATTCAACAAGCTCTCTATCTCGTTCTCCCTATCTCTGATATAATATAAATTGTCGCTAATTTGAGCAGCAGAGGAGCAGCTTTGCTACTGCTACTATATACCTACCTACTGCAGGGAGATTCGTTTGTTGTTAAGATATGCTGATGCAAGTGCGGGACATATGCTGACACCTACACGTAGGTACAGGGTGGCTCTAAGAAGTATAGATACCTATATATTCTTGAGATGAAAATAAGCGAACTAACCCAAACACATAATTTGGTATTGTACATGACGTAATTGATTGACTAAAACACAAATTGTGTCAAGAATTCTTGTATCCGTACAATTGAGGAATAAAAGCGAGTTTCCCGTTTGCTTCCCCCATTACCTGAAATGTTTTATTTTAACTATATATCCGTATTGCGTTCACCTTACATTGTATCATTATCAGATTTTGACTTTCTTCGTTCCGTAGATTCAGTGAAAATAGTCTGTGACCGACAGGCAGACTGACACCAGAAAGATATTATAATGGTTCTGTTTTTTCATCAAATTTAACCGTAAAATTGGCGTAAAAATGGACCCAAATTGTATATCATTTAAAGGTTCTATGTTTTGAATGGCAAAATAATTTATCAAATACCTTTTAGATATCTTGATCACATCAAATGCCAATAATTTCCTGCTTTCTTACAAAAACCTAAGGACAAACATTTGGAAAAAATCATTATATGAAAATGTAAACATTAAATAGTGAATAATAAGTCTCATTTTGATCAAAAAAATATCGCATTTAGATTATTTCTTACTGGCTTTTTTCTGTTGTTAATTTATATTTTCAAAATATAAATTTTGCAAAGCTTTAATACGAGTTTTATATAGTTTTATATGAAAACTGAAAATTTTAGTCGACAGAATTAAACAACTTTTTAAAAATTAATCATAGATTTCCGAGTTACAGCAGTGGTACAGTCTGAAATATGTGTATTTCCTCGATGTTTTGAAATCTCTGAATAAATATAACCAACGGACTGTCTTCTTTGGTAAACGGTGAATGATTTTGACAGCTAATGTTTCACTCAAAAGTTTGTATTTTTCAGTTCTTTAACTCATATCGTGACTAACCGTCTTCTCCTACATCATAACTGAATATTGTCAACAAACTCAAAAAAATTGAATGGCTACACGATTTGATCGCACGATCTTTATAAATAAATATATAAGAGTAGAGAAAAAAATACATATGATGATGATTTTTGATTCTTGTGAAAGGGCATACTTGAGAAATGGTTGCAAAACTCTAATACGAGTTTTATATAGTTTTTTATAGTAATAAAATTTCTCTATCCCAATTTTATATTTAGATCTAATTTAGTCCATTTGCCATTTGGAGATTATTTAATAAAATTCTACGAATTTGGATTCTGTGATATTTTTTTATCATTTTCATCTAATTTTATTTGTATTATTTTAACAATATTACTGTAAAAGAAAAAAAAACAGGAAAATCCCATGAGCCATTAAAAATGTATAACATAAAACCATTTCAAAAATATAGCGGCCAATTTAAAGATTCATTTTATTTATTCTGTAATCTGAGTTCCATAATCAACAATCGATTTTAAAGCTTGCTTTAATTTCAGTACCTCAACTCTAACACTTCTTTTTTGAAAACTGAAAATTTTAGTCGACAGAATTAAACAACTTTTTACAAATTAATCATAGATTTCCGAGTTACAGCAGTGGTACAGTCTGAAATATGTGTATTTCCTCGATGTTTTGAAATCTCTGAATAAATATAACCAACGGACTGTCTTCTTTGGTAAACGGTGAATGATTTTGACAGCTAATGTTTCACTCAAAAGTGTGCAATACACTCAAATATCACTGAAAAGTGTGGAAAATATCATCTGTTCTAGGTGATTCTGGTCAAAACAGTTTTTAGTTTTACCAACTTTCAAAATCTTCTTTAAAAGGGACTTTTCATAAAGGGTAGGTAGTTCAATTCGATTAGGAAAGGCTTGTTAAAGTGAAGTTTAATATAAAATCGATGGCATTTTCGACTAAGCTCAGGACACACATGGTCACCCAGATAACTGTGAAATCTTTAGTTTTATGACTGCCTGATATACCTTAAATGCAACCAAAACCAAACATTATATCAGGGGATACACTCTGATCGGTATCAAGGAGCGAAGCCAAGACATTATAACCTTCTTCAACCTTCAACCCTACTAATGACGTCCATGGCACAGGAAATTGTTTGTTAAGATGGCCTGAGCATTTTATTGTTAAATCGACCGTAGCAAAATACTCAACTTTGTACTATGTATATATGTGGTAGCATTGTGTAAAGACACCCTGTATATCTACCATAGTGTAATAGGTACCTAGATTGGCATCTCGCGAATTCGCTCTTGCAAGCAAGCGGCGCACGCCAACGAGGAGAATTTTGTTGTTGTTCGCATCTTCTTCGTTCTTCAACGCTTGCTCAAGTAAGCAGCATCCGCCGTCGAGTCATACGGCGGCATTCATTAGTAGTCACATTAGAGAATAGGATGAGAGAATACAATAACTTGCACAGTAATGAAGGTAGTTGCGCCCTAATTGTGTATAATATAACTAACCGAGAATATAATATAACCGAAAATATAATACAGAGATAGAGCGACAAGGAGGGAAGATGTGATATGCTGTAAAGTACAGTCATGTAAACTGTGTATCATATCTACGTATTAAATTTATGATGGTAATAGTATTTACATGCTGACGTACTGACGTATTACTTTGAAAGGGTTTCTACATAAAATTTTGACCTGTAAAAGCTACCGAGCTGTTCGACACTGAGAGTACATTTGCATATATTTATGATGTGACGTACCAGCACCGATGACCATTTAAAAAAAAAACTAAAATACTACGAGGGTTTCTGCATCATCGATAAACATCATTAATGTATTGAATTTGATGCAAGTTCTAAGGGCTTCTTCGAAGACGTCTTTGGATGGATCACCCCTCCTATTTTTGTAAAAAATCTAGTGACTCAATTCCATGCATTAGAGTTTGTGTGATGCGCTTACAAACATACAGACAGACAGACAAAAACTAAAAAATTGTTGCTTTAGCTTCTGTGGCTCTAGTAAATGCCCCCCATTTTACTTTTCCTTAAATTATTGTTATTATATATTATTATTATTTGTTTTACGTCGCCTAAGGGATTGTATTGATCAGAAATCTTTACTTATTGCTTATCACGCACTTCTCCACTCACATATTAGTTATGGTGCAGTAATATGGGGTAACTCTTCATCATCATTCAAAATATTCAAAATGCAAAAGCAGGCCGTTCGAATTATCGCAAGGGCTGGATTTCGCGACCACTGTAAACCACTGTTCAGGAAATTTCAAATAATGCCCTTGCCGTGTGTTTGGATGTATCAACAGCTCATCGAAATCCATAAAAATAGATCGATATTTCATACTAACTCCGATAACCATAACTACCCTAGTAGACATGTACAGAATATTTTAAAGCCAAAGATTAAATTGAAAGTATCTGAAGAAAACTCTCTTAATTTTGACATCTATAATTCGATTAATCCTGATATAAGAAGACTTAGCTTATTTTCTTTCAGACGTAAAATTAAAAGTTTCTTACATTATCATGCCTTCTATACTTTGACTGAATTTCTAAAAAATGTTAGGACTAACACAGAACTCAAAATAAACTAATGGATACAACTGCAGTCGTGTTTATTCTACAAAAGATTTTTATTGGGGAATGAGTGAAATTTGTTTAATTCAAGGAATTTTATTTGTTGATTGGCTGCGTCCCTGTGAGAGGTCTGTATATATGTATATGTATATGTATATATATGTATATATGTATGTGTGTATATATGTATATATATTTCTCTATTTCTCTATTTATGTTTATACAATTTCTCTTTGTTTGTCTTTATGTATTACTGATTCAAGTTTCATACATTTAGTGCCTTACTGTTCATTTAATTTTTATTCCTGACATGCTACAATTACCCATGTAAAAAGTAGTGAATAAACGTTCTGTATTCTGTATTCTGTATTCTGTAAAAAAAATATCTTTAATGTACAGTCAAAACCCTACTATTAAAACTATAGAAATTTCATACAAATATTGACACCCTTTTCTACCCCCTTAGTGTTTAAATTTTGCAAAATCCGTTCTTAGTGAGCACCTATGTTCTAAAAGGAGCCCCCATGCAAAATTTGAGACTTCTAGCACTTCTAGTTTCTTAGATTTCGCGATGAGTGAGTGAGTGACCTTTCGCTTTTATATAATATATAGATTTATTAGCTGAACTGATATGTCTAGACGACTAATAATGAATCTTGGAGCAGAATGATATCGCAAATATAAGAAGGCACGAGAACGTGATGGAATTCAGTACTAGTAACTACCACGATGGAACCCTTAATAATTGTACGTGTACAGACACATGTACTCTATTACGTATTTTATTCTGTTCAACCATGTCAAAACTTTTTCAGCACCATCCTACTATTCACGTACAACGTAAGTTCGCAATTCCATGTTATTATTATCTCGGAGATTTATACGAACAAGCGGCAATTTTTTTGGATATGAGACCAGACAGATTTTGTTAAACTCAATTTGATCTAACCTGAAATTTTTTTCATTGATACCGCTAGTCCATTTCCCAAAGATATTGAAAGTTCTTATGAATCTATCTGATATGTAATTCAATAAAGAACGACCGTTTGTTTTTCAAACAAATATTCATACTCGAATTTCATTGTTTGGGAATAATTGAGTTCATATTTAAACAATTCAATTATCACAGTACAAATATTTTTTTCGCAAGGGTTTATGACATTACTAGATATTTAATGTCAGAACAAACATAGATATGATGATGATTTTTGATTCTTGTGAAAGGGCATACTTGAGAAATGGTCCCATATTTATAAGAACTCCAATCCGAAATGCTCTCTAAAACAATTTCTCTCGAAAATCGAAAATCTGGGACGGTAGAATTGAAAATAAGACATTTTCCGCAAACGTTTAAATTGAAATTTTTTTGAAAAGTGTTACCGTTTATGATTTATAGCAATTTTAAAATCTTACATATGTATAATTCTGTTATGTGGAGGGGGAAATTTCTTTCCAAAATTCAAAATCTGAGACGGATCAATTAACCCGATTATTTGTAGCAAAACTTAAATTCAATAGAGTTACGGTTTTCGAATTAGAGCAGTGGTAAAATCTGAAATATGTGTATTTCCGCCGCGTTGTTTTGAGATCTCTGAATAATAACAAGTACAAGCAAAAATATACGTAGACAACAGTATAAGTACTATCTTCTCTGGTAATTAGTGAACATTCAACTAGGTTATGTTACACTGAAAAATGTTAAATAAAAATTGGACCGACTTTATTTGTTGGTGCACTGAAAAGTACAAAATAATATTAATCCTATTGGAGCTGGAACATGCAAACTTGGTGCCAAGAGTCATCAATTCAACTACAATTGCACAACATCAAAATTACCAGTACCAATAGAAATTTTCAGTGCTCTAACAAATAAAGTTGGTTAAATTTTTTGTAAAAAATATTTAGATGCAGTCGCTTAGATTATTTTTAACGAATAGAATAATTGGCCTCTGAATCTCAGAGATAAGATATTATTATTATTTTTGTAAAATAAACCATCTTTTTGAGACTCTAGAGTTTACCCATATTATAACCTTATAAAATAAATGAGAGTATGTCATCGTATTGTAGATATTTATCAGTTGTTGTTGGGAGAATATGTATTTTTAAGTTGTAAGATTGCATTGTGGTTGAGTCAAGAAAAGATCCAAGGAACGTATTTGAAAAGACGTGTTGGAATCATTTGTTATGTTGAATTTCATTAGAACCGTTTCTCCATGATTTAAAATGAAATGATTGTTCAAACAGCATTCTGTAAATTTATTATAAAGTAAACTTAAACTCAGAGTGGTGGGAATGTCGTGTGAATGGACATACCGGATTTTTTTCTATGTATTGCGAAACTGATACCTACGTGTGAAAAATGTATGGAATTCATTATTCGAATGGTCAGTCCAGTTCATCTAGCTGAAAATTATTCGTTTGAACATTTTTTCTCATACGCGTCACAAATTAATGAAGCTCTTTACCCAATGAATTCCTATCTAAAAAAAAACAATAGACAGCATGTATTTGATATGACGATTTTATTGCAAATATATAGAGTAAATTATTTTGTAAATTATTATTATCATCAATATTCGATATGTCAAATCTTCTTCAGTGAATAAAAAAGGTTATTATCGATTATGGCATAAGTTTTATAGAATCACAATGCCAATGTCAGAGTATTGACGATTGCATTTAATTAGACAGCAATTGTGATGTGACCAAAGCTGGCCACAAGCAAATAGCAGACACATGACTTTTCATGGCAAGTACGTAGGTACCTACTAGGTATCTGGCTATGAGGATAATTATACACTCATGTATTCAGAGGTATATAAAGGACAGCCGCATAGCATAGCTAGCAAATTACGCTACAACAAATCGATTCACAGTTTACAGTTGGTATATTCCTATGAATGTATTCCACTATATCTTCTATTTGTAGTAAACTTCATGTTAATTCAAAATAACTTATTGAATGTGCAAGAAGTTATGACTATCTTGCTCAATGTTGATTATAAGATAATGTTTGAGAAAATGTTGCTACGAAGCTCTCTTATCAATGATAACACTATTTTATCGATAATCTTATTTGAAATTCTAACAAATTTGACTAATGAATAAAAATGTTTGTCACTTTTGCAAACGAGCAAAACTCATTAGAAATAGACAGACAAAAATGTTTTTTCTTTGTAACTTTGCGTGCGCCTAGGAAACATATCCTCAACGTTTTCTTAACATGAAAATGATTTAAAAAAGCTTATATTCATAAACATTTCCACACCCCAAACCCAACATGCTTAGTTAAAAAAAATTAAAAACACAATAATGAAATAAGAAATAGCTTAAAAATAAAACAGAACTGATAAGTTGTGCAGTTGTAGTTAGTTGTTCTAGACACCAAACGCAAAAGTACCAGTACCAATAGAATTAATATTATTTTGTATTTTCAGTGCACTTACTAATGAAGTCATTCCTTTTTTTTACAAAATGTTTATTTCACACTTTTTAGTGTAAAATCAAAATCAAAATCATTCACCAAAAAAGATAAAATGTTGCTTATAGTTATCATTAAGAGATTTCAAAACATTACGGAAATAATACTTATCCTATTGCCCATGTATATGCTTTGCTTGTGAAATTTCATTATACAGAAATCTGAAAACATCGCAGTGAAAATAAACATATATCAGATTTTACCACTGCTATAACTTACCATAACTGTTTTTAAAAAATGTTCAATTTAAATGATGTTACTTACATATTTTCTCTTCTTTAATTTGACCGTCTCATATTTTCAAATTTTTCCACGAATTTATTAAACACTACATTCACAACACAACACAAACACAACTTTGGTACCAAACAAGATATCGAAATGCGGTTTTGAGTTTCTTATTGCAAATTGAATTTACTTTTCGTTTTTTATGAAATAATTATAGCACTCCATTCAAAGTTTCATAGAAAAAAAATTCTAAATAGTAATCTCTACCGTGAGGAGCAAAAACCAATATTCCAAGTTTGAGCAAAGCTTCCTCTCTTAAACAAGATATCGTTTGATAAATTCTGTAAAAGCAAACCAAAATTTTAAGCATTTCAATCAGTAAAACTTCTGTCTTGCGTTCTGCCCTTATTTCACGCCCTACAATAAACGGTGATGAATCAAAAAAGGTGCAGAATTCTAGCAGCATTACTTTGGTAATATTTTTTCTCAACTTATATTGAGCCGTTTTCAAGAGAAATGCATTTTTATTCACGACCGTAGCTGTTACGCCCTCTAGCGATATAGTTAGAAGCTTGAAAATAATTTCCAGCAGTTTCCTATGAACGATTTGCTTAGGACGATTTTTCTCCTACCGTCCAACGACTGTTACATTCTGAGATATGCACCTTGTACATACAATACCTTTCAATAATTCTCGTCAACAAGTTATTTCAATATATCTTGAACATTACTATATACTACCAAACTACCAACAATGCTCTCTCCATTCGGAATCATCCTCATTACGATCACAACAACCAGCTGTCTGGAGTGTGTAGTGTCAAACTGTCACACTTGAATTGACGAGTAGTTTGGGGCACACATCACTCATCTGGAACATCTGTCGCTGAGAAGAGTAGAGAGACTATTAGTAGTAGTAGTAGGAGGATGGAGAGTATGGTTGACGTGTATGTACGTCTGTCTGTATCATCTACTGGCGACTGGCAAATCTACATGTAAATGAGATGTGTGAGATGAGGGGCGGTGCACACATTTAAATTTATATTAAGCAATGCCCTGTGTACAAGGCAAGGGGACAACAACACAACGACGACTGGGGGATTAACCGGGAATGGGATTTGGCCGGCAAAGTCGATCTGGGCGCGCTGGTGAACTTCTTCTCGTCTAAAGCGCTTTCATCACAGAGAGCCTCTTTAATAGAGAGCTTTATCCCCTTACTCTCGCTCTCTTTAGACACACGGAAAGTATATGAACCAACTGGTATGCATTATAAGGACCACGAAACTTTCACCAAGGACGATTTAATTTTGTTAAGGGTTAGTAGCTGAGGGACGCGATTACGCACTTAGATTGAAGGTCGGTGGGATTTACGTAGTAGGTAAAGTACCTACTTGGTAGAATTTTAAGGTCTATTAAATGCGTTGCGTTAAGATTGCTTTAATATTCTTTTATAGTAGAGGGTAATTTTTGGACGACGATGTGGAGCTTGATATTTTTATAGGAATAATTTTACAAAATAATCTTTTTCTTGAAGAATATTTTAATTTTGTGAATGGATTTACTTACATAAGAAAATTATGTTTCATAAAAATGTCATTATCATAAATTATATTAAATATAAAGACATTTTTTTATATGTTTGGAGCAAATTCTAAAAAAACTTGATAACCCAAGTTAATAAGCTCTTATAAGTATAGATATAAATTCCTCGTGGATCATTAAGTTCAGATTTAACATCAAAATTTCATATGTTATAAACTTCAATATTAGCTAAAGAGTCGTTACAAAAAGTACGTTTACCAAACCATAATTTTGTAGTTGAAATCCTCAAACCATTTATTCCCATGAAAACAAATCAAGCTGTAATCATATTGGGATATCTCTTTTTGAAGTTTCTTACTACCATGCTCGAGAAATCGCTGAAATATTGATCTTTTAGTAGATCTCTAAACTGTTGAAGTTGCCTGTCCCTATTCGCATTCATTTATCGTAAAGTAATACGATTAAACGATATAACTAGGCGCTCTTACATCATTAACTATCAATGTAATTAACACTAAAAGTTATTTAGCAATAATAAACCTTTTTACTCACTAAATCGCGCAGACGCAGCGGCACTTATTCAACCGCGATATTCAAAAACGATTCGGACATCTCGAATAAACGTCTATAAGAACATGGGTAAATCTGACAATTTCCTGCGCATCAGTAATACCAGCTACCACAGAATCGCCTGTAGGTTTTGCTTCTATGGAAGCGCATTCACGAAGTTAATAGCAATGTCATCAGCGAAATATATCGGAAAAACCTATCGAAATAGTTCAAAGTTGAGGTTAAGTTTCTTAATCAGGAATATAGTCGCGTAGCTGTTACCCTACTATTAAAACTATAGAAATTTCATAGAAACATTGACACCATATTTTACCCCCTTAGGGGTTGAATTTTGGAAAATCCCGTCCTAATGAGCACCTATGTTCTAAAAAGAACCCCCATGCAAGATTTGAGACTTCTAGCGCTTGTAGTTTCTGAGATTTCGTGATGAGTGAGTGAGTGACCTTTCGCTTTTATATATATATAGTTATGCAATAAGTTAAAATATGTTATTTTGAAATTACAAACGTAGGTACACTTTGATCTTATTTATTTGTATGGGTATATTTTCTTAAAAATCAAAATAGCTTAAATCATTCCTTATAATATTAGCTATATAACAGTGAAAAAGCTGTCGGAATCGGCTTAACCGTTACGGAGAAAAGCCGGAGTAAACAAACATACAGACAAGAAATATAATAAAATGTTGTTTTATTATTAGTGACACATATACTTCCACATGCAATGATTATTCAAATCTATCTCTATTAGTATATATTCTTAACACAAATATAATACCATATTACAAAGGCAATACAAATCTAAAAATCTGGTGTGACCACTCACACAACTTTCCTAGCTCTCGCAGGCAAATTCCAGTCAATGGAAAATTTTACGATAATAGTGGTAGTGAAGCAAATACTACTACTATAGTAGCTGTATAAGGAAAGTATTGTAATCATATGAAATTTTCGGTATCGAGATTATTACAAATGCTGACGTTTCAGAGTTTTCTGATTCTAATAAACATATTATCAGCCATTGGTCTGTCCGTCTGTCTGTCAGTCTGTAACAGCATTATCTCGGGAACGGATCGGTGTATTTTGTTGCTTTCTTTTTTATTTTGTTTAGTACCAATATAACTCACCGGTGGCACTGAATGAGAATCCTGTATACACTGGGTGTTGAGATATAGCCAAAAAACGTGATTTTCTCAAGACTATAGCGCGAAAACGGCTCGAAGGATTTTGATTAAACTGCATGTCAAGACAAACAGCAATGGTCATGTAACATTTTTTCGCAAGATGAAACGTTTAGCCAGAATTTGAAGAAGCATGTGGAAAATACGGAATTTCATTCAAGCATAACTTTTTTTGTGCTTCGTCTCAGAGATGGTGCTATAAGTGGGTCGTAAAGGGCTCTCAGAACAATACTTTAGGCAATTTTAATCAAAATCCTTAGAGCCGTTTTCGCGCTATATCCTTGAGCAAATCACGTTTTTTGGCTATAGCGCAACACCCAGTGTATACAGGATTCTCATTCAGTGTCACCGGCGAGTGATATTGGTACCAAACAAAATAAAAAAGAAAGCAACAATATACACCAATCCGTTCCCGAGATAATGCTGTCACAGACAGACAGACAGACAGACAGACAGACCAATGGCTGAAAATATGTTTATTAGAAAACTCTGAAACGTCAACATTTGTAAAAATCTCTATACTGAAAATTTCACACGATCACAATACCTACTTTCCTTATACAGCTACCATGGTAGCGTAGGAAAGTAAAAACGGGATTCATCAATCATTGGGGGCCAATAACGAAATTCGCATTGATCAGTTCCGTTCCAATTTTCTGTAATATAGCAACAGAAAAAAGGGATGGTTAAACAGGAAAATGTGCTGCACTTCTATAGCTTCTCGTCCACATTACACACTCATTTTGATGAAATGTACTAGGTACTACTCAGACAGGGCCAGAAAGTTTCATAACTAAACGTGCACGGGAGGTAGGTACATCGAAACTTTCCGTGTGTACGGAAAGTTTCGATGTGCCGCCGCAAATTTCCGCAGAATGTTTTGTGTAAAATTTGGAGGAAATGTAGTTGAAATAGTTCCATTTTCGGCTTTGTAATTATCAAATGATGTGTTTCACTTTATTTTCTGCGCTCAGCGGTTTGTTGGTCCTCGACGTTTTGGTTGTTGGAATTGTTTCATTTTGAAAATCTAAATTATTTCGGAGATCATTTACATTTTCAGGAACACTGTTACAATACTTTATTGTTATGGTTACAGCTGTTTTGGAGTTTGATATATAATTTACAGGATTTAATTAAAATATACCTTATGTAATTATTAAAATCGTTTGTTTCAAGTTAACAAGATATTTGATGGTGTTAAATTTGAATTACTTATAAGAAGTTTTTGATAACGAACTAAAAATGTTTTAAAAGATAACTTCTCTGATAAGTTTTAGGAAACATTTGCAACGAAAACAGAAATTAGATATTTTAGTTAGGTAACTACTATTTGGGTATTTGAAAAAAATAACACAGACAATAACTACAGAAAGTATCTAACTCATAATGTAATATTTCTTTGACTTTTGTAATCAATTATAGAAGAGCTAATACTGTTCTACTACATTACATCATTTTCATAAGGAAATAAATTTATGTTGTCATTGAAATCCATGTTCTGATAGATTTAAAAATACCATAAATACCTCACAACCTCTGAGTTAAGATTAGGTGATCTTTGAGGCCATGAATTTATAAAATTCCCGCTTATACATAGAACGTTATTGGAAAACAGCAAGATAACATTTCTTTAACTGGTCGGGAAATACGTGGAATTTCTGGAATCCAGAATAGTTAATTGTATTTTAGAAAGCATCACATGTATTTCGGATTAGTCAATTGAAATCCAGCACTCTACAGATGTAAATCAGATGGGTCAATTGTAATTCAGAAATCGCCAAATGTATTTCATATTGCAGAATTCGTCAGATTTATTTCGGAATATAATAAATGTAAAACAGAAGGCATCAGATGTAATTCATTATTATTAATCTAATATATATACATATATTATTAATGTAGAAACAATGGAAACAATATTACAATTAAAAAAAAATATGTATTAAATTTGAAGAAATACTAAAATTCTGCTTTATATTTGATATATTCTGAAATACATGATGAGTTCTAATTTATAGTATATAAGTTCTGAATTAAATTTGACGAGCTCTGAATTACAATTCACTAATATGAAAAACTTTGACGAATTCTGAATTACAATTGACTAATATGAAATGCATTTGACGCTTTCTAAAATTTAATTGATCAATCTGAATTACATTTGATATCTTCAGAAGTTAAATTGATGCTTTCTGAATTACAGTTGGAAAAGGTGTAGTATCGAAATTGAGTCTTTGTCTTGCTTATAAAACTAATAACTTTTTGGGTAAAAGAATTAAAAATAATTAGGATAAAATTAATAAAAACTCAGTTTATGATGGTTCTTGTCCTAAAACATAGCTTTTCTTTATAAAAGTAAACATTCATTATATGCAGAATACCTAAAGACAGAAGAACATGTATTTAACCCAAATTTTGAAATCTTACATACTAAGCAAAAAGGATTCAAGTTGAATTTGTTAGAACAAGAGATCAACAAGCTTAAAAATTCTCAGAACCTTTTAAATGGTCAAAACTATATCTGAAACACATGTCATGTTTACAATCACCAAGATTATCAAATTTTAGTTTGTAAATATCTCTTTAGAAAATAATCTCTTGGTGATAAATCGGACGATCTACGTGGCCACTCGGTTTTTGCGCTTCTCCCTTCACGTAAATAGTCTCGTAATTCTCGTTTCATTTTTATTCATTACTATTTAATATAAGCAATGAAGGAGAATCGAAGCATAGACCAGTTATCATAAAACTAAATAGTCTCCACATAAAATTTTGACTTTCTCGTCACCAAGACCTTTCCTTACGATTTCGTATGTGTTATCTTTTGACCATATTCGTAAACTTTCTATATTGTCTTGAAAATTTTGAGAGAAATACGCTGCATAATCGGTGATAAACATTTGGATTCAAATTCCTATTTGAGCCTATATTCGTAAGAAAGTCAAACCTAATATAGGACAACCTTCATTCCTTTATTTGAAAGGCAATTTCTTCAAATCGTCGGGTTAGTTATTTTTATCATTTTTATATCTTAATCTAGGAATTGATCAGTTTTGAGTAAGTATAATCCAATTATTGTTGAAGCTACTACTCCATTTACTCGTTGCTACTAACTTAATTTCTTAAAAGTATATAAGAATTTACATAATAAGAACCTCGTCCTCGTCTCTGTTTGTAGGTACTGCTAATAACTGATCTGTTGGAGTTATATTTCATAAAAGGGATCATTCTACTGCTGAAATTTCTTATGTAGCTGTATTGATTTGTTCTAATGATACGGATTCTGTTGTCGATTCCATAGTGTAGCTATGAAATAAAGGTGTTATTGCCACACTAGCGAGACTAAACTAGGTAATCTAGGTAGTTGAGATAAGATTTCCAGACTCAATAAACTACAAAGTTATAGTTTCTCATCGCAATATTCCACCTAATAAAAGTTATTTCCTGCAAGTTTCCAAACGACATCGTATAAGCAAGATACATTGTATTTGAACAGTTTCCTGTTTCCTATATCAGACTTTTGCAGCAGTTCACAGAAAAGTTCATTTCTTTCAATGAAAAACCAATATATAGATACATCTCAAAAATTCAATAAGAAGTAAAATAGTCTCGATACAGTAATAATTTTTGTGATATTGAAGAGTTATTGCGGTAGAAAATAAGATATTTCGATATTCGATAATTTATGATATTTCGGAAATATATGTATATATACCTACTTCATTTTTGTAACACCTGCCATGGCAATTAAATTTTATAGAGTCTTTCGTTATTTCTTTGATCACTGAGTTGAAATTTTTGGCAGTATAAAAATTAAATACTGCTCGCGTGCGAAATGTCATTACTTTTCGCTCTAGTGCGTAATGCAATTCATGATGCTGACGTCAAAGTCAAGTACTTTCCCACGATAATCAGTTCTCGAAAGATGATCTTTCCAGGCAGGTGTTGCAAAAATGTTTTTGAAACGATCAAATGTAAATAATATTATAGTTAAGTCCAGCGTCAAACATCTTAGAAATTTAAAAAGCTTCTATGGAATACGTAACTTCAAAATTCATTTCAAACAACATCATTTCGATTTCTGAATGTGTTGACAATAGTGCCCAATATCCACAACCATGAAGAACATTACCGCACTAGTGCAGAAAGAAAAACACTTCACATACTCTGACTAAAGGCCGGGACACACGCACATCATGCACCCTTCCGATCCGACTACGATCATACAGTCGGACGAGTGTCTGAGAGGGAAATTATACCAGAGTTTGAACAGCGTAGATCACACCTTTCCGACACGTATTCGATCCCACTCCTACACGACTCCGATCATGCATCCGATCGAGTTCCGATCGTGCAGTCTATTTGTTTAATGGCTGCTGGACGTGCGTCGATTGGAATTTATATTAATGTTTTTGCGTTTTCACAGTGTTGTTTTTTTTATTAAATTGGACAAAAGAACAGTACCGAAACGCCGACTACAAAGAAATGATATGGAAGAAATTCGCAAAGGAATTAAATGTCAAAGGTACCGTACAGATAATATGTGTCTAGCTTAGACAAAGTTTCTTGGAGTTTTAAGTTTCAACACGTTAAACGCCGCCATAGACATTCTAAAATATTGGTAAAATTTTGTTTCGTCATCCAACAGATGAGGTAAAAGTGTAAAATACTCTCCTTCTACAAATCTGTTACTTAATAGGAAATAGTTACAACATGCCTTTTTTATGTGACTATGTAATGTCGATTGAATATTAACTATAAGGTTATTTATTAATTATCTAACTTTTGCATCATTATTTTAATTATTATTTCATCCATCATCCTGATTGATTTCTTGACTCTTAATCATCAATTTGGTGTAAGTACTTATAATTTCCGATATGGTCTCTTGTCTTTCAGCTTCCACATTTCTGAATATTATTCATGAGCAGCAAGTCAGTCGAACGGAATTTTTAATTTGGAAGTTCTTATACTTATATCTTTAAGTATATTCGAATGAATATCGTAGGAATTTTTTAATCAAACTTCCAAACAATATAGCTGCAAAATTCCATATTACTGTTTTGCTGCATATTCATTGAATGGATCGATATAAATTAAAAATTAAAATAAAATTTCCAATGTAAATAGAGTAATAACAAAGTTTGCAATATACTTTCTTATTCAGTATTGGACAGACATCCTTGCTAATTTTCAACAGAGGGTATTATAAAAGGTAAGTTTTTTCAAAGGGTTCTTCTTGGATTATCTTTTTAAAACTTTTGTACACGATCAGGCATATTTTAAACTTTAAAACTCGTAAAAAGATAGTTGAAAGTCTTGTTTTTTCCAAAATATACTACTCCCCAATACTATACTATCCATTTCTTGACTATTCTACTAAATATAGGTTGCAGAAGATTCAAAAGAGCTGTTTTCGATTTGTTTATAATTTACGGAAGTACAGTCATGTCTCTTAAAAAATTAATGAATTAAATTGGTTAACAGTTGGCCTATACTCTGTAGGAGTATTTGTATATAAAAAATAATAGTTCAAAAAACTAAAAAAGCACGCTTTAGTAGCAAACCAAACTAAAAATTAGAGAATAAATAAGATTAATGTAAGAAGCGTGGGGTGCTTGATGTCCATTGATATAAATATTTTATGTTGATAGATAGTGATATAAGTGGAGTCATTAAAATGATATCTTATTTATTTTCTAATTTTTAGTTTGGTTTGCTATTAAAGCGATGCACGAATGTAGGGAGTGATATATAAACCATTATAGTCATATAGGTATATGAGGACGGTACGGAACCCTCCACCAAATAATTCCACTTTTAAACTCCATCGCAAATCCTCCAACACACATTCATATCGAAAATTCCACAAAAATTGATCCATAAATCTCCGAGAGGTATAGTTATGAAACCCTTCATCAAAAAGTCCTACTCGCACGTACAGAACTATAAGTATGAAACCACATACACAACGTCACAAAAGTTCACGAAACGAAATCAAAAACACCCATAGGTATGGAATCCTCCACAAAAGACTCACAATTACATACCATCACATATCCTACCAACCAAATGCATATCGAAAATTCCACGAGAATCCATCCATAGAGCTCATAGATATAGGTATGGTACACCCCATCAAGGATTCCCACTCGCACATACACAACATGAAATTATTGTATTGTCATCGGTCCTTTAAAAGTATACAAAGTTTAAAGTCGATCGGATGTTTTTAAGTGGGTGAAAATCGTGTCCAAAGATTCCGTTACATACATACATACATACACATCAAGCTAATAAAAGCGTGTTAATAATACATAGAGGTGCATCTCTTTATCTCCTAAACAAGCTTGTTCCTCGTGGTCAACGAAATTCAAGGGAACTTAGGCATAACCATTTTCTGACCATGCCAGCGTATAGAACATTCCAGAGATGTTTTACATACAACGCTGTTAGGGTATACATCTCCATTAATCAGACAACCAAAACTTTCAGTTTTTTTAGTTTTAAAACACATCTGAAGTCTTCCTTCTTTGAGTCGCACGCTTAGTTAATGACTAAGGGATTTATTTAGTTGATTACTTAATTTGCTGGTCAGCAATTGGTTTGAACAATTTATTTATTTCTTTATTTTTTTAGTTTTCATTATGTGTGTATTTTGATAATTCCTCATTCATTTACGAATTGTTTCTCTTAATTTTGCATGCTTATTCTTTTGTGAACGTGTACACAGGCTAAACTTCGCCTTATGGTACCTGAATTGAATAAAAACATTTTATTATTATTATTAATTTCGAAGTGTTATCTGTCTGTTATCTTTGGCAGCATCAGAGTGACTTGTCAAGGTCGCGTCATATCGGTATTCTCTGGCGTTACCAAGTCTATGGTTGTTCCTTTTGTCTTGCTTGGCTAAAAAATCACACAGTGCCGTTCTTTAAATGAATCTATATTTATTTTATGTAATTTCGAAATTCATTGTTTTTTAGTAATAATTATTAAATATAAGAAATGAGATCAAATTTACACACAAGTGGAGAAATTTGCCACAGGATATAAGACCTGATGATTGGTTGAACCCGGCATAACATTGCGCTGGCAACAATTGGCTCCATAAGATCCCACAATGCATTCTCAGTTTCACATTTTCAAAAATTTTACAACTTTTTCAAGCGAAAATACATGTCACGTCGAAGGACCTCAGTGTGATGTTGAAATAAATTTTAATATTAAATAATTGATTCAATGCACATCTGGTCTGACCACAGATACGATTTTCCTACTACTCTCAACAAACTCTAGTAGGATTTTAAAATTTTGTGAAAATTGTATAGTAGAATAGTAAGAACTTTCATTCATTCTACCAGACAGGTAGAATTTTTCCCAACTTAAAGATGTGCTTCGAGAGGACATTCAAGAAAATACCCTAGGTAGACTTTAGGTTGTAGATTTAAGGGGTTTTCATTGCACTGCGACCTTGAGGTCTATTTTCCCCCCCGTCAGAGCTGTTCTCGCCATTATGTAGTCTATAGCTCGCCCTCTAGTTCCAGGATTCTAATGAAATCCAGAATCTGGGATGGCTTCAAGGAGGCTACTTCCTCATTTCAGCACGTTTCTTGTCCAAATCATTTTTTGCGTTGGCTAGCAATGGCGAAGCATTCTGTCACCAGGTGATCCGGAATTTCCTCCTCCTCCCCACAGAATCTGCACTCGTCGTTCTCTGCTAGTCCCATTCTCGTTAGGGGCTTCCTGAGGCGATAGTGCCCAATGAGAATTCCAGTGAGAAGGTGTAGCATATTCTTGCTAAGATCCAGACACTTCTTAGATCTTGCAGTATTAAAGTTTCGAAGAAACTTTTTAAAATGATCCAATTCAGGAAGATTCCGCCAGAGTGTTTCTCTTTCGGTTTTTTCCTTCTCCTGAAACTCCTTCTTGTAGGTACATTTACCTGTAGCACAGAAAGGTTCAGGGCCAATGAAAGGAGTTCGTGATCTTTTTCTGGCAAGTGTGTTGGCCGCTTCATTCCCTTTGATTCCCGAGTGACCTGGAATCCAGACTAAACATACCTTGTTTTTCTTGCCTATTACGTTGAGTTTTCTTCGGCACTCCCATACCACCCCACAATCAACGATATGATAGCTCAGTGCTTTAATCGCAGCCTGACTGTCAGAAATACTCTATACCCAAACCAAATTCCTGGATGTTACTGCCGTGGGCAAAACTGTTTCTTTGGCCAAAGAACTACCAGTAGGTTGAGTCCAGGCGACTTTTTTAATAATAATAATAATCATAGATTTGTTCCTTATAACGCATATCAAAATTCTGTCAGTTCTTTAGTTTAGTGTGATTCGAACAATAAATAAGGCAACTTTGTCAATTCATACAGATTGATATGTCTTTTGGACTCACAGGGTCCTAGAGCGTAAAGATATTTTGAAAATTGGAAGTCTAATTTAATCAGAATTACATGAGTTTCACTTGAGAACTGCTTGGGGTAGAGTAGGGGAATGAAGTTATTTGGGAGCAGATTCTATATCAAATGAAAATTTGGCGCAGATTAAACTAATACAAGCTGATAACCCATAAGTTCACGGGTTCCACTAAATAGGGATGGCTTAGCGTTCTTATCATGAATATTTATCTGATTTTATCAACCTTTTTAAGTGTAAAATAGGTGTAGAATTTTTTTATAGCAAATTATAACAGAGCTTCAAACGAAGCAAGACGATTTAATCATATCACATTCCATGCTTGAACGGGGTCCACGCCCAGGTTACAATATACTTTTATATTATATGTACGTTCACTGGTCTGTTGTCTCCTAAGAATAAAAGTGAATTAAGGTCGTCGAGAACTAGAGTCCAAAGTCCAAAACGTCAGAGAGAGAGAGAGAGAGAGAGAGAGAGAGAGAGAGAGAGAGAGAGAGAAATAGAAAGAGAGATTAAACACGTTGTATGATGGAGTATTTGCCAAACAGAACAAGATTAAATTCTCATTAAGGCGCGCTCACACACACACACACACACATTCTGAAACGTAATTAGATATTGTATGAAATATAATTGAATTAACAGTGACCCCCTGCAAGCTTTAATAAAACAACAAACCAGACCAAGCACCGCCACCACAAATTCAACTAGAGAGAGTGTAAGCATCTTCTCAGTGGACCAAGCTATTGGGAGTTGAACTACTACTCCTACTACTTTGATATGTTTTGTGTCCCATAAGGAATTAAGTCTGTTTGTTTGCTTACTGCTACCACCAACAACAACCCATGTTCTCATCTATTCTAGAAATTATTCAGTGGTTTTGGTGTGCAAGTAATATGATATTACTTGATAGAGAAACTACATCCACGCTAGGATAAATAGATGGGAAATTAATTTAGGTGATGGACTTGATTTGTTTGTATTTGTTCATAAGATACAGAGCCCAAACACAGACGAACGGACAGACTTACTATTTGCTGCTATAGCGGTAATAGAAATACACATTATTCTCTGATCAGATGATTTGATTTTGACAAGTTGCTATGACTTTTCCGAAACAAAATTCGGTTGCGAAATTAATAAGTGAGAATTTCCCTGGCTTGACAGCTGTCACGTTCAGATGCCAGCATATCAAGCGGTAAAATTTTTTCGAATTATTCGCCGTATATTATTTCTCAGTTGCGAATTTTTTTAAGAAAATTTTAAAAAAATGCACTTTGGATAAATTTTCCTACCTAAATTATTCAAGCTCTAGGGAGATTATAAGTGATAAGTAAATAGCAGCACTCTTAAAATAATTTTTATACATGGAGTAGAACCTAGGGCCATCATAGTACCTTCTAAGTTTCTAAAGCATTCAAAGTATTATGATTATCATGAAGAAAACTGCAGCTACTTAAAAGTGATCTATGAATATGTTGAACAAATTAAAAAAAATCGAGACATGAACAATTTTTATATAATATTATAATATATATTCGCAAAAAAAAAGTCTGTAGGCAAGCAAACAAGCTAGAAAGTTAATCCGCACGATAACTCAAGAACGAGACCGAATTTCGACCAAGGGTTTTTTGCTGTTGGTTGGTATCGGCTCAAGGAAAAGCCCTATTGTTTTTGGTGATGTTAATATACTCTGGTGTCGAGTTACAGCCAAAGAAACCTATTTTTAGACCATTTTCTAAGGATAATCCTAGAAAATCTCAAATTTCCTCTTTTTTTTTGGGCTAAATCAAAGTTAGAAAGGTATAATTTCATAATATCAAAATAAGACTAACAACGGTATTGTTAACAGTTCTTTAGCTAACGGATTGTTAAATTTGACGGGCCGTCAAAGCTTCCTCGCATTTCACAAACAAAAAGTTCTCGTTATCTAACAACCCGTTAACAATGTAACAGTCGGGTAACAATGCGCAATCACGGAAAAATTACTGAAGAAGTACCATAGAGTACAGACTGAACAGAGTTTTCATGTAAAGATTCTGTTCTGTGGTGGTACAAGTGACAAGTGTCGTAGCTAGGTTTAAATACGTCGTGTTTTGTTTTGTATCTGGAAAATATCTATCAATTTCCTCATTATCTATGAAGGAGGACACGGACGTCAAAGATGAAGAAGACATTCTACAAAATTCGACTGTTTTCTCTCTAAACTTTTATATAACTGCAAAATACTTTTTATGTAAAGAAACACAGTGGACTCAATGAATATAAATAAAAACCTATTTAAATGAACACTTAATCACTGCTTGTCGACTGATTAATCTGACAGAAGTCTGACGGATCGTTAACAAGCCGTTAGAGCTTGGTGAAACTGAAAAATTAGTTAACAGAGGTCTAATGGCTCGTCAGTCGTCAATTGTCAATGGATTGTTATCGGATTGTTAACATTCACTTGTGAAACTCAAATATTAGATAACGAACTGTTAACGGCTCATCAACGATGATGATAACATTTAAAATTGTCGGTACAAGGAGTATGCTAATCGGGGTGAATATGCCCATGAAGGCTTACTGCCTTCGTTACTAGTTATTGATAATTTTAGTATTCTAGAATAAATATTATTTTGCATTTTTCTTTTCAACAACTAATAAAGTTGGTAAAAATATTTATTTCACAGTTTTGACTGTAACTTTAATAATGAAAATCGTTAAACGTTCACTAATACTAAAGATGAAAGAACTTATCCTATTACCTATGTATATTCTATGCTTGTATTTGTTACATATTTCGGACTTTAGAATTGCTGTTACTCGAAAACCCTAAGTAGCTCTATTGAAAAAATGTTCATTTTATACGTTTCCGATATGGTCTTATCTTCAGTTCTGCCATCGTTTCGCGATGTTTGGAGATCTCTGAATATTAACAAGAACAAAGAAAGAATATACATGTGTAATAGGATAAGTAGGTACTATATTTTTTGGTATTAGTGAAAGTTCAACGATTTTTATGAGTAATGTAACACTCAAAATTGTGAAATTAAATATTTGTATTTTTAATGCAGGCAAAAAGTCGCAAGTGCTTTCGTTGACACAGACAACACAGAACGACAACAGCCATAGCTAGGTTATCTCTTTTCTTTAGCCCATTCTGACCCCCTGCTCTCTACAACAGCCAACCCCCTCCACTACGTCACACACACTATGTTAAACAAAAATCCTCTTCCTTAATTATTATACTTTGTCAAGTGGAAGGTTCATGTATAATGCATGAAGCTATAAACTCCATGCTACTGTTATATACTTACTATATATATATATATGTACAAATATATAGGTATATATTTATGCAAGCTAGCTGGCGTGCATAGGACATGTAAATTATTTCAAGTATGGTGGATTACTGTTACCAACTTCAAACTTAAAGTTACAAATATAAATCCGAGTGTAAACAGCCTATAAAAGGCGAGTAATTTATGCTCTAGATGATAGAAATCTAAATGTCGTCTATTCTTGGATATCAATTAATGTCAATGGGGAAAGAATATTTTTAGCTGCAGAAAATCTAGTACCTAGGTCAAGCAGAAAATCAAATAATTTTATATACATATCTACCTGAATATTTTTGATCCACTTCCCAAAAGAAGAACATATACTACATATTCTAGTAAGTTTTTTATATGACATTTTCATAGATCTTTTGATACTTTCAATATTTTCTATTCAACAAAGATTTCAAGGATCCTAGGTACAAACAAAAACAGAAAGTGTGAAAGAAATCAGAGATTTCATAAGATTATTTAAATGTCATTCGGAAAGTTGTATAGAATTCTGTAGATTCCCTTTTTTCCTGCTTTCTGAGGGTAAACTAATAATAGTTATAGGTACTACATTTGCTCTCGTACTAGTGGTTGTCGCTACGAGCCATAGGCAAGAAGCACATCCTTAACCGTCTTTCTTATGCTTTGTAGAACCTATTTTGCGAAAATGTATTATTTATAGCTACCAATGAAATATTTCACATAACATTTGTTGTCAAAAACACACGCTTTTTAACAAAGAAAAAAATATGTACTGCATTTAAAAAGTAATCAAAAGTGAATTTTCTTGAATAAAACATAGTATACCTATATTATTTGATAAATTAATAGAGAATATGCCTGATCTTTTGATATATGGTAGTCCATTTTTATCTAAAAACAGCAAAGTCTTAATGAAAAGAAAAATGATATTTATGCTTGTCATTTTATTAATTGCTCTAATATTCCTGAAAATAAATTATAGGTAATACAGAATAGTTCATATTCTAACGAAAATATTATGAATATTTCTCTTATACCTACATGGCGAGTGCTATAATTTTTCTAATGGAACATTTACAGAAATCAATAGACGCTATTCCAATCTGGCAAGAATGATTGATTGGAGATGAAGGTAATGAAATCTTGGATATGTTCATGCTTATTCCCACTTATCAATACGATGTACCGTAAATGAGTTGAGAATGCCGTGTGCCTAATTCCATTTGGAAAATCTTCTTCATCATCATCAGAAGCATAAAAAAATTCATAAGATTATTCTACAAATAAAACAAATGAGGATTCTAATTTTCTTAAGTAATTTTGTCCGAGTAATCAAAATGTCTTAGAGGAAAATTAACTTTGAAAACAAATTTATTATTAATATGTTTGAATAATTGAAACCGAAAATATATGTCAATGGTCAACTAAGCACTATGTTAGCTAACACTAAAATAGGGTTATCTAGCTTGAGGTTCATCGTAGGTCAACTAACCTACGGACTAGCCTACGGTTAAACTAGGGTTAACCAGCAACTAAGTAATTTGGTCCGAGGTCAAAATTTCTTAGAGGAAAATTATCTTTGAACACGAATTCAATTTTAATGTGTTTTAATAATTGAAACCAAAAATCCTCCTGCAAAATATCTACACAATTTTAAGATCTACAGCGAATGACTTCTTGGATAATTTACCTTTGCTTTGTTAGTACTGACATTTTCAATGTATGCAGCTCGTTGTACCTACTGATAGAATTGGTATTTATTGGAATTGGCTACCAAAGTTCCAAATCTCATTTTCCTGAATTTTTATCTCGTGAAAAGATTGATAAAAGCTTGTTAAAAACAAAAAAACTAAATGTTTTCCACAATTTATAAACCTTGTTAATTCATGTAATATATTCTTTAGAAATATCAACGTGAATGACATACAAATCGAAAACAACCTTCACGATTTCATGAGTGGGTACTTTATGCAAATTCCACCGAAATAGACAACAGATAAATACCATTATTTAGTCAAAGGAAGATGTAATTGTAACAAAGCACATTCCAAAATATATATATTATATATATATATATATATATATGTAGATATATATTTAATTAATACATAGTTCTCCTATATGTCGTGAGGACAAAGCAAATCGACCATTGTTTACAGTACAAGTATAGGCGAGCAGGAGACAGGGTCACTTTGTTCATATATATAGGTATATGTACAATTAAGCATTCAGGTGCCATTACCATTGTGTGTTTGTAAATGTCCACCCTAGAGGGCGTTAATTTACGCTGAAACATTGTTATTACCTTATAATAACAACAATAGGTGTTGGTAGGTAGAGGTATGTATTTGTTTAGATGCAGACATCCACCTACAAATTTACATAAAGATTTCATTTGATTAGAAATAGAATACATAGAATGATGATAATGGAGATATGGGATTTGGAATCTGGCTAGCTATGCTTATATTATTATTCTAGCAAATAAATAGGATATTATATTATATACATGGGGATCTCTGTTATGTTATATACCTGCTGGAACAGATGAATATTTCTGAAACTGAAGTAGCTATGAACAAATGTAGGATACAAAGAAAGGTTTTAAAGTGCGTTTCATACTTAGAATGCATTGTGGCATCTATTGGAGCTTGTCGTTGCGCCAATGTGATGTTATGGCAGGCTCGAACAACAATCCTGTCTTGTCGCTTAGATCCAAAATTTTGTCTGAACATTTTTTTTGTTCAATAATTAATAATTAACAATGAATTTCTAAATTGCAAGGAAAATACTAGAATTAAAATTAAACAACAGCGACACTTTGTGCTGTTTTCTCATTTATTATATATTGCCTATACCCGACCACACTGCATTTTCAGTGTGAAACGCTGTAGAGTGTTGTCTATAATTATCTATCTCAATAAATAAAAATTGATTTTATACGATCTCAGTTCTTCCAGAAATTTTCTGAATCAATTGATTGTATCTAAGTAGGTACATGTAAATTCATAAAATTAACCGTTTCCGGGATATATCTATGTTAATATCAGAATCAGTATAAAATAAAATAAAATAAAATAAACGACCATTTTTTAAGAGTCAGTGCTCTTAAAAATACAAAATAGTAATAACTCCATTGATGCAGTTCTTTTGAAGTGGGTTTCAAAAGTCTTCTGTAACAGCATATCTTTAAAATTACTAGTATCAACTAGAATTAATATTGTTTTGTATTTGTCAGGGCAATAACTATTAAAAGTTAAAGCAATTTTGTGTAAGAAATATTTTGAATGATATATATGTCAAGTCTCACATTGATTGAACAATTTCTGTGCAAAACGGCGGATCAAACAGCAGGATATGTTTATAAATGTTGAAAGAACACGCATTGAATGTTTTTAAGCAGTTGCATTCGGATTGAGTATAGACGTCTTGATTAACTATTTGGAAAAAAATATTAGAATTGACCAGTAAGTGAAACACTGCCGAAGGTCCAAAAGTATTTCAATATCATAAGAGGAAATAGTTATTCAAAAAATAACAAAACGAAGGAAATTACAACCTAGGGAAAATTAAATAGTTCAAAGAAATTAATAGATTCGACGGAAGTTTATCCTATTAGATGGATTCATTTTCTTATAATGGCGCATTTGATTACAAGAAAACCATTTGATTAGTAGTTAAATTGTTAAGCGAAACCTTTGATTTAAAATTAAACTTCAGCTAAGAAAAGTAACTAATTAAATGTATCTATCGTATCAACTCCAGTTGAAATCTGGCAACAACTAAATCGGCGGCCCTCTGTCAGCTTGAGTTGCCCTCAATTGTTCTACTTAATTTTAACCTAAGGTAAACTAATCTACGGCTAAACTAAGGTCAACTAACCTAGTGTCAAACTAGGGTTAACTTACTAAAGGTAAATCTAGGTTGACTAACCTAGGGTTAAACTACGGTTTACTAACTTGAGGTAAACCTAAGGTTAGAGGTTAAAATAGATTTAAGTAAGCCAACATTAAACTAGGCTAGCTATCCTATGGTTGAACTAAGCTTACCTAATCTACGTCTAAACTAGAGTTAACTAATTTAGTTAACTATTAACATATCTTCGAAAACAGTCAAATTTAGTTATATGCTATAATTTTCAATAGAAGCTTAAACAATTGGTATTCTCTTTAGATGCACCTGTATATTTTTTTAAATTCAGTATAATAGTATAAGTAGCTATAGGGAATCAAACTTTTGTCTCTTATAAGTATAGGGCCAATTTTCGAGTGCCCCCCATGCGTATAAGTATAACTGACCCTGTAGCTACCAACAATATCTCAAGTGTGCTGGGCGCATCCTATATACGCCATCATATTTCATTTATGAGTTTCAGAGGCGCATCATTACATAGGAAGATTCTGTATATAGCTCAGTCTGTGTATTGCAGTGGTGCGGTGGCTTGTTAGGTAACAAAAGCACGGAAGCTCCAGGCTTTCTGTATGGATATACGAGGATGTGGTATTTACATGTACCGGAGTCTCTTAATGGCTATATGCACCAATAAATGGGGGAGTACCTAATAATATATAAATAATATACGTGCATAAATATATACCGTAAAGTGTACCGTACTTAAGTCTTATGAATTTCATAATATTAGTTATACGCCCGTTCGTCAAGAAAGAAATATTCTAGTTCTGAATAACATTACCTCTATTATGGATGGTACAGCATAGTATTGAGTAATAGGGTACCCGAGCCCAGCAAAGGATCAGTCTCTTCCCGGCTTATATCTTCTTTGACCGACTTCATAAGAAAGATTGACCTGGACCTGTTCTCTCCTTTGAAATGCATGTAGTTTCAAAGTATTTTTTTCTATATTTATGTAATCATCTTGCTACATATATGGGAAATTAGCTAAGTGATTACCTACTACCAGTTAAAATAAAAAAATAACAAGTACATATATTCCAACTACTTACTGATTTATAAGGAATTAAGAACAAATCAATTATAACTTTCTTAGATTAATTTTAAATTTGTACTAATAAGAACATTTGTTAAAATGTCGCATTCGCCAAAACTAGACCATGGCATAAACTTTGAAGATACTCAATTCTAGAATTATTGACCCCCCAATTCAAAAGTTCGAGGGAAACTCGTCGCAGGCTCAACATGCCATGCGGATCAAACAAATTCGCAGGAGGCTCGCGACCGGCTCGTTGGTCAAAAAAAGCTCGACTTAGGCGCGTTTCGCCATACATATATGCACCTAAATAAATACATTGCCAAGTATGTCGCATCCGCCAAAAATAAAATACCATGGCATAAAAATTAAAGATACTCAATTTTTGAATTCTTAACCCCCAATGCAAATTAACAGTGGTCTGTTATAAGTTTAGTATGTTCAACCGTCTATCTCGCTATGTCAAATGGATGAACCGATTATGGTGTAGTATTTTTGGTTACTTGTTCGAGAATGTTCCCAGCTACTATTTTGTTAGTTTTTATATATTATGATTTTAACATGATTTCTGGAAAACTCTGGCAAACAAAGTTACAGAATCTGATGAACTATAATCGAGATCGGAAATTCCATAGAATATGAAAGCATTATAAGGACGATGATTATGCTAGACATTTTATAATTTGCTACTTTGTTAATTAATATGCAGCCAATTAGTCAGTAAAGAGACGTCAGAAGAGCACTGAAATGTCAGCATCAATTTTTGAAAATTGAATGCCCACAATTTACGAACTGAAGTATGCCTAGTTAATAACTACATTTTTTTACTTACCTACTTTTGCAGTTGGTGCCAGAATTCTTCTATGTAACGATAATTGCACAGCTTTGAAAGTACCAGCACCAATAGAATTAATATTATTTTGTATTTTTCAGTGCACCAACAAATAAATTCGGTCCAATTTTTGGTAAAAACATTTTTTTATAGAAACCTTATTGCTATACTAGCTAGATTATTTACTTTCTGAGTAAAATTCGAAGATTCGAAAGCTTGCCTAACTACATCAACAGAGACTTCTCACCAATAACTTATTCTGTGTTGAAATATGTTTGTATGAATTCTTGATCAAATTTGTTGCGAGGAGAAATATCCCTCGGCTTTATATACCAACTATCCAACCAACAGACATAATATTTACATAAATCAAGACACCAAGGATAGTGTAAAGCTCGCGAAAATATAATTCTCCATCTCTCACTTCTCAAGGAAATATTTGCAGGCATTGCAACTAATTTCGCTTTGATGTCTTTCTTATCTCGTCTTATTTCTGAGAAATTTCACCTTTTGTTTCCCATTCACAAACAAGACTAATATATTATATTATTCAGAGATCTTACACAGTTACAAAGCCGTTTAATTGCAATACGACCGAGGTTTGTATTCCTTTAAATTTATAGTTGCACTTGATTTTATAATATATTTTAAGAACGAGGCAGCGCTTTAATGCATCAGTGATTATTTATGGGATAATGCTTTTGGCAAAATTGTGCAATAACTTTGTTATTACCGAAATAAATATTAATTGAAGATAAAACTTATATTTAATACAAAATGTAGTCTGTAAAAATGGTCAAAAGCTTAGAATTTTATGTAAAATAGTGCATTTTCTTTTTTTGTTTACTGTTTCTAAAGATTTTTCATTTAAAGCACCAAAACTTGGATTCGACATGTTCCAAATAAATCTATGACCTGCCTCTTTTATGTTATTTTCGACAAATAACACTCAAGTCATAACTAGAATCGCAACAGGACAAAAATTCGGATCAACTTTATTACCTGGTGAACTGAAAAATTCAAAATAATATTATTTCTATTGGTGCTGGTAATTTAAAAGTTTTGTAGTTATAGGTAGATATCAGAATTTTGGCATAAAATAATAAAGTATGTTTTAAAAATACACACATTTTTGAGTGTATTATTAGATATTAAAATCGTTGATATAGTCCTCTTGCCAGATATAATCCTCAATTTTGCTGTCTTAAATAGGGATGTTGACCAATCTTTCGAACAGTTCCTATCTTTTAGATCGAACGTTGATTGATTTTACTAAGCAAAAAATTACAAAATAAAATAATTTTGAATTTTCCCGCTGAAACAAGCAAATCAGTCACGGACTACTTCACCGCTCGCTAACAACAGCAACACTTATGATCTGTCATATATGGGTTAGGTGCCATTATGTGATTTATATTTTCTCTTCCTCTATGGCCTCTGAGTATTTGTCAGTTTGTCAGTGTTAATTTGCTTGAGAATTGAGATTTTCATATGAAAAATGAATACAAAGTTTTATAAATACTGTGCAGTTCGCGTGTGTAACTCCACAGACAGCGATTAGCACTCCAGATTAATTATTTTGTTACGTTCCGAAAAAGAAAGATATAAGGAGAAAGTGGTTAACTTTAGCTAGAAGAGATCTAGCAATCTTCAACAACAACATCTACAATTTATTTCCGTGAAGTTCTGATAATAATTAACAAAAAATAACATTCGTAACTGATTTCAAATTCAAAGACAGATAGTTTGGGTTATATTGACAATGCATGTTTATATAGGAGTCACTGTTTATTTCATCGGAAAAATAACCGAATTCTAATTTTAGCTTCGAAATGATATGAAAAATTATGTAGGATATACTGCGATGGATAGTGTTACAAAAAATAATGAAAGCTGGTTGTCTACCTACAAAATGTATCTGTCAACCGAAACTTTTGATTTATATTGACCAGCAGCTATAAAAAGGCGAGGTATGGGTCAATTATACTGTAACGTGGATAGTTTATCATGTACTAACTGTTATTATTTCTTTGTATTTGTTCTAATTCCTTATTTCCTATAGTTGTTTCATGTATACTTTTATTAGTTCTAGAATTGAAAGATTTATTCTCGTACTTTTCAGAAATTATATATGAGGTACACTTTGTCACATTATTGTCAGTCAGACAAGCTTCTGAAAGCTTATTATGAGCGTCTAGATAATCATATAATATTCTCGATGAATGTCATGTCATAATTCAGATATATAAAGCCGTGACGATCACGGGACAAGTCAGTTTATTGTATCAGTCAATTGGAGACATAAATCGATAGTAGTTGAAACGCGATAGTCAAAGTGACAGGTTGTCTCAGTTGTACTACAACAGAAGGTCGTGTACAGAGTGTTTGAAAATAAACCATTGGAAGCAATCTGCGAACTTTTGAGTATTTCGCAAGTGAACTCACCCCACAACGTTTAGCACAGGGTTAAACGTTACAATTGGTATCAGAAGTGGGATCATCGCATTTTGCTGAGAATATATGGTAAATACCAGATCAAAAGATTACGACGAAATTGCAAATTTTGCAGAAGTAATGAAGTATCTAGAGAATCAAAAAAGAAGAACAAGAAAGAATTAGACAACAAGAAAAAGAAGAACAAGAAAGAATTAGAAAACAAGAAAAAGAAGAACGGGAAAGAATTAGACAGGAAGATCAAACAAAAATGAATCAGTTCCTAGAAAATCAAGAAAGAAGTAGACAAGAACAAGATACAAAAATAACACGAATTCTAGAAAATCTAGAAAGAATTAGGCAAGAACAAGAAACAAAAATAACACAAATTTTAGAAAATCAAGAAAGAAGTAGACAAGAACTAGAAGGAATTAGAACAAATACAAACTAAAAGAAATAATAACAGTAAGTACATGATAAACTATCTACGTTACACAGCCCCCTTCTTAGCTTTGATCTTCCCGATCCAATGTAAGCTCAGTCCCTTTGTATGGTGAAAGTCTGTTGATATGAACTTTCCAGAAATTATATGTGAGGTACACTTTGTCACATTATTGTCAGTTTGACAAGCATCTGGAAGCGTTTAGATAATCATAGAACATTCTCGATGAATGTCATATCATAATTCAGATAATATATAAAGCCGTGACGATCATGGGACAAGTCAGTTTATTGTATTGTAAGTCAGTTGGAGACATAAGTCGATATTAGTTGAAACGTGATAGTCAAAGTGACAGGTTGTGACACTTTTCCTACAGGTCACCCCAAAACGTTTAGCACAGGGTTGAACGTTAAATACTTACAATGTCAGTTTCACGTTCCTAAGTTCCACAGAACAATAATCCGTGTTTCTGGCAAAGAAATTTGCCACCATCAAATAATCTATTCTTGGCAAATTAGAGCTGTCCAATGCCATTGACTAATAACCGCTTTTCCTTTGCTTCAATCAAAATAAAATTAAATCCTCAATTATTTTATAAAACCCAAAACAAACCAGTCTATTTAAAATAATAACGATGATAAATGTGAAAATCATGAATAATTATATATAAATATATTGAATATACGTAATCAAATTGATTAATGGATTTTTATAATACCTACTTGCTCAATCATCATTTCCACAGCCATAATCTGCTCATATCAATTTAGCGCTCAAGTCTAGGATTTTATAATAATAATAATAATAATAATAGTAATAATAAATCCACACCGCTAATTACTTATAGCGAGAAACTCATTTAGCTTTCGAATTAATTTAATGCAACTTGAATGTTCATCGCCCGCATATTTGAGCTGCTATAATAAATATACCGTCCTCTATTTATTTCCAAAAACTTTGATGCATCATGAATAGCTACTCAGGTGTTTATTATAAGTTTAAATATTCCTTACTGTATACATACATAATTGCTCTAATATTATTCAGGACCAGCATCTCTTCTCGAATCTCTCGGTTGCTTTTGAGAGCGAAAACTTTGCTCTGTATAAAGAGAGAGAGAGAGAGAGATAGAAAATAAAGCGGCTCAATTATATTCTTGAATGCTCACTGTCCCCAAAATATAAACTGGCAAATTAAACCCAATTCATATATAGGTATGGAGAGAGTAATATGCTATGGACGGGCAAATCCTTCTATATCCCTCTCCAAACTTTACCCATGAACGTGTGCTGTGTTTGAATAGGTCTTTTAAAGACCTTCCTTACATCTCCTCACTGAACTCTGAACCAACATGGTAGTAGTAGTAGTAATGATCAAAATGTTAAATTGGCCTAATGATGCACATATATGTTGGGTATATGTCTTCTCTACGGTATTACGGGTCTATTTAGAACTTGCTAAATGATTGCAAAGTGCGAGTGAATTGATTCATATACCAATTTTTACTATCGTTATCTGTCCTAATGTTCAATAGTTTATAAGAACTTGATCAGAGTTATTGAACCTAGAAGGATATCTTTAGAACAACCAGAAGAAACAACACAACAGTAGAGAATAATTATTACAAAGTTAGAAGAACACGTGGCTGCTTGTTAACACTGTCTGGAATCATCGAAGTTCAGCAGTTCAGAGTATGACGAATGTTTGGATGAGTGACAGGAGATGAGCCGGGTATTCTTGACTATATCGCTCTTTAAACTACCTCTCACGCAAGGCAACAGGAAAAGAACGAGAGCTTATTTTCGCAGTACAGTTTCACCGGGTGTGTACCTAGGTCTTAAGATTTATCTAGAGACATATTGGTGGTTCGTGATCTAAGTTAAACTGTAGGTTTCATATTCTACACAGTTTATTCGAACGCCATGAAAACTGGTATATACGTAGGAGTTTGAGGAAGGACAACGTTAGCTAATAAACGAGATTCCTTCACTAACTAATTAATGCGACAAATTGACCTTTCCTGACCTTTTAGATGGCAAAATTTACTTCGTAAAATGCATTAGTTTAGGGGCAGCTTTCCAGTGCCCTTTGCCATTAATAAAATGCTTTGAATATTATTTGTTTGTCTTTATCCATTAGCTACGTGCAACCCTGTTAAAAAAGAACAGGCATTATCTCCCCAATCTACTAAGATTATAATAATTTATTATAATAAATTATAATATAATAAATCATTGAAAATAATTGGGGAACGGTACCGAGAATCAGTTTACATTAAAAATTAGTTTATTATTATTATTATTATATTAGTTTATCACAACACCTCAATAATGGATTTTCGTCAAGAAGATTGGTAATACCAATTTAGTTGGCGAAACACCCATTGGATTGTGAATAGCTGCCATGGAATGTCTTATCATATGCCAATGAAAATTGGTTAAGTTTTCAAATTTGCCTGGACAAACTGTTTTTTTGACGTACAAATAAGTATCCGTATTATGGGCATTTCAAAATCACAGGCAGACACTTTTTTAGGCTGACTTCAAAAAAGGAGGAAGTATACAATTCAGTTGTATGTTTGCTTTTGTATGTATGACTGATCACGCGTTTTGCATAGTAAACTCCGGTTTAGATGATTTTTGTTTCATTTGAGAGAGGAGAGTTAAGAAATGATACCATATTTAGAAATACTCAAATCCGAAATCTCCTCCCTTCCAAAAACCTCCAATTTTTCTCTAAAATCGAAAATCTGAGACTGCAGAATTAAAGATAAGATCATATCCGGAAACGTTTAAATTGAACATTTTTTCAATAGACTTACAGTTTTCGAGTTACAGCAATAGTAAAGACTGAAATATGAGGATTTCCGCTATGTGAAAGGGAACATTTTTTGAAAGAAGAAATTTCATGTAATGCAACAATTCAAATTGGACATTTTTCAAATGATGTTGCGGCTTTCGATTTACAGCAGTGGTAAAGTTTAAAAATGTATATTTCCGCCGCGATGTTTTTAAGTCTCTAAATAATACAAGCAAAGAATACAGAGTGGTCCGAATTGTAATGAAGAAAATTTAACAGCGTATTCAGTAGATAAAAATAATTAAAAAAGTTCATATAAACGCTTCGTGTTGGAGATACGGGGTGTTGAAATATTGCGAAAAAAATCGGTTTTTCTCATTTTTAAAGAAACTCTTCTAGATTTTGCTTTCAAACTTAGTAGGATTATTGCCACTTAAAACCAAATTTATAGCATGATAAACACTTGTTTTTGTTTTACCAGTGGCGTTCGTGAGACGGTTTTAATTATTTTAAATAAAGATATTGATCAAGTCTATACAAAAATGGTCTCTCTAGTCTTTTCGCTAAAACGAATCGTTCGCGAGAAAAAAATAATTATTTTAAATAATAAAAAATCTACGCCAATGGTTTCGAGCAATTATGTTACTAAATTTAGATATATTGATCAATTCTAAATAAAAATGGTTTCTGTAGTCTTTTCGCTAAAACGAACCGTTTTCGAGAAAAAAATATTTTTGTTTGCATGTGCACCTAATATCTGAGGTTTGCAAATTAAATTAAGATAATTCGCGCTATTTCAATTCCTTTTTATTTACATTACATTTCCAAACCTAAGATATTAGGTGCACATGCAAACAAAAATTATTTTTTTCTCGAAAACGGCTCTTTTTAGCGAAGAGACTAGAGAGACCATTTTTGTTTAGAATTGATCAATATATCTAAATTTGCGATAAGCCATTGGCGTGTCATTTTTTATTATTTAAAATAGTTAAAACGATCTCTCGAACGCCACTGCCAAAACAAAACAAGTGTTTATCATGCTATAAATTTGTTTTTAAGGGGCAATAATACCTACTAAGTTTGAAAGCAAAATCTAGAAGAGTTTCTTTAAAAATAAGAAAAAAAGTATTTTTTTCGCAATATTTCAAAACCCCGCGTTTTTGGAGATAAGTTTAAAAGAACTTTTTTAATTATTTTTACCTGCTGAATACGCTATTAAAGTTTCTCCATTATAATTCGGACCACCCTATATATATGGGTAATAGGATAAGTAATATCTTCTTTGGTATTAGTGAACGTGTCATAACTATTACTCAAGAGTGTGAAATAAATATTTCTTTTGCTAGAATTGGACAGAAATACTGTTAATTCTATTGGGGCTGGTAGTTTTGAGGTTGGTATCAAAAGTCTTCTAACTGCAACTACACAACAAAAGTACCAGAATCAATAGAATTAATATTATTTTTTTATTTTTTAGAGTCCCAACTAATAAAGTCGTTAGAATTTCTGGCAAAAAATATTTATTCAAATTCTGCTCCCTAGATGTAGCAAAGAGAAACTACAACGTCATGGCGCAAAGTTTCCTTCATTTCTGCCTGAAGGCACAAACATAGCGTGAGATCCCAACATCTCCGCTTAATATCTTGAGAGATAATTTGGATATAGTATATATATATATATAAACAGGTCGTGCTCCACCTGGGGGGTAGATTGGGGGTAGAGGTTCAACTCAAGACTCAAGATTTATCTTGTTCAGTACTTTAGTCTCATGACAGGAAGTGTTTAAGTTGTTTAGTTATTAGAGCGACAACAGAGGATCCTCCTATGTGCCCTGATCTCATATTGCTTCCTGTCAGCATCGTCTATATCATACGAGCGATATTTATCTTTCCAAATTGTGGCTGACGTTGTTAATATTACTTGGTAATTATTTTTGTCCCTTATATCGATTATGTTCAAGTTTATTTAAGTTTGAGGTTAGAAGCAAGAATACACATTCTGAACTGCTGGTTCATTCAATGCGGTTGCATAATATGTAACAAAAAACACTGAAAATGATAATAGCTAGTTTTTAAGTACACGATTACATTATCATATCTGAAGCTTTAACATAAGTTCAAGTCAGGTAGCCTGAAGCCAAAAATTTCAATATTAAATCTCTATAAATTACAATACAAAAACATGTTGTGTCAGAGTTATTTCTATAAAGTTGATGTTTTCTATCTGCAAAATAAACATTGTGCTGTTGTGATTATACATCACCTGAAATTATCCGTTGAAACTTTTGTAAATAAATTTGATGGGGTAAACAAGCTTGAAATTAAATTTGTATACATTCCTAATAAATATACATGATGCTGAGAGGTAAGCGATGCTTGTTCTCTGTCTTCTCTGTAAAGTTTACTTGGACGAACCCACAACTTGTTTGAATTACAATGAAAGTTGTGTTGAATACAAAATAAGAGGTCAGAATATGGAGGAAGTGTAAAGTGAGAATTTACGTTTGCCTGCTGATTTTCGAAATTAATTGTGAAAATATGTTGCATTAGAAGACACTTTCTAGAATCTTGATTCATACTATAACGTGGATAATTTATCATGAACTTGAGGGTATTATCAATTTTCGTATCTATTTGTTCTACAACCTTGTTTGCCGTAGACTTTGCCACAGTATTGTCGGTTTGCCAAGCGTCTAGAATATTATTACAAGCGTCAAGAATAATCATAGAACAATCACGAATGATGTCATGTCAAAGGCAGCTTTATAAAGCCGCAGCTGTCACAGGATACAGTCAGTCGATGAAGTCAGTTTATAAAAGTCATTCCATGATGTCAGTCTTCTAAAGTCAGTCCATGAAAACAGACAATCAGACTTAATAGTAGTTCAGTCGGGAGCACGGTCGTAGGTATAATATAAGGCCATGCAACACCACGGAGTTTGGGTAGGCCAAATTGTCATGGATATTGAAGATATTTTTAGTTTGCATTATAGCCATTTTGGGTGTGGCGCTAGTCGCTAGTGTCAATGTGTCATTGGCTGGTATCTGTTTAAAATTAATCTCAGAGACAATCATTCATTTAATCACTTTTATTATATAATAAATAATTCGCTTAGGTACCGGTCCTGAAATTAATTTGATATCAGTAGAGTACAAATCAAGAATCATATTTAAGAAATTGGCAATGACACTAGATTACAGTGACTTGCGCGGCCAAACCTAGAATTACCAAAAACGCCTTCAATAAGTGTGACACTTTTTTAAGTGGAGATGCAAGACCCTTATAATTATACGACCGTGGTCGGGAGATACGGTGACAGTTTAGATTGTCAAGGTGGCAGGTTGTACAAGACCTACTACTATGGAAGGTAGTGTACAAGGTGTTGAAAATAAACATTTGAAAGCAAACTACGAACTTTGCGGAGTGATTTACACAAGTGATCTCCCCACTACCTTTAGCGCAGTATTAAAGGGTACAATACATCAAGTGTTAAAATGGGTAAAGAATATATATATAAATGTATTTTGTATTTTCTTTGCTTTTATTTAATTTATAATGCAAGGTATTGTGCACCTATACTCCCTGCCAAGTATGAAAGAGCTACGACAAATAGTTTTAACATTTTAATGGAAGTCTTTCTATGTCTCTTCTTTGCTAAAAACGTACCTCATGGGCAGTGTGGAAACGATTTTTACTAAAAATTAAGTCTTATTCATAAAAACTCTTAAAATAAATTGTATGTTCTATGCGATCAATCCCTAAAAAGTTTAATGTGGACCCATCTCCTAGCCGTTCTGTTCCAAACGAAAAGAATAAACATAGGTACATTCGAATTTACTACCTCCTTGTGTAGTAAAGTTCATCAAAACGATTCTCCGTCATATTGTCAGTTTTCCATATATTCAAAGTTTACTGTAGCAACGTCGTCTAAATAATTAACCAGATCTCCAAGTCACAGATAAATATGAATCTCTGGAATCATCCACTAATGTTAATACGACTGGTCAATAATAGATTTGATTTCGACAGAACTAATTATTGTTATTTAGGCAACATTTCAAATAGTAATAGGCTACTACCCACTTAGGTAAATGAAAAGGTTTCTAAGAGACAATTTGTGAATAATTTACTCGGTCGGGTGGGGTTGGGCTTGATAACATCCACGATATACTTGTGCTCTAATCCATATTTGATGATATTCATATTTCTAATAGTTTATTTTTGTTAAACAATCTTAATTTCAAATTTGATAGTAAAATTTATCCAGCTAAGGTCATTATGAATGACTGTATGAAGGCCAAAACCCACTGATGATGAACTTTGTGCTTTTTAGTCGAAATGCTAATTTGTCCAAAACCAGTTCTTTTTATTGTATTAATTTTGATAACTTATTTTTAAGTTACCAACATTATCATGTGCAAGATCGTTTTTATGAATCACATCAGAATCTCAACGAAAGGTTTGTAAAAAAACATTTTTGATCACTTTTCCTCTTCTCAAATTGCCCTACTCACTTCTTGCGACCTTTGGTGTATGATTTTTGAATAAGTCATCACACAAATGTACAGACCCTAGAGCATATCGTTGGTACCGAACGGCACTAGCTGAGAGAGGCTTTATACTCATGGTAGGTTGTCAGTGCTTTCCACAAGGTGGATAACTCATATCCGAAGATTCTTATGCTAACCAGGATGGTTTTTGGTAAAAACTTTCTTGCAATTTCGGCATTCCACTATTACAAAATTATAAATAAATTAATACAATAAGAATTTTTTTATTATCAATTTTGTTTTTAGTTTCTAGCTATATGTGACAATAATTCCAAAATTTCTAAATCTGAGCTCTCAAACATAAAAATGGTTGTCGTGGAACATCCTGTATGTATACACGTTTCCAGCATAAATAAACAATTTATCAAAAGCATGTCCCTCTGCCATATATTATATGTGTGGATCATTATCATAAAAGGTTGTTGATTTTAATAACGACTCATGATTTATTCGTGATTGTGGATTCAAATATGTTTAGGAATTATTAGGAACATGCTGAACACATTTATGGGATTGATTTTGTCTCCATAATGTTCATATAGAATAAATAGTTGTTGTTGTCCTGCGGAAATGTGGTGGGCTGTTGGATATGATTTTGGATGGAATTTGATTGTGTAGGTTATAAAATTTTTGATTGTCGATTCCTTGTTGCTGGTGGTTATTCTGTATTATTGATAATGTTCAATAAGCTAGAAAGAAATGTTGGAATAGATTATTAATAGAAATGAAGGATTTCAAAAAGAGCGATTAACGAAGGAATAAACCATGATAATGGGAAAAACTCTTGTTTATTTTTTAAGCTGAAGCATCTGTGCTTCGTGATTCACATACATACCTTGTTGGTTTGAATTGAATAACTCCCTATGCCCTAGCCTCCCTATCCTTCAATCCATCTTTGAAGATGAATCGGACTTGTAGCCACTTCTAATTGAATGCAGGCCTCCACAATATATATATATATATATATATATATATATTCTAAACAGTTCTATCATCACTGATTTGCCCTTAGCACTTCCTTTACCCCAACAACATACGTACTTCATACACAATTCTATAGGATATTGGCATTTAATCAAATCAATTAATTTCAGAACAATACATTTAGTCAAAGTCCAGCACTTACCGCTACATAGTTGTTGTTCAGGCGCGATTATAGCGTAAGTACCTTTAGAACACCCCCCACACTCCCCCTGACCCTAAACCAAATGCTTTGTCAAAGTCCAATCTCAGTCATTAAGCATGCAGGATGATGGAGTCGATGATTCATCTAAGTTCGATGGACTCGCTATCGTTCTTCAGTCTCACACTCTGATCTTTGGTGATTGTGTGTGCTCTCTGTAAACTGAGTAGTGTACAAAGAGATTAAGTTGATAGGATTTGTCTGGGTGTATGTAAGTGGAATCGGTGTGACTACCAATATCTATCAAAAGTTGGAATCAGTAGTGCTTAGCCACTTGACTCTATCCCCAAGCTGCAGAAGTTCAGACTCTAGCATCCTACTACTATCCACAATGCAATTTAATCTAAAATTTTATCTCGTTTTGAAGTGGAAACTAATAATTGATGTTGAAACAGTGATATAAAATCAATATTAAATACTGCCCTCAACTTCGTTCTCGCATTCTGTTTGTAGACCTTGTCGCTTATGTGCAAAGTTAATATGTCAATCTCATTACTCATTTTACCTCCAACATCCATGTGAATTTGGAACTTAGTAATTCATATGTGGTGTGGACGCAAATTCGGATGCGCCATTCTGTTCTGTGACCTTGTGGTTTAGCTATTGAACAGTGGATTGCGCTACGGATACCAGTTTTTTGGCATCTCGACCTTTCAAACAAAGAACCAGTGCTCAAAATTTAATGTTTCTAGTCTTAGTATCTCCGGCTATGCGCAGAAATAGATTTTCAGTTTTCTGTTTCTTTTTTCACAATTTCTCAAATTTTTCAAGCGACAATAATCCGTATTTACCTTGTAGTGAGTGAAAAAATCTGGTGTGTCCACTCACACGACTTTCCTACCGCTCGCAGGCAAATTCCAATGAATGAAAAATTTGACACTATTACAATACTCTCCTTACATTGCGACGATAATAGCGGTAGTAAAGTAAAAATCCTCTGGTCAAATCGTGCTCATTTTTTTCAGCCTGTCGTTTGTCTTGACAACAATAGTCATGTAACATTTTTTCACAAGATGAAACGTTTAGCCAGAATCTAAAGAAACATGTGGAAAATACGGAATTCTATTCAAGCATAACTTTTTTGAGCTGTTTCTCAAAGATGGCGCTATATGTGGGTGGTAAAGAGTTCTCAGAAGAATACTTCAGGCAAGTTTAATCAAAATCCTTAGAGCCGTTTTCGCGCTATAGTCTTCAGCAAATCACGATTTTCGGCTATAGCTCAACACCCAGTGTATACAGGATTCTCATTCAGTGCCACCGGCGAGTGATATTCGTATCAAACAAAATAAAAAAGAAAGCAACAAAATACACCGATCCGTTCCCGAGATAATGCTGTCACAGACAGACAGACCAATGGCTGAAAATATGATTATTAGACTTAAAAAACTCTGAAACGTCAACATTTGTAAAAATCTCGATACCGAAAATTTCACACGATTACATTACTTTCCTTATACAGCTACTATAATAGCGTAGTAAAGTAAAAATATGCTCTTTCTAAATCTGCAATAAGAAATGAGGGTTGAAATCTTTTAAAAAAATCGATGAGGTCATATCTAATTCACATTCAAGCCTCACCTACAAAAGCTCTAAATTGTGTTCGAGCGATTTTTTTTATCGAAAAGTTTTTGTCCTAAATTTCATTCATTGTCCCGCATACTATGTTTGTCACCTCCACTCACGCTCTTAGAAGTTGAATTTCGAACAAATCGCTTCTTATTGATTCTATGCCCTCAAAAAAGATTGTGTTATTTAATGTAAATTATATCAGATTGTCATTGTTGTGTGAAAAGCAGCTTTCTTAAGAATTCAAACGAAAACCTTGCAAATCAGATTTCGAATTCGTCTAAATTTTTATGTAGCACCTACATAAGTAAAATCTAATTATTTGAAATTTAATTATCCATGACCATTATCCTCATAAGCTTGTAGAGTAATCTTGAAATAATCAAAACGCAAAACCCGCAGACACTCTGCATAGTTGTGTAATTACAACTTAGTCGTCGACCAACGGTAACGCGACACTCTGGAATAATGTAAGTCTTAATTATGGTTATATATAGGTATATTTATATACAGGGTCCTGCATCGCAGCTTCGTTTAGCTTTACCGAATTTGAAAATATTAGATCTTTTTTAATCAGGTGAAGGGACTTCTCATCGTGGCTGGTTCATCGAGATCGTTTCATCGTCGTTCATCAAGTTCCTTGCCGTCCCATTCCATCTATATCCCAGTTTACCGCTGGATAACAGTTCACTAATGACTGATTCATCTAATCGTAGCCATACTAACCGAATTAACAACTGTAGTAGTTATATTGTAGATAGTAACTCGGATATTTTTGTTTAATTGTAGTTCATTCAAATTTCCACTTTCAAGTTTCTCCTTTTACTAGTTAATTCACATCGAAATATTGTATATTTGAAATTGATGTTACAAGAAAATGTCTTACAAACTAATGTTTATTGTTGAAATGTAAAATAATATTCAAAATTAACAATTGCAGGCTAAGCCCCGTAAATATTCTATGTTGTCTCGATTGTTGTAGTCTGACACTACTTGCTGGATCCGTTCATCAGCCTGTAGATGTTTTATCAACCTCAACGGAGGTTCCATCACTTAATTTCCAATTAGTTGGATCAGTGACGCTTCTATATGATTATTCGTACGATCTTCTAAGACAATCACCTTTTTGCATTTTAGAGCAAAGCTGGTTGGTATATTATTCTCGTTGTAAACCCCATGTCCGTAGATGCTCTTTTCACAAAATTCTATACTTTTAATGGTATAGAAAATACCTAACTAGTTACGATGAATTGGCCGCCTATCAAAGGTCCCGACAAGGAACAGGCCAGTTCTACTGACCACGATGAAACGTCATAGACCGCTTTAATCGGTACCATGTATGATTTTATCACCGAGGTGATAAAAACAAACATTTTTTTGGGTTTCTCTATATAATCTAAAATTAATTTCCGGAATGGGCCTTAGGTTACAAAAGAAGTTTGCAAGATATCAAATTCCTAACTTAACAACTGAACTATACAGGCTGTTTCAAATTCGACTCTCACCACATTGGGATCTCGGAAACTATAGGGAATACAAAGATAGTTAAATTGGGGCAAAGTTGCGCATTTATGTGCTCAACAATACGCCGATTAGAAAGTTTAAAAACTTCGAGTAGTTCCGGAGATACCCGTAAGAAAACGAATTTTCGGAAAATCGTTCTATTTTTCCTGGCATTATTTCTTAATGAATTTCTAAATAAATAGCACATTTACATTGTCACTTTTCTCACTCTTTCCAATGGTGTTGGCAAAAGTGGCAATGTAAATGTGCTATTTATTTAAAAGTTCATTAAGAAATAGAGCCAGAAAAAAATCAAATGATTTTCCGAAAATTGTTTTTTTTCCTGATATCTCCGGAACTACTCGAAATTTCAATTTTTTTAAACAGCGTATTGTTGAGCACATAATTGCGCAACTTTGCCCCAATTTAACCATCTTCGTATTCCCTTTAGTTTCCCAGATCCCAATGTTGAGATTCGAATTTGAAACAGCCTGTATAGAAGACGCGACTGTGATGCACACAACCCTGTATATAAATGTTAAATGCAATGCAGTTTTCAACATCCAAAGATAATGTGATGCAATTTAATGCTGCACCCTTCTCCATCCATGCTGTTAACAGTCATCGTCATCAGTTTTTTTTTTATCCTACAAACATCCCGAGTGCAAGCAACGTCATTCATGCATATGTCTATGTGCGCACCTGCTTAATGGATACATTTTTTCTGCTTTTCTATGTAAATATCGCCGACAAAAATATAATATGCCGCCCTGACGGGAATTAAGGAATTGTTGAATTCCATTAGCTAGGTTATTTGGCTTTAGGCCATAGTTATGTCGAGTACCTACCTATCTGCGCCATCATTGTTTTCCGTCGAGACTCAGTTTTGTTAGGTAAATTTCTTATAGAAATGTACCTATTGCGATCGTTCACACTTTTGAATTTCGAAAAAATTTCAACGGCATGTTGTTATATGTCTATAAGTTAGTCCAAAAAAACATTTGGTTCAAAAGTTTATATATATATATATATATATATATATATATATATATGGGATATTACGAAATTTGTTAACACGATAGAGGTCGCAGTTTTGAAGGTATCAAGTTCAAATTTGCTACAAAAATCAATCTCTCAAATATCTCGGTCGAGTTCATTATTGGGCAATATCGGGTAAGTAGTTTCAAAATGGCGACCATTCAAACATTTAAAAAAATTATCAAAAAAGAGCAGTAGTGTAAATATTATTAAAAATAATTTTAGGTTATAGATATAATCAGTACCTACAACTTTTGTTCAAAGCAATTTTTCATAAAATACACAGGTAAAAAAATTAAAATTAATAAAGAAAAATAAGAAATATTGATAAAACATGAACACTCAATATAAATTTGATGTAATTGTACATTTTTTGGAGATCTTAATAAAGACCCTGATTAAAAAAATATATAGTATATTTATTGAAAAGAAATAGACGAAAAAAAATCTGCCTTGAAGTGGACTCGAACCCTGTCTGCTTTATATTCAACAGGCAAAACAAAAACCTCTAACCGCAAGGCTATGACAATTTTATTTAATAACATGTAGGTATACCAATGAAAAGGTTGTTAAAATTACAATTCAATGAATTTTGAAAAATTTACCTTTCCGCTGACTACAGGCCATCGGGATTTTTTTTATTTATGTATGTAGGTATGTATAGCAGAATTCAGGACGTTCTAGTGGTCTCTTCTAACGACAAGGGTCTTTACATGGAGTTTTATTGGATTCTTGTGGGTGTATCCACATTTGCATTGTTTGCACCGGTTTTCATACTGAATTCGATTGCATTTGTCAAAGACTTTCACAGTTTTTTTTCATCCTAATTCTCAAGGCTGATTTTTCCTATAGGTTTTCAATCCAGTACAGAGAAAAATCTTACTTTGAAATATGTTTTATAATAACTAGTAACCAGTGATTGCCCATTGTTTCTATTCCACCGTAATTCATTAGTGAGTTTTTATTTATCAATTTCAAATAAGTATTGTGTAGAAAAAAGTGATGGCCGAGAATCGAACCCAGGTCGAAACCTTTCCGTTATCTTCTTGAACCATTTCATCAAAAAGTTAATTAAAGTCACCGTGTTTACTTTTCTATAAGGAACAAGTGGATGAATCCAAAACTGTTTCTTTCTTTTATTCATCTAAAACTAACAAACTGACTGACTGCGATAACTTCTTTACCAGAAAATTTAACTGAGACTAGGAACTAAAACCAAAGAAAACGAAAACCATATTATGGATTGTCTTGTTGAAGAAAAGTTAAAAAAAAACAAGAATCCAGCTACAGTGACCGTGGAGCAGCAGAAAATCATGCGCATTTCAATTTTAGTCTTCTCACAATTTTGAATGCACATAAAAAAATCGGTCAAAACTGATTTGCTGAGCTACATTTGCAACGTGGAAAAAAATCTCCTCCACCTCTTTGGAGGGCAGTCTTTCTTGAGGAGAAACGGACATTTACGCTGTTAAACAGGACATTCAGTATTTTTTCTTTGAAGTGCAAAAGTTTTTGAAATCGATATACCTTTCTTAAGCATGATATTATGAAAAAATAACATAAAATAAAGTTGTACATCTACTCCTTTTTATGAAACGATCAAAAAGAACTACTAAAACATGTGTCTATTAAATTATGCCAAATATGCAGCTCAAATCAGCTTGCAATTCCATGCTTAATTACTCAATTTCCAAGGACTCAAACAAAAACCACCTTCCAAAACTTTTTATCACTTCTCTGGTCTCTACCTCTCGTCGTTCAGATTATGTGAACCATACCAAATTGTGTGTGAGTGGCAGCAGAACCTAGTCTCGAGTCGCTGGAGGATGGAGAAAGACACAGAGCAGAGCGTGAGCAGAGTGAACTTTTTTGTCCAACTTGTCATTAGTATTCCATCAGTTCTTCCACGGAATTAACCTACCATTAATTTCCTAGCCAAGTTAGAGGTTGGGTTTTTTGCGATGACGGTGCGACACGATGTATATGGTGGTATACCACCATTCAAGATATTTGAGTCAAATATATAAATAATCTGAATTTAACAGAATTTAACAAAATGAATTATTAGGCTCATATTGAAATTTTCTTAAATGGATCCTTCTGAAATATCTTGATCTATTTGAGGCTAGATTAGATGCTGACTGCTTTACTCCATTTATAAGCCAGTCGATAAAACTAAATAACAATGTGTTTCTACTAGATCGGTTAATATCAGGAGTACCGAGTTTCATTCGGGTGAATAAAGTCAATTGTTTAAAAGTGAACTGAGCTCTTCTTCAATTGCCTAAGAGAATTTATCTTATTTATTTTCTATTTATAAGCAATAGTGATAGAGAGTTACAGCCAAATTCATGGACAAAGTTAGCTCTTCGCTAGCTTAGTATGCGTCTAAAACTGCCATGTATGATAATAACGTTACCAAAGTATCTAATAAACAAACTAAACTAGTATCGATCTTAAGAGTTGTTTCTGGATTCTTCTGCCATTCTTTCCCATCATTTGTCATCTCATAACTTTCACATATTATAAATTGATATCTGGAAAAGCGACCTTTACTCAGTAAATAGAGCCACTTGTTTCAAAAATTAATTGTATTCGTATACTTACAGTCATTTCATTATTTTGAATGAATGATAAAGAATTTCAATCCTAATAATTGAGCTGTTGAATTTTCAATATGCATCAATTATGGTGGTCTTGAAAACTATCTAGACTCTGGCCTATATGTGTTTGAGGCAAAGACGGTGATCTCCAGTTATATGTGCGATTGCAATCATCGCATTCTGCATAGATATAGATTTGGGTTACGGTTTCTTTGGCAGGCTATGCAAGAGGTGATGAGATATAGAAATACCAAGAGGTGTGTGCGAATTAGAGGACGGTTTGTGGCAAGATTATACTATTACTTACTGACCCAGCATAATTTGAAACAGTTCGTGACATTTAGAGAGGGAGAGTTGTATTTATGTACATGAATCATCAACGTAGGGCTGCAGTGTGATAGTGGAAATGTTGTTCTGGCATTATGATTATGTTTAAGCTTTGTTTTTTCAAGAAGTACGATTGATAAAGTTATAATTTTATCATAACATTTTGTTTAATTTATCTTTATTGAAAAGGAAATGTCAGTAGAAAAATTATATCACATTATAATAATAATAATTTCTTGTCCATTCGATCATGTAAAATGATATGAGACACGTTAGATTCAGAACAACAAAGAACAGTAAACTAAAAATATAACCTACGAATAAGTAAAAATAAAAGTTACAATAAATTGCAAGAGAAGTATTCAGATACAGAATATGAGCAATGTTCTAATAATAACGCTTTTACTTCACGCTTAAATAGTTTCTTATTTTTTTTTGCTGCTTGCTATATAATAACCATTGACTGAAAACGTTTTTCATGCAAGGTCAAGCTTTGAGCTGGTATAATCAAGTCCTGATAAGATCTTATTGAATACTGTAAGAAGGAAGTCCATACTTTCAAAGTGGAGTAGTATATTAGTTTTAAAAATGTGTAGATAACTTGGAGTTTCCTTAAAATCTTGTGGAATATTTGAATATACACGATATGCGAAGAAAATATGGGAAACACCAGATTCGACTTTAGAAAAGCAACCGGAACACGTGTGGTGTTATTTTGCACTCAAGTATTAATTCAACGATGCAGAGACGTAGACTGTGACGTCTACATATGTTTCTGAGATTATCAAAAAGCATTCCAGAGAGTTAAACACCCAAAAATTAATACCGATTCTGAAAACGAATAGACAACAAAGACGTCCGCATAATAGAAAATCTATACTGGAAACAAACAACTCATATAAAGTACAAAAACGAGATATCGAAACAGATGCAAATCCACCGAGGACTTCGACAGGGTTGCATCCTGTCGCCATTATTGTTCAATATATATTCGGAAGAAATCTTTAGCAATGCACAAAATGTACAAATAGGGATTCCAATAAATGGAGAACCAATAATATTAGATTCGCCAACGACTCCGTAATAAATGCAGAGAATCTTGAAGGTCTTCATGAATTGCTGGACAAAACAGCAAAAAAGAGCAGTGAGTTTGGCATTGACATTAACATAAACAAAACAAAATACATGACGGCATGTAAAAATCTCACACAACAAGGACAACTGTGTATGTTGATCAAAAGACAATTGAAAAAACGGAAAAATTTACTTACTTAGGTAGTACAATCAACGAAAAATGGGATCACGCTTCGGAGATCAGATGCAGAATTGAAAAGGCAAGAAATGCATTCATAAAAATGTATAAATTGCTAAAGAGCCGTGAATTCAATATGAACACCAGAGTCAGATTCCTCCAATGCTACGTATTTCCGGTGCTATTATATGGCGTAGAGACATGGACACTAACAGAGGCATCATGTAAGAAACTCCAGGCATTCGAGATGTATGAGGCTGCATCGACGGATGGTGAGATACCATGGCCGGCACATACTACGAACAAAGAAGTGCCAGAACGAATGGGAAAAGAGGTGGAAATCATGAAACAAGTGAAGAGAGGGAAACTTGAATACTTGAGCCATATTATGAGAGACGACCAACGGTATGGGATGCTTCAGCTGATAGTTCAGGGAAAGGTCTATGGAAAAAGAGGACCAGGAAGAAGACGAATTTCATGGCTGAGAAACCTACAAATGTGCTCTGAAACAACAATGGCATAGCCAACATGATCGCTAATATCCGATAAAGGATAAGCACGTGAAGAAGGAGAATTTCTGGAAGGAGTCATTCATTGGAAACGTATTAATATTAAATTTTACATACAAGGACCTAAAGAAAATACATTTTTTGCAGCTTTCTTTTGTAACATAAAAACTCTTACAAGCTTACCTGAAGATCTCCAAAAGAAAAATACAATATCTTATTGCGGAATAACAGAAAGCGTAATATTAAGACATAAAAACAAATCTGTTTGTAACATTTCTAAGTCTATATAATGGAAAACATACTGAGGCTATTTTTTTATAAAGTAAATCTATATGAAGTTCCCAACTCAATGAATTATTCAATATGAGACCCAGAAATTTGACCAGTTGGAATTGTTTTATGGAATAATGACCAATTTTCAACAAGTAGTGGCTTTCATGCATAACATTTACTCTTGGTGTGAAATGCATGAATAAAGTTTTTTCTTTACTCGCCACCAAACGATTACGGTCAAACCAGTTACAGAATTCATTTATTCGAATTTGATTTCTGCTTTTCAAATTAGGCAAATATTTATCAAATGTTAGGTAAGCAAGACTAGAGTTCTCTCAATGACACTTTTCATTAAATCATTAATACATATTACAAATAACAAGGGTACCAAAACAGAGCCTTGAAGGACACCATATCTTATAACTTTTTTTACTTGACGTAAGATTATTTATTGCTGTAAGTTACTGTCTTTTATAGAGATAAGATTGCAGCCGGTCTCCAACCTTACCTCTAAGTCCATATTATATCTAGCGATCCAAAAACATTCAATCATTCATTCAAAGTTAGGCTATTTTAAATAGGATAGATTTCTCAATGGGATAATATTTATTTAATATCAATTGTCATGTCATAATGAATGTGTTCGGGTTGAAGGCCAATAATTTGAGCATCTTCAGAAGTGGGATCAGTTCTAAGGAGGCACATAACACACGAACAAAAAACACTTTTTTTTTCTCTTACGTCTCACTCTTACATATTACATATTTTATGTATGTTCCATCTAACCTTTCACCTATTGTGTTACTAGTATATGCGACTTAGACCGCATATTATTTCATACGTCCATCGTTATTCAATTTTCCCCACTTTGAAAGGCTACAGAAGTTTTCAAGCTTTCTTACTTTCGCGAAATCATCATACATTATTCATGTGATACTTATATGTATATATGTATTATGTATTTTATTTTTGAATTATTCTCATAACCTGACCGGCGGCATATCTGCATACAACATTGAACGTCACTTGAAAGTTGCTGTCAGAAACTTCTGTGCATGCTGTAAGAAAGAAAAATGATTTATACATATAGTGCGCAGCTATGCACTGGAATTCAGTTGTGAAGCGTTTAATTTCAACAGGAATAAGACTTTTCAACAGCCAAATATAATTTTTGAAAACGACGTTATATAGAAGAAGAATTATTTTGAAATTGTAAAAAAAGATTCTCATCCTGGATAATTGAAGTTACCATAAAGTTATTTCTGACCTTGAGTTATTCTTGAGTCTGTCTTTCTTCATCATTGAAATATTCAATTTACAGATAAGAATAAGCGCTCCGACTATAACACAAGATATTTTTTGCACTTTCTCTTTAGTATTGAGTCTGATAGAAATAAAGAACCGTATCTGACAATAATATTGGAATTTTCAATGATGTTTGGACAACATGCAAAAAATAGACACTTTCTAAGGCCATCTATACAAAATGGTTTATATACTATGGTGTGACGACGCTCTTTTTTTTCGTAAGGTCAGACAATGATAAGAGAGTGACAAGAGTGAGAGACGTATCAAGGCGGCTCTATCTGCTCCTCCATCTCCTCCAGAGATAAAGAAGCTATTTATGGAACACTTTAAATTTCCAAAGTATAGGCGCCGCAACAAGATTGTGTATTGTGTTTGTACTTCTGGAATCCTTTTGAAATTTGAACAGTCTCTCGGTCTTTCTTTTCACTTATTATGTAAATGAAGTTCAGTGTTACAAGAGCAAATCCTTGTGTTGAATGTTTGTTCTTTGTTCTCGTTGCTGCTCCTTGAGTACCTACTAATATATTTTTCTAAATTGGCTCTTTGTTTTCTTAGAGTATTCATAATGTTATTTTATTATTATTGAAGTGCTATATTTTCTTGTTAAACTTCTTTATCCTGTATAGGTGTCTATGTCAAAATTTAAAGCACAGCTTGAGCACCAATCAAGTGCTCTATTATGAAGTGGATCGAGATTTATATTCTATTTTTAGTAATAAAGTCGGTCTAATTTTTTCTGAATATTTATTTCACAATTTTAAGTAGGTAGTCATGAAAATCATTGAACGTTCACTAATACTTCACTAATAAGATAGTACTTATTCTATTACCCACGTATTTGTTATTTTTCAGAGATCTCAAAACATCGCGATGGAAATTTTAGGCTTTACCACTGCTGTAACTCGAAAATTGTAATTTTTTTGCCAGTTTTCAAACTGGGAGAACAATGTAAATATTTATCGTGAGATGCTTTTCGATGAAGGATTCGTAAATGTTATTTTACAAAAAATATTTTAGTAACATTTGCCCTCCAAAGTATTACAAAACCACAAATTATAGGAAAATAAATTGTTCATAATATAAAAGATCCGAAAGAGTTCAGTCATTTCGTATTCAGAGTAGTTTTCCAACACGATAAATATTTGAATTTTTTTTATCTAGTAAATTAAATATATTTGACTTACTTTTAATATATTAAGAGGACACAACTTACATGATATGATAGGCAAGTCCATTACATCAAAAAATTGGATGATTCTCTACATACCTGAAAAAGAAAAGATCATGTCAGTCGATCCATCAGTTGATACATGTCATAAATATTTATTTAAAAAAATGGAGTTAGATGAAAAACATTTGGCACCAACTTCGAAATCATTCAACGTGCACCAAAGAAGATAATTCGTTACTTAAACCTGTTCAGAGATTTCGAAACATGGCGAGAATTTACATTCACATTCAGACTTTACCACTGCTGTAACTCGGAAACCGTAATTTTTTTGAAAAATGTCCAATTTATATATTTCCACATATATCCCTTATTTAATTTGTCCACCTCCTAATTTCAATTTTTGAAAAAACTACACACGCCTCATAGGGGAAACATACATATTTCAGACTATACCACTGTTGTAATTCGGAAACCTATGAGTTTTAAGAAAATGTCCCATTTAAACGTTACCGGATATGATCTCTTCTTTAACTCTGTCGTCTATAATTTTCGATTTTCTAAAAAAAATCTGTCCCTCTACCACTTTGGGAAGAAGTTTTTGAGGGGACGGACATGTTGAATGTCGATTTTTGTTTCAGTAACACTCCTTATATATTTTTTTATTTTTGCATTTTACATTTTACCTTTAAAGGAAATTTCAAAAATATATGCCTACTTATATTCGATAATTGACAGTTTCAATTACTATTCTCAAAACAGTATTTAAAATTTTAGTAAATAGTTATTAAAAAGAACTTGTGAAATTAACTTTAAAAACAATTATATAGGCAAATTTTCAAATCGTCTTTAATGAACACTTATATTGTAACTAATTTTGTGGGAATTTAGTATTAGTTATATTACTTTGATGTTTTAATTTGTGAAACCCCTACAAAAACATGATTTCTAAATCATTTTATCGGAACCCAGGGGGTAAGAGTTCTATATGTGCTTACCACATTTTCTCAAATATCTACCAATTAAAAAAATGTGGTGTATCCATTTACACACAGACGAGTGACATCAAATATAAAAATGATCTAATCAGCTCGTGCTTACCCTTTCAATGTGTCTGAACCAATAGAAACCCTTTAGCCAGCGTATTAACAAACGGTAACAGCCGTTTTCATGCTACAGTCTTGAGCGAAACATGTCTTTTAGCTATCCAGCGCAAGCGGTCCAGTTTGTGACACCGCCGAGTTGTGTATCGATACCAACAAAAGCAAACATCTATGCGTTCATGCAATAATACTTTCCTTATATTCGGCTACTTATGTAGCGGGTAGGAAAGTAAAAACACACCCCCATTATTCCGTCAAACCGAATTCACAGGCCAGTTTGCAAATTACATATGGCGGCCCCGCCTCTCGGCATCCGCCTCATTGGTTCATTGTCATAAACATTATTGCCAAATGACGGAGCGGCGCGGCAAAAAATCATCCGGGAACACACAATTTGCCGGACTACGTTGATGTCGACGTCAAAGTTCCCGTAGGTACTCGTACATACACACCAAATCCTTTGTTGTTGATAAACATATAAACTGTCATCCCGAGAAAGCACACGACATGCGGAATTTTAAAAACTCTTGAGTCCGTGCCAATATTCCAGCCGACGACGAGTGTGACACAATGGTGCTGCTCTGCTCTAGAGATAAAAGGGACTGAGAAAGAGGGCGGAAAAATCCAGACTGCTCTTTCTCACACAATGCCGGCCTTGCCGGGTGCTTTTTCTTCGTTGGTAATCGCATTGCACCTTTCAAAAATGGCAACGTGTTTTGTTGCAGTGCCAGCTTGTCGACAAGTCATCTTCTAGCTCAAGATTGTAGATATAGAGTAAGAATTGTGTATGTGGCTTTGTAAAGTAATGGTATATTTAGGAGTTAATGTGTTGTTCAGGCAAAATCTACAGACAGACAGAACAATGGCTGAAAATATGATTTTTGCACTCACGGTAGATATCTACATCTGAAACGTAAACATCTGTTGAAAACCCAACATCGAAAATTTCACTTTCAAAGAATTATTACGAACTCGTTCAAACACCAATAACACAACCTCGTACACTCTGTTTCATTTCTTTGCCAACATGGGAAGCAGTCATTTACAGCTCTATTTTAGATTCGTTTGAGGCTTGAGTTCCGCTAACAAGTCAATTCTCCGAATATTCTTCTTCTGAGGTAGTTTTAATTCCGGGGCTGGGGCGGGGCATGTTATTACATAATATTTTCGTATGTGTCATAGCTTTGCGGTTAGAGGTTTTATGTTTTGGCTGTTGAATATAAAGCAGACAGGGTTCGATTCCACTTCAACGCAGAATTTTTTTTTCGCCTATTTCTTTTCAATAAATATACTATATATTTTTTTAATCATGATCTATATTAAGATCTCCAGAAAATGTACAATTACATCAAATTTATATTGAGTGTTCATGTTTTATCAATATTTGTTATTTTTCTTTATTAATTTTTATTTTTTTACCTGTGTATTTTATGAAAAATTGCTCTGAACAGAAGTTGTAGGTACTGATTATATCTATAACGTAAAATTATTTTTGATGATATTTACACTACGGCTCTTTTTTGATAATTTTTTTAAATGTTTGAACGGTCGCCATTTTGAGACTACTTACCCGATATTTCCCAATAACGAACTCGACCGACATATTTGAGAGATTGATTTTTGTAGCAAATTTGAACATGATACCTTCAAAACTACGACCTCTATCGTGTTAACAAATTTCGTAATATCCCATATATATATATATATATATAAACTTTTGAACCAAATGTTTTTTTGGACTAACTTATAGACATATAACAACATGCCGTTGAAATTTTTTCGAAATTCAAAAGTGTGAACGATCGCAATAGGTATATTTCTATAAGAAATTTACCTAAAATTGCGATATTGACAATTCAGTGACACGATCTGACATTTTTCTAAGGCAAGTCTTCGTGTGCGAAAATGAATGCGAAACGAAAGGTGACTTATAATATTATGTCAAATCATATGCAAATGTTAAATAAATATTTAGTTGTTATATTGTTGAATTCAGAAAAATATTGTCTACAATATGACGTAAAATAAACACAGGTTTCCATTAAGAAAACAAAGTTGACTATCGCTGTTACTGAGGGACAAGTTCAAAAAAATGAAAGTTGGTGACATCTTGTATAGGTATCGTATATCAAATCATTAATTTGTTTTTTTAAATGTTCAAAATCCACCAATATATAACGACGTTACAGCTTGGGGCGTTTTTTACAATACAGCCTGTAACTATGTACTGGTACTATAACCATTGTTAGTCAGTCTGATGTATATTTTCATAAATTTTTATCAAAAAGTATTTTCCTGGTATCGACGAGTTATTTAATTGCAATGAGCATAAACGTCAATAATGAATCGATTTGATATCTCTGTAAAACTGTACTATTCAAAGTGGTAAATTTCAAAACAACCTTTGTATTCAATATCTATGCATTCTCGATGTCAAATGTCAATTAAAATGTCTATAGCTGATGACGTAATCGGCCTGGTCATTTTAATAGACTAGAATTTATTTATTTCGATTATTTCAACTGATATTGACAGCGTCAAGCAGTACAAAGCCTTCAGCGCCTACATAAACTAGACTGGTTATTATTTGCTCCTAACTTCATTCAGATCAACAAAGTAGGTATCGGAAAATATAAGAAGAACTCATCAAAATGGTCCCTGGCATATTTATAATAAACAGAAATTACACATTACAAAAATAAACTTATCTACCCTCTAAATGTCAATCAAAATTTGTGGAGCTATACAAATAAACAACATGGGAATATACCAATAAATGATTCATGAATGAAATATACTATTTAGCTGCTTAATTTATTAATTAGTAAGATGAATTGTTAATGATGAGACTTGATTTGATGTTGATTGATTATTCTCTATGGCTTCAATAGTATCTGTTTGTTTACTCAGTAAAAAAACTGACATTCATGTTGATCTTATCTTTGATGGAATTCTTGTAGATATTAAATATTTCTTTGTTGGTGGTCCTAGTATATACGAAATCTATTTGCTTCTCCTTGATTGTTTTTCACAGAATATACCTTCTCAATCTTCTTACTGTTATAACTTTCCTCTACTATAGTAGCTGCATAAGGAAAGAATAATTCTTTCCTTCCACAATTATTGTAATCGTGTGAAATTTTCGGTATCGAGATTTTTTTAAATATTGACATTTCAGAGTCTTCTAAGTCTAACTATTTTCAGCCATTGGTATGTCTGTCTGTCTATATATCCGTCTGTCTGTCTGTCTGTCTGTCTTTCGGTCTGTCTGTCTGTGACAGCATTATCTCGGGAACGGGTCGGTGTATTTTGTTGCTTTCTTTTTTATTTTGTTTGGTACCAATACCACTCGCCGGTGACACTGAATGAGAATCCTGTATATACTGGGTGCTCAGCTGTAGCCAAAAAACGTGATTTTCTCAAGACTGTATCGCGAAAACGGCTCTAAGGATTTTTATTAAACTTGCCTAAAGTATCTTCTGAGAGCCCTTCACCACCCATATACAGCGCCATCACTGAGAAAGAGCACAAAAAAGGTTATGCTTGAATAAAAGTCCATATTTTCCAAATGTTTCTTCAGATTCTAGCTAAACGTTTCATCTTGCGAAAAAATGTTACTTGACCAGGATTTTTACTTTACTACCCCTATTATTTTTCACTGGAATTTGCCTGCGAGCGGTAGGAAAATCGTGTGAATGGACACACCAGATTTTTCCTCATTACACCTTCGTTTTGAATTTCTTGTAAGTTTCGAATCAAAAATACCTCTCCATTTATATTAGGTATAGGTACAACCAGGTACGCACGATGCTTGTCTCTTTAAGTCTTTATACACACAAGCGTACACATACACACAAATATACAAATATACATACCGCGTTATCGTACTAGATCCCTTCATACATCCTCCCAACACACAAACATATCGAAAATCATCCAAAGAACTCGAACACCCATAGGTATGGCATTCTCCACCAAGGAATGCCACCCCACGCGCACTTACACATCATTACACATCCTCCCAACAAACATACATATCAAAAGTTTCAAGAAAATCTATTCATAGAGCCCAGAGAGGTAAAGGTATGGAACCTTCCATCAAGAAGTCCAACTCGCACTTACATACCATCAGAAACTCCCAAAATAGAGAAACTTCCACAAAAATATATCCATATACCTAACTCAAACCACCATAGGTATGGAACCCTCCCCCTGTGAGTCCCAGTCGCACTTACACACCGTCACAAATCCTCCGAACAGACAGACAAAATGAAAAATCCACGAAAATTCATTCTGAAGCTCCGTAAGGTAAAGGTATGGAACTCTTCATCAAAGAGTCCTATTCGCACTTACAAACTTTCACTAAAAATCCTAACGCACATACACATCGAATAATTTACGAAAATCTATTCATAGTTTTCCGGAAGGTATAGGTATGGAACCCAGTTCCAATTCCGGTCCCACTCGTACTTAGAACCCCACACAACATCGACCCAACACACATAGACATAGAAAATTCTAGTAAAATCCATCTATACATCTCAGAAAAGTACGGAACTCTCCACCTATGAGTTTAGCTGGCTCTGAGAACCCTCTATAACACGACCCAAAAACACATACACAGCCAAACTTCTACGAAAATCTCTCCAGAAATCTCATACACCAACAGGTATGGAGCCCTCCATCAAGGAGTCCCAGTTGCACTTGGAATCCAGTCCTTTCCACATGAATACAATATTCTCTATTCGAATGTATATATTATCACAAGTATACACACACATTCGTATATAACAGAAAGAGAAAGAGCATAACGCTTTTTCGCTTACGTGACGATATCTGTTAGTTAGGCCACCACTGTAAGCCGCGTAAAGGTACCTACTTCGTTCCAAAAACCATTTGACCTATTAATTATCTGGAAGCGAAGATCAAAATAAGAAAACTTCCACTAAATTCCGTTTATATCCTGAAATTGGAATTAAATCATTACTATTTTAAGATTCAGATTAGAGAGAAAAAACCCTGTGCAATAATAAAACTATAAAAAACAGACTTTCGTATCGGGATGCACTAATTAAATAATTCGAACGCTCTCTGGAGAAACTTCATTTCCCAGTCACACAGTTTAAAATTGATTTTCAATCTTTAAGAAGTGCTGGATGGACGACACGCTTTCTCTGCTCCTCGTGTCTCCCACTCCCCCAATTAATAATTCAGTTATTACGGCTTGTGCTGTCGGAAAGGACCTAAATAATTAGTAAACGGCCTCTTTGACGACTCGGAGGAGTCGGGAAATGTCAGGAAGTGAATGCGAAGAGAACCTCCTCCCCGCCCCAAGGAGAGTGTAGCTATTTATGGAGGCAGTATTCGAACTCTCTGGCACCTTGGTTATATAGCTAAATTGATCAGCTGCAAAATGTCGATGCTTATTTGAATGTCTTTGTTTCCTATTTAGATTCCAAAATTTACCGACGTCCCTGAAAGATTAGAGATTCTTAACTGATCAGGTATACTTTCAATCATAGTTTGAAATGATTCTCCATTTTTACCTAGATTTTTGAGGCTATTTTATCCAAGATAATAATGAAAAACGAATGAAAACCTGTAAGGTGACGGATGGTTTGCTTAGCGCCCAGAGTCTAGTGAGTCACCTGGCGTCTACTAAAGTCACACAAACTTTATGCAACAGACCGCACTGAGAACTTACTGCACGAAATCAATTGAAATAATCATAAATGGGAATTCAAGAAAGTAATTTGGCTAATCGTTATTTCCGCTACAACATTAACAAAAAAAATATCTTTTCTCAGTTATTTTTCATGTCTTCCACATTCATCTTAACCATTTGAATGTAAAAGTTGGAAAGCAGCTAGTCAAACATTAATGGAAAAAATGTAATGGTTATTGTTAGTGTTATTAGTAGAAATTCAAACTGTTTACTATACAAAATTTATGCTAAAGTTCATCTACAAAAAAAGATCACCATGTTGAACAGTACTAGAAGGCCCGATTAGGAATGCTGAAAGTGACAGTCACGATTTGTGGGGACCCAAAAGTGAATATTTCTCTAAATTAATTTGTCAACTAAAATGATAAATGGCTTTCACCATTTATATCCTGAAAAAAAAAACTAAGCTTTCTAGCATTCTCTATTCAAGCACTGTCACTTGCAGATGCAGATCTTTTTCATGAACTTTTTTATTTTGGTCTCCATAATAATGTATCAGAGCTCTCAAGAATGAACTAATTATTAAAACCCTTCATATCATATCATAGGTTTAATTGCATTTGTTTAAATTAAGTGTGCTGAATTGTCGAGCAAATTAAACGTTAAGAAACACAAATGCCTCTCCGATCTTTCCTTCCCCATCTAATCCATGTGAAGGAAAAAAATTATGATTATAAAGTTTGCAGAATAAAACGGAATGGTTAATTGTACTGTTCCTAGAGTCTAAGTCACGTTTAAATAAGTTGCCAGATAGTATTATCTATCATTGACTAAATTAAATCTCATTGATAAATATGAAACTTTCTTTTTTCATTCATTTTTAACTTTGTATGATAGGCCCTTTTGCTATTCAGAGACAAAAAACACGAGGTGATTCAATAAACTTAAATTTCTTTAAAACTTCAAAACTGCAAATAAATTTCCATCTAAACGTACTTATATCGATCTCTTGGAACTGATACATTTGAGTATCTTGTGCCGTCAGTGTCCCGAATAAAAGTTTTTTTCTTTATTCTTGCTTCCGCCATTCACACAGGGTCCCTGTAGGGCAGCAGCACAAGTGGAAGAGTTAAGAGGATATTGTAGGCATATATACCCTTTTATCCCGACACCTCGCCTGATTTGATTTGAAGTCATGCATGACAGTCAGGCAGTGAAGGCGGGTTTTCAAGAAACCTTTTTGCAGATCGAAAAACACATTGAATTGTTGTTGAAAAAATCATCAATTTTGACATTCTTGTGACTGTTTTTACAGTTGTAGATTTATATACATAATAATATGTCAAGATAATTCTTTAGACACCATTTCAAGAATATTGCATTCAAGAAAGAATTTTTGATTTGGCATATTATGGATATGGAGTGCAAAATGGACAATTAGATATATATATATATATTTAAAAATTCATAGAAGATACCTGTACAGAATTTCCGTAACCTAGTAACCTGACGCAGGTTTGTTTAATTTACATAACAATATCAGACTCACTTAAGTTACATTTTCATGAAAATGAGTTTCGCTATTAAGACCAATCTAGAAAATCATTCCTAAGAGATCATAAATGCTGCAAGTGAAGTATCATCGAGCTCGTTTCCATCAAAATCCAAGAAAAAATGACGAGGCATTTAAACTATTTTGTAATTGCCGGTTGACAAAAAAACACACTGAGAACTGATGAAAATATAATGCCATTCTGACATTCAAACAATTAAAAGGCATGGAGGATGACAGTCAACTACTTCGGTTGAAGGGTATATTGAGGAAAGTATTGCAAATAAGTTGAAATTCTCGAAATTATATTTCAACAGTCCAGTCACACCTCAAGAACATTTAGAAATGCAAATGGAGAATCATAATGGTTTTCAAGAAGAACAAAAAGAATTGAATAAATTTTGTGTTGGTTAAGGCTTCAAATTTGAACCATTCTACATCTTCTATAATATAAAAATGAATCGCTGAATGTGTTGCTAAGCGCAAATCTCAAGAACAGCTGAACCGATTTCGCTAATTCTTTTTTTGTTGTGTTCATTATTATCAGAAGAACGTTCTTAGAAAAAATCAAGAAAGTTGAGCGGAACATTAGAAAATTTAAGAACATTTATGAAAACTTAAAGACAATATTAATTCTACATACAGTACATACAGTTGTTTAACATAACTGTCAGTTGTTTGAAATAACTGTCAGCAATTGACATTTTGATAGAACGCGCGCTGCAAATATCGTTTAACATAGATGGATCGGTTGATAAATAATAGTTTAATTTCAATTTATTATACAGTGAGTTTTTGAGAAGTGTTTTATTCATCTCGGTAAGTTAAAATCAATCACACCTAATATTGAAAGAATGAAGCCTCTGGATTGTGTTGTGGGAGCGGTAAAGTCAAATTGACGCCATTGGTACTGCCACCAGAGCCTCTGCATTCATTGGTTTACGGAAATGGGACAGATTCTATACATTTTTAACTTATACCTATACATGAATACAATTGTTTTCAAATGAAGTAATTTGGCGTAACAAAAGTTATTCAAGACAATTTTATGCTAACTTTCAAGGTAACTATATTGTAAAACAATAAACTTAAACCACCACGTGCCTGAATACGTTGGTAATTTTCAATTGAAATCATATATCAATTAAAGTAGCGTACAGTAGGTTTGTAGCTAGGTGAATAACCAAAAGCAGCCAGCCAAAAGTTGATGGGGGAATGGCAGTGCTGACAAAGTGTCTTGAAAGTCACATGGTGGTAAAATTTTTGCAAATTTATTTCATGGGCAATTCAGCAAAACATGTCGATCAGCGTTATAAACACAATAAATCGGTGAACAAACCAAGTGCGGAGCAACTTTAAATGTTTTTCCATCCGACAACGAATTGGTTGTATTATTCAAGCCTGCATTAAACCGCATGTCATCTGATTACCACAAAATTGTCAGCAAAGCCGATAAGACGCCTGCAGGACAACACGCAAGACGCTATAATACGGCAATAATTGATGACGTTGCTATTGTTGTCATGGGTGAAAATTTAGAAAACCAAGATATTGTTTTTGCTTTTGTTAAGACAGGACAACGTCTGTCGGGTCAGCTAGTTTAATATATTTAACAATGTTTCCAAAATTTAAATAAACAATTTTCTGTCAAACTTTTAATCTCGCATTCATATGGACGTTATATTTGACTTCGTAAATGACATTTTTGAATTTTTTTATTTGTCTGTGTCACTTTATATACTACTGTGATTTAGGTATATACCTATCAGGTTTATATTCTGTTCCATTGTAAAAAAATTACATACTATTATAAGTATATTAAATTGAATTCCTCTTAAAGTTTTTGTAAAGTTTGTTTATTTTTATTTTCCTCTGAATCTCTTATGGAAATGAAGTCAATACAAAATAAATTCCATCAGATATTCTTTAGATCAAAATTAGACTTATATTTATCCATATTTTATGTTTCGCAGTTTCACGAATAATGTTTTTTTGTAACTTTTTAGTACCAAAGTAAAAAATTATATTACAACATACCATTTTTATAAACATAATTAGTGGCCGTTTTGAAGTTTTTCGCTAATGAAAACATATTTTCAATGATTTTGATATGGTTTTAGTATCCCTATTAATTTATACCACTATATAATTAGGCAAGCAACATCATCCCATGGGCCGTTTTTTTAATTAATTAATTAATTAAGTCCAACGGCATGTCATCGATACTAAGAAACTTTTACAAACTCAGGAATATGTGATGGGATTTCATAAAGAACTTATAGATATATTGAATGAAATCAAGAACTAAATGCTTTTGACGCACTTCATAGAAAGGAGGAGGTAAATATTCGTTGTAATTTTTATCGCACTTAGTATGTAGGTACCAGTGTTTGTAGTCAATTATATCGATATGACTATCCAGATAACCAACAATGATATCGACGTTGAACTGGTTTCATTCGGTGGATAATTTTCCAGAAACGTACAGATTAACCTAAGCATCTAATTTAAATTACCAGGACAAAAAATTTTAAATGGAAAAGTAATTGATAGTTCAAGATTTAGACATAGATTTTATTTGTTTTAAATACAGATGTTGAAAACGTGAATGCACCACTGATAACTGACAGCTGGAATATATGAGTTGATATTTATTAAATGCCGTGGCTTTCAAACTCGGATACAGCTAAAATAGATTAACACCATTCTATACATATTAATGAACGTGATATTTTAAACTGAGTTTCCATTTCTAACCGGCCCATTTTCCATAGCCAAGGTAGGAAAAAGGCCCAGCACTCAAAACTCTCCCTCTTTCCATCAAATCCGAACGGACATGATGATGGAAGAGAGAGGCCTGAATAAACCAATTGAGGTGGAGGAGTATTTATTTTGTAAAGGCATATTGCTTTTGACGTACGAGCTATCTACCTAGCTCTCCTCTATTTAGATGAGGCAATTTTAATATATATATATATCAAGCCACCACAGTAATTGCCACTTTCCCTCTCTTTTTTTTTCTCACAGGCGCCCAACCCTAATATATGGAATAATATACGATAACCCCTTTGGCCCTTGATAATGTTCACAGCGTAAGGCAATGAATGAGTAGGAAAAGCACAGATCACCAGCTAAACTAGCCCCGGCTTTTGTTCTTACAATTGAACGGGAAAGGTTAAAAAGTGTGTGTGTGTGTTTGTGAGTTTGCTCTATGGATACGGTTATCTGCTTTGCCAGAGGGAAATGCGAAATTTTCCACAGTGTCGGCTGCAATAGCTGCTGTCTAGTAAATGTGTGAGAGAGACAGCAGGGCTAAATAATCGATAATCTGGCCTTTATAAGCTGTACTATGTGCTCTAAGAAGCGAAGACGATGAGCGAACCGCTTGAAAGATGATATTACGAGAAGGAGGACGAACGACATCGACGTTCCTTGGTTGATAATGCAGAATTATTGTCTGTCTGTCTATTTCAATATCAAATATGTGTATTTGTATAAGATTGAGTTGAGCATAAATCGCAACAAAGATTGAAAATATAAACAGAAAGACATTCAGAGAAATCTTTTATATAAATCAATAACTTATGGAGTTTAATATAGGAGTTTGTGCTTGGCTTAAAGTTCCATGAGCTTTCTGGTTCAGCTAATTGATCTTTAATCACATTAATATCAAGCATAGATACAGCCATTTTTATGCAAAGAGCTTTATAACTTTCCGGGAAAGCTTGTTTACGTCTAACACATTTAGGCAGCAGTGACAAAATATAAAATACGAAACCAAATTCACTATCGTCTGGAAAAGAAGTAGTGTACTTTTATCTACTCTTAACGAAAATGCAATTGACTATAATCGAGTTCGAAATATAAATTTTCAGAAATGATGGTGACGTTTCAGTGTTCTTCGGCTCTTTCTCCGACAATTTTATTGCAAATTAATAATTAAATACTAGTCTTAATAAGACTAGTATTGTCATTTAGGCTCGAAGAAGGAGAAATCAACCCCAAAACGTCGCTGCAAAAAATATATTCAAAAAAACCTGTCCAAATTATTGAAACCCCTAAAATAAACTACATCGGACAAATGGAAACCTGATTAAAGTATTAGGTATTTGATAAATGGATGCTTTCTTCATTGGGAAATGTAACCAATTATGCTATGTTATTATGCAACATTTTCTATCAAAGAATTGATATATTCCGATTTGAATTTCAATTCAAATGAAACCTTGTCTATACAAAAATCTTATTCACCTGACAATTCTAGAGGTGACTAAAAAAATCACGTATTCATAAGACAACGAAAGTTGATTACACCAGATCTTCAGACCCACAGATAAAGGAGAGAAAGAATATTGAGATACTCAATGGGAATCATGTGGAAAACCACTTGAGAATTAAAAAGAACACACTTTCTGCGTTCTGCGTATATGGCCACCCACATCTAAAGAAGAATCTCACATTCTGCTCGGATATTCGAAATACTACATACAAAACATTAAATGCAGGATACATAGTAACTTATTTAAATACATTAAAAAGAGGGATATAGCTCAGAAAAGTAATTTGATCATATCTTGCAGGCCTTTGCTATACTTTAGCGGTAATTGGAATAAAATTAGTTATACATCGTCTTGTTCCATGTATGTTTCTTTATAGCTTTCATATTCTTCTGTTCAGTGAGTTCGTCTTCATCTTTTTAAATAGTTTGCCTTTGATTACGCATACATCTTATTATTTTCAGAATCCATGATCTTTCTCACAATTTTTGTTTCTGTTATTATCTTTTACTTGATGGCAGTATAATATTAAAAAAACGTCGCTACGTCGGATCAGACGGTGGAAGTTATACTACTTCTTTCTCTATTCGCACACAATTCTAATAAAATTTTTATGCGCCTCTTAAAGTATGATAAACTAGTTATGCAAGCATAGAGAGGAAGACTAACGAAAACAATCTAGGACGTATTACCCTTACGTATTTGTGTACCCAGTTTGGTGTCGATCGGTCAAGTATCTTTCGAGATATAGTGCTCATTGACAGACAGACAGTCAGACAGCTAAAAATCAATCTTATAGGAGGTATTACTCTTACGTATTTGTGTACCAAGTTTGGTGTCGATCGGTTAAGTATTTTCCGAGATAAAGTGTTCACAGACGCACAGACAGACAGACAGACAGCTGAAAATCAATAAAAGTAAAATTTCGAGTTGTGCAGTTTTAGTTACTCCAAAAGTACCAGCACATATAGAATTAATATTATTTTGTATTTTTCAGTGAATCAAATATATAGGTACTGTAATATACTAGATAAAAGAGGAAATTTCCATAACGCAACATATGATGTGCAAATATTAGAAGAAATATCATCAAAATGTCTTCCGAAAGAAAGATTGTTTAAGGAAAGAACTGACGAAAAAAACATTATTACCAGATTTAATGGTTTTAAAGGAAGCGTATAAAAATGATAATCCTGGCATATTATTATCGGGGCAAACTTAACAATACTAAAATGACGAAGAACGGAAGATGTTTAAGTAATATTCAGCGTTTCTCTGAAGAATATATTTCACGAGAATCGTAAATATTCGCAATATTTAGTTTTCCAATTTTATTCTGTTGTTATCTAAGTAAGATTTTTATTTTCAAACCTTCGTAGATGTACACTAAATGTGGATAAAATCGTTTGCAAAGTCACAATTCTGTGCTACTATATGAATAATTTTATTGTTTATGATTTTATATTGATAAATTGTTTGTTCTTGCAAATTTCACATAATACAAAATTTAATTGAATCAATATGTTACTTTTCCGGTTCATATTCACCCTATGTTACTAACTAGTCAAGATTAGCCCTGTTGCAAAATATCACCAAAATCATGTATAAATGTATAATACGAAATTTTCGGAGATACTACACTTCAAAACTTATATTAAAAAAACGTAACGATGAATCGCTTTGAATTTTTATACACATTTTTATCAAGGTTTATATTATAATATAATTGTTTTTCATTGACATCTTTCGAGAAGTTTAAGCGAAAAAAAAAAATAATACATTCGCTCTATCTCACCTCACCTCACCTCACTGAAATTTAAAAGAAATCTGCTTTAAGTATGGATACGAAATTTCAAGCCTCTAGTCCATATGGGGCTAGAAACTATTTAAGTACAGATATTAATTGTTATAATTGTTGTTTTCTCAGTTCACCACGTTTTTGTTTTAACGAACTACTATCATTCAAAGATATTCAGAACCTAGTTTCTCCGTTTATTTGAATGAACACTAAACAAATATGCTCTAACAAATATTCAACAAACAAAAGCATATGTTGTATATTTGGGTTTCAATGTTATATACATATCATATTTAGTTAATCAGAAACCAATTTCACCCTTTGCTAGTAGATAGAGGATATGAATTATTGTCATGTTCTATTTACCCATCCCAAGTCCTCTTGGATGACTTGCTATTAGCAAAATCAAATGAGATATGAAATGAAATGTAAATGTTTTTCGGGGCTCACACTCCAGTTCTGGGTATTCTAATCCACACCTACCTAATAACGATTTGGACCCGTCGGCCATGTCTGCCAATTTAAATTAAAAGGTGTATATATACCTACTATATATACATTTCCACACGGTTGAGTCCACCTGAGAGTATTCATAATTAAATGAAACTTAATAAATATCCGAAATTGGCTTCGTCATGTTGGAAGGGATGTTGCAGGCGAAACAGATGAATCTCAACCCAGTCCAGATTTCTCATTAGGACAAATTTATTTGAAAGTCGATGCTGAAAACAAGAACAAGCGGAAGAAAGGAAATGAGATTTGGAATTAATTACGAACTCTTTCGTTATCCGGTCTTGTTGTGTTGTTGTCCGTTACCTTTGAAGTCTCTTTCAAGTACAGACAGATAAATTCAACGAGGAGCTTTGAAAATTGGCAGAGATCTGTTCTTCTTCACAAACAAGGATTATTTTTTATTTTGAGTACACTGAAAATTTAAAACAATTAAAATGATATTATTGGCTGCAATTCTGAATATTGCTATAATAAATAACAGTTAGATTAATGATGTATAGTAAATAGGAATCAGAGACACAAATGATTTTTAACCTTCAAGTTATTGATAGACAGAAGAACACATGGGTAAACCAAATTTTATAATTCTGTAGCTTTAGAATAAATACAACATACCTACATTTTTTTTCATTGCACCATTTTCCATTCAAAGGAATCTGTTGTGCCCACTTACAGAAGGCTTTTCTCAGAAATCCGGCTTGAGATGGTAGTGAAAAACAATAAAGAATGATTGGGATAAATCCCATTAAAGTCATTAGTGCCATTTTCGTTCTGCAATCTTGAGAACAACCTTTTTCTCAGCTATTGGTTAGTACCGAGTGGACTAGCTGGATGCCAATTCTGTGCCCTAGGTGAGCGGTATCGACACTATACAAAACAAACGACAGGCAGACCGACACCGATGACTTCCCTACACAAGAAGCTACTTGGAGTTGGGGTAGCGGTAAAAATACAAAGAAAGACTATCACTGGAAAATTACCTAATTCTTTCAATTAATTCATAATGATAAATACTAGTGTCACTTTTCCACAATATTTATTAATAACCACAATTGTTTCGCTTACACAGTATATAAGTTATATAACTTAAAATTATACCTTTATCATTTTCAAGAGTTGCCTTTGGAGTGTGATGGGCCAAGGTAACAACTAGTCATCTCCCTGAATTAGTAATAATATATAACGAGAGACACGACTGTTGTTCTCGACTGGAAGTCAATGTGCTGACATTGCAGGTGACCGCTCCTCTGAAATTGACTTCACCAATATGAGTTGTCACTAACCTAGGTATTTTATAGTTCTTTTCCCAAAATTTACCACCAAAATCAGGTCATCTGGCCTTTTATAAATAACAATCTTAAACTATGTTCGTTCAGTACATTCGTGGAAAATAGGCAGTAACAGGTATACGGACGGACAGACATGATATGTTTCCAAAAGCACAAGATCTTTTTCTATAAATTCCGAACAAAATGAGCTAATATCAAATTGATATATTTTTAAATCCAACTGTTATTAATATCAATAATAATAAAGTCCTTTATTGATTAAATCGATGACAATTAAAATTTGCTGGAAAATAGTAGAGGAGATTCAGTTCATCTCAGATAAGGAATGATCTGGAACAGCTGTTCTTAAAAATAACATTAGATCGAAAAAAAGAACAAATTGTAGAAAGGATTCTTGAAGAAAATTTCATTCATTCAAGGAAACATCCGATTTGAAAATTGAGGTATCAAACATATATAAATAACATTCCACAACATCCATTTATGGCATGCGCTCGTTCTTGAGTTATTTTGCCCTCCATCATTGAATGAAACAGGATGATTAATAGTTGAACTGTTCAAAAAAACTTCTCATGCCGTTCTCGATATAGAAATGGGAAGAGTTATTCACTTCACAAAAATGCTTTTAGGAGAACAACTTGGTTACCATTTTGTGGTTACATCTACAAAAATGTTATTTTCCGATTGGGTAGATGCATTTTGCATTTCGAGAAAAATGATTGTTACTTGGATCGATTTCTACAGAAGATATAGGAAATTCCATATGTATTTAAAAAGGATGGTTCATTTTTGTTCACCTCTAGGTTGAGAACTAAAGATTCCACAAAATGATTCAAAAATTATAATAAAGTGTTTTAGTAGAACAAAATTAAGAATGGAATTTTTCATGCGAATGATTTCTTTTTAATGTCCCGTATCCAACAGATAATACAAAATCTGGTGTGTCCACTCACACGACTTTCCTACCGCTCGCAGGCAAATTTCAGTGAATGAAAAATTTTACACTATTACAATACTCTCCTTCCATAGCGACGATAATAGCGGTAGTAAAGTAGAAATCCTCTGGTCAAATCGTGCTACCACTCATTTTTTTCAGCATGTCAAGACCAACAACAATGGTCATGTAAATTTTTTTCGCAAGATGAAACGTTTAGCCAGAATCTGAAGAAACATGTGGAAAATACAGAATTTTATTCAAGCATAACTTTTTTTGTGCTTTTTCTCAGAGATGCCGTTTTCGCGATATAGTCTTAAGCAACTCACGTTTTTTTGCTATAGCTCAACACCCAGTGTATACAGGATTCTCATTCAGTGCCACCGGCGAGTGATATTGGTACCGAACAAAATAAAAAAGAAAGCAACAAAATACACCGGTCCGTTCCCGAGATAATGCTGTCACAGACAGACGGACAGACAGACAGACAGACCAATGGCTGAAAATATGTTTATTAGACTTAGAAAACTCTGAAACGTCAACATTTGTTAAAATCTCGATACCGAAAATTTCACACGATTACAATACTTTCCTTATACAGCTACTATAGTAGCGTAGGAAAGTAAAAAGAGTAGAATTTAAAATAATTGTTACGTGCATTCTTCGAATTTTTGCTTGACATGAAATTTTCAAAAAAAGCAATCCTATAGCTGCTATAATCACAAATAAGGAAAATAAAATGAAGTTGAAAAACAAAGGCTGTATCTTTTGATTTTTATAAAGGAGATAGCTCTTGTACCATAGGACGGAGCCCTTGTTGCGCTAGATAATTCTCTTAATGTTTATTTATTCAGGAAAATATTCATTATTTTGACACAATAATGTTTTTTTTCAATTTGAAGGACTTTATATGGTAAAGACCAAATCAACTTTATTTCTGGAAATTTTATTTTTCAATATTTGCATCTATTGTAAGGCCTCAAAAGTAGTAGTAGACGGAAAAAAATTGCTACATAAATTTCAAGAAAAATATGTTGCTTAATTTTCAATTTAAAAGAACTAATTGATAATTAGACAACATCAAGTATTTCAACCGAACCAAAAAATGAAATCATCTAACCTTTATTTCTTCAACTCAGTTAATGTGTTCTCAATTTAAACAATTTCTATTTACTTTGGATCCAAGTCGTGATGGTGCTTGATCTAACTCTCAAATACAGAAAAAAAAACGAAATACGAGACGTGGAAAGGAACCAGAGCACAGCTTTTGTTAGTGAAGTCCCTAATTTGATTCTGTCTTTTTCCCTTCGAGACTTCAAAGGATCAGGTAAATAAACAAAGGAGAGAAATAAAGGAAATTAATAAGATTGAGTCCTGTTACGACTGTTAGTTTTGAGACACCCTTATGTACGAGAGTAGCTAGGTAATACGCCGAGACTTCTAAAATGAACAGGAAAAAAAAAGAAAAAATTAAGCCCCTGGGAGTGTAGCGTGGTCGATAATCGCAAGATACCAGATGAGAGAAGTAAAGGGAAAGAAGAAAAAAGAGATGGCAGAGAGACGTTCAAAGGCAGCTTCAGCTTTAAGATTGTGTAGGGAATAAAATTTATATTCCTAGGAACGAATTGGCAATTTATGTATCTAATAAATAAAAGGCTATCATTTTCAGGAATAGTCTCAAGTGGGATAGTGAATTTTAGCTGTGTTTATTTCAACTGTATGTACTTTTCTTTTAATAGCTTTCACGTTAAAAGCTTACTGATTTAGGTTAAACGGGGCAATTTAGTTTTAACCAAGCTGTTACGTTTTTATTTTCCTACCTCTCCCTTAAATAGTCCAGTAAGTATTGTAATTGTGAAAATTTATTACATTATACGTTACAAAAAGTGAGGGGTTACTTGAAGAGTTCCCAGAATGTAAATCTTAACTGGTAGCCACAATGAGAGCTTCAAACCGGAAACTGGTTAAAGAGCTCGAATAGACGATTTCTTAAAGCCTGGGAAATAACGCCATTGCCATTCAAGCAGAGAAAATATCCATCCATGGTAGATGACCTATGTAGGTTTTGAAAGGAAGGAAAGGAAACTGCCTTGCTCATTCTTTGTAAGCGCGAAGGCTTGGCAGGAGTACAGTGTCTTGAGAAGGAAAAACGGAAGGCTACTACGTGAAGAAGTATGTATTTAGGTGTATAAGCCTGATAAAAAAGGATGAATCGGGATAACGAGCTCTAATTAAACGGAGAACCACTGTAGATCTGAAAATGTCACAGGGGGAATAGAGCTAAGAAAAAGCTACTTCATTTACAATCTACTTGAAGAGTGTTTGAAAATAACAATTGAGTGCTCTGACAAAAATATTGCAACAAGAAATGAGGCTGTTCAAAATCCACTGAAAATGCAGCGACATTTGATAAATAACTTCAGGGCTGAGCTGGAACAATGTGTTTAAGGGTAATCTACAAGCAAAATTCAAGTCCTGATCAAACAGAGCTAACATGTAGAGATTCAAACTCCATAGGCAATTCCACGAAATATGGTGAATGAATGGGCTGGGTAAAAGTGTGTGGATGTCAAAGTTATCTTCAAGAAATTTCCAAAATGCATTTTGTAATACTGCATTGTCTGTTTGCTAAATCTTTTTCAATATAGCATATTAGTCTGCCCCACCCTGTATACATGTATGTAGTATACGCACATTGACTATTCGCTTTAATTATTATTTCATACGAAAGTTTCAACTGTAATCTGAAATACGGCAACAGCAAATTCACACACACACACACACAAGCCAACACACAGTAATTAACCAAAAGTTTAACTTCCAACTCCTCCCCGTCCTCAGACAGCCAACTCCAGTACCCACTGCCACTCCGTATTATTCCCCTTCCCCACCTCCCTTCACCAAACACACATCACCAAATTTAGATACATAACGCTGATATAATTCATGAGAATTATCAACTTTATGTATATATATATATATATATATATATATATATATATATATATATATATATATATATATATATATATATGAGAAGCAGCAGAACGGATCTTCAACAACCATGGCAAAGTTTTAAAGTTTCTTCATCAAGAAAAGATTCAGGCAGAAGATAGATACGAAGGAACGAAAATGTTTCCAATATTCCCGAAGCGTGTTTATCTCAGCCTGTCTGATGTTGGAGGTTAGGTATAATTTTATATTTAGAAAAAGTTTCCATGTACAGATTGAGTGGAATTGTTTACTTTTTGAAGATATTATCTCATTTCAGTAATACCAAACTGGCTCTAGGTCAAGTAACTAATCTTCTTTTATACTTTTGATTAACTGAAGTAAAATACAAATCACTAGAGCTCGTCTAGAAGCATCTTCTTTTTTAAAACTATATTTCCAACCATTCTTTTTAGCATTAGAGTGCAGCCAGTTCGTCTTAGTTTCATTGAATATGAGTATTCCTCTAGGAAATTTGAAAATATATTTTTTTTTAAGTTTGACGTTTTATCTCTGTTGGCAGGTGACAAGGGTATCTCAGTGAGACCGTTCATTAGAAGTTTATTGGGTTCTGGTAAAAATAAAAGTTTTAAAATTGCGAGTCACATATAATCGATTGGGTTCGGTTCGATTAAAATATTTGTATTTCTGATATTTCCGATTATACAGGAAGTTGACATCTACTTTGTTATTTTAAATATAACACTACCATGTATATTTTTACATATTTCGATTTACCTATTCTTAAGGTTCATGAATACCTACTTTATTCAATCTGATCCAGCCGTTTTAAACATATTCAACTTTTTCAAAAAATATCACCGTAGCAGACATTTTTATTCAAAAAATCAGAGAACACTAGATTTTTCAGATATCAATTTAGGATTCAAACTATGTTTAGACAACATGTTGGAGTATGTTTTGCGGTCAAAAACGGTTATCTACATTGTGGGATTACTTTACTGTGGCACGTTAACTTTTTAAAATTTTAAAGAATCATAACAAGATTTTTTTATATGGCACCCACCCATATTCTATTGTTTAGTGGTCTTCAGCGTTTAATTTTACATCTTTTATACCCCATATGTCCTATACCTGAGATTGATAGCTTAGAAAATAATTGAGTTTTTTTTAATGCACACATATCTCGTTGATACTTATCTAGTATGCCACGGAAAATAAATGAGCATTCTCAATGAATAATAATTGTCTCAAAGTTATACGATAAAGTAATTAAGCTATTATCACAATAATGAAAATAATGAATAATGTCTATACAAATCAAGAAATTCTTAATTTATATTTTATACATGGAAAGTATGACAAAATTCTCACTAGAACGTGTAGACAGTTTAACGTGAGCTCTCTACATTTACCTTCGATGACCAAAGATAAATTTAGAAGAATTGGAGCAAATTTTGTGCGTTCTGGAAGAATATATAAGATTAAACTAAGTTAAATCTCATATTCCTGTATTGCCGCATTATTTTTACAATGGGGTCCAAGGAATTTTCTCACCTATCACATAATAATATCCGATTTAAATGAAATAAAGCCTTTATTATGCTCCAGGCCAAGTTATATCTACCCGTGGAAATCGTTTCGAAGATGTGCGCGAACAAACAAATAGACAGACAAACAATTTGAAAATAGTTAATTCCTTTCTCTTATCGGTCCCTCTCCATTTTTAATAAGTGCTGTTAAATGAAAGACACGCGAAACACTACTATCTTATTATACAGTATGTACTCGATTATCCGGACCAACTAGTAATACTCCGGATAATTGAATACGTTGAGAAAACTGATTTTTGTATGATAACTCTAGAAAAATAACATAAGTCACTCGCATATAGTAAGGTTAGATAAGGTAACTTGTAATATGGGTGTCTTTCTATGTTTAATACTTAGGGTATGGTTTTTATTAGAATAAACAAAAATCAGTATTTTATTTTTATACCATAACAACATCAACATAACAATTGATAATTGTCTAACCAAAACAAAGTTTTTCGAAGTTGCTTCACTTTCCATCAACGACTATTTATCTCACGCTCCTCTCAAAGGTTGAGAGGAACATGGCTCGAATAAAAATAATCCAATTCAAGCCGACATTCCTCGCGGCGTCCGTTTTGAACACTCTTTTAAATTGAAATCACGCAGAGTGACGCTGTTGGTCAGCTCTTAAAGCTAAAACGATACTTATGGCGGATCCGGATATCTGAAGTCCGGATAATCGGGTATACACAAGGCATTCTTAGCAATGTTATGTTTACTGTATGTAATAAACTTAAACAAATATCAATCAAACAATCGTTGTTCATCAATTCGGTTCTTTAATTTGTACAACATAAAATGTTTTCGTTCTAGTCGAGTTAACGGCGTTTCACACTGAGAATGCAGCGTGGTCGATTATAGGCAAAGTATTTTAAATGGGAAAAAGGCACACATTGTGGCCCTTCTGTAATTTCACCAGACATTCTCTTTGATATGACAGCGCAGTGGCAACGATGAGCTCCATACGACACCACACGGTATTCTCAGTCTGAAATGCACTATAGGTAGAAGATGTGAATGCACTAGCTAACAATGTCGTCAGGTTGCACGTATGGCGTATGTATTTATTCGCCAATTTAACCGGAAGCAACCACCACAACGTGAGCACAAGCTCACAATCACACCATATTGAATAATTTGAAGATTTAGTTATGGTGTCTCATATAATCGCAAACTGGATCCACATTTAATTATGTACTACTACACACACCTGTTTATTACTGTTGCTGCGTAAAGTGTACGCCTCGCGTCATCGTAATAAACACTACGCTGTTATTGTCAAATCTAGTGGGAGATATATAATCCCTGTGGTCTATTGAGATATTTTGTAGGGTAGGTATAGATATTAAGTTAAGTGAAGCACAAGATATTATTGTGCGGAAGTAGTAACATGAGAATAGTAACAGCAAAACACTATTATACATGGCATAACGACTTCTTGATGATATTGGTGAGACGGAGAGATAGTATTATTAGGAGGATTCAGAGGATATTTGTAACATATGTGAGTATGCTGAATAATATGATTTTAACTGCTGCATTTGCAAAGTAATTCGTAGGAAACTTTCTAAGACAGTAAGTTTGCTCGTTAATAGAAGTACATAATTAGTTCGGTTTATTAAGAGTGTTTGTGAAGTTCTAGTTATATTCGACAGTAAATCTAAACTATAGTATATCTAAGTATAACACATAGACTAAAGCTTATACCCAATACATGTACTAAAACTTCGCATGAACTGTGCGTTTTTAATCATGTGTGTAACAATAAAAAAAAATTCTTCAATACATAAACTTGTTCATAGTTTACCATTTGTTATAACTCGACTGCACCGGGCGACTGCCCCGGTCTAACTCCTCTCCGATATACAGGCAAGCCCCTCCATCTCGAATCTTCAAGAGACATCTTCCAACGTCATGCGATCTAGCGCGGACTCACTAGATGCTTCGGGATATTATCTTGACCCTGGCATCCATCGCTGACCAATAGTAGCATGCACCACACTCACACCACCCGGGCCCCACCAACAACTCGCCAAGGTGCTCCGCCCTCTGACGAATCGCACATGCCTTGATAATGGCGTCGACCAAAGTTCGTAAAAGTATAAACATAGTTTTATTCACAACACCCTGTGTTAAGGTATTGAAATTCTACAAAATCAAGGATCGGTCTGCTATTTACGGCTGACCTACCACTCTTCCTACCACACACGCAAACAAATGTGTATGTGCAAATGGTGTCCTAATCTTATGGGACACTTGGATAAATTGGAGGCAATTCAAAGATCAGCTACTCGACTTCAACCGCCCCAGCTACGACCAACGACTCAGAATATTCGACTCTGTTGTCTCATATAGACGCCATATTGGATTGTAAATCAGTGAAGAAAGTAAAAGTCTTCTCGAATTGAAAAAATAGCAGCTTCTACTATTTTTCTCCGTCTGTACCTACCTTCATCTTCAATGAAGGAGATTTTTTTTATCCCAAAATGCAATCGGAGAAAATACTTTTTAAGCACATTCTTTTAAATTGGTAATAGACCTGAACTACATTCTTGAATATCGTTGCATATATCCATAAATGAAGGATCAACAAAGCAACGAGTTGATATTCCGTTTCCACTGTTTGTCATTTTGAAAATCAAGTAGCCGTGAACAATTAAAAATGTTTGAAACTGAAATAAATATCTATAAGGCAGTACCTATTAGTATATAAAACGAATTATATACCTAAAAGGAACTAGTACCAGTCCAACTTATAGTCACCAGTAAACTTGGTTGAATCTGTTTTTATTTTCTCGACCTGTTTGTCTGTTTTTCAGGAAGAACCATTTCGCTAGGGTAGATATTAGTTGAGAGTATTCAAAAAAAGATCCTGCAATGCTTCTTTAACATTCCATGAATTAGACTTTTGCTCAAATTTTGCCGATTGCTTGAGCTTAAATTTTCTTGTCGAAATTTATATGTTCAATGATTATTATAAATTTTCAATGAATTTTAAAATTTCAGAAGAAAATATTTCAAGTAAATTTAAAGTGCGGCAACCCTGTGTTTCGTTATCCCTTCTAAAATACATTGCCTATAACCGGCAACACTGCATTCTCAATGTGAAACGCAGTATAGATAAAATTGTTTTATTCCACAGCCTTCCTCAAAAAGGCAATATTACAGTTCTGCTTCCTTTATAAACACCACAAACAAATTGGATACTTTACTTCACATGTCTATTTCTTCTCACCAATACTAGGCTTAAGCTCGCGGTCTTCTATATAATGGAAAATTTACCGAAACCCATTACAGCATTTAGAAGATGAAGGAGAAAAGAACAAAAAACAAGATCCTCTGTTCGATTTCACACACATGAGCAAGAACGAGACGCTCTTGGATTGTTTTCCAACATTTTCGAACATTCTGCCTGCCAAACACTCATCGTTTTTGCACTTATCCTGTCGACATACGTGTGTGCGGGCTCGATAGAAGCCACCCCATTGCCACCGCCCCCGATCTTCATCCGCTTTTAATTGGCACAAAAGGATTTGAACGAATGTATAGAGATGGAATAACATATATCCTACCAGCACAAAGGCTTACGGTGAAATAAATGAATTCCCATTATACCAATGCTAACAATATGTAAATGATTAAAAGGAAATTTCCAATGGATTTGTGCCTTGTAATTGAAACAAAAATTTCAAAAACTGAATCCTGGAAAATACCTCATTAATGAGCAAAGAAATAAAAAAAACCTAAGGCTAAAGCAACAAGGTGGTCTCTTTCAAAATACATGAGCCGCATTCAGAATATATTCATTAGATGTACGGAACGAGTCATTTTGCCAAACTATCACGTGACAGGTGAAATGATCACTTTCTTCTTTTTCCATCCAGTGGGCAGATTCTAGCACCATCTGTTTCTTCGACAATTAATTAATTTTGTTGAAAATTTACAGTTGGATAGTCGTCACATTATTTTCTTAGTGCCATGCAAAAAAGTCTGGGACAATGGTACAAATTTTCCAGAATAGATACCCGAACCTAATGGAATTTTGAAATTAGTAAACGAATCGACCGCATGTACAGATGTACAGGATCTCTCCTCAAACATAAACAGCTTCTGCTGGTTTTATTATAAATATATATAAAAACACGCAAACAAATATATATTGTCAAAAAAGGTTATAATCTGGTAACATGATATATGTAACCCTAAAATTATTAAAACTCTATATAACTGCAGTTATTATTAATGCATTTTCTATAATCATCATCAAATTTATTAATAGAGTTAACAATAAAATGGTATTTCTCTTCATTTAAAGTATTTATGGCGTTTGTAATTTTATTTACTAAGTCTTCCAGTGTCCATCTTCATTCTTTATATATACTTCAGCTTTCAAGTAGCCCCATAAGAAAGCATCGAGAGACGTTAAATCGGGACTATTGGCTGGCCATTCAATACCTCCATTCCTTCCAATCCATATTTCACACTTTTCATCTTCAGTGCAAACCATTTTATGGGCATCAACAAAGAAAAATTATTATTATTTGCCAGTTTATTTGTTGTGTCCATGGCTACACATGGCTAATGCCATATATTATTTTGTGAATGCTTTATTACTAAATATATCAAGAAACTACTGAAACAAATATGGCTAAACTGTATATATTCGAAGAGAGGATTGTAAGCGCTATCATCCTGGAACATAATATATAGGACATTCCATTAAAAAAAACGCAAGTTTGGTTCACCAGATGTTTGTGATTCACCTTGTAAGAGCAATCACAATTTTTCCTGGTGGATCAGGATAAACCCTACAGTTTTTTCCATCTCGTATAATACAATCAGCAGACGCTGTTTAATTTTGAGGTGAGAACCTGTACAAAATAATATTGGTGACAGTTCTTTTTGATTTTTTCTACCAAACATTAAGAATGGATCCCCTATAGCCTGTAGGAGAATTACACTATATGTTACGCTATTTATCACAAAATTGATGTCATACAAATTTGCCAGCGACTGAAATGATTAAGGACTCAAGAGGTAATTCATGGAAGGAGGAAAAAAGTTTTGCATAACCATCTCAAAAGCATGAGGATATAGTCGAGCTCCAAGAGTCATTGATGTCCATAAATACCGAGGAGGCATATTCTCTCTCTTTCTCTCTCTCTCTCTCCATAAGAGAGAAGGCATGTTGTTATCCTCAGGTCAATTTCAGCATTTTCTCTGACATTCCTTGCAGCCTTTCTCCATGCGAAATATGTTGAATATGAGCCTATTTAGATCCCTTTCCTAGTGGTGGGGCTATATCTACGTTGTATGTGTGCCGCGCCGTCCTCTCCCCTCATTTTGTTATTGCACATCCCTTCGTTTATGCACAATTTTCTATTGCTCTACGATCGTCCTCGTCGCCCATACGACATGGCGGCGCATATATGAATTTTTAAAAGGATATTGGTTCTTTATACACACGTATTTTGAATCCTCTATCTATATATATACAGGGTGGCCCATCAAAAACAGTTCAGCAAGGTACGTAACAATTAAGAACAATTTTTAAATTTTAGCTATGCGGCGCCGAGAAATTGGGTTTAAAAAAATGTAATTTTATTATGTTATTATATTTATATTACATGTTAATAAATGTTGAAAATGTCCGCCATCCACCACCATACAATAGTTTAACAACTGTTCAAAGTGTTCTCTGACATTGTGAAGAACATCTGGTGTAATTTCAACATTTAACAAAATAACAAGTAAGTATTACTCAATAGAATCACATTTTTTAAAACGCAATTTTTCGACGGTGCTTGACTCAAATTTAAAAAACGACACGCCATTTTAAATAGAATTTAATTTCCTTTAAAAAGATGTAAGACAACATTAAACTTCCCATTTGAAAAAATACGGACGTTTGCCATCACCGCTGGGGGGTTGAGGTTACAGCGATGAAATTATTGGTAAAACGTGTCCCCCTAAAACCAAAAGTTGACGGGTCCAAGGTTTTTTTTGTAATTGTTACATACAAAGCCGTAAACCTTGCTGAACTGTTTTAGATGGGCCACCCTGTATATGTATATACCAACTTTGTATTATAGAATATGCAGATGGGTGACCTGTCTAGGTACGTCCTACGTGTACAGCATTCTATATTATATATTCTATGTTGTATATTGAAATGAAAAATTTCGAACACTAATGCCATGCCTAGAGGTAGATATGCTATTGGAATTGAACATTTTGCATACAAAGGAGTTTTGGATACTTATAGTAATCAGTTATCAATAAAATGAACGTTTCAAAACCGGAGGAATGAATATTTTGAATTTTATTTTTTTTACAGTGAGTTAGCAAAAGAGATGCTCATCGGGCTAGTCAATCTTTCTCCGCTTCTGATATTCACGACTTACCTCAGGGCTCGCTCTGTTCATCAGTATAGGAACAGTTGAGTAAGGATGTACAGTGCATCCCCCTTTTGGTTGAGACAGCCATGTATCTCGGTTGTTGTTGAAGATAGAACCTTGCGGTTTTCATGGTCCTGTGTCACTTTTTTGTGAAAATCAAGATGGCCTAAACAGATTTTGCCTAACTTCTTTTGTTCATTAGTTCATAAGTTGTTCAGGGCGTTTTTGAAAATTCACAATTTTGGACACCCCACAGATCTACGAGGTTTCTCAGCAATAATATCAAATTGAAAACTTATTCCATAGAGAATTTTATACAGAATCCAGTGGCGTAGGCAATTTAGGTTGGTACAGGTATTGTTATATAAGTTTTGATCTATTACAAATTTACAATATTGGACAAGATATTCAGGTACCAAACTATTCAACAGTTTATAGATACATGAAGAGAAAGTAGGCGATATAAGTTTATTTACACTGATTCTGTGAAATAACAAAATGCAAAAATTTTTTTTTCAAAAATTCTCGAATACGAAGAATGATACTTAAAATTTCTTTGTAGCATATTAATTCCCATCACATTTTGAAACTTTGACCCAAGTTAACCTTCTTCGTAGCTCTCATGGTTTACGAGATCCCAATGGTGAGCATTGAATCTGAATAACCCTATATGCAGATGGAATATTAAACATTTCAATTCATGTTTTTTAACGTACAATGTTTCATTAGATAAGGATCATATTCTAGAGATGAAAATTCAAATCATGAAATGTAAAAGAAAACTTTGTAAAATTGGATGGGGTCTGGATACCACAATAATTAAAAGTTAAGAAATTTCAAGATGTCACCAATTCGATAAATCCATGTTCACTTTCTTCAGGGACACCTACGGAAAAACCTAATAAAATCAGCATGAAATAATTCCTAGAAAACTGTCAAGGACATAGGAAAGGTTAAAGGCAAGAAGTACTTTGATTTATATTACAAAGATCATCCCAAACCATGCTTCTGCCATAGACCTACAGGAACCTCTCAAAGAAATTGATTTTGTTGAAGAGCCAACCAGTACAACATAGCTGTATCCTTTGGTCGGCTTGGGATAATGGAAGATACGGGATAAAACAATGAAAACCTAAATCACAGTCTGTGTTAATAATTTGAACTGTACAATTCAAAAAGAATGCTTATTAAATAATTAAAGAAGATGTTTCTGTTTATTCCAATGAATGTCAAGAGACCCAGTATACCTGCAGATAGATCCTGCAGTTTTTTGATAATTATGAAGTGAACATTTGAATATAATCAATTGTAATTGTTATAGTGTATGTAGTTTAGCTGGAATAAGTCTAATTAAAGATTTAAGGGGCTCAAATAAATTTAAACAAATTGATTAATTAATGTGAGTCTAAGTCTACTGTATGAATAAGTTTTAGCTATACTGTTCGTAGCTAATCAGTTTATAACATTTGTCATTCAGATTTATGCTAACAATCCTTAATATTGAATAAGGCACCTTTTTAAAATTGAGTTAATTTGAGATAGGCACAGGATACCGAAATCATTGTACTGTTCAAACATCAGGTATATTAGTGGAAATTTATTATTAAGTTTTAATTTTGATAAACTATGGATTTCAAAAGTAATAGTTACAACAAGATCTTGTTCTTAATCACATGAAATTTGGAAATGGAGAAAAGTAGGTAAACTCGAGTTTTTTGCCGCATTCTTTCCAATGATCTATGCGCGGTAAACAAACTTAAATTTTCCAATTTCTCTTTTCAGTGGTTGAGAATTGAGCTTCCTCCTCCTAGGTCCTTATCAAAACTAATTTAACGTCATCTTCTCATCAGAAATGTTCCCCTCTATTCAATCTTCTATCGCTTCAATATAATATACATAATATATATATACTGATAACATTGACGTCAATTCCATTAAAAACGAGACCACGTCGACAGAGTGCTCGGTTGCTGCTCCTTATTACCCGTCGCATCGTAGAGCCATTGCCATACATATTCCTTAAGGATATTGGTAGGACGTGCTCGGGTCAGGTAATGGGGTGGGGGGTTTTCTTCTCTGTGTATGTGTGTGTGTGAGATGCGCGAGATGTGGTCCCCGAACTTATCAACATACCATAATTGGTTTTCGAACTGTGTGTGGGTGAGGATTGTTTCCATCAAAAGTAAAGTTATATTCATGAAAGTATATATGCATGCTGCATTTTAATGAGATTTTGCACTTGATGGAGAAATGTAATATTATTAGGTATCATCTTTGTTGAAAGATAGGCAGGTAGCGCATACGCTAAGGGGTATACCTAGTTTGGCATTGTCTTTGATTGGATATACGAGGAGGTATTCAGAGACGCAATCTCGTCAAAGATATTGAAATTGGATTATTATTTTTGATGTCGTCAGCTCAATTTTCTTCCAATATCATGAATATTTTATTAGTTGTGCGAGCGAGACAGTCATAAAGACAATTCCAAGAGAATCAACATTTGCTCATCTCTTATAAACATTACTTTGGTTGTTTAACGATTACATAAGTTCAAATTTTAGAGATATCACCTGTAAAAAGTTTTTCATCTATAATTATTGGTAATAGAATAAGATTGACGAGGTACTCTATCTCAGGAACTAATAGTCGTAGAAGTTTATGAAATAATCCTTTAGAAGAAATCGACCAAGGAAAATTGCTGAAAATATTTTTTTTAATTCATACGTCCACCGCTAGGTGGCCTAATAGCCTTTGATCTTCTATAAAACGCGAATCTTTCGATGAATTTCCAATATAAGGCGGAGGGGTTGCTGAACTTTTTGGACTATAAGTGTCTATAATTTAAGTTTGACTTAACGGAATTTTGTTAACAATGTCTGGTTCTGGTCGCTTTCGCTAGAGACGGGCTTTATAAAGTTAACGGTTTTTTTTTTAAATTTTGTTCCGAATTCGCAAATGGAACTGTATAACTATATTATTATTAGATTCGGAAAGTAGATCAAGTTTTCAACACATTATGTCTGAACGGCATGACCAGATCTTCATTCGTTCAAAAGTTATGGCTTAAAGAATATTTTATTAACGAATTTATTAAAAAACTAAATAGGTAATTGAGTTTTTTTTAAGTTTCGTAGTCAATCATGCCATGGACATATAAAAAAACAGTTTAAAGCTTAGTTCTCATTCTGATATAAATATCTAGGGACCGAGCTTTGCTTGGGATTTAAGATTTAAGATGAGTCTAACAGAGTTACTAAGGATATTTAAACTTATAAAAAATGTGCATATTTCTGGTTAAAATGTATTGCGATCGGTAATATGATAATAATAATCGAAATAAATATGAATGTGAATATGAATGAGAAATATACCAGAGCTCAGCTGTATCACCAATCCACTTCTCGACCCCCAAACACTATACATACTGAAAGTTTTATCCGCGGAGCAATTCTTGAAATAGTGTGGACCTCGAGGGTCACACCGTTTAAATATGAAAGTATCGTCAATCCATTTGTCGACTCCGAAAACCACTTTTTGCTAGTTTTTACCAAAATCCGCTAACCCTTCCTTGAAATAGCTAATGTGTACCTTAAGGCCTTAAGAGTCGCAATATATTAGAATGTACAAATTTTCATTGAAAATTTCCGATAAAATTATTAGAAACTCATATTAAGATCATTTATTTTAAGTAAATGGGTTTTGTTAAAAAAAACTCAAAGCTGATCAGAATTCGAACCGAGGAACTCTAGGTTAATACACGAAAGCTTAACCATAGGACTATTTTTGCCTTATGATGTTACTGGTTCATACTGGTATCACACATATAATCAGTAGAACTCGTAAAATGAGAATATTAATTGCTGAAAACGATTTTTCTCTCGAAATCGATCGAACAGATTCCGAGATTGCATCCAAAATTACCTATTTATAATTCAGTCAAAAATCAAAAGCTCATCTACGTTGCCTGCGAGTAGATATTGAAATTCAAAAATATTCGATTTCTTAGAAGGCCGTGAAAAGACTTTTTGGACAGTTCCTAGGGAACCGGCGGTTTTACACAAATAGATAGTTTATTCTTTGAGATTCAAATTTGTAAAATGCCAATTTCGTATCCCTATTTTCTGAAATGTTGAAATGGATCTAACCTCGCTTTAAAAGTTTCACCTGAAAAATTTAAAAATCAATTACTCATATACCTGTTTTATTTCTTTAATAGATTCGTTAATAAAATATTCTTTAAGCAATAACTTTTGAATGAATGAAGATATCGGCATGCAGTGTGGACAGATTTTGTTGCAAATTTGATGTACTTTCGAAATCTAATAAAATATACATACGTTTTTTTTGTGATTTCGTAGCAAAATTTAAAAAAAACAGTTTATTTTATAGAGCCCCGTAGCGAAGACGGCCAGAACCAAAATGGCGTGGAAGGTTTTATATTATATTCACAAAGCCTTCCTCTCTTGAACCAGACCTCGTTAACAAAATTCCGTTAAGTTAAACTTAAGTTATAGACACATTAAAAAGTGTAGCAACCCCACCCGCCTTTATTTTACATCCTACAATAAAAAATCATATACCGAAAAGATGGACAATTATGGTGGCATTAACGAGATGGTATTCATTTCTAAACTTATGCCGGAAAATGTTCGAAAAAATCGTATTTTATACATATAAAATCGAAGCTATTATGCCCCCTAGGGGTGGACGTATGAATTTAAAAAATATTTCCAGCCGTTTTCCTTGGTCGATATCCTCTGAAGAATTTTTTCCTGAGAAACAGTACCCCGTCACCCTTATTGAATCACCCGCTACAGTTTCGTCCAAGTACTCAGGCTGGAAATTAATGAGTTTATGTTCAAATATAGCACTTTTTCATTGAAATTTATCTAGAGGTTTTGGCTAGCAGAAAATAAATGTGTAGAAAACATAGACTCGTTGAATTTCACTTAGGCCTGTAAAAACTGGAGTTCTGAATAGGTTATACCAGCAAAAAACATAAATGTGAAAGGAAGTGAAGTTCTAAACAAAAAAACGGCAATCTTGGTACTTGACTAATAAAGTAAGTGAGATCTAACTGGATACCCAGTGCTTTAGAAATTCTTTAAATCATAGCATAGCGTTCGTCAGTTGCTTTAGAAATAAATTTGGCTGTTGGAAGAAAGGTAGTTGAAATATTATAACGCTGACATTTGAGAGAAATCTATCTTAAATATATTTACGCAATAGCTATCTTAAATTTAAAAAGTCATTAGAAGAAGGGTTTAAATAGAAATGGACGGAATCGAGTGTTATTCTTTCAACTCCCAAATTTTATTTAATATATCCACTTCTTTAAAAGCATATCTAATATATAAAATAATTCCTAAATAACTGCTTCTCTCTTAGACGTATTTTTTACACAATAGCCTAATTAAGATTCTAGTCCCCTTTTTGGATGCCCGCTAAGAAAATCCGAACCACCATAAAAAACTGTACAAGTCTAAAAAGAAATCAATTACCAAAAATGGTAGAATAAACAATGATATCTTGTATTTGAAATCTTAATTGGAAGTCTATACTTTCGAACAAAAAAGGCAACAAACAAAAGATTCGGTTTGAAGACATAATTACAGAACACAAAAAAATAAAATATAACGCTGAAGAGCCATGTAAAATAAACAATACGCTTTTCGAATAACAATGGATTTTAACTGAACCTTTCGAAAGTGAAGTTTGATTATAATAAAAGTGTTTGAATATTTTAGATTGAGTGTAGAAAGGAAGATATAATAGTTTAAAGGTCTGTCCAATGTTTTGAAATATAATTTTAGTATTTTGTGAGTATTTATACATTTATACATAGGAGGTATACAATTCGACTGTATGAGTATGGTGAATTAGTGGACAAACTTGAAATTTTGATATATTATGGGTTATCATTTTAAATTAAACTAAATAAAAAAATATGGTATACGTGGTCGAAGTGTATTGTGAGTTGCATAACGAACTCAATTGCAATGTGAAGTCAACGAATCAGGGCTGTCAGATTGTGTTATTCGTGAATGACAACCCTGGTCAAACGCAAATTTAAATATTGTGACTAGTGTATACAAAGTTACCTATGTGATTATTTTGAGGGGTACATTTAAATTCGCACTTTTCATAGTGTATTAATGCATCTACATTTCGAATCTGAAATCCACTTTTGTGAGAGGACAGCATTCTCTGCATTTTGTCTTAATGGTAATGTAATATTACAGACATTAAGTCTAAACATTACAATGCATTGTGTTATAGAATAAATAGTTATCTGTCATTGTGTTTTTAGGTAAATTTATTATAGAAATGTACCTATTGCAATCGTTCACATGTTATAGGTCTATAAGTTAGTCCAAAAAAACATTTGGTTCAAAAGTTTATATATATATATATATATATATATATATATATATATATATATATATATATATATATATATATATATATATATATATATATATATATGGGATATTACGAAATTTGTTAACACGATAGAGGTCGAAGTTTTGAAGTTATCAAGTTCAAATTTGCTACAAAAATCAATCACTCAAATATCTCGGTCCAGTTCGTTATTGGGCAATATCGGGTAACTAGTTTCAAAATGGCGACCATTGAAACATTTAAAAAAAATATCAAAAAAGAGCCGTAGTGTAAATATCATCAAAAATAATTATGTTATAGATATAATCAGTACCTACAACTTTTGCTCAAAGCAATTTTCCATAAAATGCACAGATAAAAAAATGAAAATTAATCAAGGAAAAATAAGAAATATTGATAAAACATGAACACTCAATATAAATTTGATGTAATTGTACATTTTCTGGAGATCTTAATATAGACCCTGATTAAAAAAATATATAGTATATTTATTGAAAAGAAATAGGCAAAACGCGAACCCTGTCTGCTTTATATTTTACAGCCAAAACATAAACCTCTAACCGCAAGGCTATGACACATACAGCAAATTTATTTAATAACATGTAGGTATACCAATGAAAAGGTTGTTCAAATTTCAATTCAATGAATTTTGAAAAATTTACCTTTCCGCTGAATATAGGCTGTCGGGATTTTTCATATGTATTGTAAGGAATTAGGTAAACAACACACGCTAATGCGGTTTTGTACAAGCTTACAACTGACGTAATAGAACAAAATTTACAAAAATTATATGAAATTATTATATCTTTGACAAAAAAAACCTTAATAACGTTTGTATCTAAAAAAATATGAATTACGGTCAAATTTCGACCACAATGACGACCACTAGTTCATAAACTTACTTAACTATAACTATATGTGACAATATAAGATTTTATACTTGATATCGCAATAGAACGGGTTTTTATTAAATTGAATTTTTATCGTATGTTGTCAAGATGAATAAAAATCAAAATCCAAGATGACACCTTTCCTGGACTGGATATCATTATATTAGTTGCTTTCGTTGGTTGAAGCACTTGGGAAAATTACACTTACAAGAAAGTGAAATTTCATGTGTTTATACTGTGTGCTGTAATAATCCTGGTGAGAACCTTTTTGCCATATTACGTAGTAGTAAAAGAAATCGAAAAAAAAACAGGCTCGCAATTATTTCAGAGTGGTATTCTAGACGGCGTCACGCGTCACTCACATATTTTATGTTCTGTGCAAATAAATAGGTACTTACATGGAGTATTTATGTATGTAAGTAGGTAGTATATAGTGTCAGCAGGTTACTTTCCTACCGCTTCCCGAAGTAGCTATATCTAAAGAAAGCATTATAGGAATGAGTCAAATTATTAGTATATGGCTTTCAACTTTCAATAGATCGTTATGTTTTAATGCCTTCTAGAGTTCAAAAACGTCAATGGGTATATGCGATGTTAAGTTCGGGATTATCTGAATCAATTATGTGGCTTTTTATAACGTTATTAGTCGACACGACTGTTGCATAAGAAGGTCACATTAGCTGCTGCGCAATGTCAATAAAACTAAATTATTTGATGAGTTAGTGCCTACAGCAATAAACTACAACGGCACAACTTCAAAAGTACCAGCACTAATAAAATTAATATTATTTTGTATTTTTCAGTGCAACAATAACGTCGGTCCAATGTTTTTTTAAAATATTTATTATTGAACAACATTTAATTTACAGTAGTATAAAATGTCCAATGTCGATGTTCTAGAAAGGCACAAAATATTTCACTGCCTACGTTAGAAAAACATCAAGTAAGCCAGCGAGGATATCCTATAGCTTATGAGGAAGGGAGAGGCGACATTATGACTCCATGGACACTTGACACTTCAATCAAGTCCAACATATCACTAAATCAAATCAAATAGATTGTGCAAAACATCAACTTTGTTGACATCATATCTTGCGAGCGTTTGTAGTAAGGTTTTCCCTTCCATTTGGCGTGTAGTCTCCGTCCTAGCGTGTAATCTTGTTTGGGAAATTTAATCAGTGGAATAGCATGTACTGGGGGCTACCCCCCTCACTCAGCCAATATCTCTAAAAGAAAATCTATCAGACAAGAGAGCTCCAAACTTTCACATATATAAAAGAAGTTTTTTCACCATACGCGACTCATATCTATACCTACCTCCATCTCTCTATATCTCTTTTGGTTGGCTTGTTTGTGAGCATCTTTCCAATTTTTCCGCGTGATTTCACATTCTTGTTTGCCACAGTTTCGGTCAATTCTTTTCGTTCCCGTGTTATATCGCGTATAGAGCTATTCAAGATATTTGAGACAAGTGTCCATACCAGGTATTAAACGAATAGAGGATCATTGAAAATAAACCAATGCACCTAGAGATATAAATTAAAATATTGCTGCTTCTTACCAAAAATAGCTATTTTGAAAAAAAATGGTTACTTAATTACTCCAAGGGGAGTTTTAAAAATAGGCTTAGGTCCATAGGAAACAAACCTTTAGATTCTCTTGTATAATAACTAAAACGATAGAATTAAAATACTCGATAAGATGATAGATGAAATGAGTCATTTTTAAAGCTGGACTAAATTTTTTAAAAAAGATGAGACTTCTACCAGATGTTGTTAACTTGTTGCGTTTTTTTTTAGTGAATTTTATAATTATTTACCTTCGAAAACTACTTATTGCTATTGACTTTAGGAAATTTTAGTAGTTTTGGAATGTTCGATAAATATTGAGTCAGTATCCAGTAGCGGGCCAGATAGTAAATTCGGGCCAGATGTGCCGGATACCGGATATCCGTTTCATGTCTAGTCTACGTCTGAAAATAATCAAGGTAAATAAATTATGATATACTTTTACCAAAATATGTCAAGATCGACAATAAACGTAAACTTCCTGACAATAATGGATTATAGAAAAGTATACACTCATCAATCTCTGTCTCAAATATCTTGTATAGCAGTATACCAACTTCTCTACCAATTCACGTACAGATATACCGGATGTGGAAAGTTCGCAATCGCTTGCTGAATTATCCAGCAACCACATACCTAAAATATATATATTTATGTAGGTATTCTTTTGGTATAATATAATCCGACGAATTCTCCGCAATTTTACCCATGAACAGTTCTTATTTACGAGTACATCGAAAGAGTAAATAATCTATTCAGCGGATGAGAGATAGATGATTGAGAGATGTAGCTCTACCCAAACATGTAATCAATATTTCCTATTCGATGTTCGACGGAAAAGGATGCTTCTCAGAGACCCATTTCAACTAATCCAATCATGTCTTAAATAGACTTCTATTAAAAAACTATTCATTTGAGCCCTTCGAGAAAAACAGCAGATCTTATTCTCTATCCTCTTAAGTATAGTGATATAATAAAGGGGTTTATTCCCGACAGCTTCGGGTTCTGAATCAATCAAATTTATATAGTGCCGTAAATAGAAACTGGCTACTATTAAGATCGCGAAATCCTTCTTGAAGATTTTCGGAAAAGTAAACCAATTATTTAATAATTCACAGTCCTCTACCTACTGAAAGACACTTTCTTAATAACCTGACTCCAAACTACTTTATCTTTTCTAAGAGAGGTGTTGCTTAGCCTCCCCATTCACCAGACAACTTAATTAATAGTAAATTCATACGCTTTTACTCTACTGAAAGAAACTCTCTCGATGACCTGACTGCAAACCACGAGATTTCTTGTATTGCATGGCCTCCCCGTTCGCCAGATCTGACCTCGTGTGAGTTGTGTTTGCGTTTTCGGAAAATTGAAGCCTTAATGTACGCATTGATCCGACAAGATGTGGTTTGCATATTAATCATAAAGCTAATGCTGCACTGTTATTTCTATAATATTTTCTTTGATTAGTTAAAGGTTGTTTAAAAGAAATTTTAATGTTACTCTCTTCTTGTTATAGCCCTTACAAAATCGTTCTATATTTTTCCTCAACACTTTCATCATACAGGGTGATCAAATTATAATCCGGAGTTTCATGTCTCTGTTGTTGCTGCGCAGAAAAAATATTTTGAGTGCAAGGTAAAATTATTTTTTAATACCTGTATAGCGTGATTTATAAGATTACAGTGTTCTTTATGAAATGCCCTATATATTATCTTGAACTTCAATTTCGTACTAATCTTTCCCATACCAGCATTACTGTCATTATTATACTTCTGTTACACAATCTACGGTTTTATCTACTAAGTATTTTATACTCAGTGTTTGTTTTCAAGTCGTCAATTGAAACAGAGCAGGCATCTCAAAACTTAAAAACTATGATATTTATGTACTGGGAATATTTAACGAAAGTAAAAATATTTTGTAAGAGGTTTTTGGGAAAAAATACAGAGTGTTCCATTTAAAATAACCGAGAAAAATCGTGGGCGTGAGCTTTGAGTCAACATGTGTACAAAATGGAAGCTATCAAATCAATGATGAGTTGAAGCAAAACTATGGATTATTTGCAATTCCTTAGGGCTTGATATAATAACCCTCAGGTGTAGATTTTGATTAATATAGAGTGACGAACCCATTATGTTTTTCTCATAAAAGTGGCCATTTTATCTTGAAAAGAACCTAGTAAAACCCTATATTGCTCGAATGGGGCAAATAATTTTAAAATGTGAATCTTCACCATATCTCTAAATTTCATTGATTTTTGCAAGTATGAGGACAACAGAGATAACAAACTTCAGAGTATAATTTGATCACTCTGTATATAAGAAATATACTATTGCGATAACTATCTACCCTATTATGCTTTTCAGTGCTCATTATCCACTATTGATTAAGTCCATTAATAGTCCTATCATATTACAGAAGGTCGGTTCAGTACATATTGATATGTCCATTATAATATTATCATTAACAGTGTCACTGTCACTAACAGGGCCTAAAAAACTTGTTATTCCATACGCACTTGATAGAGCAGCAAAAACGTACAACTATGCCATTTAATTGCATCAGAACCAGACAAAAGTGTTTATTGTATGAATATTAATTATGTCCATCAAATGTACCCAAAAAAACTGTTATAATTGTGCTGTGTAACAGATTTGTATCTATTGTTAATTTATATTAATAACTGCATGTGAAAGCTCAATCAATAAATTGGATTTAATTATTAACATTCAATATTAGCTCAAGAGCATAAATAGTCAGTTTGATAAAAAAGGGAGATGAAATATGATCATTTCAATAAAAACTGAATAGATTAAATGATCTTTTTAATTCGAATTTAACTATAGTCCATTTCAAAAAGAGAAAGAGAAATTGAATTATGATAATGAAAGAATCGCTATTTTTGACCGAGTTCCCAAATGGATTTTGATATTTTTTGTTCATTTGTTAGAGGAGTATTGAGAATTGGTCCCATTGAAAAAACTTATATATACAGAATGTTTCATAATATATGCGCAGGACTTGAGGATGTGATAGCTGGTCCAAAAATATAAAAACAGTTTATATTAACTCTAAAATGCATTATTTTCGAGATACAGTGTGTTGAATTTAAAAAAAACGTTATTTGTGAATATCTCCGGAACCGTTTATCGTACAAAAAAAGGCTTTTGTAAACATTTTCCACTCATAGTAAGCTAAGTTTTGAGTCAGAAAATAATTTTTGCTAAGTCATAATTGGTGAAGATTTTGAAGGAGTAGTGGTTGTTTTTCTCCCCAATTTCTACGCCATTGGAAAAAGTACGGTTTAAAGGCGCCCATTTGAACCGTCAATGTTTTCTACACAAAAAAGTACTCTTGGACGTGAGCTCTAAAGTCGACCGTTTTCGAGATAAAAATAACGGTCAATTTTTTGAAATATTTTTTTATTTACTAATTAAACAACATTTATATAAACGTTAGAAGAAGCAACAAAAGTTAAAATTAACCGTGTTTTTTCAACATAAAAGTTGATTTTTTTCGAAAACGGTCGACTTCAGAGCTCATGACCAAGAGTACCTTTCTGTATAAAAAACATTGGCGGTTCAAATGGTTCAAAACCGTAATTTTTCCATTGGCGTAGAAATTGGGGAGAAAAACAACCACTACTCCTTCAAAATCTTCATCAATTATGACTTAACAAAAATGTTTTTCTGACTTAAAACTTAGCTTATTATGAGTGGAAAATCTTACAAAAGCTTTTTTCTGTACAATAAACGGTTCCAGAGATATTCACAAAGAACGAATATTTTTTTCAGTTTCACCACCTTGTATCTCGAAAATTGTGCATTTTAGAGGGTAAGTTAATTATAAACTTTTTTTCATATTTTTGGATGAGCTATCACATCCTCAAGTCCTGCGCATATATTATGAAACACCCTATATATTAGTCATGCCCTACCCCACAAAACCTTTCCTCAAATGGAGTGGTGGGGGCAATTTTTTCTGTAAACTGAAAATCCATTACGGCAGAATTTAAAAAAACTCCATATGTGGAAACGTTTAAATTAGACATTTTTAAAATAATCATAGGTTTCCGCATTACAGTCTGAAATACGTGTTTGAGCTATGTGGCAGGAGCAAATTTTTCCGAGAATCGAAAATTCAAGGTTGGAAAATTAGAAAGTGAACTATATCCAACGTTTAAAAACAATTATAGGTTTTCGAGTTAGAGATATAGTAAATACTAAAATATGTGTTTACGCCAATTAGATGGAGCAATTTTTTTTGAACATCAAAAAATTCGGGATGGCCAGATTAAAAGAAAAGACCATATCCAGCAACATTTGATCTGGATATTTTTCAAAAAAATCATAGGTTTCCGAGTTACAGAAAAGGTTAGCTCTGAAATATGTGTAGTTCCGCGATGTTTTGAAATCTCTGAATAAGTATGAGTAACGCATTATCGTCTTTGGTGAACGTTGAATGTCTTTGATGACTATTGTTACACTCAAAGTTGTGAAATTAATATATTTACAAAAAATAAGACCGACTATATTAGTCGGTAGGTACACTGAAAAATACCAAATAATATTAATTCTATTGGTTCTCGTAGTTTCGAAGTAAGTAGGTGCCAAAAGTTTTTAATCTAACTACAACTGCACAGCTTCAAAAGTATAAGAACCAATCGAATTGATTTTATTTTGTATTTTTCGATGTCCCAACTAATAAATTCGGTGCAATTCTTTGTAGGAAATATTAATTAACTCATGTTTAACAAAATTAAGAGAGTAAATGAATGTTAGAGAATTGAAAATATATCAAAATCATATACCTAATATAGAATAAAAACTGGAATTGACAAAAAAAACTCAAAACAGGTAAGATGACAATGTACCAAAAGATGATCAACACCACAATTCCATACAGATTTGCAAAAAATATTGATGTTTTGTTCTCTACTTATGTTCTTTAAATTAGAAAATCTTAATTTTCCGCATCTTGAAGTACTTTCTCTACGTCCTTCTACCGAATACAGACTTTGAGAAAAGTTGAGGTTATTAGTAACAAGTCGGCTTTATATCTTTATAAGGACACACACTAGATGAAATATGGTTTCGAAGGTACAGTGGTATTTTCAAGTTAAAGAAAATTTTATTTGAACTATGGCAACTGGCTGTAAAATAATTAGTATATTGATACAATAGGAAATTAGAATTCAGCAAGATCACAACACAGATATTAAAACAAGCACCAACAAAAAGAATAACACAGTGTTCTATATGAATTTACAAGAAAGACTTTATTTGAATCTCCTTCTACTATCTATTTTTCAAAAGTTTTCCATCTACATTTATCAATATTTTTTACTGTAACAAGACCAAAAATGTTGGATTTGTCAATCGAAAGCACTTTCATCCCATTATAGAAAAAAAACTGCTTGTTCTTTATGTTCTTAAAATTACATAATTCTCCGCATTTGACAATGGAAGTTTTATTGAAAAGTAAACTAGCTATTTTCGGCTAAAGGAAACTTTACTTGTTTTATAGTATACGCCTTTAATAAAAACACGTTTCCATGCCACGTAGTGATATCAGATATCACACATCACGACGGGACTTTTTATTCCTATGGGGTTAGTAATTTTTCATGTTCCTCATACAATTTTAAGTAGGGTAAGTGTGCGGTTATTCGCAGCCGAAAGGTTAACAATAGAGAGTTTATGGAGAAAAGCACAACAACAAAACTCGCTTAATTATTTACATTTGTGTGTGCGACATGTATGTAGTGATTTACGTGATTTCTTTTGATTTCTTTGACACAATGACCGACATATGTCTATACATATTTAAAACTGATGGGAAATTCGAAAATACCCTGCCTTTCAAAGAAAGTAAATATCAACATAAATCTTAGAGCTTGATATAACTTCTAAACCTAATATATTGTTGAATATCAATGAAGCTGATATAAACGATGTAAAACTCTGTTCTTTCTCTAATGAATTTAATTTAAAAGTCGACATAATTTTACTAACCATTTTGAATATCATTTTGGCTCACATAATATCTTTTATATGAAATAGTCTTGAATAGAAATTTTATCACGAAATTTATTTGAAAACTTCTATAGGCCCTTTAGGCGTTTTTCAGATGGGTAAAATCTTTCCAGCTCGCGACACCGATGACCTCGACATGCTTGTGACATATTGCGCATAGTATAGCGGCCAATTTATATGTATTATACAATTTGTGATTAATTGAAAAATTACTTTGCTGTACAATACTGAGAACTTGATATATTTATGTAGAAAAATAAATGACAAAAACAAAGTATTTATTTTCGAATATTTCCAACATATTAAGAATACATATATTTATTTAAATATAACATAATATATCTTATTTAGTCATAAAATACTGAAAACATAGATTTTAGAAGGAATTATGAGCAAAAAATATTAAATAAGTCATAAAATGCTGGAAACGGACATTTTCGAAGGAATTATGAGCAGAAAATATTAGATAATTTTGTTTTCCTGCTTAAAGTCTTAAAGCAATAAGGAGCAAAAAATATTAAATAATCTTTTTTCCGATTTATAGTTTTTGATCATTTTCTGCACTTTTATGTGTGGATTGGACATAATATATCTTGTTTAGTCATAAAATGCTGGAAACAGACATTTTTGAAGGAATTATGAGCAAAAACTAATCAATAATCTTATTTTCCGATTTAAAGTTTTAAAGCAATAATGAGCAAAAATATTAAATAATCTTGTTTTCAGATTCAAACTTTTTTGTTCATTTTTGGCACTTTTAGGTGTGGATTGGACATAGAAAATTAATAAGATTTTTCATAATTAATATCGAAATTTTGATGATTTATACCAAAGAAGGTTCTAACATACTCGAAGTAAGATTTGGTCGAAAAAATTGCGATATTCCGATGATATTATCTGGGTACTTCCATATCAACTTTGAATATGATAAAAACCTAACAGTAATTGAATTTTTTAATGAAGCATTAGGTCTAATGATCGAAAATTAAGTAATAAAAAATATAAAACAACGATCGATGCAGTTTTTACTCAATACTTAGATAAATTCCAATCCAACATATTTGTTTCTTATTCCAGTTACCATAAGCCTATATCTTCTTTAGAAAAAAATGAAATAATTAAAAGTACAAATGGGCTTAGTATTATTGAACTTAACGATGATAATAGCGCTAATAATGAAAATAAAGTTCATTAAAAACTCTGTAAATACCAATTTAATATTGATATTTTGTATTGAGCTTGTGCAGTCCATCATATGTTTAAATAATTAATAAACTGTACAAAAATATAAATAATTATTGCTCGAAGTGCCAACAGATGTGAAAACCAGACTAATGTTTCATATAAAAAATTTAAAAAAATCAATAATTTAGTTATTCCTTTGTTTTAAGTTTTCACTTTTGTCGGCAGTCCTTATGACTGCCTCTGTTATTTTTAATGTGGTACCATCCCACAATACTCCTTTTTCCAAAAAAAAAGGAATCATCAACATAAAAATATAGAATTGACTAGTAACTAAACTTCCTTCGTTATGAGAGAGTCGGTCACAAATACGAAAAAACTGCAACCATATCTTGAATTTAAATTAGTAAATAGTATATATTAACAATTATAAATGTCAGCTAGTTTGATATTTCATATTATTCTTAGGCAGGTCTAAATGATAATAAATTCATTGAATTCTCTTGAAAGGATAAAATCACCAAATGATTTCCATTGCAGTTCCAGGCAGCATTCAATTTGAGATCAAGCTTGCCTTTAAATATTTTCCAAATGAGAAAAGTTGTATAATTTCTCTGGTATATATAGCATAAGGAAATGTCATAGCTCAAGTAAGTTCAAAGACTTTTCCAAATGCATCTTTAGTTTAGAGGAAATTATGCTCTATCAATTCCTAACCAAGCGATGAACTATGTAGAACAGTATCAAAACTTGAATGTTGTTTCACTGATTTGTCCGTATTCAAAAGCCTGTGTGTTTAATTAATGAAACTTCTCGGAAATTGTGGCAAACGTAGGTAGGTAAGTATAAAATCCGCATCAATTTGAAAAGATCTTGGGAAGGGGGTTAGGGCTCAATTTAACTTCCTTTCAAGAAATCGTTACGTCATTACACAAGACATTAAATTCAAAATCGTCTTTTGCTATTATTGTGTGTTATGTTGAGGTCAGAAGAAGATATCCTCATCACGTAGAGAATAACCATTCTTTATCTTTCGCTTGAAATTCAGCCAAGTTTTCTCTCTATGTTTTTTTTTCTTCTTCTTTATATTATGTTCTTCTCTTTTTCGTTATTCGATGCGATAATAGCCGGGCCCCGTATTTTTCAGCATTATCCCGATTTCCTCGAGCAAACTCAATTTATTTTGAAATTGAGGTTTATACTACTACTAGTAGTAGAGTCCGTTGTCGAGATAGATAGTCAGTCAAGTCATCCCAGTTTACTTCTTTCTCATGAAGAATCACGTAGCCAGAAGCTCTGGAATTAGCTACACAAGTCAGAACGGGATAGATATTATATTATTATAGATCTGGGGTATTCGCATGAGGTGATTTCCAAAGTTGAGAGATATATATATTCTTTGCAGAGATATCAGAGATAAGTATTTAGTTTCCATTTATGTGGCTTTCACAATGGCAATTTATACCAAAAAATATTTTCACAGTTGATAGTTTTCTTCGGTTTTATCCACAAAAATTAAACGGATGAAATTGTAAAAGTAGAGCGAGCTCAGAAAGGAAGAAATCTAAAATATTTGGCTGTGGTGAAGGCGCAAAATAATTTCACATAACGAGGCTAACTTGCTAGTAAGTTCCAACAGATAGAAAAAAAACATTTTGCGTACTAATATTTGTAAGGAAAACAAAATCTCTTGTAGTATTTAGAGAACCGAGCAGATGCAAACTTCCGATCTGTAATCAGAGTTTAGAGCAAGTAATGATATTCAAATAATCAGAGAGATACGAGTATATAAAAAGGGTGAAAAAAGTTTAGTGGCATTTGTTATTAAAGCCCTGAAAAATCAAATGTTTGCAAAAATATTTTTATTTTAGCAAAACTTTTAATAAAATTGAGGTGGAAGACGATATTTTTAATGATGTGTTAATAAAAAAATGGTGTTCTTAGGACATGATGATTTTTTGCTGGAATTTTCGATTTGGAAGTATTTTTTTCAATCCCAAATATTTAAACATCCATAAATTCTATGGTACGGTAAGATCCTTCAAAATTAGCAAAAAAATGCATGCAAATCCTTGACATTGACATAAGTGAGGATGAACGAATTGATGATTGACTTGTGCAGTATATTCAACGTTCAAGCGCTGTTAATATCAATGTTGCCAACGCTGTCAATATAACTTTCGCAGCATTAGATCATTTTATGAATTCCATGTCCAAGGTTATTTGCTTTAGAAATAATTATCTAGTAAAGCAATCACTGAATTCATATTTTTGGAAGCTTGAAGACAAAGTCCGTCACCTTCGTCATCAAAAGTTGCCATGTTATCGTATTTTTGCTCTAAAGCAAGGATTTGTGAAAAAAAATTGTAAATTTTAAACATGAAACCATACCTTTAGATAATTAAAATCTGACCACTTTTATTTATTCTTTCGATATCGAGTATTTTACAAAATATCGCAAACGTTATATTGACAGTTTTGGCGACATAGGAATTGACAGTTTTTAAACGTCTAACACACTGCACTAGTCAATCATCAATTAGTTTACTTTTTGAGGGCTTATATTTACTATACTCCCTTTTTTATTAACAAATTATTAAAAATAGCGTCTCTTTCGCCTCTATTAAAAGTTATGCTAACGTACACCTATTTTTGCAAACATTTGATTTTTTAGGGCTTATATAGCATAAGCCACTAAACTAGACTATTTAGGTACTCAAAATAATGCTAAATCCCTTAGGTCTAAGATGATAATAAACCCAATTGACCGAAATAATTCAAGTAAGTGACATTAGAGTTACAATAAATAATAATAAAGTGGTGTAAGTTATCTGCAATATTTTGATAAAAATGAATGTTTCTTATAAAGAATACCTTTTTTGAACCTATTCCTAGTCCAGAAGAAAAATATCTTTACCCATATGACCCTATAACCCTTCGATGTTCCCTTATACAAAAGAGAAAACCACTTATTGAATATAAAATATGTGTTGTATCGTCGTCAAATTTGTATTGCGTGACAGAACATCATTATAGATGGAACACAGCACCACAGTAGGTACCTACATTGTAGCGGAAAACGTGACATTTCCCTTTCGTGCGAGAATAATTTATTTATTTTTATCTTTTTTTTTTGTTTTCACTTACCTATACCATACTTGATGGCGGCTTGTTACATAGATACACACACCTACTCTAAAAAGCCAATGCTGTCGTGAATAATCCATCAGAGAAATATGTTGTAAGCATGTTGGCGCGGGTAAAAAGCAAAAGGGTGGCTGCCGAATAATAGCTGAATTATTGAACAATGGATTTCCGGCTTTGCTTTCGAGAGAAGAAAAAACAACAGCGGAACCAGATCAGCCTTACAGACTGCTGTTCCAACAGTAAATCCGGGAACGATTTCTAACAGTTTACAAGTAGCATGTCTTTCACATATCATAACGAATCTTTGATAACTTTCTTGAGTTTACATATTCAAATATTTGTCCAGACAAGGTTATTAAATTAAGCAAATTTTACGTGCGTTCAAAATGCGTTTCAACCGTTCTTTCATTAAATAAAAAAACACGCAGAAAAATTGAAAAATTATATACTTCCTTTGTTTGAGAAATCGGTCAATTGATAGACCAATACATAAGATATCTTAGATCCAATTAAATTACTTATTTGTGTCTATTTAATAAATACATTGAAGACTTTCCTTACGACCAAAACAAATATGTCCCACGAGAACACATCAGAAGAAAATTTTAGAACTAATTTGATATTATTTGTTAAAAAAGCATAGGTAGACCAGAAAAGTAGCAGTTAGACGCGTATGCGTTTGGGCAAATGCGCAGAAACCTGACAGTAAGAAACTGTTTCTAATAAGAATTGGAACAAAGTCGATAGTCGTGTTTGTATTTAATCAATTTAGGGATACATGAAACATGTAGAGTTACAGAAAGGGAAAAAAACAATAATATCCTTAAGCTGCTTGTAAATGCATATGGATTGGTAAATAGAGAAGTTATACTTCGTGCATGTATTTTATTAATAATTTATTATGTTTGGGCTCTACTTATTGGATCAGTTACTGCCACAGGATCGATATTGTGTATTTGAGTATGATATAAATAGGCGAAATTGATTGTTTAAGCTTCATATGGCTATAGCTTTTGTGCTTGATATGATAACACTTAGTTGCCGGGGAAACTCTTGTGAGCTATTTAATATTGCGCTGCTATATGCATACAGAATAATTATGGAACATTCAGCAGTTTGTGGCATAACATTGTAGACTGCAATAAATTTGCTCTTCTCAATTTCGTTTCCGAGTTTCTATTAAGAAAATTATTGTATTGTATTTCTCAATGGAAATTCAATCACTTTAAACATGAATGTATTATAATTATAATAAGAATAATAGAAGAAATTGGGAATGCTTGATATACTGAGAGACGTAATAAATAAATAACAAAAAGAGTAGAGGTTCCAATATGGATCCTTGTGGGATGCTTGAAGTTGCAGTGAATTCGTCTGAAGATACGTTGTTAAAATGTTAAAATGTGTATAAACTGTTTTCTGTACGAAATGTTTTGGGTCTGTAGTTTCTTAAATTGGTCTTATTGCCGCCTTTATTGGGATGTTTCAGAAGGGAAGAGTCCGAATTACTTGGTGGACTTAGGTAACGAGCAATATACAAAAAGTGATAATCGCTTATAATATCGTCTGCTCATTATTTGACATAAATGAAAATATTATTGATAACTTGTATTGTTTTGCTAAGGTCAAAATGAAATAAAAATAATCATCAGAAACATAACAGTCATAGGAATCGATCTGGCCAGTCTTTAATCACATCTCTTTCGCCCATTTCGTAGTGACATATTTCGTCACTAGGTAGCGTACTCCTATTTGACAGAGCCCAATAGCATTTAAATTCAAAACTCTTTTTAGATTGGACTATATGTAACGTCTACGTTCCGTACCAGATCATGATGGAAAGGCTTAGAGAGTTCGCACGAAATAATTATATCCAACAACAAGTAAAAATACCTAGGTGCGCCTTTGATTTGACAATTCGTATTGTAATAATACAGGTATAATTAAAGAAAATCTCACAGCTGTCGCAATGATTTCTCGTTAGCAAGTAAGAGAGACAGTATAAGAAGACGCATTAGCCATTTGTAATGAGAATGTCTGTCGCGCGCGCAAAACATGTAATTTAAGGCACAAAATCTCTCAATTTTGCAATGCGAAACACACGATACGAGAGGCAGAAGCGTCTCTATTAACTTGGAGAGTGTATAGAGGGGTACCTCTCTAACTAGGGGTATGCTCTGGAAATGAGTTTGTTATTTACCTTTTTGGGGGATTGAAGATAAGCTTTATTCGGATGAAGGCTAAGGATATAGAGGCCATGATATAGGTTAATTCGTCGCCTCGTCGGGATGCATGTTTATTCAACATCTAGTAATTCGCACGTGGAACAGCTCCTCGAAGCGCAATGATTATGAGCTGTTTTTTTTTAAATAATGTTGATTATATGGCTGTATTAAAATTCATGGTGAAAATATCTTTCATTTTCGTGATTTCCAAAAAAATATACCTTCTTTATTATACATAAGTGAGAAAGAAATCTATAATGTTATTCCATTTTGTTAACATATTCTACCACAGCTGCTGATTTGAGACAAGTCCACATAGCCCATCATTTTATTTGAGCATATAAACAGTAAATGATTGTCCAATTTGTACTAATATATGGCGTATAATTCGTTTATAACTGAACAGAAAAAGTGATTCTATATTTATCTAATAGTGAGCTTTATGTTATAGAATTAGTCGATGAAACTTGAAATAATTGAAATCTGAAACAGTCTCATCTAATCGAAACAAATCTTATCAGCGCATAATTGTAATTGTACAAGAATAGTTCTTGTAGTATTGACTTGAATTAACCAGTATGTACTTGCCAAAACTTACCGATTCCGATTTTTAGATTGCTAAAATCCCATATTCCGTTTTTTTTCTTTGCAAAATATTGTTATGGAATGGTGAATTTTCTTTTGTTTTGATATTGTATCAAGTTTCTATTTCAAAATTATAAAAATATAATCGCCTACGAAAGCCAAAGGGTCCTGTGTATCAAATGAAATTGCAATAACACAATTAATATATCTATCTAGGGTTATCACTTGATACTCCCTGAAACAGAAACTCATCCTGATCACCTGCACAAAATAATCCGTTAAAACTTTCATCCCAGCCACTCATGACTCTGGCTTCATGGGCAGTGTTTGGAAGGAAGACATTCCTCTTCTCATCAACTTGATGATAGTTGAACTATACAATATAAATGAGTATCGAACTAGTTTGTAATTGGTGAAAGTTTCATGACTTTGAATAGAGGAGTATCGAGAAGTGTAACCGTGAAGGGACGACACTATACGATTTTCACATGCGGCCAGAAACTATTTTTCCACACAATGTCGAACCTAAATTGGGTTTGCCTGACATTATATGTCGAAGCTCTACTAGTTTATAGAAAAGATGATCACTCGCACTGAAACGTAATGGATATATTGGTGCAAGGAATATCCCAAATTACTTTCCATTCCAAAGACCAACAGCGCGGCGGCAGCATTAGCAGGCATTTAACAATTTATCAGTAAGTTGTTTTAGGCCAACAAAATAATTAACAGGATACTCTGAATACTCTTGCATTGTGCTCGTATGGATGATATGATAATAAGGACGATTCAATATTAATTTCGATGAAAGTATCTATATATAATAATATTTTTTACAAAAAATTGGACCGACGTTATTAGTTGGTGCACTGAAAAATACAACATAATATTAGGTAATTCTATTGTCCCATGTCCCATCTTGTTTATACACTAGCTTGAGGAATCAATAAACATTTATTTATTTATTTACTATTTATTTATTATAATTTTTTACCATAAACTGGTCCGACTTTATTAGTTGGTGCACTGAAAAATACAAAATAATATTGATTCTATGGGTGTTGGCAATTTTGGAGTTGTATTATAGTTGTAGTTAGATTGAAGACTTTTGGCAAAAACTTGATTTTCTCTCGTATTTCGATATTTTCTTACGCTTTCCTGCTGTCTTTACGTATCTCCTAGTGAATTTCGTGTATTCTCGCACTTCTTCCAGGCATTCTCTTGTGTTCTTCTGTCGTTTCCGTGTCTCACCCTGCTATTTTCAACGCTTTTTATTGTTAGTTTCGTTGAATTTCTCTCATATTTAGATATTTTCTTACTCTTTTGTTCCGTTTTCAGGTAGGTATCTCCTAGTGAATTGTCGCACGCTACAATTTGAATTTCCACCCGAGGGGCGTAGCCTATTTTTGGCTGACCAATCAGAAAGCTGAAAGGGGTCTCGTGACTTGCGAAAAGGGGAAGTGGAGGGAGTGCGCCAAAGGGACTGTATATCTACTATCTGAAATAATCATTGAATAATCTCCAAAATCATAGTCATAAAAGAAACTATAAAAACAAAAGAACAAATCTTTTTTTGCAGTTATGAAAAACAATTGTTAAATAAAAACTATATGAAATTATTTTTTTGCTACAAATGTTTTACTGAAAATATCATTAAGAAGCAATTAAATATCTTAAAGCCAAGATAAAAGTTAATTTGTCCTTATTTCTGTACAAGTTGATTTATTATGTATTTAAACTTAGATGGCCCTTTTGCCAGCAAATATTTAATTAGACCAATCCGGGCAGTCCAGAAATAGCATCTTACATAACAATGCGAAAAAGTCACGTATTTAATTAAGCCAATGGTAGGAGGGTAGAGGGGGGCTAATCTTTAATTGTGTCTAACCCACTCCACTCTTCTACACAAAATCGTCCGTCGTCAAGCGTTCTCGATTAAGCAAGAGGTTAATTTACAGAGAGATGCCATTATGCAAATTGATCTGTTACTAACAAAACACAAAAAAACACACAAGCTTTCGCTAAAGTGTATAATGGTAGTATAATGATAATGTACATTTGACACGATAAGAAGAGCGGGAAATTACGTTCCTTCCAGCCAAAATAAATTCATTTGTTAATCCAATTGCTTGCTTGGTGAATTGAATGAGACTTGGAATTGTTTTGCAGCTTAAATTGCTGATATAATCAAAAAATAATAGGGCATTAATCAGTCTAGCCCAGCTTCTGATTATTTTTGTCATTGTTGCGCATGTTCGAAACATTTATCCGTTTTTTTTTTACTTTCCTACCGCTACTCTAAGAGGCCTTTAGTACCTAAGGAAGGTATTGCAACTCGTGTAAGATTTTCAGTATTTGGTTTTAAATAGTTGTTTATGTTTCAGAAGTCATTGAGTCCAAAACTCATATTTTTTGTCATTATTTAGCATGTCTGTCTGTTCAGCTAGCACTGGCTAGGCTTTAGCTGAGAAACCTGTTTCGTCAAGACTGTGGCAAGAAAACAACTCTAAAGATTTTCATGGAATGGGCTTCAAATCCTTTATATTCGATGTTAAATTGTCCACCAGTTTATTCATATTCAGACTTAATGCAAAATGAATATCAAAATTAACTCTTCAAAATTTAATTACTATATAACACATTTTAATACCTATCAAATCTTTAAAGAACTCCATCGAGTCTTCTATGTGGCCGGCTTTTTCCCGAAAAAGGACTCCGGTTATCTATGGAATATAATACAAAATATTGAGAAGCGCAATTTCCGTTCAGATGTGCCAAAATTCATAACGAATTCGAGTAGGGCCGAACTGCCGTCAATCCGGATTTTATGATTTGAGTTTGCATGAAAGATATTTTGCAATTTGATTGACTCTGTAAGAAGATTCATGCGAATGGGCGTATTATCAAAGTTGTTTCTACGACAAAGTTATAATTGTTGCCGAAGTTATAATCGCATCTTAGTTAGGTTAGGTTAGTTTAGCTTTTTAGTTTGTAAAAATCATTTTAAACGTGACAAATACAATATCTAATTATTTTTTTTTATTTGATTATGAATACAGCTAGATATAATTCCAATTATTACAAATGTGTTATTTTTGTTTGTTCATTTGCGCATAATAAACGTGCTCCAATTTTGATGATCTTTTTAGGGGGAATGTAAAGAAATGGTCCTATAAGAAACAGAAATATAGGTGGTGGCATATGTTGCGACAATTAAAAATTTTATACTCCAAAATTGAAGAAGAGACGATATACGGCAAGATTTAAATGGACATTTTTTTAGAAAATGTAACGGTTACCGAGTTACGGCAATAGTAAAGTCTGATATACTTCTGTGTGTTATCGTTGTTTTGAAATGTTTGAATATAAGTGGATATTCAACGATTTTGATGACTAAAGGCACACTCAAAACTGTGAAAATATTTTTTTTTTGAGGATCGGCGTTATTAGTTGGTGCACTGAAAAATACAAAATAATCTGAATTTGGTGTCAAAAGCATTATATTACACAACTTTAAAATTACCAGCACCAATTTTGATGATTTTTGATTAATTTGAAAAAGGAGACTTGAGTAGTCCCATATTCATAAAAACTACAATGCGAGATCTCCTTCCTTCTAAAAACCGACCTCGAAGGGGGTTGATTGGGCAATTTCTCTTGAAAATCGAAAAGAATCTGAGACGGTAGAATTGAAGATAAGACAATATCCGAAAACTTTTAAATTAAACATATTTTCAAAAGAGTTACGGTATTCGAGTTATAGCAATGTTAAAATCTGAAATATGTGTAGAGGGGGCAATTTCTTTCGAAAATTGAAAATCTGAGACGGCCAAATTGAAGACCAGGTTATTTGTAGCAACATTTAAATTGATCTTTTTTTCCATAGACTTACGGTTTTCGAGTTAGAGCAGTGACAAAATCTGAAATATGCGTATTTCCGGATGTTTTGAGATCTCTGAATAATAGCAAGTAATATGATGAAGTAGTATCTTCATTAGTATTAGTGAACGTTCAACGATTTTCATGACTAATGTTACACTCAACAGTGTGAAATAACTATTTTTTACAAAAACTTGGACCGACTTTATTAGTTGGTGCACTAAGAAATACAAAATAATTCTAATAATTCTATGGTACTGGCGCTGGTACTTGTGAAGTAACCTCAAAACTACCAGTACCTACCAATAGAATTATAATTATTTCGTATTCTTCAGCGCACCAATAAAGTCTGTCCAATTTTTTGTAGAAAATATTTATACTCAAAATTAAGAACCTACAATTTATTTGTTTGTAAGTATATTGTTTCTTAATGTGCATTGCCCCTAGTTAATTTTGGGAAAGTCTTAACTGTTTAGCTAAATTACACCGTTTGAAATAAAAGTTAGTTCTAAGCACGTTCAAGGGAGTAGCATATTGTTAATATTTTTGCAGATTTAAAATGTTAGTAGAATAATAAAAACTATGAACTTAATGTATTTGACAAAATTCTACTCATGATCCACTTTTTTTCGTGACATTTTTATGAAACAAGTCATCTGAATCAAATATCTACACATTCAAAAAATGTCTATTACCAAGCTAGTCCTCTTTGGATTGCTAACTCTTTGAAATTCAGCCACTTATTTACATCCTCAATAGGGTACGTTGTCAACAATACGAAAAATTCACCAGAGAAATACTTTATAATCATCGCATCATGTCTTTGATGACTGAAAGGCGTCTCTCTCTCTCTCTCTCTTTGTTATTGACAAAGCCGTTCCCCCAGATATGACATGCTAAAGGAAAAAGGGAATACCTAAATAGCTCATAGCTGCTGTTAAATGTACCAAAGATAAGATCGTACTTCTTCTGTACGATTATTATCTGGCTTGGATCACCAACGACTTTTCTACGTTCTTCTTTTCTTTCAATGTCAATCTACCGCATACAGTCAGATAAGGATTCAACCTCAAAATGGAATATTAAAAGCTGTATACTTGTATACATTTTTTGTTATGACATTCTACAAGTCACCTCAAAAGTTTCAAAAAGTCTCTCTTTCTGACTAATCAAGATATTCAAGATGATGAGTCACAGCAACCGATTTTTTCCTCCAAATATCTCGTTGCCATTGCTCCAAATGACATTAGGAAAATGTATTATAGAACGTGGAATGCTCTACCATTCGGTTCGAGTGAATGTAGGTACGTATATAGTTCAATATAATTAACCGTTCTCGATGGCAGAGCTCGAAGCATTTTATGAAATTTGTAATACATTTGAAACAATTAAAACAAAGAAAATAATTTGACTGCAAATAAACAGTTCTTGCGACCTTTGATATTGAATATTTCGTTTCCCCTAGGTACACGACATTTTATTATAATCCTGAAAATAAGTATGCATCCATAAATACTAAACTATCAGTACATTCTAGTATCTCAAAGTCGACAAAATCTTAAATTAACAACTGTGAAATATGAATTGAATGGATAAAACCAAAACTTTACTCACGTTGAATCGGTTGTCAGTTTTGATTGGTAGAAACTTACCTGTAAATAGAAAAAAGCATATTAAAAACAGTTACCATCTTTTGATAATGAAATATGCTTTGAGTATTAAGAGTTTTAAAACTCAATTTGCGAATACTATGTAATTTTCTGAGAGTATAATCAGAATTTTGATTAGGTATACCTAATAAATAGTCAATGTCTGAGCTTCTCAACTTATGGGAGAAAAATGTATTAGTTCTGATTAAAAATACTTTCTGAAAATTCTCACACCAATACTTCATTAACAGGCATGATCGGATTAGTAGTTTAAAAATGGCTGCTGACTAAACTTTTTGAAAAATTTAGCCATTGACTAAATTTCATCAAACATATTTTTGAGTTAGAGATATGATCTTTACCAACAACTTTTGTTTGAAGCATGTTTCCTTAAAGGTGAAAAAACTTAAATATAATATGAATTAGGGAAAAAGAGAAAAAACATTTTCAATACTTGAGGTCATCTTTAATGTTCATGCTTTTGTTTAAAATGCGTTTGACAACAATACTCAATCCCGGAGTTTGTGGAACTTTATTCTATCTTTATTCTATGTACGCAATGCGTTCCATTCTTAATTTAAATTCGTAATACCTATCCAAAATAGGAAATAAATTAAATATGGTTCTATAGAAAAATGTCCGATCCTGTTTAGAATAGATCGAAACAACCAAAACAATGCAACACAAAAATGTTTCTTTCGTCCTCAACTTTTCAGGAGTGGTGGGATTTAAAGATTAATTTTCTCAGTTGGAAAACAATTCGAAGTGATTACAGGAAATATAAATAAAAGTTCTTACAATCAAGTATTATTAATTATAAAAATTTAGAGAGCGATATTTTTTGCCGTCAATGACAACAACCACATTTACAATATCTCATCCAGAACATCATAAACGTCTATCAGTCCATTGAGTTTGAAAAACCTCTTACAAAAGAAACATGTATACATATATTATATATGCTGATTAACCCCATAAAAGGAATGAAAATTTACGATTATAATCAGAAACAGCAGTGGGCATCCATCCATCTATCCATGCATTCAATATCATCTTGGATCATAAATCCCATAGCTCAATAAAACGCTAGAAGGGGGCTGGTATATCTATAAAATACGTATATTATTATAAATGTATGTACATGTATTTGTCGCCCGCTGTTTTTCTTCTCTTCTCTTTTTTTATGTTTTTTTTCAAGTGTATTCTCGAGAACACATTTCGGCGAGAATATGGGGAGGGGAACAATATAACAACAACAGAGATTTTCCATGTAAAAAATTCAAGAGTCACATATAACGCGACCACATAAAAAACGCATTAGTCCTTCTGTCGGAACATCGAGCGCCTCATCTTGATAGTATTATAGTTGAGGCAACGAGGGTTTGTCACTGCGTTGTTAAATCAGCTATGATGTAAATAGCTTTTTACAATATGTAGGACTTTATTAGTTGGTGCATTGGAAAATATTGAATAATAATAATTTTAGATCGGAGACTTTTGGCACCAACTTCAAAATTGTCAGCACCAACAGAATTAATATTATTTACTTTTCTGTGCTCTGACTATTAAAGCCATTTCTTATTTTTATGAACAAGCTATTTATTAATCTTTTTTTTAGTGTCAACAGAAATTGAATTAAATATAAGAGTTTTAATTAATATGTTTATGTTTATTTTAAAACTTTCAACTCCCTAACTTGGCAATCGTTGCGTTTTTTGAAAAATGTTTTCATTCAAAAGTTTCTGGAAATTGTATCTTTTTTAATTTTCCTGTCTCAAATTATCGATTTTCGAGAAATAGTATCTTCTCTACCCACTCAGGGGTGGGTTTTTGGGGAGAAAACATTAGTCACAATGCGAAACACACATTCATCGAAGCATAAAAAAGCAAACTCTTCCACGTTAAACAAAAGACAAAGTGGTTCAGTATGCTTTAAACAAATAAATTTAGTAAAAGGGGGAAAAAGGTAACGAAGTCAAACTTCCACAGTTAACTGTGGAAGTTTGACTTCGTTACCTTTTTCCCGTTTTAAATACATCTTCCACTTTGAGAAATGGATCTGTCTTCATATCTAAATTTATTAAATGCTCGATTATCCGAACATAATGGTTTCGCCAGTCACCGATCCGGATAATTGAATATACGAAGAAAGTAACATGCATCGCTCGTTGATGCTTAAGGTTCAGTGTTTATTCAAATCAACAGAAACAAATGAGACTTATTGAAATTTATCAGTATTTATTTGCAGATTCGAGATATATTTTCATACGTTCGAATTAACGTAACATTCACCAAACCATTACATCTTCTACCGCTTGTCTCACAATTCACTCGGATAATGAAAGGAGCACAGTCTATGTATTTCATAGATGACTCAAATCTCGAATTCCTCTGCGGTAAAACTGCAACCAAATCCGGACTTTCCTCGCGGCATCGATTTCGAATTCTGCTTATCAAAGAAGCCGTTTGAAGTGATGCTAATGCACACTATTTGCAATACCAAACGAAAAAAGCATGAGGGTTGGCAATCTGGATAATCGCAAATACCCGTATAACTCGAGGTCCGGATAATCGGGTACATATGTAATGTAGATTGTTGATGACGGTTTGCAGAAGCGATGCATAGAAAAGAGATAGGTAGCAATTGAATGACTGATTGAAAGTGGAGTAGAAATGGAATGGAGGTGGCAAGGTACCATATATTATATTATATTATAGTCATTAAATAGTTTTTATTACTTGTATCAATGGACTCCGCAGCGATTTCTCAGGCCCCATACGGTCTAGAGACTTGAAATTTCGAATTTGTACTTAGATCGCAGACATCTCGCCGCCTGTTAAGCTCCAAGTGTGATCCAATATTGGTAATTATAATTATCTCATTCAATCTCATTCAACCAAGATCATTATAATGTCGACATGGAACGACAATGGGATCCGTCACTGGAATTACGCACGAGCATGGAGCGTATATATACGTCTCGTTCTCTGGTATATAGGTACTTTCTGGAAGATCGTCTATGGTTATGTCGCAATTGTCAAACGTCAGACGTTATTGTTAATTTAAAGTTTAATTTTGTGTTGTGGTAGACAAACAGTAATTTGTTATGGAATTGCTGTTGCTGGCAAACACATATACATAAGTATAGTTAAAATCGAGAAAAGGATAGCAATAGTAGGTACTCATCGGTACGGTTTAAATCTTAAATGCCCAATAAAAACTATTTTTAATTTTTTTTCAAAAAGTTCACTTGTTTTTTTAATTCGTTGCAATACTCTTACCAAATTAGAAGCACGTATCTTATCTGCTCAAATGAGCAAACTTTCGTTGCCTCAACTAGTCTGAATGTTTGCCTCAATCTGAAAGAAAGACGACGGACGACATACATCTACAACAATATGAAAATGAAAACTCAACGTATGTTGTTTGCTTTGCGGCTGAGGGCCTTTTTTCAACGGCGCAGCAAATTGAAAAATATGGGAGGCGATAGCAAGACTTAAGTAGATGAAGTCTCCCTCAGAAAGGGGTGTGAGTGAATTGCGGGATCCATGTTGCTATATAATTTATAAAATTTGTACACACATAAACATAAAAATGCCGTTTTGCATTTACGATGTCGCTCCATTCTGCTGATAAATAAAATTTGCTTGTTGTTATCTTTTTCTTGCTTATGGTTATATCTTTCTTGTTTATATGGATGGTGAAAGATGTCTGAAATAATAATATTTGGAATGATTTTGTCACAGAAAACAAGAAAAATCTTGAGTTTGTTTCCCTTATTCTAGAAGTAAATTATTATGTTTAAGCTGAAAGTTTTTTATACATAGCTGCTGAAAACACTTTCAATCTGGACAGCTCTTGGATATCTTTAATGAAAATAGGTTGTGTAAAAAGTTTCATTTGATTGATCTTCTACACACTTTTGATATTTCTTGGTTTCCAATATGAAAATGACCCTGCCTGCTTTTGAAACCGTCAATCAGAAATTAAAGATCTTTTGTTAGGAAGTCTAGAAGAAAACAGAAATAATATAATTATTTTGAATGGACCTTCAGTAGTTGTCCCCTGAGATAATTGAGGTTGGGTTACTTTTTTATTCGTATCAAGTATTTTTTAAGAAAATACACTAGAAAGAAATTCAATTATTTCACAAAGCTTTCCCGTTCTTTTTCATTGCTGAAAAACGGTTTATAATTTTAGTTAACATACCGCTTCGCACGAATCCTTTCACACATAAAAATTTAGAGAATGGTTAGGGATCCTTGATGGTATTTAAAGCAGTTTTATTAACAGGATCTCTTTAATAATTGGAATTCAAAATGCTATTGTGCTTATATGAATCAAGTGTGCTCAAGCAATTGGGTCAAACTTGAAATACTTGTTCCGAAACTTGAAAATGATTAGAAACATTAGAAATCTACATCTTTCACTTTAATAATGGGCAACGCATTCAACTACTAACTCACAGGTCTAGTATCGACTGCTGAGCGGTGCTTTGACTTCTTCGGACACATCCACAAGTCATATGTCATCATTTGACTGAACTGTGATGTTTTCCGAAATTATTGAAAGCATAAGCATTTTCAATCATATTGCACCTATCAGCAATGATGTAATCCAATGCGGGATGGAGTATGAAGTACTTGCTCACCGAGAAGTTATTTCACATCTAGCGTAAGAAAATTACTACATATCTATGTCTTTTCCACTTTCTACTTTTATTTACAGTTTGTTTTTAATTAAAGTTGATCTGAAACCAAATTTTTTAAATGTAGGCCTCCCACTTAGGCAAAATGTAGTATCATCTTTTTCAATTAAATTGTCAATTCATTATCTTGATTTATTTAATCATTCCTCTCATAACTATTTATTGAACAAATTTAAAAAGAAACTGCTTTGCCAATTGCAGTTTAGTCCTAAAAGAGCTCATACCACCTACATTACTTTTATTATATTCCTTAATTTCAGAAATGCCGAAATATCAAAAATGGGTCACCTAGTACCTACTTGTTAAAAAACGCGTTTTGTCTAAATGATTTATTGATACTGAAAGTGCACTTAAATTGTGCTTCCAGAACGTGAAAAAGTTGTGTATATGTGCAAAACTTGTCTGAAAATATCGATATATCAGGATATATATCTGGACATGAACGTTATAAAAACGTTATAGAACAAGAGCGGTAGCAAAACGGAACAATAATCAAAGAGGATGGGTACTTTATCAATTCCACTGCTACTGACTACGCCTATATACCTAAATAAAGGGTGTCCCAAAAAGAGGGCAGGCTTTGAGTTTGCCGCCATTTTGTTTGTGCTAGTAGTTCGGCGTTCTTTTGTTGACAGCTGTCAACAGTCGTACACAAACGAATATTCGATTTGAAGTTTTGGGTAAAAATAATGGAAATAGTTTTTCGATAGGAGGAATGCGCCAAATAAGTCGACAGTTCACTGTTTAACTAAACAATTCGAGACAAAATTAAAGCTCTTGGCACTGTTCAGGGCGCATTTTGGGCAACTGGAGATGCGCCTGAAAACTTGTTGAGTCTTTATGGTCTGTGGTGTCGCGAGTTTTTGTGGGCCGAATTGATGCAGGTAGAGGATATGTTTTTCCAACAAGACGGTGCGACCTGCCACACAGCTGACGAAGCAAGTTTCCAGACCGTGGCCACTTCGACCGTGCGGTCTTACACGTTGATGGACTACTCTATTTGGTGCTATATAAATGCAAAGGTTTGTTTTAACAATCCACAAGAGTTGTATGCCTTCAAGAAGAGATTATTATCGAAATAGAGCCCCAATGATGCAGAATTTTGTGAAAAGAACGACCAATTTTTCTTCGAATATACGGGGTGTTTTATAATATATGCGCAGGACTTGAGGATGTGATAGCTTGTCCAAAAATATGAAAAAAAGTTTATATTAACTTACCCTCTAAAATGCGCCATTTTCGACATACAGGTATTCGTTTTTTATGAATATCTCCGGAACCGTTTGTCGTACAGAAAACGGCTTTTGTAAGCATTTTCCACTCATAACAAGCTAAGTATAGAGTCAGAATTTTTTTTTGTTAAGTCATGATTGGCGAAGATTTTGAAGGAGTAGTGGTTATTTTTCTCCCCTATTTCTACGCCAATGAAAAAAGTACGGTTTTGAAGCACCCATTTGAACCGACAATGTTTTCTATAGAAAAAAGGTAATCCTGGTCGTGAGCTCTAAAGTCGACCGTTTTCGAGAAAAATCAACTTTTATGTTGAAAAAACACGGTCAATTTTAGCTTTTGTTACTTCTTAAATTTTGTTGAATTGGTAATTAAGAAATTGTACTTAAAAAAATTACCGTGTTTCTTTCAAAATAAAAGTTGATTTTTCTCGAAAACGGTCGACTAGAGTACATTTATTGTGTAGAAAACATTGGCGGTTCAAATGGGCGTACTTCTTCCATTGGCGTAGAAATTGGGGAGCAAAACAACCACCACTCCTTCAAAATCTTCACTAATTATGACTTAACAAACATTTTTATCTGGCTCTAAACTTAGCTTATTATGGGTGGAAAATGCCTACACAAGCCGTTTTCTGTACGATGAACGGTTCCGGAGATGTTCACAAAAAACGATTTTTTTTTCAGTTTCAGTTTCAACACCCTGTATCTCGAAAGTGGTGCATTTTAGAGGGCAAGTTAATATAAACTTTTTTTCATATTTTTGGACGAAGCATCCTCAAGTCCTGCGCTTATTATAATACACCCTCAATATATAAATATTCGCTTAGCTTGAAAAAAAGCGTTTCATTGTTAAATTAAATCTGGTGATCTTGTTGAGACACCCTTTATGTACATATACATATATCCCCCCGTCTATCCCATTGGTTGGCCAATGTCGCATATACATATATACACACACTATTTTTTATTGAGCGAACATTTTACACGATTCGCGTCCATTGTGATTTTTCAACTTTGTCGTTTCCAGCAGGTTTTATGTTTTCACGAGACAGTGGACCTTTCCTCTACTTGCTCAGTGAACTGAACTGTGGTGCACTGGCTCTCTCTGTCTCTCTCTCTTGATCTACGATATCGTTTGCAAAAAACAAAAATGTCGAGGCAATGTTGTTCATAAATCTTCCCACTTGCAAAATAGATCAGAGAGACAATATACACATAGAGAACCAGAGCCTAATCAAAAGGAAGTAATGTATTGGTTGTTTTTTCGATTTATCACTGTCTTTGAATTTAGTAGGTTCTATACGATAGAATGGTTAAATTTTATAGCAGCAGCAGTACCGATCTCCATAGCAGAAAGTTTTTCTTCTGTGTGGATTTTTCTGCTAAAGTTTCCGACAAAAATTGTAGCCAAAAATTAAAATTATGAGCAATTTCTTGGAGCTTTTGGCCGCTGCCATTTTGAAACTATGGTGGTCTCAAATTTTAACTTGAACTGTATTTATGATCCTGAGTATTATACCAAATATAGTACCTAGTTATCGATAAAACGTATAATAAAATAATTTAAACTAAATTCGGTAAGTAGGACATATTTTATTTTTTAGGGGACCAAAATTAAACCTTGGTCTCTCTAGCATAACTTTTAGATACATTTCCTATAGAAATTGACCTTGCAATCGTTCGAAATTTCCAGTATCGTAAGAAATGTGTTATATTTCAATAAAGAAGACCAAAAGGTTTTTTTTATTATCAATATCAGCATCAATAGAATTAATATTATTTTGTATTTTCAGTCAACTAAACTTGACTTAATTTTTGTGAAAAAATTATATTTTGCACTCTTGAGTCATAAAAATCGTTCAAAGTTCAGTTTTCGAAAGAAATTGCCCCTCCACATAGCGGAAATACACATATTTTAAATTTTAACATTTCTTTAACTCGAAAACCGTAACTCTTTTGAGAAAATATTCAATTTAAACGATCCCTGATATTGTCTTATCTTTAATTCTGCCATCTCAATTTTTGATTTTCGATAGAAATTGCAATTCGATCCCCTCCGGGGGTATTTTTTGAAGGGAAGAAGATTTCGGATTGGAGTTTTTATGAATATGGGACCATTTCTCAAGTCAACTCTTTCAAATGTATCAAAAATTATCACAATCGGAATACGTTCACCATATGGGTACAGCGCGCACACCAACCAAAAATAAAACAGACGCAGTCGAAATCCGTTTGGGTTGATCGGACAAAAGTAAACCTTGAATCACCTTTATTTAAACAAATCTACAGATAATATGAAATGACTTCTGGACATTTCAGTTACTTGAAAATCCCAAGCTCTTCTCTGTTTTTAGGGTTGGGCATATTCAATTAAATGACGGAATCTCCATATCAGTCATTCTGACGTCTGTAGGTCGGTTGTTCGTCTGTATGTTCCAGCTTCTATTCTTAGAATGTAATAAACGAATAAGGTATAAATTTCGTGGTTATAAAGATTGATTAACACCGGAATATTTTTTGTTTACATTTTCATCTTAGTTATGTTATCTAAACAGTTATAAAAATTAGCCCGTGAAAATAATAATAATAAAGGCCTTTATTGATTTAATTGATAGGTACCTAATATAAATTAAAATTTATTATTAAGAAATATAGTGGGTCACGTTCAGTTCATCCCAGATAAAGATTCATCTGGAACATAGGTTTAAGATTAAATGATAGTACCTACTGTATACAGGGTGATTAAGGTTTTACTAGAATAACTTCAGGGATCGATGGAACTAACCAAAATACTCCAACATTATTTCCGTTTAGATTAAAATGGCATTGAATTATTTTTCAGTTTTTATTTTGTTATTTTAAATTTAAATTAATTTAATTAAATAATTTAAAAAAAACAGTTTTGCTGTTTGGTTGGGAAGTTGGGTTGGAGAAGTGTTCAAAATTTTAGATCAATTGCTATACAGGGTATTGTTTTTGTGGAGGTCAAATGCATAGAACGTTGTAAAACCTTTTTGGTGCACGCCACTGGATAAATTATTATTTTTGAAATATTCCGTCATTTTACTAACTTTTCTTGTCCATAAACGTTTTTGATACGTCGCCTAGTTTTCGAGATATTCCACAAAATTCCGGACATTGCTTAGCTGCGTTGGGCACATAAATAGCAGCATGCCTAGAAAAAATAAACTCATCTTTACGTATTTTGACGTTAGACAGTTTACGCTTTTGCGAGTAAGAAAAAAAAACGAAAAAAAAGATTGGCGCCATTTTACTCCAAACGGAAGTGTCTTTGGAGTATGTCTTATAATACAAACTATCATTATTTTGGTTAGTTCCATCCATGGTCGTATAATAAAGGCCTTGCATTTCTACTTAGAAAAGTGTCACACTTATTGAAGGCGTTTTTCGTAAGTCTAGGATTAGCCGCGCAAGTCGCTGTAATCTAGTGTCGTTGCCAATTTCTTAAATATGATTCTCAATTTGTACTGTACTGAATTCAAATTCATTTCAGAAACGGTAAGCGAATTATTTATTATATAATAAAAGCGATTAAACGAATGATTGTCTTTGAGATTAAATGTGGTTCTATCGAAACCTGAAGTTATTCTAGTAAAATGTTAATCTCCCTGTATAAGCTTGAAGTAATTCAGTCAAGTACCATGAAAAATTCATTTGATAATTCTTGATAAAAAGCTCTCTTACACAAACTATGATGCTCTCTAATGACTCTTTTTAAAATTAATGTGTCGCGGAGAGGAGAAGGGGACAAGGAACTGTGTTATGGTTTGCAATTAAAGTTATTTAAGCTCTTCCGGCGATGTATAAATTAAATTAAAACCTAGCTCATATACAAACTACACCACCGCCACTACCAAGGGCTTATCTCAAAGTTTTAGAGATGAGTTAATCGCCCACAAGTTAATTAGCTATAAATTAGCTGAAAAGCGCGGCGCACGCTTTAACCTCGAGAAAGAAACTTTCATAAAGTAAGTATATATAAAGTGTGGTGGTGGTGCGTTCGGAAGTCTCTCACAACTCTGAAGTATAACAGTTTAGGTCCAAACATACTGCTGCTGCTGTTTGGCTATCTAACATGAACATTTTCGCAAAACCAACACAAAATTTATAACCGCATGCAACTATTATTATATTACTTTGGGTGGTATGAATTTTACAATGTTAGTTTTGCAAGATAAGATAAACAATTTAATTATTACAAAATTTTTTGTGCAAGGTGGATATTGGAGGAGCTTAAAGGTTTGAGTACCTGGGTGATTATAAGAAAAACATACGCAACAGTAAGATAGTTCAAAAACAACAAGCTCAAATTTTCAAGAAGTATCGATAATAGGCATGGTCGTTTTAAAAAACTTTTAAAACAATTATTGCTTGCGGAAACGACTTCAAAAAAAGGAGGAGGTATACAATTCGGTTGTATGTTTTTAACGTTTCTTATGTATGTCCGCGCGTGTAATGGTCCCAGATTTAAAAAAACTCAAATCCATAATGTCCTTTCCTCCAAAAACCAATGGTAAAGTCTGAGATATGAAATATGTGTATATACGCTACGTGAAAGGGGTAATTTTATCGAAAAATTTAAATATGAGACGGCGATCAAAATTACCAGCTCTAATAGAATTGATATTATTTTGTATTTTTCAGTGCAGCAACTAATAAAGTTTGTTTGTGTTTTTGGAAAAAATATTTATTTGTAGATATGATCTTTAGATAAAACTTTATTGAAAAAAAAAATAAAAAAATGTGATACAGACTTTGAAATTTACCTATGAGCCGTGGCGATTTTTTTAATATGGGAGGTGTAAAAAATGATATGTTATTTAGTTCTTTTTTTATTCTTATGTTTATTATTATTTATTGTAGGTACATATTTTTCTCCCAGAGTCATGGGCGCTTAATATATCCATAATTTACTTCATTTAATTCTTAATACACAATTGAAAACCGTTTGTCAAGTGCTCAACTTCGAAAAGGGATAAAAAATCGGTCAAGTACAAGTCGGGCCTTAAATTGCCATTACAGTCCGATAAAATGGTTTCCACCCCAGATGTTTCAAAATGTGAATATTAAATAATAAATCACCGGAATACGTACAAAATAGTACCAAGGGGCACAAATGTTTAACTAAAATTTGCTCCAGCCCTTTCACAACCCTATCTGGAGGAGCATCTTGAAAATCTTCAGTGGTATCGAGACATTTTTCTGCCAAAAGAAAATAAGAAAAGGACTATTTTTCAAGAAAAATGTACCAAAAAAATGTGACTGGGGATTGAAAGGGGCGGAGAAAATTTTGGATAAAAAGTTGTACTTGTGGAAAATTCAGCGATTTCTTTTAAAATTTTCAATCTATATACATATTGTAACGTGAAGACTTACCCGAATAAAGAGACCACACACACACAAATATCTGGAAGAACACTCTGGAGCCCCGGAAGCACCTCGATTACTCTCGAAGGAATATATTGGGAAATACATCCAGAACAATATATTAGAACGGACGAGAAGCTTCGAGATAGGAGTTTAAGTGGATATAACACGGACCACGGAGACAGTTAGGCAGTCATAGATCACAATCGGTTATAGATCATAGACAGAAGAAAGTCGTATATAGTCCAAGAAATATAGTGTGAATATAAATGTGTATATAGTCGTGTGTTATTGGTGTAGATAAATAAGTAGAAATAAATCGAACCCAGTTTTAATATAAATTCCAGTTAAAATATATAGAAGCGAAAACCACTATCTCACTGACTAACCGAGAATCATTCCCACGGCCAAACGGCTGGAGCTACGAAGTTGAAATTTTCAGGGAAGCTCCATTTTGTTTAGTTGGGAAGAGTAAGCCCTATCGATGGGACCAAATATTATTTTTGTCTGGCTGTCTATATGTTTGTACGCGCATCACGCTAAAACTACTGTATGGAATTGAATGTAGTTTTCCACGCGCACCAAGTCCCGGGCAAAAGCTAATATTTCGATAAATTCGAGGTGTGAAGTTTTGAAATGAGCACGTTTGTATTATAACCTGTCTCATTTTAATTCCGAAAAATAAACGAGAAACAAACAACTAACTACGACAAGACCACACCTGCTTTGAGCAACATGTTTTCGAAATATAAAGTGTGCCTGCCCAATATGTCTGGAAACGGGAACGACGACAAAGTTGCAATATTAAGAGACTATTCGAGAGGCGTAGTCAGATAGTATCCAGGGGTAAACTGTGAAAATGTGAAGGAATACATTTAAATAAATTTTCGCTGCCTTAACATAAGCTGCAAAAGAACGAACGATGTTTCGGGACGCAATTTTGCTGAAAAATATGAGAGGAATTTTACTGTTTTGTGTCGAGTTTACGAGACGATCCTCGAAGAATATTTTACGTATGAGAAAATTTGTTTGTTGACAAATTATAACGTTGAAGATTAATTACTGTAACGTTTTTATTTGTAAATTAATTTGGTATGACATCAAAATGCCAGAGAGTTTTCTTTGCAAATATCACATTGACGGGTTTTTATGTGATATAATATTCAGCTGTATAGATGCGACCTTCGAAGTCCAAAATACAATCAAACATAAAATAACATAGTGAAAATTGGAATTTTATATCAATCATCTGAATTAATAGTTCTAGATATATCATTTTAATATGCAATCATATTTCAGCGGTCTTCTTTTAAATCAACATTAATTTTAACTAGTGTTCGCCTAGTTGTCGATATTTGACCGTAATTCATTATTTTTTTATAATCAAACGAGTTTTTTTTTGTCAAATATATGATAATTGCATGTAATTTTTAGTAATTTCTTATAGAAATGTACCTATTATGTTGTTACATGTCTATAAGTTAGTCCAAAAAAACATTTGATTCAAAAGTTATATATATATATATATATATATATATATATATATATATACCTCCAAAACTGAACAAATTTCGTAATATCCCATATATATATATATATATATATATATATATATATATATATATATATATATAATTCGTTAGTTTTCGTGGCTGATTCGATAATTATAACTGTTAGTTAGTGGGGATGCAGCCAATTCAGGTGGATAAATAATACTCTTTACATTTATTAGAGAGCTTTCGGAATTACGTTTATTCCTTCTTCAGTCTACAAATCTAAAAATATGGTGTAAAATGTTAACATAATGCCAATAAACTCTAATTCATTAATACAATTAAAGTAAACAACAATTACAAACAAATGTTTTTTTTTTATAAAGATATCTTATTTTATTTATATATAAACTTACTATGTGTGAGATTTTTTTTTTTTTCCATTCCATTTGGAAAAAAATCATTTCTTCATCTTTGTATGAATCAAGAGATTCTTCATCTTCATTTCGTTCGAGTGTTTCATTTCCGTCATCACTCGTATTATCTGGCAAACAAGGACCTTCATCTTCACATTCAATTTCAGTTTCTTCATCATTTCGGAAATCTGCTCCAGATATGCTTTTACCAGCTTCTACGTCAACCTTCTTTCTTTTCCGTTGTGTAGTTGTATCAGAATACCTCAAAGATTTTAAAATATTCACAACTACATTGCTCACATGTTCTTCAACTTGTTCGACATTTTCAGTCGGAACACTTGGGAGTCTCTTCAAAACTTGGTCTCGATCTAGAGGATAAATGCCACATTTTCTAAAGCCAGACTTGATATTTTTTTCCTGATTTGGTTTAATATTTTCCATCAACTCTTTTATGAAATGGGGAAATCGATCTTTCGGTATTGTGGCTGCTCTTCGTCCCTCACCCATCTTCCATTTTTCTAGGATTTTTCTCCATGCTTCCTTCAGGGGTCGAAAAAAGCGACATCAAGGGGTTGAGTCATATGAGTTGAGTTCGATGGCAGAAAAATAAAGGAAATATTGTGTTGCAAGCACTCGTCCACAGTCTTAGAAGGAAAATGACTCGAAAGATTATCACCAATAAGAACTTTTTTCCCTGGCAAGTTTTTTAATGCTGGAATCGCTATTCTCGTAACCCAGTCGCCAAAGCTAATGGCATCGAACCAGCCGCTGGCACTTCGGTTGTATCTAGCACCCTTCACTCCACCAACTGTCCATGACTCGTAAAGGTTCTGAGCCTTATAAACTATATACGGCGGCACAACTTTGCCATCAGCACTCGCTGCAAACATAACAGAGGTACAACTTTTTGAAGAGTTGCAAACCCGTTCGGGATAACGACATCCTCTCTTTGTGATAACTCGTTTTCTCCCAGGATCATCAGATAAATTGGTTTCGTCAAAATTTACGATATTGGATGGAGGTATACCCTCTAGCTCCTTACCTAGGTGGTCAAAGTAAGAATTTAAAATCTCTGATGACACCGCCGCTCTAGATCTTTTAATATTTTGACATAGGCGTGTCCGTATTTCTGCCTTATGTCGTTTAAGGAAACAATGTACAAAATCTTTTCCTGGTAGATTCTTTTTGAATCTTGATATGTTTTTTCCCCGACTATCAAGATAAGTTTTTACCATTACTCTTAAGTCATATTTATCTAGAGGATAGCCCCAATCCGCACATGTTATCAGCTGTTTGAGTATGACTCTTTCTTCTAGCTCCGTTAATACCGTTTGTCCTCCAGGTTTTTTCAAGTTGGTATTTTTATGGTGTCTATAGAGCACCGAATAGTTTATTTCATGTACTGCGCTGGCCTTCCTATATGACATTCCATTTCTTATATCATTTAGGGCCCGTTCAATAGCTTCACTGTTTGGCTTCTTATAAAATTTTGATCTTGGATCGTGTACATAGTCACGTGGCATCATTAACCTGCAACTAACTTTTAAAGTTACCTCATACTTTTTTTGTTCGTTATGACATGAACTGATACATACACAGATGAATGAAAGCAATGGGTTGATAGACACAGGGGGGGCGAAAAGAAACAGGAGGTGAAAAGAAACGGCGGGTCAATAGAAACAACAGGTGAAAAGAAACATAGAAAATGAGGTTAGATATTTAAAAAATAAATATATTAGATATTACTGGGAAATATTAAAAGGGTGCATGCAATTAAGTTAATGGGGCATATTAAGGTATGTCTGGGCCAATTTAAAAGAATATTGTTTGATTTTTTCTTACCTTGGCACATAAAGTTTATACAGAGACGTAAACGGTATACGGTCATATGTTCAACTGAATTAACGGATATACAGTATTGGCAGAAGTATATTGGTGCAATTCGCTGATTCCATGTTGCCAAACATGCAATGTGTAAAACACATAAAATTTGAAGCTTCGTTTTTTGAAATGAGACATTTGCGGGAATTTTTAACAAATACATAATTTTCGTTTCCATTCGCCCCCTAGTTTCTATTCACCCCGTTTTACGGTACCTACAACTTTCGTTCGAAGCAATTTTCCATAAAATGCACAGAAAAAAATAGAAATTAATAAAGAAAAATTCGAAATATTGATAAAATATGAACACAATATAAATTTGATGTAATTGTACATTTTCGGGAGATCTTATTATAGACCCTGATTAAAAAAATATGTAGTATATTTTTTGATAGGAAATAGGTAAAAAAAAATTCAGCCATGAAGTGGAACGCGAACCCGGTCTGCTTTATATTCAATAGCCAAAACAAAAACCTCTAACCGCAAGGCTATGATACATACGGCAATAAATATGTAATGACACGTAGGTATAACAATGAAATTGAGAAATTTACCTTTCCGCTGGCTACAGGCTATCGGGATTTTTTTCAATTATGTCAGTTGGAAGCTTGTGCAAAACGGCATTAGCGTGTGTTATTTGCCTAATTCCTTACCATACATACGAAATTTAAATTTTAATATTAGTAACAGTTGAAAAAACACAATGACAGCTAGCTATTTATTTTATAATACAATGCATTGTAATGTTTCAACTTAACGCATGTAATATTACTTTACCCTTATGACAAAATGAAGAGAATGCAGTCCTTTCACAAAAGTGACTTCTAATTCGAGATGTTTTGCATTGCAGAACCTCCAGTATCAAAAATATTAAAATTTCTTGGAATGACATTAAGTGGGCAGATTTAAATGTATCCCTCAAAATAATTACATCACTCATCATCTCATACTTCTCCGTGCACGTTTTATGCCCTAAAAATCTTCTATAATCACGTATACAGGGTGATCAGAATTATAATGAAGAAACTTTAACAGCGTATTCAGCAGATAAAAATAATTTAAAAAGTTCATATAAACTTATCTTCAAAAACGCTTTGTTTAGGTGATACGGGGTGTTGAAATATTGCGAAAAAAAAAAACGTTGTTTCTAATTTTTTAAGAAAGTTTCTGGATTTAGCTTTCAAACTTAGTAGGTATTATTGCCACTTAAAAAAAATATAGAATGATAAACACTTGTTTTTGTTTTACCGGTGGCGTTCGTGAGTCCGTTTTAGTGATATAAAACAATATAAAAAAGTTGTACGCCACTGATTCATCGCAATTTTGTTAACAAATTTAGATATCCTGATCAATTCTAAACAAAAATGGTCTCTTTAGTATTTTCGCTAAAACGAACCGTTTTCAAGAAAAAAATATTTTATTAAAACGAATTGAAATAGCGCGAATTATCTTAATTTAATTTGCAAACCTCAGATATTAGGTGCACATGCAAACAAAAATTATTTTTTTCTCGAGAACGGTTCGTTTTAGTGAAAAGACTAACGAGACATTTTTTGTTTGGAATTGATCAATATATCTAAATTTATTAACAAAACTGCGATAAACCATTGGTGCACATTTTTTATTATTTAAAATAATTAAAACGGTCTCACGAACGCCACTGGTAAAACAAAAACAACTGTTTATCATATTATAAATTTGTTTTCAAGTGTCAATAACACCTACTAAGTTTGAAAGCTAAATCTAGAAAACTTTCTTTAAATATAAGAAAAAACGTTTTTTTCGCTATATTTCAACACCCCGTATCACCAAAACGAAGCGTTTTTGGAGATAAGTTTATATGAACTTTTTAAATTATTTTTATCAGCTGAATACGCTGTAGAAGTTTCTCCAGGACCACCCTGTATATAGATTCTGGTATACCCTTTGTCAACATTGTACTTATTAGATACAAGAAACATAGTTGATACTAAATAAAAGCGTTATCTTGAGACTTTTTATTCCTACATTTATACAAACTTATAAAATTAAACAAATTCGAGGAAAATTAGCTGAAAAGGTTGTTCTTTTTGCTACAAAGTAACATACATGTCCATTGAGAAACAAACTATAGTGATATTATTGTCTTCATTTTGGAGGGTGAATTCCATCGAGGCAGAAATCTAAAACAATATAAGATTTTCAGTAACACCCTATAGATAACAGAAAAATATTATAGCCGCAAAATCTAAAATCATTTATTTTTGAACAAGTTTTACCTATTACATTCTTCGAGAATTTCTCAAATTGGTTGAAACATTTTTGAAAAAACATAACTTTTAGTTTCAACGTTTCATTTATCTGGAACAATCATAGGATTCCTTATATATGATAAAAACGAAACCATTATAAGATCAATATGGTGTCTGTCGGTATATCTGTCTGTCTATATGTCCGTGAGTCTGTTATAGGCTGTTGTATCTCAATCTACAAAACAGAAAAAGTTAAAATTTGGTTAGTACCTACCGCAACACGCAGATATTTTTTAAAGAAACAAATACTGACACTAGGCGTAAGTTTCTTTCGTTAACTAAACTGATCTCGGAATGTCGAATAAATAAAAAAATAAAGACCTCCACTCAAAATTTACAAGGAAACCTGTACGGAACACTTTCCACATGAGCCTGTCTAGCACTTGCCTTTTCTTTTATTGTAAACGCCATATTGGATTTTAACTGTTCTGAGGCGAACGTTCTCTTAGGTTGTTATAATATTTGGGGAAAAAATCTTAATGTGCATAAAGCAAAATAAACGTTACGGATTTCTTAATAGGAATATCTACCTAGTCAAGGATACAGAATTTTCATTGAAATAATTTTGAAAATTTATAATTAATATTTTTTTTCATTCTGCCACAAATTTTTACTCCATAATTTTTAGAAAGTCCTGTATTATGAACTTGACTTCAAAACTGTTGTTCAAAGTTTTTGATAACCCTATTTGCTTTTTAGATGTTGAATCAAAATACTTGCATCTATTTTTGTTTTGTTTTGAGCAACTTTGCTCCTTTCTGTTTATTATAGTAGTAACAAAAAACGAAATTGAAAACATGACATGACGTAATAAATATTTAGGTAACTTAGAGGAAACTACAGGATTTCAGACAGGAATGTAATTTACGAATATTTTTGACTGATTGTGATCAAAAAATTACATAACTAGGATGATAACAGAAATTCAGAACAATATATTATTTAGGAGAAAAAAAATTGCATCGATTTATCATCTCTGATTACAAAAGCTGTAAACTTACTCCAGGAACAAAAGGAATATGCATGGAATACTTGTAACTGACTGGTTCATCTTTTGCTAATGGGCAGATTGTATTTAAAATATTGGAACACACATCTTTAGATTTGGGAGGAAAATTCAAATGCACCCCACCAAAGACAACGTCAATTTTTGGTGTCATTTTTTCAATAATGTCAGCTGTAACAGAAAAAAATATTATAGAAGATGATAAAGAAATAATATGTGGTTAAAATACTATAGTGTATATTTATATATAAAAGATAATTTATTCAACACTACAGGAATAGAATAGATCAGAATTGATTTCTCTGTCAAAAACTCAAAATAGCCAACAAAATTATGTACCTTGGTTTTCTTATTTTATTTGTTTTCTCGATTTTCGGTTGAACGTCGTAGATTCAAGGCAAATGTAATATTTGAATGTTTTTTTGGAGAAAATTGATCACTTAGCATTATTTATTTTTATCTGGACCAATCTTTTGATGAAAAAACTCATATGATGAATCAGCGAAATGTAATTATAATCAACTTAAAGTAATTAATTATAATACCGATTCAAAATCTAATAGATAGTTATCAAAATGTTGGTAAATATTTAGTAAAATATTGATTCCATTCGAGTTGCTATTTATTTCAAATTTGTAAACTTACGGGAGATGAAGTTGATAATCAAATGTGCAGTTCTTCCGCCATGTAAGGCACATGGGGATGCCGAACAGAAATCCTTGCCGGAAATGATTTTGACAAGAGGAAAATCTGCAATAATAATAATTCAAACAACATCGTCACTCAGATTATGTGTGGTGCTAAATTGCGTCTTGCGCTCAGAAATTCTTACCAACATTTTCTCTTTTACACTCATTGACTGAAGTAAAATTTGCACTCGATGTTAGCGGCACAAAAATAACAAAAAATAGAACAATCTCCATTGCACCCATCGTCACTGTCTATCTTAAATACAAATGTAACTTATTTGCATGCCGTGATTGTAGTATAGCTTTAACATATTTTTAAAAAGTTTTATTAGTATATGATAAGATATTCATTGCTATGTCGCACTAAATATGTCTTATTCTCCTCTTCGAAAAAAGAGGGTTTGATAAGGATTTGGAAAAGGGGGAGATAAGAAAAGGTCTCGTCGAAATAAAATGCACGAGCGGCTTTGGCAATATAAATCCACAAAAAAAAATCAAAACGATTGGAACAGACATGGGTTTTTCACTTCGAAAAGTCAGATTGAGGAACTGTCCGGATAAAAGGTTTCTATGAATTAAAATCCGAAATCCTATTAGTGTAGAGAATGGTTCATACTTTAATGGTAATTTATTTTAAGAAAATATCATTTACCATAAGAAGTAGATACCTATTTCGGTTTCGGTATCGTATCAAAAATACTGAGATGGAATACAAATTCAAGAATATATTTTTCCTTAAAGTTTCGTTAAATGATTATTACCCTAAATTTGCATACGGAGCTTTCTGTTAACACATTTGTGAAAACAAGAAGAAAAGTCAATAACGGCTTTCATGGAATTGGATCTTTACTTTTTTATACATTTATTGATGTTTGCTATCGGTTGAAAAGAAAATCGACGTTTTCAAAATGTTTGCACGTGGAGAATGCTGGAAGTCAGGTGAATCCAGAAAATAAATCAATCTAGTTTGGAGGTTTGAATAAGGTAGGTGCGACCGTGCTAGGGAAAATGCTAAATTTTTAGGTCATATAAGGGAAAAGGGCTTACAAGGATTTATACTTATTTATTTATTCAACAGAATCTTATGGAGAAAAACATAATGCAAAAATTCAAGTCAGCTGAAGACCATAAAAAGTATAAAGTTATTGAATAGAACAACTGATGATATCAGGCTAGTCGAAATCGAGCTTCTGACCTACAAAAAAAGATGGGAGAACGAGTCCTTATATATTTTTTCCCAATAGTTTACTCAGTCTGGTCTCAGATCTAACGTGGAAATCGAGAATCATTTTCCGTATATTTTCTTCAACATTCTATTTTATTTATTTAATTGAGTTAATTGTGTTAATGACCACGGAATAATGCTTATATAACTATCTCTATTCTATTTTTAACTAAGACTTGGAGAACTAACAACTGTCTGAGGCAACAAATTTAAAATTTGAACAACTTCTTTTTTATGTAGATTGATTCACTCAGCTTTCAAATATCTCTAGTGAAAGCGGTCCAGTGTAACTATAAAAGAATCCATAGAACTTATTGTATATTGTTTTCAAACTGGTCCTTTATTATCATTTACACGGAAATATATAAACAAAACTGCAGGTATAGCAAGTCATTTTAATTTTATTTATATCACCACCTATTATAGATTTTCATTTAAGATACCTACTCATCTTTGAAAATTGTATTCTATATCGGAGATAATTACTATTGATGGAAATTCATGGGGAAAGCATCCAAATATCGAAATAAGATACATAAACATATAAACACTTCTTGTATCTCCGCTTCCATGATCATGATACCAGCAACTATATCTGCAAGATAAGCAAAATTTACGTGTACATACTTGTTTTGCTTTGTAATTTTAATAAACGATTCTAGTTACTTTTCATTATTGAATCCTTAAATTATAATAACCAACGACTATTTTTATTCCAAAACACAATAATTGTCCTCAAGCCACAAATCAAAACACTCACATTAACGTAACCTCATAAAGATTACATAGAATCCGCTGTTATTTCCGATAAACATTACCTGTCTACAGTGGCGCCCTCCCACGTGGTATTGTAATTGAATTCGCCAATAGAGTTAATAAAATTATTCTAAATAAATCGGTAATAAATACAGTAAGATAATAAGATAGTAGCACATACTTGCTGGAAAAGTAATTTTAAGGTTAAGAAAGAATAGGGAGAGCTATAAGATACAGTTGCAGCAGAATCAAAAATTTAATATTACTTTTCGTATAAAAAAAAACTTGATAATAGTTTAAAAAAAAAACACAAACACTTGATAATGCACGAAACCCGAAAAAGATGAATCTGTAACGTAAGGTGTAAAAATAAAAATGATTAAATTGGTGAGCGAAGAGCACCCTAGTTATAAAATAAAATTGTTTTTGTCAGCAATAATAAAAAGACTATAAATTTCTGCATAATCCATTATTTTTGTCATTGCATACAAAAGACCAGTCTCACAACAATCATGTTATTTTATTTGTTTGCGATTTAACAACGCCTCTACAATTTCGCGTTATAGTATATGTGTTGAAAATAAACTTCCAATCAATAAACTCAACTTTATATTGAATAAACCTCTATATTATGGAAAATATTGTTTTTGACGTTTCATTTTCCATCACACTTTTTCCATATTACATTATTATTATTATTATTATTATTATTAAACCAGATATTATTTTGCAGCAGTAGTCCATTTACAAAATTGCCCCGTATCAAATATTAACAGATTTTTTTTAAATACGAATATATACACCTATGTATATATATATATATCTTGCCCTCTATCTCTCTGATTTTGAATTAGCATCAAATTGTTGGCACAATAGATGAGTCGATAGCCGAAAGCACAATACTGTATGTACATGAATAATCATTTTCAACAATTATGAGTGATTCATTGCGTAAAATGGGATTATTTTGTTCAGAATTGACCTAAATAATAAAATAATATCTCCCAAAATGAATATTAATTGTCGACTGAAACATTACATTTTAAATACATATACCTATATTATATGTACAGGCTGTCCAGAATAAGATTAACTACACCTAATATCAAAAGTTTCTGAAATATAAGCCGAAATTTAAAATTCTGAAAAATATGAGGAGCACATTCCTTAACGTATTGATTGCTATAGAAAAAAAATCATCTTGTTTGTTTAATTAAATGTCAAACTGTCAGCGACGAAACTTCCCTAATAGAAGACTTCCGGACAAATCAATTTTTCAGCCAATCGAGACTTGAGACTTGCGAAATCGCAGTGTTAAAGCAAAGATCTAATACACCATCTTTGGTTATAGAATGTGAAAAGAGAAACAAATTACCTAGCTCCGTGTCATACGTATACAGCATTGCTCCGAAATCATATTAGCGAACGGCTTGAAGAATGGATTGGGCCAAATGGAAATGTTACATAGCCACCGAGACGTCTGGATTTGACAACTCTTGAGTTATTTCTGTGGGGTTCGTTGGAAGATCGTGTATAACAGAACCAGACCCATGACGTAGAAGATCAAAGAAATACAATAAGATTGGAAATAGAAGCCCTTTAAAGAACTTATTGTATAATTGTTGTCTATAATATTTGAGTAAATCAAAAATTGACCTGAAATACATTAAATTTGTAAGAGCTTGATTTATTAAAATATTATATTCTAAATATAAAATATTTATTGGAATATAGTAAAACTGAGAAAAATGGGGTTTGCGTTTAAAAAATCCCACATAGTTGATAATATTTTATTCAAAGTTTTTATCGCTTTCGGACTCACCCTGTATGTTGCTAGAGTTTATTTCTGGTTTGGTTACAAATATTAACGTCTGCTTGTTAGATTTATGATAGTGGCTATTCATATATCTGCAATTGACATTAAAAAAAATATATGGAAAACTATCAATATTAAGCACTATAATTAGTGTTTGTTACACAAACTTAACGTGAAATTTTATGCAATCCAAAAATCTGCAAATATATAGGGTGATCTATTTAAAATAAGAAATAATAAACGCCCTCTGAAGATAACTGCAACAAAAATAAAAAAATCAAAGAAATTCACAAAGACTTTCAGGCATATTCATAATCCAATTTTAGTTCAATACTAGCTAGTATCGTATTAAAATAAAAAACAAAACAATATCCTACCATAACACTGACATACGATTCATACACCTAAATTAAGGTTAGACCTCCGCACTTAATTTAGTAGCATACTAACTTTAGATTATGAATACGCCTGATATAATCTTTCAAATTTTTTACCTTTTAGGTATAGTTTCTGAGACAGGGGGGGTAGTGAATCTTATTCTCGACAGCCTGTACAATATGTACCACGTAGAGTTTGATTTACCCGTTTCCCAAATACCACTCAAGTTATTATTTGACTGTGGTTCCACGCAATCTACAATCGGTCAAAAAAAATTACGTTGGATTTCGGTTCTACCGGAAGTAGACATTCAATCGATTATTTTAAATACATACTATTTTTTATTTTTTAATTCTCCAATAAAATTAAAGGTGTGCAATTAGTACAAATATTTCACTCGTTTTGTAGAGCAATATGATTATCAGGACCGTCTTTTGATAATTTTTTTTATGAGATATAATGTTTTTTTTATTTTTTATTCTTATTTGAGAAGATTATATTATTTTACAGGTAAAGGTGGATACCTTATACTTGTTGATGTAATATTCAAAAAAAATAAAACCGATAATATGTGATTATAATTTTAGGTTAGTTACTCAGACAATAATGACATCATTTAGAAGTGTTTCAACCCTCTTCACTTATTTACAAAGTTTATATCAATACCATCATTGATATGAGTTGCATTGTAAAAAAACGATAACAGGAAATCTATTGGAACGCTAACAGAACCAGACAGTAGGTATTATATTATACTAGAATAAAAAAACAACCGCCTTATCCTCTAATATTCCTGCGGTTATGTCGGAAACTACACCGGAAACGGAATGATCCAGCAAAATAATGGTATTTTTATTCACGTGTCTCCTTCATTTTTCATTCCATCTACCGTAGACAAATAATTTTCTACTACAATATATAATGGACGGAAATATGTTCAAGATGAGGCTAAAAAAAAACTATGATTTATTATTACTTTAATGTATCATGCTGAGGATAATCGATAAGCGGCATATCAGCAGGATTTGCTGTAGATTTCATCTTGTTCACAGTGCTGCTGAAATGGGGTAGATAACGGCTCCAAGGATGCTGGCACCCCATCTACCGATAGAATTTGAAAAAACCTGTTCGAAGACTCACCGATTGGTCATAAAAGGTCGGCTGGCTAGTCGTATCAATCAAAATGGTAAGGTTTTTATTAATCAAGGTGATTGTAAGATTTTAGCTGTCTATCTGTTGAAGTTGTACAAAGAATTTCAAGAAACCAACTATCTCAGTATATAGGTTAGAAAAAGCCAGAGATATAAATTATTTATTGGAATAAAGATTATTTATATTGTAATTTTGAAGTTGGTGCCAAAAATGTTCTATATACCTAACTCCAACTGCACAACTTCAAAATTACCAGAGGCAATATCTAATAAATATTATTAGGTATATATTTTACAGTTGCACCAACTAATAAAGCAAACATAATTTGGATTCATCATAGAACGACTTTAAAATCCGCTACAAGAGTAAAATGTTCTTAAACTTTTTAAGATAGATAAAAGTACAGTAGAACATACATTTACGACCACTTCTATTATGAGTTCACCACTGTTTCCCCATAAATATTTCAGTTCTCTGTTACTGAGCCTGAAATTCTCATAAAAATATAGAAAATATGACATTTAACTGGAAAATATGAACGCAAATCACAATCTTTCAATTCCCAAGCTAACTGAATAGTTCGGAACCATCTTTTTATGTCTACAACTCACACTTAACGCTAGAAACCCCTCTGATGCAATCTTTAACTCTAACTTTTTTTTGAAGCATAGAATCCATTTACTTTATCTTACATAATTTTCAGTTATCCATAACGGTTCTTAAAAGATTGCTAACTTCTTTCTTATAATAACCTTCGATAGCTATGAAACACAGTTCACTTGGAAAATAGGTAGTTGAAGCCATCACCCATTCATTTAAAAAAACTTCTCAATATAATGAACATTCTTTATAATATAATGTAACGAGCTTGGTATATAGTGTCGACGGCATTAACGCGGTAGGCATTTGCGTTTAATCAGAGGGCGGAGCATCCGGGCGTGTACGGAGGAGTGGGGCCCGCAGTACAGCTATTGGTCACCGAGTCACATGAGTTCGCGCTATTGGTGGAATGTTCGTGGTGTTGGAAGATCTCGGTGGAAGATTCTAGATGGAGGGGTTTGCCTATATATTGGAGAGGATTTGCTGAGTCAGTACGGTAAATACGGTGGAGACCGGTAGTGCGGTGATGACTGTCGGTACGGTGGAGACCAGCTATACATAAATAGTGATATTTAAGTGTGTAAATAAATCAACTTGATTATAAATAATACAGTAAAAATGCGTATTTTGTGTATAAGAAACCAATACACAGTAAGAAACACATATATAAATCCTAAACTAAGATATGGAATCATACTTTCGTTTCTGAAATCTAAGGAAAATTCTAAGAAACTTTCAAATTTTGATTTAAGAAACTTACTTAGAATCTTTGAAATGATTTAAAATTTAAATACAAACTAAGACTTACAGTTAGTCAGGAAAATACATTTGAATATGTACCCTACAGTTTTTCCTGATCTTCATATGATGAAAAATATTTATAACGAAAGAGCAAAAAATAATCTATCTTGAGTCCTAGAGTTTCGGTGCGTTAACTTCACAATACAAAAAGTATTTATCACAAGTTGAATACATCAAGAATCTCGTCTAGATATCTGTACTCAAATTCATATTGTCAAGGCAACTTGAATTCGCTACCAACGACATAAAGTAGAATTGAAGTTCAAAGTTAAACTCAAGCAACCCGATATGCTGCATAATAATACTACATGAACCTACGACCTACTTATCAGACAAGTGAACAATTATTGCAGAATTCTCGACAAATTTCCCTCCATGTCGTCTTGCTCGCAGTTTAACTTTTCCTTGTGTCAATATATCTATAGTTCGTGTTTCTTGCCATCTAGCTAATTAAATTTTATCACATCCTAGTAGTAGTAGTAGTAGAAGGTAGAGTGATGGCCATTGAATCGAACAACTTCTTCAACTTCTTTCTCTTTTATTCAACCACGACGCTCTGTAATATAAAGCCTTTAACTTACTTTTACAGGAAATCATATCAGCACAAAAATGTTTCAAGACTCAGCAACAATTCATCATCATACATCACACAGAGAAAATCTCTCTTTCTATTGATCGGAAATTGCGTTTTGGATCTTTTTCTCGGCCGTTCTCTTTCTCCAAAAAATAAATGATGTATAAGGTTGAAGCAGCGCGTTTTATATTTATTTTATACGTCGGCTTCAGATATAAAGAAGAAATAAACCGACTATGACTTTTGATTCATGATATTAAGATATAATGTTGTCATAAAGTAAGGGAGATGGCAATAGGCTCGTGCACTCTATGGCAACATTTTTGACCGTTGAACTAAGGAGGGGAAGTATACAATACGACCGTTCGTCTGCATCTTTATTTTAGGGACGTTCGCATGAGAGTTAGCCTCATTGAACCACAAAAAAACTGTTTCAAAAGCTCTCCAAAGGCCGTGGAGGGGGTTATGTTTTTCTAAAATAGAACATTTAGGACGACAAAATTAGATTCCATATCCGACAACGTTTAAATTGAACATTTTTGTAAAAAAATCATAGGTTTCCGAATTACAACAATGGTAAATGAAATATATATATATATGTCTCCGCTATTTGGTGGAGGCAATTTTTTTCGAAACTTGAAAATATGAGACGGCCAAATTAAAGAAGAAACTATGTAGCAATATTTAAATTGGACACTTTCCAAAAAAAAAAATACGGTTTCCGAGTTACAGCAGTGGTATAGTATGAAATATGTAGGGTTTCACGAGACTCTCAAAATTCGAGATGTCTCGTCTCATCTCGCTTCAATTTCAAGACGAGTTTGAGACGAGACTGTTTTTTTTTCTAGACGAGTTCAAGATTTTTTTCGAGATCGAGAAAATTTTGCGAGATTTCTCGATCTCGAAAAAATGCAGCTCACAGTTCATAAAAATAGCAAATGTCAAAAGTATAAATAAATATTTTCGTATTCTTAAAAAAATTAAGCTATTAAAGACACAAATTAAAATTAAACACTTAAAAATTGAATAAACATGAGGAAAATAATGATAGACATCTGAAAAATATAGATGACATGATTTTTTAATATAAACAGATATTTTAACAGATAAGACAATGATTATTTAGACACTCATAAATATATCTATGTTATACCTATTGCCAAGAATTCAAAGACAGTAAAAATAGAGCCGAATTTCCAGTTATTTTCTAATGGTCAGTGTTGCTCTTGAAAATAGTCCGCCGCAGGCACTGAAGTAGCTTGAAAACTTAAAAAAATATTTTGTCACATAATTTCAAGGATAAACAAGCTGTCCTTTTGCACCCTGCTACTCTCAGGTTCGGTGGTTCTCGGTGCGGAGGTCCTCCACCAGTAAATCGTTTATGTGCTGATTCGTTAACAAATTATATTTTTATTAGATTTAAACAATTTTTTAATGTCTTGTATAATGCTATTTTATGATTCTTTATCACAAATAATTAAAAAATAATTATTTATGCTCATTTTAGAAATTAATTGACAGGACACTGTCCTAACCCAACCTTATTCCTAATTCCTACAGTAATCTCCAAAAATATTAGTTCAAGTTTAAAGATTACTTCCAAGGATATTTTTATGACACCATTTTTGCATGGATAGAAGATGAAATTAAAAGATAATTTTAATGTAATCTTCATATTTTGGAACTTTTTTTTCTCTGAATAAGTATAAACAACGTATTCATCTTCTTTGGTGAACATTGAATGATTTTGATGACTAATGTCACACTCAAAAGTGTGAAATAACTATTTTTTACAAAAAATTAGATCAACTTTATTAGTTGGTGCACAGAAAAATACAAAATAATATTAATTTTATTGATTCTGGTACTTTTTAAGTTGGCGCCAAAAGTTTTCAATCTGAATACAACTGAAGAACTTGAAAATTACCTGTGCCAATAGAATTAATATTATTTTATATTTTTCAATGCAGCAACTAATAAAGACGGTCCAATTTTTTTTATAATAAATAATTTCCTTAAAAATTTTAATAAGAAATATGAATTATTAGGGTATTATCGGATCACTCGTGTGTCCGTCGTTCACAGTCAATTATCTCCGAATCTACTCTACCGATTGAATTGAAATTTTGTACAGATATCAATTTCTGTGACCCAAACGCAGAGGTGTGACATGAATAGATGAAATCTGTATATGGGGAGGAAATTTTGGGGATGGGGAGTTGGAAAATTAAAAAAAACTGCATCGAGTGACTTATCAAATGGAAGGTCTTGCTGTGAAGATCTCATATGTATTTTTTGTAATTTTAAAATAAATAGTTTCCAAGTTATTCAAGAAAATAGACGAAAATTGACCATTCCCCTCTTATCTCCGAAACTACTGAACCCAAAATGTTGAAAAAAATACAGAAATTTGTTTTCTACTTATAGATTATAGGAAAAAGTCCATAATATTAAAATAACATGGTATATCACTCAACATTGACAAATTTTGGTCAGATTTTAAAAAAAACATGAAAGTATGAAACACTCTGCACGTGAGTTCAACTCGCACTTGTTCAATTTTATTTAAACTATACTTCTTTATACAAGGCAACTCTTTTGTTTTCCAAATCCAAATATTAAAGCGACTAAATTCTACATATTTTTCGACGCTACTTGATTAATGTCTCAAAATTATATAAGATTTAAAGTATATCGCTTACGTTTTGATGACCCCCTACCTAATTGTTGAGAATGGAAATCCCTTGTATTCGATTAGGATGTGTATTGATTATAAATCGATTCCCATAAGCTTATATGATGTAAGGCTAATGGCACATAATTAATAATGCATAATTTGCATTATCAGTACATATACTTGATAATTAGGATACAAGTCCGATCTAATTTGCGATTAAAAGCCAAAAATTTCTCTACATATATATAGTTCTTAAATTTTTTTGGAAATAGATTTATTGGAAATTGGTTTTAATAATGAAGAGTTTTTCCATGTGTTAAAAATGCAATTAAGTGTTTTAGCTCTTCTATTTCCCCTATGGAAGTCTGAACTTGTATAATAACCCAAAAATGAAGATAATAGAGTAATGTTTTCGGTCTGCACATTTGTCACTGAAATCGTGGTTATCGTTATACGGAGTCGGCGCAGTAGCGACCTGTCACGCCATTATGTTTATTAAGCATAACGGACGTGGTTAATTACGGAGGATTAGCGGTATCTTTATAAAGAGTGCTTATCGTTATTTGACAATTTTGACATTGACATTTCTGTTTGTTTTTCTTTTGTGATCAATTTTTTTAACTTTTCGGTAAGTTTCAAGTGATTTTCTTACAAGTTAGTGGAGTATTTCCAGTAGGTAGGCATTTTGTGGATTAATTGAAGATTGTTAAGATCGAATAAAAACAACTATTCTACAATTGCGACAGTTACTTAAACTTATGCGACCAAAAACTCTGTGATTTGCGAAGAAAGTTTTACTTATGAAACACAAAGTTAACCACAACTATAACGAAATTGATGTTTAAAGTGACTGACCAAAAACATATATATGTTTATTTTATTCTTTTTCTAAGCTATGCTCATATCATTTCATTATTTGTTCATTGGACTCGAGACATGTTCCTGGATTTGCATTTGTACTAGCAACCTTGTTTCTATCAACCCCGGTTTATTTATTTTTTAAGCGCAATCTTCCCAATCAACTTGGTAAATTCCACAATAATAACAAATTCTTTGAATTTAAGATAGAAGCTCTATGGAGATATTTATTCATGGATTTCTTTTTCATAGAAAATTTTATGCTACACAAATATGTTTGCGTCTCCGAAGAAATACCTAGATCCGGAAAATTGGTGTTAATATTATTTCTTCTTCATCAGGTCTGCGAATTGTCGATGTTTTTGGCCTTGTTTCTAAGGTCTGAGTCATATATAATAAATATAGTGGAAATAATTACTTTTACCATTTCTTATTGTCGGTTAAGAAAACAATGAAAAGAAAGCAGAATAGACATATTGTTCACTTCCTAATATATATGAAGATGGGTAAAAAAGGAACATACCGTTACGGGATTATCCATCAAATTAAATTGCAATATTTCAACAAAACGAAGACCCTCCATTTAGATTAGATCCATATCTATACCTGCCAACTAGTTTAATGAGTCGTTAGCTTTGCTTTTTCTCTAAGCATTACCCTCACTAATAATAATTCATTGGCTTGAATATAGACGAGGAGCGAGTTTCTGGCGTCTGTGTTTTTGTACACTTATATTATATAAAGACAAAAAGAGTTACCCATGTACGATATTTTTCTCTATTTATATAAAAATCACCCAAGCATTTTATCCATTGTTAATATTGTCGGAATATAAGTGTATTATTTAGCTGGTTTTTGCATAAAATCACCTTAGAAATAGAAAATGACTCTTAGTGGACTCGAAGGCTCACACATATACAAGAGGTCATGGGACAAACCAGCTGAGTGAGAGCAGTACCTACTGGTTCTGTAATTAAATCGAAACCCCACGCCATAATATTGATAGGTTAGGTTTGGCAAAAAATTGAAATCTAACAACCTTTGAGCCAGGGAACCCAATACAAGAAATACTCACAGTTGAAAAAATTAAGAAAGTCCAAAGGGAGAGACAAATTCAACAAGAAATATCTGTAAGTGGAAGCCCATGTGGTCTAGTTGTTAGACTAATCGAGAGACTAGGACAAGAATTTGTTCCTTGCCCGATAATTTCCTAAAAATTCTGGGGGTACCAAGATTGCCAGTAAATGACAAAAACCATCCACCGCATTGAAGAACCCCATGTCAGTGGCAACACAAACAAGGCGGTAGTGGAGAAGAAGTCTGTTCTACCGAAGGCTCCATTCCACAACAGGACATACAAAAAGGCTGAAGACTAAAACGACGTATAAGGCCTGAGGTGGACTCCAAAGTTTCAAGGCTTCAAAGAGTTCACGATGAAAAGATCTGCGACACAACATGATCTCCCTTGAGTTCAAATAGAAGAGGACACGACCTCGACGTTCATATAGAATGGAATGGCGATGAATGATATAACGAAACGGAGGTATGAAACATCTAGAAGGTTTATTCCTGACTGCATCAGGTATATCGAATTCGAATAGACAACAAATAACAATCGATGTCGACACTGTGGTGGATCGAGTAGGAACCAAATGCGTTTCAATTATGACTGGTAAATATTTTGCGTGGAAGATCAAGTTCGAAATTGAATAGAGAACCACATCAAGTTGGAACTGAGTTTCTGGATAAAGCCAACAGTTATCTAACGACGCTGGCTCCTGGTCTCTACAACTAATAAGTTATCGAGTTCTATGCGTGTGTATGTTTTAATAGTATAACTCGATCAAAACCTTATATGTACATGAAAATTGATACACCCTCAAGACCCTATATATAGCGTCGCCTTGGTAGCGTATCGCCAATTACAACTCAAAGCATCGTTCGCCAAACCATAGTACATATTATAGAGTCACCTTCTATATAGATAAAGCAGAGAACTACTAGCTACCATATTGCCAATACAATTTTGTACCTAAGTACACACTATCACCACCACTTGCCAAATAGTAATTGATACATCAAAAGGGTTGTGTGTGTACGGAACAGCGGACACCTTATGTTCCCAGTGGTAGATATGTAGAGTAAACTTCATCTCGTAATTTGATAATATAACAATTACTGGCAACAATGGAGATGTTTCTTGATATTTGATAAAAATAATATTGAAACGTGGCATCTATTTCTGATATCCAAATGGCAATAATTAGGCGTTACATTAGAAATAGATATTTGTCTCGTTGAATGTTTATTTTATATTGTTGTAGAAAAGTATTGTATTTGCGTAGGAGAGATAATATAAGTGTGAGAAAAGATTTACACAAAAGTTGCTTAGTTTATTCCATATTATTTTCCAGAGTTTTTCAAAAACATAAGCGCATCACAAAGATGGGAAACGATTTTTCACCAGAATGAATGATCTCTCTTCCTGATACCAAATAATATATAATGAATATTAGATTCAGCTATTCAGTTCTTGATGTTATTCGATAATTTAGCGAATATTATGTCTAGGAAATAGTATAAAGGTCTACATTCAAACAGAAAATCTGCTTCTGATTGTCCATATCAAGCAGTGCAAATTCCATGGTAAAGGTCACCTAGAAAAAAATTGTTAATTTATCATAATAAAATACATAGTAACCAAATTGCTCCCATGTTTATAAAAATAGCAATCCGAAATATCCTTCCCTCCAGAAGTCCAAAGTCAAATTATGAAATAGGCGTATTTCCGCGATGTTCTGAGACTTTCGAATGATAACAAATACAAGTAAGGAATATACGTGGATAATAGGAAACTGTGAAATAAATATTTTGTACAAAGAAAATAGAACGACTTTATTTGTTGATGCACTGAAACATACAAAATAATATCAATTCTATTGGTGCTGGTACTTGTGAAGTTGGTGTCAAGAATCTTCTATCTAACTACAATTACACAACCTCGAAATTACCACTACCAATAGAATTAATATTATTTTGTATTTTTCAGTGCACCAACTGATAACGTCGGCCCAATTTCTTGTAAAAAATATTTATTTCGTATCTCTCTGTCAGTCTCTGTTATTGTAAAAAATTAAATTTCTAAACTTCACTTACTCCAGTAACAGGTGGTATATCTACGAGAAACTCGTACTGTGTCAGTTCCCCTTTAGCTAATGGACAAATTGTATTCAACAAATTCTCACAAGCATTGGGTTGTGTTACAGGAAATGGTACTAAACCTCCAAAAATATGAATTGTCACATTAGGTGTTAGTGCCTCTATTACATCAGCTGCAAAAAATGAGTTATATTTAACAATCTTCCCTTCAGGTACTAGACAATAATATTAATAATAATAATGTGATATTTGTTCAAATTATTGTACAAAAATAATCATCACTGGATATTTCGATAGGTTATTTCTTCTGAAAAGTAAGGCGTACGCTTACCCACCGTGTAAGCCAAGATTAATATTATTATAATAAAAACGACGGGCACCAGGGACATTTCCCTTTGTGGGGCATCTGGACCTTAAGGTATTTTGTACCATCCCGTGATGTTGTACTATTTATTGTACCTTTATTGCTGGGTTTAAATTCAGCTCCTTGAAATAATTAATTAGTAATCTTTTGCACCACAGGTTTTTACGTCTTTATAGGTGGGAAACGCCCGTCCTAGGACCCTTACTCTTTTATGCAAGTTTTAGCATTCAATTAGATTGTGACTTACAGATTCCACTGCTTCTGTGCAAAATCTGCAGGAATCCTCTTCAGCAAAACCCATCTTTTTTAAGTAGTGGTTTTTGAAGGGATAATGACCTGTGGTCAACAAGTTTCTCAGATCATTTCTTCTTAAGAGGAGAAGTAGGTTATTTTCCTTGGAGAGTGTTGCCAGTCTAGCAGGCGTTTGGCCTGATCGGCTTGCTCTAGATCGCGCCGGTATTTGGCTTTCCGCCTTGATTCCCATTTTTCGGTTTCTGTTTTGACATGTTGTTTTGTATGTCCACACAATGGCTCGGGGCCTACTGGAAGCCTTTCTGAGCCTTTTATAGCCAGAGAGTCAGCTTTTTCGTAGCCATGAATGTTCTTGTGCCCTGGTATCCATATGAGGATCGATCAATTTTATAGTCCTTTTGAATCTTCTAGTCCGTTGTCTATAGAATTAAGCTTCCAAATTTTGTCAATTACCTGATAAATGAATAAAGATGCTATTGGACTATTTTGAAGTGTCTGAGTACTCATGCTCTCGCTTGTAGATAACTCGGTCCCATATCCAGATCAAAATATTCTGTGAAAATGCACAGAGAAATTCTTAGAAGTAAGGTACTTACGAGATTCAAATTCGATCAATAGTTTAGCTGGCTGTCCAATTTTCAGTTTGCACGGTGCTTCCGTGCAAATGCTCTCTCCAGATTTAACAATAGTATTTGGAAGACCTTTAATCACTTGGAGAATAAAAAATTGATTATAATTTTATATTAAATCAATTTCTTGAAGTAATAGATAATCTTAAAAGGGCTTTTAAGCAGAATCTATGACTTCAAATAAAAATACAATATCCCAAGTAGCACCCGATTTATGATTTTTTTTGTACCTTAAGTTCTCGTACACCACGATCACACGTGATTGTTTTTCGCCGGTTTTTTGTGCTTACAATTCGGTACATTAACTGTTTTAAAAAAACAATGGAAACGCAATTGTTGGGAAGAAGTAGATTTTAAATTATAATTTATTGATATATTTAATGTAATTATTGAAGTGAAAATAAGGTAAAAATTAGAATATATTTCGGTCGCTACTTGAGTTTTATTTGTTTGTACATTTCCTTGAACGGTCATACAGGTTCTGATACAAGCCATTTCAAGATTATCAATTATTTCAGGGACATCCTGTATAATATATAATGATATGTAAACTTACTTTGATCACTGGAACATTCTCTAATAACATCGCATAAAATATGATTGAATAGTAGTAATAATATTGTTGCTAAAAATAATTTCATATTATCCAGATAATGCACTTAATGTTTATTAACACAATCATAAATCTGTAAAATACTCTTGAATGGGGACAACGATATTTATATATTTGTTTTTGGAAAATATTTGCATTTGATCAAGATGGTTTGATAAGATAAAAATTAAATTGATGCAAAACATATTCTGTTATTTATAGAAATTTATTCGTCGTCCAAATCCAAATACTATATATATTATATCATATTTTTGGAATTTTTAAATAGATATTTTCATTATGTTTTTGATGATAAATGATTTCGTTTCCTTCAAACTTAAGTAGCCATTGAAGATAGGATCATCTTGAAACCGGCAAAATATAATCAATATGAAGATAAGAGACAGCTTTAATTTTCATAGATCGAAAAAATGTTGGCCTCGAATAACTTCACCAAATATGGCTTTAGGATTCCGTAACTGAAGAGTACCAACTATTACTAAGCCTCCCCTGTCCGTCCGTCAGTCTGTCAGCGAGCTGTGTCTGATGAATAGATAGGTAAATAATGAAAGTAAAATAAAGCTAGAAATTTATGGGAGATCGATACAATAAACTTTTGTTTTTGCGTAATAATGGATCTATCTTTTGGAATTATAGATAGAAAGTTCTTGTACGATTGAACTGAAACCTTCGTGTGAGATTCCTACTCGATTTTCGATCAAAATTGTCCTTCCACCAACTCCTAAAAAATATAATCCAAATCCAACAAATTCACTGGTTGAGAACATGAAATAAGTTGGTGAGATGTTTTTATATGCGCATTTTCTAGTCTGAAAAAAATCAAAGAATCAGGTAAATAGAAATCTATTTAGTTGCTTGAATAATTGTTATTTACTGCTAATACAAGTTAATAAACATAAACAACTCGATTTCAAAAATTGTTTTCAAACTTAACTCCAATAATACAAATATTTAAATAATTTTGTACAATATTATTTAGAATGATGAGAAAGTCACTGTTTGGTGCAGATTCATAGATAATTTTTATCAGTAATATGAAGACTGTATCTGTAACTGTTAGAGGTGAACAAATGGTACCTGAAAATGTTATTCAACTGACACAAAACGAGCAGGAAGAAATTAAAAACATCATTGTGTATAGAATATATAAACCGACTAGTTAAGAAATTATTAACTGTTGTTTTTCTATGGCCTCCAAGATCGCCTCATCTGAACCAATGGATTACTGGCTTTAGGGTTATATGGAAACATTTTTGTTCAAAATACGACAAAAGATGCAGGAACAACAAAAGAAAGTTGTAAACAATATAAATACATATTTGAAATAAAAATAGCAACGACTTTATTAGCTGGAATACTGAAAAATGTAAAATAATAACAATTCTAACGATGTTGGTAACTTTGATGTTTTGCAGTTGTAGATAAATAGAAGGCTTTTGGCACCAACTTTGAAACTACCAGCACCAGTTTCCGGATAGAGTCCCTTATTCAATTTTGTCGTCTCATATTTTCAGATGTGGGAGGAAGAAGATTTGGATATGAATTTTCAGTTGATATGGGATCATTGTTCAATACCCGTACTTCAAAAAAAATCATCTAAATCGAAGCACGTTTACTATGCGAAAGATGCTTACGAACTAAAGAAAAAGCAGTCAGTCGAATTGTATACTGTATATACGTTTGGGATGTCGGTACTTGAAGGAAATGGTTGGTAGGTCTTCGGAAGATAGCACAGAGTATATTTTATGGTTTGTGGTACAACACCAGTCTGGATATTTACCCACAGGCCTATGATAGTAATGATCATCCTAAATAGGCCTCTGGGTGAAACTCATTATCTCCAGACTGGACCATAAACCATAAAATAAACTCTGTGTGCTTCACATACTTCGACCCGCTTCATGAGCATATTCTACATTATTTTTTATGTCAATATATTGCGAGACCTTCAAAATTCCTACTCCACCAAGAGATAAATACACTCTTAAAAGATTATTTTGTGTTTCATGTATCATTTTCTGGTGGACATCACGCAATATTCAAGCACGAAATTCTTCCCAAACTACCACAATGATTAAGGAATGTACCGATTTTTTTTTTGGCATCATTCTCTTTTTTCTGCACAACTTCATTTTGGATAAATGTTCTTGAAATGGTGAAAGTATATAATACAAGTACAGACGTTATAGACTTGGGCGCTGTAATAATAGTCGGAGGTTTTCCACAGAAAACTCCATTTAAGAGACACAAAACTATTTTAAAGAGCCAAGGAGAAAATGTAATAAATGTGTCCGTAGTATAATGGCACGGCCTTATGGATCCGGATTATCTTCTGTTGGAGCAAAAAGAGGCGGCGACACAATGAATTAATAAATGAAGTTAATTCGTACTCACCACAGAGTAATGAATTGTGTATTTAATCTCCGAGTATCCGGGACGTATAATTCAGTAAATTTTATACTATAAATTTTGTAAATATTGGATCATTGGCAGATTGTTCCATCGTTTCTATGTTTCTTTTTCGTATGAAGGTAGAGGAGTTAAATACCTTATTTCAATAACGAACTTGACTGAGATACTCAGGAAAAAGTAAAATTTATTGCTTTTTTGTGGGATGGATTTAGGGTTTGTTAATCCATTTTGCTTTTCTTGCATTCAGAATTCTGTATAGTGGTACTGGTTGCTATTCAATAGCTGAAAAACGTGTGAATATTTTCCAGAAGAATAAATAAAAACAACCAAAATGTTATTACTCAAGATGATATAACGTGAAAATTTCATATTCATATTCTAATTTTCCTTTTCTGTTTAATTTACCTTAATAAACTTCCTGTTTTATCACAATATTACTATTTCACTCAATCCTCCTATAAATTTCCATTGTAAATAATTATTGTTATTATTAAACTCATCATTTTTCCAACAAAAACTAATAGTCCATAGAATTCCACTCTAGAGCCTAAATATAAAAACATTATGAAATATTACTGCATATAATTCCTATTATATCGAATAACCATTTATTTTGTCATTGGTATAGAATTCGAAAAGTTTTTTTTATTTTGTTTCTGTTTCCATCACTGGGACAAAAACAATGCGTGTAACTATAAATTTGTGACTCTATTGTGGTTTACATTGGTTTTTAGCCCCCATACTGCATGCAGTAATATATGCCATTGTAATTGTCGCTATTTTATGTGTATATAGGTAGACATATAGGTGAAATTGGCATTTATTTATTTTCAAAATTATAAAACTAATTTGTCCCTTGTATATAATTTATATAAATGACAACAATACATAGCTATATGATAATATGTATATATAGCAGAAAAAATATTATTGCACCAATTATTTGACTGAGACGGAATCCTAATTGACTAAATAAAATAACGGAATAAATGCAAATAAATGTTATTCTATACGAAATAATTTGAATTATTTCAAATTTTAAATAGTGGTGAAATGAATAATGATTTTTCTATATAATCGATATTGAAATGGAAAATAAAACTTATACAATGACTCATTTAAAACTATTATTTCAAGTAGATCAACGTTTCATAAAAAAGATGATAGATATACGGAATAATTTTTATTTTAAATCTGTTTCCTACACCTACTGGTAGATGGAACACTCTTGAGGCCTATTGTAAAATTACTGGTACCACTAAAATATCAGTATGAGACTAACTTGCAGGACTCAAAATCAACAAAATGCCGAACGTTTACTATATGCAAAATGCGCTTACATAAAAAACAAACAAACAATCGAATTGTTTACTTCATCCTGAACAGGAAGCCGCGGAATAAAATAAATTGTGCAAATATTTCTTAAAAATGATTTCTCTTCAAATATTTGATAGCAAAGAGCCTTTTGTAAACGATGGTTATAGAGTAAATGAAATTAATATTTTTTTTTAAGTTGGACCGACTTCATATGTTGGTTCACTGAAAAATATTAAATAATATTAATATCAATTGTATGGATATTATTTTGAAGTTTTGAATAGTGGAAACTTTTGGTATCAACTTCAAAAGTACCAGAACCAATAGAACTAATATTATTTGGTTACTTATACTTATTCAGATATTTCAAAACCCGGAAATACACATATTTCAGTCTTTTCTACTGCTGTAACTCGGAATCCTCGCATTTTTTTAAGAAATGTCAAATTGAAATGTTGCACTTTAAAATCTCTTCAATAATTTTACCGCCACATATTTCCAATTAAAAAAATTGCCCTCACCACATAGCGGAGAGACATATTTCAGACTTTACTAGGGCTGTAAAACGGAAGTTTTTTGCAAAAATGTCCAATTAATTTTGTTGGGGGAAGGAAATGTTTAATGTCAATTTTTTAATTGGACCAATTTTCAATCAGTAAAATATTTTGCTATGAATCTCTGCACATCAAAGGATTAACCCAATTTTCTTAAGAAATCATAACAATATCTTCTAAAAAATAACATATTTCAATATTTGATATATCAGAATTGCAAAAAAAGGCAATGAAAGCATAAAACTTTTATCTGACATTTATTAGGCTAAGCCAGAAAAAGACACAAAAACAGCACATTTTTGACGAAAGCTTTATAAATTTGAACATGTTTCACAAAAGAAATCTTGCGATATCATGTTGGTGATTCATGTCCTAAAAGATGTCTTGAAAAGTGTTATGGTTAACAATACCTACAGCATTTCTTACAGCATTTTCAGTTGAAAATAAATTCCCAATAAAATAATAACACCAGGACTATAATTAAAAAGCTAATTTATCTATCTATATAAATAAAAATGAATCTCCTAATGCGTTGCTAAGCGCAAAACTCGAGAACGGCTCGACCAATTTGGATAATTTTTGTTTTAATATTTTCGTTAAGGCATAAGCCAGGTTCTTATCGAGAGAAAAAGCGTAAAAATTACGAGGAAAAGAGTGAAAACACCATACGCTTTCTTAGTGTGGTGTCAGATATATCATACAAGTCAAGAACCATTATTCAAAGAACACCTATATTATCTGGAACAATGAACATTTTTCCTGAGAAGACTGTGGTCTTTTGCTACGAGAGGGCAGCACCTCTGGTAGGGACAGGGACAAATATTAAACCTACTCCATCTAACACTGTGTAAATAAAGGTGATAAAAGTAAATTATTTAAAATAATCAAGCAAGTAAAAAAATATCGTGTACCATAAAGCAATGAAATAAAATACAATAAAAATATTATATTATTACAAAAGCAGGAAGTTATTTTTGTAAGTAAACGTCATTTAAAATTGAGATAATAAATTAATAATTAAAGTGATTACTCTGAAATTCGTTTTATTTATTCATTTTTTCTATTTGACTGCACATGCCCAATAACCATAACTATTTATTTCAAATTTCATATATCTCTACAATTATTACTGCTACGGCAGCAACGCGCCGGGTAATACTACTAGTTATTAATATATTAGAATGAAAAACTCCGGCAAAACAATCCCTCTACCAATTATCTAAACTCATATTTTGCCAGTAAACTGTTACTTATGCTCACAGTTACATTTCCATCTGTAGCATGCTAATATGCTACAACCTGGTTGAATAATTCATTGGCATTTTTTACGACATTGAAAACTCGCCTTGTAAATATTCAAACATTCATTGTCCAAAATAGTGAAACACATTATTTGGTTAATCCATTGTTATGATGGTAGAGAGAGGCGGAATAAATCGATCCCAACAACTATGCTAATCTATGCCATGTGCTTTTCCTAAACTATGTAAATTTATTTCACATCACGAAAAAAGTTTTACACATCCACGGCTGTAGGGAAACTCGCAAAAGCTCCAAGGATTATCTAGAATTTCCAATTTTAGTTTTGGCCCACGTTTTAGCCTCACCTAATAAAATAGAGTTATGTTAAAATTTATGGAAAAGTTTCGACCTCATTTTATAATCACAGTGTTCCTTTTCCAATTTCATAATTTTGATAATATTTTGTAAGCTATTTAATAGAAGCTTTTCTCAATACCTAAAACAACTTTGAAGTTTCGGATGATCGTAAAGCTGAATGCTCATTTCGTTATCTAACAGCTCTAAATAGGGCCAAACAAATGTTCCTAGAAATGTTTCGATAGATTAATGTAAAACCTCAAAACTGCAACGCATATTCTCCAAATAACTATCTAAATAAATTAAATTGAATCAATCCTATCAGTGTAACATATTATACAATTTATATATATTAAATCTATACTATCCTTCACTAGTCATATGAATGATATTTCTGAATATGAATTAAAATTATTATATAATCAAGAGAATTATATAGCATCAGACGTTTTCTGTTTAATAACTAGATTAAGCTAGGACGTGCCGACAACAACTACTGCAAGAGCAAAACACCCCTTCCGCCATTGAATAACGTCAGCATCTGTTAGGGCAATTCTAACCAATGGTACTTTTTATTTGGATTTTTTTGTTAGAAAGGTGAGTTGGTCGAGGTAATTCTTAGCTAGTGTTTCTTTTATACAGAGTTTAAAGTGTCCATCTGTCTGTCGTAGATACCAAACGGATAAACCGATTGTGATTGAGTTTTTCTTGTTTAGAAGATGAATTGTTTCAGAGATATCTCAGCTTGTTTTTTTGTTTTCGGGAGTGTTTTTTAATCCAATAGATTATTTTCATTTCAACATTCAATTCAAACGCAAATAATATTTATGACATGAAAACAAATTATTATTATGTGACTCCAACAAAGGTTTGTTTTCATTTTTAACAGCCTGCAGGCGATGTTTTTGTATCGCATGATATTTTCTAAATAACAAATATATCATATTTGAGAATCAATTATTCAAACATTGTAAGCATTTCCGAGAAATCTGGCAGCATAGAAAAGACGCTTGTTTCAAAATTCAAGGATTTAGATCAGAATGTTGCATATTTGTTGAAGTATACTTGTGCTAATAAAACGTATTCAGTAACATCAATATTTAGTTAGAAAAAAATTATCTAAAACTAATACCTATGTACATGACAACGGTGGGTACAATTTGGTTTCATTGACTAATAGAACAGAATAATATTAGATCGAATTTGTCGTAAGGTAGGTGGAAAAATCACAGCGCAGCCTATTTTTACTGAAATAAGCATTGAAAACATATTCTAGTGTTTGTTAATTATAGTACATTTAGTATATCGGATATTCACACATCCATAACTTTCCATATTTGAGTGAATTTTGAATATCTAGACCAGGCTAAGGTAGCTTCAACAGTAGCCTTGGTCCATCCCCTTACGGCATTTTCCGTAGGTTAGTGGAAAAGCCAGGAGGACACTGAAATTAACTTCATCATTTCCGATAATTTCGTGCATAATATATACATCGGTAAGGGACAGATATTCAAAATACTTATTCAATTTTCCATGTGACCATGGCAAATATTGATTTGTTTTCTTTTCAGAAACTTGAAGAATATTTTGACGCGGGAACAGTTAGTTCAATTATATCATGCGCAAGTAACGTCCCGATTGAAATATGGTTTAGCTTTTTGGGGTGCCTCTTCCGGTGTTGAAGGAGTTTTTGTAAGTCAGAAGAGGGTGATAAGATGTCTAGCTGGCATTAAACAGAGAGAGTCTTGTAGACCATTTTTTAAATCTCTGAATATCCTGACTTTACCGTCAATTTTCATTTTGGAATTAGCCATATTGGTTTATGACTATAAGAGTACTTTCCACAAAAACTGTGATTATCATCACTATTTCACACGGAACAATAATGATTTCATTATTCCGGCATTTAGGTTTAGGATAGGACGACAATCACCTATGTATTTGGGGATGAAGGTCTATAATAAATTGAGTAGCGAAATAAAGAGCTCCCATAACAAACATTTATTTAAAAAAAGGTTAAAATCCTTTTTAATTGATAGATGTTTCTATAGTTTAACAGAATTTTTACAATAAGTTGTTATTCTTAGGATTTTCTGCATTATTTTGCTTTTGTTTAAGGAATCTGTGACGTTTTCCACAATGTATTTGTCATCATTCTATGGAAATAAAGTGTTTATTTATTTATTTATTTATTTATGATTGTGGGGGTATATGTTTAATAAATTAATATTGATTAAATGGAATAAAAAATATTCTCACAGAAGCAGCACCCTGAAAACTGGAAAAACAACATCAAAGTATTTTACAGCATTGATTGTTTTTTTTTCATTCCACATAGTTACCGTGAGCGTATTTGTGTTTAATTTATTTATCCCATAGAGGGAAATCGTAAATTAATATATATATATATATATATATATATATATATATATATATATATATATATATATATATATATATATCAGTTGTGATTTATTCTCTCTCAAAAAAAAATTCAAATAAATTTATGGCACACATGGTACCCAGGTGATACATGTCGATGCAAATGTATATATAGATATATAAATATGTATCGATAAAAATTGAAATGCCGCATATAAAATTCAATTCGAATTTAAATTGAATATTATAAATCTGATATATACCCTATAATTTAAATAATAAATATACAGGATGTTCAATTCAAAACTTCCCATCTTGGATTTCTCCGTGCACATTATTAATAAATAAATTGTCTAAATATATACAAAAGAATATCGAAGGGGGCATCTTTATAAGAGCTACCCCCTCAAAAACTTGCCTTGTGAATAATCAAGCATTCATTGTCCAAAATAGTGAAACACATTTGGTTAAACCATCTTAAATGGTAAGGGGTACCTTCCTTTTAATTATTTCAATTTATTTTTAATTTTATTGAAGATTAGGAACATTAGAAATAACAAGAATTGTGATAGGTACAACGTTTAAAATTCGCTTGAACACACTAAAAAGTTAATGAGTAATCAAATACGGAGGATACGGAGGATCGATAGAATGGCCAGCAGAATCACCTGATCTAACGCTATTTGACATCTAATGTTGATAAAATTAAAACACTCGATTACATTAAAATAACTGTTTTACCCAGCACTTCCCGGGCAATCACTTTGGTAGATTGTGGTACGAGAAAATAAAATCATAAAAAGTCTTGAGTATGGAACCCTTCTACCTCAGAGTCCTACTCGCACGTAGAGCACGTAGAATCGGTCCAAATAACAACCCAGATCCATCCACAGATATGCACCAAGAGAGAAAAGCATGAGAATATCTCCTACATATGCCTTGAGAATTTTTCCTGTACGGAACCCTCCACCTTTAAGTCACACTGAAAGACTCTCACAAAACATTCCAGTGAAATACTACTCACAAATATAGCGAAAAATTTAGCCATAGAGTTTTAAAATATACAATAGACTTTCAGGTATGGAACCCACCACATAGAGGCTCACGGGCACTAAAAGTATGACAGTGCTTGTATTTAAGGTATGATAAACATGAGTGCAAAATTTGGTTGGGCATCTCGAATAGTGTAAGGCCAATACGGCATCGCAGCAAGTTGGTCCAAAATTTACTTGTCTCAGGATTTTCTATAAATGAAAACATTGAATTCATTCTATTTAGCTGTTCCTCATTGTATACAGATATCATTTGCATACAAATATCATATTTGAAACTATTCATGCTTGACGAAACTGTAAAAGGACTAGACTGGACGATTGCACTCGGCCGCACGTTATTTTCATTTCAGCTGACAATAAATTAAACTTTGTTCATTGTATTAGATTGGAAGAGATATGTATATATGATTAATTATAGATATAGGACAATTATGATTTAACTAAGTCAGTTTTTCCGGAATTAACAATAAGAATTTAGGGAACACTTATTCACATATTATTTAGATTCAATTCATCTTCTGTTCTGTTAGAATGTCTTTACATTTGGTTGCAATAGTTTATCTATACTAATTTATTCCAAGCCACATTGATATATTTTACATTGTCTGAAAGTCAAATTGAAAAAATCTTAGCAATTATCAATAGCAACATTTTCATCAATATCATCAGTATATCTTTGTAACGATCTTTTAATTAATTAATTGCCTTTGGATCTATGTAATTCCAATTTTACACATTTTTTTAACCCACACAATTTTCCCCAAGAATGTTGAATTTAAAGTTTTATCGTAGGTCAAGTAAGTAAGAAATACACAATTTTCATTTTAGTACCAAGGGAATCCCCGAAAAGGGCACTGTACACGAAACAATTTAGTTCATCGTAATTCAGTTTGGTTCACATTACCCGGAATTTTCCATCAGCCGGGTTCAATATAAACTGTGAGAAACTACAATGGACTTTTGAAAAATTGTGTTGATCGATATTTAGAAAAAAGTTATTAAGAAATTTCAAATTAAAATTTCAACTATGAATACCCTGTATCTCGTAAACCTGCAACATTTGTAGAAGACATTTTAAGCTCAATCGTCATATTTTGGTGTATAGTATATCCAGTTCAGAGAATGCCTATTCTTAATGAATCACCCTGTATATGTATTGTAACGAACTTTGGTCGTCATCATTATCGAGGCGTGTGGGATTCGCCAGAGGGCGGAGCACCTTGGCGAGTTCGGTCGTTGGTAGTTGGTAGGACAGGGTAGTGTGAGTGTGGGTTATGCTGCTATTGGTCAGCGATGCATGCCAGGGTCAAGATGATATCCCGAAACATCTAGTTCGTGCGCGCTAGTAGTGAAATGTTAGCTTGGCGTTGGAAGATGTCTGTTGATGATTCGAGAAGGACGTGCTTGCCTATATATTGGAGATGATTTGCTGCAGAGTCAGTCATTCCGGGGCAGTCAGCCCGTTACGGTGAATTACTGTGGAGACCGGACTATGGTGGAGACCGTGAGAGTAATGTGAGTAATACGGCAGTTCGGTGGGTTCTTAGTTGGCCCCGGTAAATAAATAACGATCGGTTTTATATTGTGTAAATAGTAAATATAAATTTTACATAGTATTCTATAGTTAGTGTAAGATACATGAGTAGTGTAGTGTTTGTATATAAATAGACTGAAAATAAATAATTCCCAGTCATTTTTATATGCCCGTTACAATATATATATATATATATATATATATATATATATATATATATATATATATATATATATATATATATATATATATATATATATATATATATATATATATATATAAATAAAAAGATGTTCTTGGGGATGCAGTCATATATTCAATAAAATTCTTTGACTGAAGCCGAGCTTTCGAGAATGTTTATTCTCTTCTTCAGGGCAAACTACAAATCGTTACAAAATTATTTCAACAACAACTTAATAGTATTATAAAAATACTTACAATCGTGAATTAGATGAATGAATTAGAATAAATTAACCAAAAACAGGAAAGATTTCATAGCCATCAATTACAAATGTCATTATTTATATTTGTCATGGTAACACAATAAGTAAGAAAGTATCTAGATTTTGTTGATACAAATGAATATTACTGAATGATCTTTATATGTTTGTGGCTATTTGAACAAGGAGCACAATTAAATTAAAATTATTATTAAGGCAGATACAGGTTCATTTAAAAAAAAAATGTAATTTAAGAATATTGCATAAATACTTATATATATATATATATACCCATACATAGACTAAATTAATCTGGGCTTGAACTGACAGTTAAAAGAAAAAGATACATAATATTATTTAAAACTTCTATATAAGTGTAATCATATTCTCTCACAATACGAAACATATAAACATGATTATTCTGAAAGTGCACTGATACTTATTCACTCAAAAAAGGCCGATTTCTCTCACTAATCAATCTCTAAATTTTTTGGGTGAAATAGATGTTTTGAAATCCTAAAACACTTTTTAATGTTCTTTCAAATTTTCATAAATATTCAAAATAATATATAAAATCATATTCTCTCACAATACGACATAAGAATGAAACATTTTGAAAATCATTCACTTTTCCAGAAAACAAGTTGATATCTCTCACTAATCAGCATGCATATTTTCGAAAACAGTAAATGTTATGAAAATCTTTCATAAATAGATTATACATTTAATCTCAAATAAACATATAATGAATTTTAAGAGAATAATTCTCTTTGATCAACTAAATTTCTCTCACTAATAAGTTGATCTAAATATTCCTATTGTTTATTGAAAACTAATTTAATTGTGCTCCTTGTTCAAATAGCCACAAACATATAAAGATCATTCAGTAATATTCATTTGTATCAACAAAATCTAGATACTTTCTTACTTATTGTGTTACCATGACAAATATAAATAATGACATTTGTAATTGATGGCTATGAAATCTTTCCTGTTTTTGGTTAATTTATTCTAAATTCACGATTGTAAGTATTTTTATAGTACTATTAAGTTGTTGTTGAAATAATTTTGTAACGATTTGTAGTTTGCCCTGAAGAAGAGAATAAACATTCTCGAAAGCTCGGCTTCAGTCAAAGAATTTTATTGAATATATGACTGCATCCCCAAGAACATCTTTTTATTTATTATAAATCCAGTCAAGAATACAAAATCAATAAATATATATATATATATATATATATATATATATATATATAATATTATATATCTATATAAAATATCATATACCTCTTTCCAATCCTTTCCGTATAATAAGAAGTATCTTTGAAGTTTCACTGTAGGCGAAATTTCTTGACAACTCCATTGTCCTTTATATTTGTTCGAAGTAATTAAGTTGCCTCGATTTCTTTTTTTTTTTGACGCCGACAAGAATATTTTCTAGAGCACACAGTTTTCCTTTTTTCAGAACATTTAAAACACCTACATATATCCACTCGTATACTTGTTTGGTGTCTCTTGTAAACTTTGCTTCCATTGAAAAGGTGTTGAGAAAGAAGAAAGTTTATGCTGGGTGAGGTGCTCTCGGCCATAGTGTAAGAGCGAGGACGTTGGTTCCGTTTGATGTCGCCTTCTTTCAGAGAGATGGTGTATCCTGGTAATAGGAAATGCATTAAAAGAGGGGGCCTGATGCTCTTGTGTGTGTGTGTTTGTTTTATTCAGTTTTTCTTCACAAACGAAAGTAGAACACAGAGCGACTAGAAGGAACTTCCATTACACAACTTGGATACAGAGATTGTGTAGATTTTACCAAGATTATATTCTTGGGTTAAAATGGATGGAGGGAAAAGTTTTTCTATCATGGAGCTCTTTAGAAAATGTTCTCACATATTGCTCATCTAAGGTAGGTCAGCAGTAACTGGATAAGGTTAATATACGTGTATTATCGGAAATACTTTTCAAAACCTCCTAGTCTTGTTATTTACCAGAAAACTGCTGATGTTATATAATCATCTTGGTTATATAATAATTTGAATTCACATTCATTATATCATAATATTACTGGTACAGGATAATTTAGAATGAAACAATTCTAATTTCAGGGTGTTTACATCCACCCAATATACGTGTTCGATGATTGCAACGCTCATATTGATCTCCACCGCCAGTGGAACGCTATACTTGTATAGGTTCAAATAAGGATCGATTATCAGTTACGGCTCGTCAAAGCAAAGTCAAAAGGAGTCAAGTTAATGCATTCAGTTATTTTTTTGCTTTTCTTCATGGTAACCTGGGTATACCTACAATGTCAATTTCGTCAGCTTAAATAAAAAGATTTTATAGAAAGTCCAAAAGTCTACTTCTTGCGAGTATACACAAGCTCCCTGAAAGAGAAACAGGGAAAATTACCAGTCGAAACTCACTTTTGAATAACTTACATTTGTTTATCACACAGTAGAGCGCCCTCTATCTACAAAGCGAGTTTGGTAAGAATCGGTCGATGGAAGGAGATTTTCGGAAGTAGGTACAACTGAATTCTAGCGCTATTTTGGCCCCCACAACTTTATGATGTGATATCTTCAATATGGTTCATCAAATTCATATTCTTTACTGGATAAACTTCGCAGAAAAGGAGCATGAAATCCTTTCATTAGCCCTGAACCTTTTTGTGGTACAGGTAAATGTACCTACAAGAAAGAGTTTCAGGAGAAGGGAAAAACCGAAAGAGAAACACTCTGGCGGAATCTCCCTCAGTTGGATCATACCAAAAAGTTTCTTGGAAGCTTTAATCCTGCAAGTATTTGGATCTTATCAAGACTATACTACATCTCCTCACTGGATCTTTTACTGGGCACTGTCGCCTTAGGAAGCACCCAACGAGAATGGGTGTAGCAGAGAACGACGAGTGCAGATTCTGTAAGGAAGATGACGAAATTCCGGATGATCACCTGGTGACAGAATGCCTCGCCATTGCTAGCAAACGTAAAAAATACTTTGGACCAGAAATGTGCTGAAATGAGGAAGTAACCTCCTTGAAGCCATCCCATATTCTGGATTTCATTAGAACCCTGGAACTGGAGGGCGAGCTGGAGACTACGTAATGGCGAGTGCAGTCGCAGTGCAATGAAAACCCCTTTAATCTACAATCTACAATCTACAATCTCTACTGGATACACGTGGAGTCAGAAATACTTTGAATGATTAAAAATTCTAACGTAATTTGTGTGTCGCCTGAAAATACGTTTGAATCAATTATGCGTCCTAAATATTTTATATACCCTACAAAGTCAATTATGTCAATCAAATACCCTCAAAGGATTATCAGCCCAGATTGAGTTTTGTTAATTGAAGCAAACAGCTTTTGTTTACGACAAAACAATAAGACACTGAATCTGGAAAATAGGTCTCACTGTCGAAAATAGATACAGTTAATTTATAAGTAATGGAATTCAGGCGTTACAAGTGAGTGAGACATAGTAGCTATTTTGGCCCCCACAACTTTATGATGTGATAACTTCAAAATGGTTCATCAAATTCGTATTCTTTACTGGATACACTTCGCAGAAAAGGAGCATGAAATCCTTTCATTGGCCCTGAACCTTTTTGTGGTACAGGTAAATGTACCTACAAGAAAGAGTTTCAGGAGAAGGGAAAAACCGAAAGAGAAACACTCTGGCGGAATCTCCCTCAGTTGGATCATTCCAAAAAGTTTCTTGGAAGCTTTAATCCTGCAAGTATTTGGATCTTATCAAGACTATACTACATCTCCTCACTGGATCTTTTACTGGGCACTGTCGCCTTAGGAAGCACCCAACGAGAATGGGTGTAGCAGAGAACGACGAGTGCAGATTCTGTAAGGAAGATGACGAAATTCCGGATGATCACCTGGTGACAGAATGCCTCGCCATTGCTAGCAAACGTAAAAAATACTTTGGACCAGAAATGTGCTGAAATGAGGAAGTAACCTCCTTGAAGCCATCCCATATTCTGGATTTCATTAGAACCCTGGAACTGGAGGGCGAGCTGGAGACTACGTAATGGCGAGTGCAGTCGCAGTGCAATGAAAACCCCTTTAATCTACAATCTACAATCTACAATCTCTACTGGATACACGTGGAGTCAGAAATACTTTGAATGATTAAAAATTCTAACGTAATTTGTGTGTCGCCTGAAAATACGTTTGAATCAATTATGCGTCCTAAATATTTTATATACCCTACAAAGTCAATTATGTCAATCAAATACCCTCAAAGGATTATCAGCCCAGATTGAGTTTTGTTAATTGAAGCAAACAGCTTTTGTTTACGACAAAACAATAAGACACTGAATCTGGAAAATAGGTCTCACTGTCGACAATAGATACAGTTAATTTATAAGTAATGGAATTCAGGCGTTACAAGTGAGTGAGACATAGTAGTGAGATAACTTGATGCTCCATTGGGAATTTTTCGTTGGAATTTATTTAAGTCACAGTCTCTCCCCCAAAAAAGAGAAACTGCACTATTTCTCTTTTCTCGATCTTATTTTGTCTGTTTAAAGTTTTATTTGGTTCTAAATTTTAAATTTCGACTCGTGTGGCAGAAGCTAGGCACCTTTTAACATCCTGATTTATCTTTTAGTAGACAACAAATTGTTTTATGAACGTAATTTGGGATAAGAGTTTGGAACCTTTCAACGGTGATGGAATAACTTTTAAATAGGGTATGTACTTACTTCATATATTAAGAGTTATTTTGAAATTGAGCGGCAGACTATTCGGTAATAAATATTTTTGGCATAAAATAGAACCGACTGACTATATTTGGCACCAATTTCAAAAGTATCAACACCAATATGTGGAATATGTTTCTGGATATAGTCTCTTCATTAATTTTCGATTTTCGGGAAAAATGTCATCTCCACCCCTTTCGGAGGCAGTATTTTGGACTATTATCAACTCTCCTCTTTCAAATAAAAAAAATCACTAGAATCGGAATACGATTACTATAAGAAGCGCGGGTACAAACACAAAAAAGCACACAGTCGAATTGTATTCCTCCTTCGTTTGCGGAGTCGGTCAAAAATTGAGTGGTTATCATATCATATTTTACAACTTTTCTAACAACAATTTTGAATTTAATTGAAGCCGTAAGTCATTTTTTAATAATAGCCTCATCTGCTTGTCACAGTTTTTTGTAGTGAGTTAACTTGGCAAATTGAAAAAAAAAAGACAAAATTTGGAGAGGTTTTTTGTTATTAAAATTCTACTTTATACATGTCGCAATTGTAGTTTTAAAAAAGACGAACATGTACTATTTTAAAAACAGTGAATTATGAAGAATCTGTTTCTTCTTTAAGGGAAAGAAAAAACATCAAAAATTGTTTGAACCAAATGAGATATCAAATACCTAATTACAAAAATTTAAAGAAAGTTGCGTTTTTGAAAAAAATGTAGACAACTTGCACCAAGAATTGATCCCATCACCTTTGCAGCTCTTGAGGCTCTCAGGTATGTTTTTTTGCTATTTTTTGTAATATCAAATCATCTCTTCCTGCAAACAAACTAAAATTTTTCGAAGTCATATATTCAACTGTCTTACAAAAATTCCGTTTTACCTCCTGTGTACAAAACCTCAAAAGCATCAAAGTTAGTTGCAAATTAAATTGGGTAAGACATTGTTTGGTAGAGAAAGCATAAATTGAAATAAAACTCTCCTAAGTTATGGCCATTTTGAGGAGAAAACAAATTTCGACACGGCTTCGAGATCAAAGACACGTATATGCATAAATAAACTGAATTCGTTATTCTTTCCTAAGAGAAAGACGCCTATTTGAGTAAACAATCAGTGATTACGTCAAAGCGGTACTTTAAAATAAAATGCTATCATCATTGGGTTAGTAAAAAAATTCAGACGCTGATGAAAGTACACATCTAGCGTGAACGGCTTTTAAGTGATACGTCAGAAGCGACACCCCTTGATGGATCCAAATTCAATTGCAGCCCCCCTGTTCTTTTGCTTCAGCCATTTTTACTGCTTCTTCTGCTCCTGCTGTATTTGTTAATTTAAAAATAAAATGTAGCTGGCACAAATTAAACAAGTTGTAGGTTTTCTTGTTTTTCTTCAATTGGTCCCCCTCACTGCATTCAAAAGAATGTATTGTAACGGGGATTTATATTAAAACTGGGTTCGATTTATTTTCACTTATTTATTTACACCAATAACTACTCATCTATATTTATTTATTTATTTATTTATTTATTTATTTTACAACATCCAACAGATATCCAATTATAGGATGAGGGAAAAAAACATAGGTTTTGTGTAACATACATGGGCATTTTAAAGAACAAATAATCAAATACCCTTAATAATAAAAATACTTACTACTATATACACATTTATATTCACACTATATTTCCTGGACTATAACGACTGTCTGTGTCTATGTGTTCTAACACTAACTGTCACTGACCGTGCTTTATGACCAACTGAACTATCCAGTCTATACCATCAGCCTTATATATCTAACCTAAAAAACTCTAGATGGTTCCAGTGATTGTTTTCGTTGTTTCTGGAGGTTATTTCTCAATATATGGCTTATATGGCTATAAGTCTTCACGTTACAGTATAATTCATTATTTCATATAAAAGTTACCAAATACACGTGTTCTATTAGATAATCTATTAGAACGTTTATTAAGCAAGTAACATCACGCACCCAATGAAACGTCGAGTGTAAGCAGAATCGATTTTCTGAACAAATTTGTGTACATCCCTTCTCAGCTATTCCTATACTGGACGGAGTGAGCAGTGAATGCCTGAAGTGAAGAACGGCTACGGCCTGGCGATTGTGGGAGGGAAAAAACAATTTTATTTGGTTTTGTCCGATATTTATGTTTATGACTTTGAAGGTAATTCAGAATGTTTAAAACGTTAGTTAATTAACTAACAATAGACTCAGTTTATGAAATATTAGATAAACAAATTTCAGTAATATTTTTGCCTCAAGTGTCTAGATAATACCAGAGTTTTTTTTATTGCAAGATATAATTATTATTGCAATGGCCGGTTTTAGCTTTTAAGAAATATGGTAAAACTACCCTTTTTTGTGTAATCTTTAATTGTTTACAGCTGTTGCAATTATTTCCGTGTGGGTCATAATGAATCCATTGAGCTATCGCAAGTATTTCATCTCGCAGAATTAACACAGTTCAGACTGAAAATGTGAACTAGACCATGATATGTATACTCAACTGGCTATATAACAGGAAAGTGCCAGAAGAAAAGAGGCATGGAGTTGCTCTGCAGTGTCACAAAACTCACAAAGAAGAGAGACAGAGAGAGAGACATACATGAAAACTACCCTCAATAGAAAGTCTCTCACCTTCAGGCTATCTCTCTCGATATATATATAAGAGAGGAGAGAATTGGTTCCATTTACTATGTGTTCGATATTGTCAAATGTGAGAGATTACTGCAGAGCACATCTCATTTTATACATAAGATATTGGATTTATCTCATCATCAATGGCAATATAATATCGACAACTGTTCCTCTTTATTAGTTTGAATCTGTAACAAGCACACCAGACAGTTCCATTTTCTTTGAAAGTCCAAATTGAATGTCAGTTTCTGAAATGTTTATACAGTGCTTTCGAAAAGTAACGAATAAATTCATTATTTCTGAAATTAAGAGTCGAAAAAATCCTATTGCATGTCGATTTTGCTTTAAATAAAAGGACTTTTTGACATACGACCGATATTTGTGACGTATTCGTTGTTAAACGGCGACACTCAATTTCGATCCTGCCAATTGAAAAAGCTTGTCATTCTACGTACACATCGTCCAAAATGATTACATTAGCGTATGTAGGTTAAATAAAGAATTAAAAAAACATAATTTAGTTTTTTTTTTAATTTAATGATAATGATTAATTTCACCATTTTTTTTTAATGACAAAGTTACTACTCAATAAATAGTTCAAAGACACTGCTTTTGTCAAACAAAGGATAAGAAATCCATAAGAAATATAAAAAAGCACGATTTCAAGTTTTTATTTGACATTAATAGAAGCCATTTTTGGTCGCTAAGGCTACCGTCAGACAACCATATTTTTTGACGATGTATACGTAGAAAGACATTATCTTTCAATAGGCATGGTCGAAATTGGATGTGGCTATTTAAAAAAAAAATGTCGATGAAGTCATATCTCGAATAACGATTACGTCAAAAATATGGGTCGTATGTCTAAAAGTGCCTTTGTTTAAAACATAATCCACGTGTGTCAGAGGATTTTTTGCGAAAAACGCTCTTTTCTCGGAAATAATGAATTTATTCGTTACTTTTCGAAAGTACTGTATTTATAACAAACGTATGAACAAACAAAAATAATTATGTAGAATAGTTGGGCAGTGGGGGGATACTCAAGCTGATTTCCTCCTATTTCTTTATTTATTTTCGCTCTTTTATTGAAACCCAAGGAATTGTTTGTGAATCTGGGAACGCTCTAGAGAGTTAAAAGGTTGAAGATAACTGTAAGAAAATAATATAGTTACGATAGTTTGAGAAAACTCGCGTCGTTTTTTGGTTAAGATTGCTTATTGTTGAATCAAAAGTGCTCCGATCTTAAGCTTTATTAATGAGAATATGAAAGAAATGAGCTTGTGGAAAGGTACGAAACCTACTCGATCAACGGTATATTAATCTCATTCAGGAAGATTATGTTAGTTATACAATCCGCTTATTTTATAGATTCAAAGTTTTTGCTTAGGCAGTATAACACACGACATAATCCTGTGGGCATTGATATTTTCCAGGATTTATTTCATAGATTGCGGCCTTTGCTCGATCCTGATCTTAACTCAATACAGTATCTTTTATTTTTGATCGACGAATCCAAATGGAGGTGGTATACAATTCGACTGTCTGCTTTTTATTTTGTTTGTGCGCCAGCTGTATATTAAACGTACTCGGATTTTGATGATTTTTGATTTACTTGAAAAAGGAGACTTGAGAAATGGTCTCCTTCCTCACAAAAAAATGCCCGGAGAGGGCAAATTTTCTCGAAAATCGAAAATTCGAGATAGCAAATATCCAGAAAGTTTTTATTTCAACATTTTTTCAAAAGAGCTGGAGTTTCAGCGATGTTAAAATTTGAAATATGTGTATTTCCGTTATGTGGAAGCAATTTCTTTCAAAAATTGAAAATCTCAGAATGGCTACTTAAAGACCAGACTATTTGTAGCATCGTTTTTATTGAAATTTTTTCCATAGAGTTACGGTTTTCGAGTTACAGCAGTGGTAATGTCTGAAAAATGTGCGTATTTCGGATTTCTGAATAATATTAAATACAAGCAACATTGGTAATGGTACTCGTGAAGTTGGTGCCAAAAGTTTTCAATATATCTGCAACTGCAAAACTTCAAAAGTACAAGCACAAATAGAATTATGATTATTTGGTATTTTTAGTGCACCAACTGATAACGTCGGTCCATTTTTTGTAATAAATGTTTATATTAAACATATATCCAGCATATATGATCTGAAATGCCCACATCCACGTATAATTCTCCATTAGCTTAAAATATCCTTATGGAAGACAAACTGGGAGAAATTCTTAGGCTCTTCGAAGCTTACCTTGTAGGTGTCAAGTGATAATTCCTGATAATAAAAGTCAAATATGTTATCAGTGATCCAAATCTTTTATATAAATATATCAGAGCCCCCTGACTCTAAAAAACATATTTTTGGCCATTGGCCTCTCCATCTTTCTGTTTATGCCGATATTATTTCGGGAACAGATCAACCGATTTTGTTGCTCTTTTCTTTATTTTTCGGGGTTACTAAGAATAATCGCCAGTGACACAAAATCTGGGCCCGAGAGTTACTATTCCTTAAAGTTTTCTTCCAGAGAAAAGAAAACAGAAGCAAAATATGCACAAATGAAATTTCATATTTTCTACTTGTTTGTTCATATTTTCTCTAAACGGTTCGTTTTTGAAAAAATCTAAAATGATCATTGTCCTTATCCTGGTACGCTTAAAAAACAGGCAAATCTGTGGAATTTATGAGCGGTATGAAAGTCGAGTGGAAATACGATAATTTTGAATTATTATTATTAAGTCAAGAATAGTTAATAAAATAAAATCCATATTGTTTTCATATTGGTAAAAAAATGCTACAAAGTAAGACAGAAAAACTGTTAGGATATAAATCAGAGTTCCTTCGATGTTTTGTTTTAATGATGTGTCTATAAATTCCATAGAAATTAGACATTTTTGATAAGTAACATATGTCAAAATCTTTTTCCGAACTTAATTTACCGGCGACATGATTGTTCATTAATAAACGCAGTCTCTTGAACATGCTGTAGTAGTGCAGAGCCATATCGTCTCAAAAAAACTTTTATAATATTCTAACGAGCTATAAATATTTAAAATGCACATATACGTTCTATGTAGGTCTATATATATATATATTATATATGTATGGTTGAATGTGATATGGGAGATGTAGATGCAGGGGCAAGCAATGTGAAAAACGCTTTCGAGCAGTCAGACACGTGAAAATCTTTTCCGTGCTGCCGAACGAGCGGTGGCAGCATTATACAGAGAATGCTTTCTTTGTGTGTCATACATCTATCTATATCTCCATTTCTTCCATTGGGAGTATAGTGCAGAGTATACATGCAATCTTATTAGATTATAGACAGATGGATGGTAATATTTATACCACAACAAACATTGATACTTTGGTTTTTATTTCCCGTATATTTCCCATAGTATCCATCGATTTATTTTAAAATTTTGGAAAAGATATTACTCATAATGGTTTCTTTCATTTGATAATATAATTAAACCTCAGAATCAATATTTGTTTATTTACGTTAAACGTATGTGAAGTAATGACCTTGCATTTTATAATCAACAACTTTGATCTATTTTCATTCATTAGATTTGGATAAAATAGACTGTGTGATAGTTGGATAGACAGACACCTCAGTGATCTGATAAGGGTTCTGTTTTTAACTTCGGCTTCGGCAAAAAGTAAAAAATAGGCTCTTTAACGGTCTTAATTGGATAACTAGTTACAGTTCTTTTCACAGTAAATGGTTTTGTCTTTATGACTGCAATAAAACTACCGGGTTTATTCCCTTTATGTACACAATCCACAAGCAAATACACCACAGGATCGGACTTTATATATTTAAGTCGGTATATAATATAGGCATAGGTAAATTAATTAAAATTAAAATTATGGACGTATTTAGGAAATAAGTAATCTTACACACGTTATATGTTCGTATATTATATTTAATGACATGAATACATGTTAATTATTTCGTAGAAAAAAATCTGGTGTGTCAACTCACACGACTTTCCTACCGCTCGCAGGCAAATTCCAGTGAATATATTTTTTTACACTAGTACAATAGTTTCCTTATATAGCGACGATAATAGCGGTAGTAAAGTAAAATTCCTCTGGTCAAATCGTGCTACCACACATTATTTTCAGCCTGTCAAGACAAACAACAATGATTTTTTCGCAAGATGAAACGTTTAGCCAGAGTCTGAAGAAACATGTAGAAAATATGGAACTTTATTCAAGCATAACTTTTTTTTGAGCTTTTTCTCAGAGATGGCGCTGTATGTGGGTGGTAAAGGGCTCTCAGATGAATACTTTAGGTAAGTTTAATCAAAAGTCTTAGAGCCGTTTTCACGCTACAGTCTTGAGCAAATCACGTTTTTTGGCTATAGCTCTTCACCCAGTGTATACAGGATTCTCATTCAGTGCCACCGGCGAGTGATATTGGTACCAAACAAAATAAAAAAGAAAGCAACAAAATACACCGATCCGTTCCCGAGATAATGCTGTCACAGACAGACAGTCAGACCAATGGCTAAAAATGTGTTTATTAGACTTAACTCTGAAACGTCAACATTTGTAAAAATCTCGATACCGAAAATTTCATACGATTACAATACTTTCGTTATACAGCTACTATAGTAGCGTAGGAAAGTAAAAAGATATTAAATATTATTATACTGCTATATTATGATCCGACTCTGACCGACAGTTTATTGCATGTTTATGGCCGGCCTCTGGCAAAACGTCCCAGGTAAAAAAACGTGGTCAACCATTTATTGTGAAAAGAACTATACTACATGTTAACTATGAATCAATATCAAAGGAGTAGTTTTCATACTAATTTACAATATGTCAGGTAATCAGAGGACACTTGAAACACTCTCCTACCATAAATGACCCTAAGATACTTGACGCGTTCTTTCTAAGGGAATTTGTCCAATATTGCTCAATATTTGAATACATCTTAAGGAAAAAATCGTTGATATGTTCAGATCTGGTCTTTAGAACATTCTGCAAAATGATAAAATCATGAAATCAAATAGCATTGATGGCCTCTTTTCAATGTTTTTGTTTTATTTATAAATAAATTCACTACACGCAGATGACAGTTGCAAACCGCACAAAATCCTCAGTAAAAACCATGCATACCGACAGGCTGAGAGAACTGAACACATTATTCATTCCAGTTGTATTTTTTATGCAGCTAAATCAAATATATACTGTCCCAAAGAACAAAGTATGTAAAAGTACGAAAGGAATTAGAATGTATTTACATTATTTCACAGGCTTAAGCAAATGTAGGTATTCGGATACACTCAAAAGAAAGCAGAAGGGTCTGTATTATGTAGTAAGGACCAAGCCCAAGCAAACGTAGCCCGCATAAAGACCAATAATTTGCAAATATTTGTGCTTTCCACCTGTGAATCATTTCATTATTTGTAAGTACTGTAAGTAGAAGTCCATAATCCCAAAGTGGAGTGTTATATATTAGTTTAAATGAAAATTCGAAGTCATCTCCACAGTTTATTGTTGATTTTTATTAAATCTACTGAGACATTTATCAGGCTCGTACAAACCCATTATCAATCAATCAATGATATTTTTGTTTCATATCTTTTTGAAGCTAAAATTAGAATTCGGTGGTTTGTATCTGCATCTGAATTTGGAATCTGTTACTAATGTATTTTTTTGTAAATTATTATCAGAGCTTACATCAAAGTGATCTTCACAGAAATAAATTGTAGATGTTGTTGTTAGAGATGCTAAATCTCATCTAGCTAAAGTTAACAACTTTCTCCTTATATCTTTTATTTTTCGGAACGTAAATAAATAGTTTTTCTGGTGTGCTAATCGCTGTGGAATTACGCATGGGAACTTCGCACAGTATTTATACAACTTTGTATTAATTTTTCATATGTTAATCTCAATTCTCAAACAAATAAACACTGACAACAGAGAAATATACATAGGCCACAGAGGAAGAGTAAATATAAATCACATAACACCTATCCTATATATGACAGATGTTGCTGTTGTTAGCGAGCCGTGACGTAGTTTGAAGTCTGTGATTGCATGTTTGAGCGGGAAAAATCAAAATAATTTCATTCTTTCTTTTTTTAGAAAATGATTTTTTTTGCTTATTAAATCTTTTTTTCGTATCTACTAAGGTTCGATCTAAAAGATAGGAACAGTTCGAAAAATTGGTCTTCAGCTCTCAGTAAATAAATAAATAAACAACATCAACTTCTTATCATTAATTTGTCATGCACAGGAGACTAAATAATATATCTACTATCTCTATCTCTCTCTTACCTATGACAGAAGAGAACAGGATAACCAGAACTGCAACTCTCATCCATTGTAGTAGTATTCCAATTAACGATGATCTCATGTCGCCCGAAATACCATGTCTGTTTTTCTGTTCGTTGTTGTAGCTTCGGTAGCTCATCCACACACATACACAGACACTCTAACTACCTTTTGCCTTCCTTCCTTCTCTACTTCTGCTTCTTCTTCTTCTTCTTCTCTTCCTCGGCCAAATTACATTCCGACCTGTTGAAATTTTCAATTAAAAGCTTTTTGGTTTCACACACAGATATAGGTACGTTAAATAGAACGATTAATGGCGACATCTGCCTTTTTTTTCTACTGCTGCTGTTGTGTTTGTGATGTGAATAAGGTTTTTCGATTTTATCAATCTGGATAGACGAGAAAATATCGAATTGATTTAAGTAATACTTTTACGTCAGGGGAGCTACTTTTTCAAATATTTTTAAGAACATTACTAACTGTGACAGATACGGTAATTGATTATACTAATCAATTCCATTTCATCTTACTTGACAACATTTGACTGTTTTAGTCATCCGATTTATCTATGACGTAGATCAACTGTGTTTCTTTTCTATATTTTGAAAGAATTTTGTCTTTGATTTACGATCTAGTACGCATCTTTTCTGCTTCTTCTGCTGAACAAAAGTTTATGACATTCTTTCTCGACTAATAATGTTGCTATTTATTAAAGTACTAAAGTAGAAATGGAGACTAGAGTAACTGTTTGTGTTTTAGTTGAGCTTATAATATGCGCTGAAATAATTTGGACGAGATTTTCAAAGGTAAACGTGAAGAATACTTACAGAATGATCGAAGCAATGTATGAATGAATATTATAATAATTGTATAGTTCATGATGTTGTATTAGATGATGCACTGAAAAATACAAAATAATATTAATTCTATTGATGCTGGTACTTTTGAAGTTGTGCAGCCAACCAACTTCAAAATTACTAGAACCAATAGTATTTTGATTTTCTCAGTGGACCAACTAATAAAGTCCAATTTTTTTAAATATTTATTTCACACTTTTGAGTGTAACATTAGTCATGAAAATGGTTGAACATCCATTAATACTAAAGAAGATATAACTTATCCTATTAACCGTGTATATGATGGAAATACACATATTTCAAACTTTACCAATGCTGTAACTCGAAAACCGTAGTTTATTTGAGAAAATGTTCAATTTAAACGTTTCGGGGTATTATCTCATCTTTAATTCTACTGTCTTAGATTGTCACGAAAAATTGCAACCACCACCCCTATGGGGGGGTTTTTGGAGAAAAGGAGATTTCAGATTATGATTTTGCTAGATATGGGTCCATTTTTAAATTCTCCTCTTTAAAATAAATAAATATTTTTTACAAAAAATTGGACCGACGTTATTTGTTGATACACTGAAAAGTATAAAATAATATTAATTCTATACTTTTGAAGTTGTGCAGTTGCAGTTAGAGTGTAGTACCAGCACCAATAGAATTAATATTATTTTATACTTTTCAGTGCATCAAATAATAACGTCGGTCCAATTTCTTGTAAAAAATATTTATTTCACACTTTTGAGTGTAATCTTAGTCACGAAAATCGTTGAACGTTCACTAATACCCATACTTATCCTATTACCCACGTATATTATTTGCTTGTAGTTGTTATTATTGAGATCTCAAAGCATCGCTGCGGAAATACGCTTAAATATTTTACATGTTACCATTTTAACACCAATTTAACTCGAAAACCGTAACTCTAAGGAAAACATGTTCATAATAAATGTTGCTACAAATAATTATGTCGTTCATGTAGTATCGAAAGATTTTCAATTTTTGAAAGAAATCGCCCTCTTCACATAGCAAAAATACATATTTAAAATGCGTCTATCTCGAAAACCGTAACTCTTTTGAAAAAATGTTCAATTCAAACATTTCTGGATATTGTCCTATCTTTAATTATGCCAAATCAAATTTTAGATTTTCGAGAAAATTTGCCCCCTACAACCCCTTGGGGGGCGGTTTTCGGAGGGAAGGGGATTTCGGATTTGAGTTTTTATGAATATGGGACCATTTCTCAAGCCTCATCTTTCAAATTAATCAAAAATCATCAAAATCGGAGTACGTTTACTATATACAAGGCGCGAACCAACAAAAAAAAAGCAGACAGTCGAATTGTATGCCTCCTCCGTTTGGGAAGTCGATCAGTAAATGCCATTCTCGGGATCAACGTCCCTTCATTTGAAACTAAAATTAACGAGTTCGGGGCGATTTTCATATTTTTTTTCATTAAACTTAGTTTATACGGAGGGTAAGCCTTAAGATCCATACAGTATAATAAAGAATAATATTAATTTTGAATGTAATTTAAGTATGAACAAATTATATTTCAGATAAGGGCGAGAAGGCAGCAACTTTAATTAATTTATAGAGCAATACAATACTTTCCCTAAATGCTGGTAGAGAATGTATTATACACAATACTACTAAATTAAAAAGATGATTCTGCTCTTTTAACGCTTTGAGTAAAATACTACGTTAATGTCATTCACTAGTAAGTGTACTGACTGATCTTCATGCTTTAACAATGTCAGATAAATCTGGTACTATGATATAAAATCTGTTGGAAATGTCCAAAAAAAAATACAAATGCAAAACTCCGAAAATAACGTCACACTCCGAACTAATTCCCAAAAAAACTGCATCAGTTATGTGATTCACAAAATTATTTTTGACTATATTCCCGCATTTTCCAGCACGGTGTCATTATACACATATACAAGTATAGAAAGAAGTAACAACCATTAAATTTTAACGGACATGCATGCCATATTACCGTAATTATTCAAAAAAAAATGGTAGAACGGTAGTCCACTCATATATGGACGGTTATGGAGTTATAAAACAACTATTGTTGTTGACTTTACCAATAATAACGGGCGTTTGTGTTGGAGCGAATAACAAAAAAAATGAAGAACGGCAGCATTGATATGCATCGTCGCAACAGCAGAGATTTTGTTTCTGTTCCATAGAACATTAATTGACTTCACGTTCCGATTTACGACTATTGAAAACAGTGAAGCTGCTGAATCACATTTTGCTCACTCGGAATTTGCCAATTTGAATGCGAGAATTATTATTATTGAACAACACAAAAGAAAGATATTATGATATGATTCCAGCCACATCCCCATAGATATTATATCTGCATATCGGGATATCGCACTTGTCTGAGGCTCTGGCATTTATCATTTTCTGGTTAGCACAAGCACAAACAAGAGCATCATCAATGTTATATATTGCCGATGGTTGGTTCCGGTTTGATGGCTGGTAAAAAAATAGCGCGAAATCAAATTTCAAATAGGCATATATATATAGTCAACCAATACGTGATAAATCATCGGAGTAGTGGAATCGAAAAAAAATGGGGATACAATGGTTTCAGGATGTTATGTTACAGGGGGTCCATCCATTTTGATTGTTCAGAGATTGATCAGTTCTGTTTGTATAGTTACTTTTGAGCAGAATACGCTATAAATAGCTCTAAGTCTTCATCTTGCATTTTGTCTAAAATCATCTGCCTTGTTTATTATTTTTTCAAGATCCTATTATTGATATACATCCTAAATTATAAAGGGTGTCAGAAGATTTATTATTCAAGCAGTATCTTGTATATATTTAAAAATTTAAAGACATTATTGTAACTTTTATTCAGTTATGAAAGGACATGTAACAACCTTTTTAGAAATTAGGACCTTAACATCATTTTTCACTTCATTAGAAATGATAGCAAAACAGTATTTAATAAACATCTTTTATTGACCGACAAATCCAAACGGAGGAGATATACAATTCGACTATATAGCTAGACTTCGATTTTGATGTTTTTTTATTTGAAAAAGAAGTATTGAAAATTGGTCCCATATTCATAAAAACTTCAATCTAAAATCTACTTCCCTCCAAAAACCAAAAACCGCCCTCGAAGGTGTTGGGTGAGGCAAAAATCGAAAATCTGAGGTGGCAGAGTTAAAGACAAACGTTTATATTTAAAAAAAATCAAAAGAGTTACGATTTTCATGTTATTGCAACGTTAAAATCTGAAATTTGTGTATCTCTGCTATGTGGAGGGGGCAATTTCTTTCGAAAATTAACCAGACCAGAATATTTCTAGCAACATCTAAATTAAACATTTCTTCCAAAGAGTTACGGTTTTCGACAAAGAGCAGTGGTAAAATCTGAAATATGCGTATGTCAGCCGCGATGTTTTGAGATTTCTGAATAATAACAAGTACAAGCAAAAAATATACTTTTAACAATTTTCATTACAAATATTACACTCAAAAGTGTTAAATAAATATAAAAAAAATTGGAATGACTTTATTAGTCCGTTAAAAAATTCAGAATAATATTAATTCTATTGATGCTGCTACTTCTGAAGTTGGTGTCAAGTCTTCTATTCAACAACAACTGCAAAACTTCAAAATAACCAGTACCAATAGAATTAATCTTATTTTGTATTTTTCAGTGCACCAACAAAGTCGGTCGAATTTTTGTTGGAAATATTTATTTTTATTACATTTTCAAATGCTGCGGTCATTGATAAGAGATCGAACCACGAATACTATCCAGAACAAGCATAACAAGCATACATAAAAAAAGCACACATGCATTGGAATATTGTCAACCTTCTCCTTAATTTGAAGTGGATCGAAAAAAGAATCAAATCGAGTTTACGTTTCGTCAGTATGATAAATTTTTATCATCACATTCAATTTTATCTGTTCTCTACTTTCTTGAATCTTGCGACTCACATTTTACGAATATGTGAATCCAAGAGTTCACATTTCGCTTTTTGATGGCATTCCTTGAGCTTTCAATCAATTTTCACATTTCCTCAGAATAACCAGGCTGCTAGTTATTACCGCAATTTCATCGACTTTGCATATAGTTACAAATTACGGAAATATGTTTCATGACCAACTGATAACGTTATAGTCTTCATTTAATTCTGAAATTCATGTCTTTATAAAGAGTGATCCTGATCATGTAAGGATATGTGCTAACGTGTAGGATTTTCGGATAGCAAAGTGGCACAGAGTAACCTGTTCTAGTGAACACAGAAAAACAAAAACGTATCCAAAACAAGTAATATCAAACCCAATCTAACCTCACTAATCTCGATAGCTGGTACGTACGATCATTATCCCACTAGCTTCTTATCTCGCCAACTAGCTAGAAAACTCGCTCATCAGGATTATCGGATCGTTTGCAGACCTATCTTTATAGGAAGTTTTAATCTTGAACATCCTTTGGTGCGTCCATGATATTTAGGAACACCCTGCATATTTCAATAGAACCAGCAATAAAATTTACCTTGAGCTTCTACCAGCATCACCCAAAAGGATTAGGAGAAGAGCAACAAAAGAGTTACAACCTGGTCAACTGCAGCTGTAAAATCTGTAAATTCTCTCTGTATTTCCTTCTTCCAACAAAGAGACACAACTAAATTGTCTATAGAATTAGCTTGAATATATGTATATTCCTAAATACATTTCCTTTGATCGAAATCCACGAAGAGTAGCGCTAGCACTAGTCTCTTTTCAGCAACGCTTAGTGAAATGCTGCTTTGGAACGGAACCGTCGCACCGTTCGTTGAGCCTCTATACTCTATAGATACTACTTACTTACTCTATATACTAGGTTGAGAATCGATGCTATGGCGAAGGCGACGCCTTCTTTCTTTTAATTTGATTCCCGATCGTTCGTTCCGTTCAAGGGAATTAGCACGAGTGTCCAACGATTTTCCAACTCACTTGATCTGTCTCTTGCCTTTCAGTGAATGGATGGATGTATTTATCGGAAGTAGAAGCGATGAAAATCATCATCGCCATTTTAAATTAGATTGGTTCACGACGATGTTTTGTATCTTGTTAAAGTGAAGTGATAGGAGATTATGTTTGAATTCTTTGATATAAAGGTTTACCGAATGAGCGATACTTAATTTGAAACTGAGTTCTTCTTAGTAAGTAAGATCTATGATTGTGAAGCGGCTGAATGTACTGATTGTAAAGATGATTTGGGAATTGAAAACATTTTTAGGTAAGGCTCCTAGATTATAGCATCTATCCATTTGTTACAAGGAGATGAGTCGACTTTTTGACACTGGCTGTAGTAATCGGTTGAAGTAGTGACGAAATACTGTTAGATTTATGTTGCTTAAATCTATAGAATATAAAATGATGTACATGGGGATAGTGGAAACTGTAGGAGATCGCTTAATGGAAGATAGAAGGAAAGTTGCGTATTTGTATGCCCAAAAATAATCTAGCTTTATTTTATTTTGAATCGATACCGTTACGTATATACAGGGTGAAAAAAGGAAAATGACCATTTTTTAAGAAAAACGTAATATTTTCCTTATTATATGAGGAAATGGATATGGGTAGGAGGATACCACGTTGCCAAAAATGGCATAAAAAAAACTTTGGGACTACTATATTTCGTAGGGCCGAGGTCAACTTTTGTTTTTCTTATGGGCGCCATATTGTACTTCTACATTTTCGAAATCGTTATTAAAAATGCTTTTCAACCATGTATGTAACATTGATGTTTGGTCAAGGTAAATCCGGAAAAACAAGATTTGCGGGTAGTAGGCTTTGATATTGCTATTTAATTTTAAAACAAAAAACGACAAAAATTCACAGAATTTCACGATTACAATAAGTGTTCAAATAATCCGCCATTTTGCTGTACGCACAACATAAATCTTCTCAACACTGCTTCATTGGATTGTCTTATCATTTGCAAGTGAATAGCTTCTGTAATAGCTTCTCATAATTCTCCAATGTTTTCACAGGACCTACTGTACACTTGATTTTTGAGGTGACCCGATACAAAGAAACCAAGGGGTGTTATGTCTGGGGATCCCGCAGGCCATCTGACTGCTCCCCAGTTGCCTATCCACCTGTTGGGAAAGGTTGCATTCAAAAAATTCGTGGTAATCTTTGCACTGTGTGGTGGTGCGCCGTCTTGTTGGAAAAACATCTGTTGCAAAGCCACTAATGGAAGTTCCATACTTCTATTATATTTTTGTTTGAATATCTCTCAGAATTTAAGTTACCATCGTAAAAATATGGTCCAATTTTACAGTTTTAGAGTTGGTGCCCACAACAACAAACTACAACGGCACAACTTCACAAGTACCAGCACCAATAGAATTATTATTATTTTGTATTTTTCCGTGCACCAACTAATAAAGTCGATCCATTTTTTTGTGAAAAATATTTATTTCAGTACAGCTTTCGTCATTGCCCGATCTCGTTATGCTTCTTCAATAAGAAGGTGGCTCTTCAAGAGCCTTGTATTGCAATTATCTTTCAATTAACAATCAACTTGCAATGAAAACGAACATTATTATCGAAAGAGAGAAACAACATACAAAACCAATATCAAATGACAACAATAATGGCGTTTCATTTCTAATTTAATTACGAATCGATCTTATGAATGCAGCAGCATACACACGCTAACCAATATAATTGTCTGACTGTATATATGTTAACATAACGTTATTTGAACGTACATACTGCAATATAGGAAACATTGCAACACAACATTAATCACTTTGTTGGTGTGTGTATTAAATGTAATTAAATGACCAAATGAAGGCAAAAATTCCTTTTAATTTGCGTAAATATAAACAACTACCACCCACGTATTTTGAATGCAACCCACAACCCCTCCCAAAACGTTGAGCATTATTTAACTGCCTTTATATTATTATATCAATGTTATGAACATACACAATTCAGCTTGCCAATCAATTAGTTGATTTTGAGTTATTAATAATTAGACATTTGGTTAATACAAATATTTTATCAATTATAGCCGGAATACAATGTGTATATGTATATGTATATAGTTGTAGGTATTTGGCATATTTGAGAGAAAAAACCAATCGATATTGGGATCTGTCAGATTGAGTGAAGCTTAAAATACCGGGTGTTCCACAAAAAAACTCAAATATAATATGGGTCAAAATTTTAATTATTTCTATTTAATATACCTATAATATCTTTGGTAAATAAAAGTGCAACGAACTATTATTATACTAGTGATTAGTAAGAAGACTGTTGCATTTATTTTATGTATTTTATAGAATTCCCAAATGCTATAAATAAAAACTTACTAATTAAAAAAAAATTATGAACATATATACAACTGAGATCATAACCTTTAAAAAAAAAACATTATTTTCACCATCTGAACGGCCTTGCCATTCCAGCCGTCTTCATAATAAAATTGGTCACGAGTATTTTCTTCTATCGTTTGATTTACTAATAATAAAGTACCATCAATAGCTTTTTCAATTAGATTATATAGTAAAATAAACGTAATGATTATCATACCTACCTGAAGACATGCTTTTTCATTGTGCTCGAAACTTTTATATTAGCGCCCTCTTGTCAAGCCGGACGCGCATGCGCATAAAGAATCGTGAACAAGTTTATTTAAATCTCAAATGTTACCAAACCATAAAGTGGGAATTAATTAGAATCAGCTGATGCCAATAATATCTTCTGTCCCCATCATACTTCATAATAATTGGCATAACACCAATATCGAGACACATTCTGTGAAATTAATTGTTTTGTTTCTGATTTTTCTCTATTCTAATTCGATTGATTCAGGGACTGAGTATGGATAATCACCGTAAAAACAAAAACCTACCTAGATTCGTACCCTGTAGATGAAATTATATTACATAACCAATCGAACCAACGAAACAATGAGAATAGCTTCCAAATTTTGAACAAAGCATCATTCTACTCCAACATACATATATATCTGCATATTGTATATGGAACAATACTCAGAATGCAAATAACAATAATAACGCCATTGCAAACTAGTATAAAATATATTTCTGGAATATTGAGAATCATCATTATTTTGCAATCAAAATATTTCATCATAATATATATTATAGTATTTGATGTCCGGCTCTGATAATAATTAAATGATACCATCGTTAGTTGGCCCACTCAATAGGCAAAATATCGAACGTCAGATACACTCACAAATTGCCCCTTTGTTATTTTCCATTGACATATTATAGTCCAGTCAATCTTGCAACAAATCCATATCACTCTTTCTTATTTTAAATACTGTAATTAAAAGTCAACACTGCAACCAAATCCTGCTCTTACTCATGTTCCTCATTTTGATCTTGGAAATTCACTTGAATAACTGGAACATTTTCTATTTGAATGAAATATCTGAAAGACAAAACTTGTAGGACATTAATTTTCCTACATCTTTAGTATTTCCAAAATCGATATTTTCTAATATCTCGCTTAGTTTAACGAGTTATAAATAATAAAGTTGTAGGGTATTGAATTCTTAACAATTCTTGTCACATTTTTAATCTACAATAAATATTCAGCGTCGTACGCCTATGGAGTAGGGGAGAATGGGGTCAGATAGAAACTAATTGAGTGTTAGGGCCGATATCCACCAGGTACTAGCCCATGAATACCGGTCCAAGACGATGTTTTGTAAATGTAGAATGAATTGAGAAAAAAATGTGAGGATAGGCCTTTCGAACAAAGTGTAAACTATTGTTTTGGGGGAACAATAGGATGGTGAAACATTTTACAGTCGTCCATTTGAGTACCTAGTGGTTACTTTTTCTCATAATATCTACTAATCTACTGGCCGACTAGCTCGCATAGCTCTCTTTCTAGCTCAAAATTTAACCTGTTTTCTCAAAATTTTCTTCTGATTCTTTATACAATTCCGCAAAATCAACGTTCAAGACTATTAGCTTTATATTTAATATTCCCAAGCTTCCGAAACCAAAAATAATAATTTGGCAGAACCATCGTCGAATAAAAAACAAGAAAAGCAAAAGCTATTCTGAAATGTCGCGAAAACATGAATCCAAATGCTATAAAAAAAACTGAGTAAAAAAAAGGAAATACATCGTTCAAATCCGTCACATATCCTCCAGAAACAAACTGAATTCTCATTTTAAAATTTAATAAGGAACGGAACAAGCTTGCGACTAATGATATGCGAATTTGGCCTACTTATAGGTCGAAAAAAGGCGTTTTACACTCATCGCCTGTGGTAGTGTACAAAAGGGCTTTTTCAATAAGGATAGTTTTGATTTATTTTCACTAAATGTTAAATGAAAATATTAAATGTTCTCTTTTGTCGCAATAGGAGGAATAAGACCTTCACGGTTGACTGTAGAAAAAAAAGCTGAAAATCAAATTATCGAAAATCTTATTATCTTCAAATTTACGTACATTAATGCCCAAAGTTATAAATAAAGCAGATAATATTATTATTTTGCTTCATTTTCTTCATGATTAATATGAAAACTATCGATCTTAGAGAAAATTTACTTTAACCAAAGTTCATGGAAATTTGGTTTTTCATACAAGTTTTGTGTTTAATATGTTTCGTTAGAATTTAAAGTGGCGAAGGGCAAATCAGGATGTGGTCACTATTTTGAATTTATAATACGAATGACCTACTCCAATAATTGAAATAAAAAAGAGTGACAACGGAATTTGTTATTTTGGAGATTATGCATAGTGACTGGGCTATTATATGAATGCATATATTACGTAATGGCATGGGATGGGCATCATCAATTAATAGTGACATATCACACAAAATTCGCTCTAAAACATTTTCAGAGTCATTCTGGAAATCAGGCATGGTGGGACAGCTGTTACGAAATGTCGATGATTTATTATACACTCATAGAGAATTTTATGAACTGTCAACTGTGCAAAATTATCACAGTTTGTAGTCAAAATTGGAATTTGAACACAAAAAGCAATTGAATTGTTTTCGAAAACATTTATCCAAAATGATTGAATAAAGCCTGTTACATGCTCAAGCGAATTGGCGAAACGGCGTATTTGCGAGATTGGAGAATAAGTTGGAGCTTGAGTTGGATCGAAAGTCAGACATTAAACAAGTTGGTCATAAGGGATTGGGTACACTAGTTCCACTGCATGGTTGTTTTGTATTATTTTTTTTATTTTGACTGTTGACACGCAAAAATGTAGAAAAAACTTTTCTCGAAAACTAGGATCGACTTTATTAGTTGATGCACTGAAAAATACGAAATAATATTAACGAAATTGCTCATTAATTGAGATTTGACCGTAATTCAATAAATTTAACACTATTGAGGTTCTTTTGTGAAAGATTATTGCTCAATAATTATAGTTTTCTTTTATTTTGTTTGTTTGAAAATTACCTGTACCAATTGAATTAAAATTATTTTGTATTTTTCAACTAATACGTTTGGTCCTGGTATTCGTAACGATTTACTTATTTTCTTTAATAGCAATCATAAACACAATTTAATTTGTCCATTACCTTACAAATGTAATATTATACTCAAATAAATTCACCATTAACAAATAATTCTAAATAATGATAAATAATCTATAATAATCAAAGAAAAAAAACAAAAACATTTTATACATCTACATAAAAACAGGTTAAGGTGGTGTGATTTTCTCGTTATACAGCATCAATGGCTTTTCTGATCTGATCTGATGTTGATGGATGATTTCTCTTCATGCCGATGATTTTCGCGTGCAAAATGTGTCATATATGCGTCATTTAACACCGGATAAAATTAAAGGACCCAAAGCTCGAGTTGCCCTTTCCCCCTGTTTATCAATCTGCCAACGTGTACGCCACGCTACTACCACCCCCCCCCCTCAACACTGCCACCCCCTGCGTGTCCCAATGCAGCTCAGATGGCAGCAGAATATATATTTACAGGGTGATTCACCACCAGTGTGCTTCCTACCTATGACTCAAAAGCTTGAGAATCCGGATTATAGGATTATTTATATAAATACATTAATTCTGCAATGTTGCCACTCATACCCAAAAATAGTAGTAGCTTTGATTTTTCAAATGAGACACTCTCTATATTATTTCTGCATGATACATTTACTGTACGAATATCAGATATTTTTTTATAGAACAACTTGTATTATCCCTATTTTTTAAGGTCCCAACCGCAAGACGAGCATATAGATAATAGAAAATATTTCTTACAAAAAAATTGGAGCGATGTTATCAGTTGGTGCACTGAAATATACAGAATAATATTAATTCTATTGGTGCTGGTACTTTCGAAGTTGTGCAATTGCAGTTAGATTGAAAACTACTGGCACCTACTTCACAAGTACCAGCACCAATAGAATTAATATTATTCTGTACTTTTCAGTGCACCAACTGATAACGTCGGTCCAATTTTTTGAGCAAAATATTTATTTCACACTTTTGAGTGTTACATTTGTATCGTTGAACGTTCACCATTATCCATGTATGCTTTGCTTGTATTAGCTATTATTCAGAAATCTAAGAACATCGTCGCGGAAATACACTTATTATAAAATTTATCACTCTTTTAACTCGAAACCCGTCACTCTACGGAAAAAATATTCAATATAAATGTTGCTACAAATAATCTGGTTATTAATTTTCCATTCTCAGAGTTTTGATTTTGGAAAGAAATTGCCTCTTCCACATAGTGATATTACACATAAATATTTCAAATTTTACCATCGCAGAAACTGGAAAACCGTAGCTCTTTTGAAAAAATGTTCAACTTAAACGTTTCCAGATATTTTGGTATCTTTAACTCTGCCATCTCGGATTTTGCGATTTTCGATCAAATTTGCCCCTTCAGTTTTTCGGAGGCAAGCAGATTTCCTATGCACGGAACCCTATCTATTCGAGCCTGACGCTCATAGTTCTGTTCTCAAAAGGATCCTATTGCTTGTTCATCTTATGTACCTACTTTCGATTGCGAATCACCCTGTAGATATATAGTAAAGGAGGCTTCCACCGCCATCAGATCGATAGGGGATTATTTATTCGTGAGGATCGGAAAGTTCCAATCGGGTTATGGCGAATTTAACGCAATTCTGTGCGACATGCTTAAGATAAATGGCAAGAATATGCGGGCTGTGCAGGAGAGGAAGGGATTGGGAGAGAGAGAGAGAGAGAGATTGAGGGAGTTAAGTTTTATCTTCAGCGATTCATCTTTTGATCAGATCGACATTGAATTTATATACGTAAATCGATCACTTCTACAAGACACAACTTTTGATACTAGAATGGATTTTGCCGTTTCTGTGTATAGCGAATTTTCGTGAGATTTATAAAGCAAAGTTTCAAAAACACTTTCGAAAACTAAATGAATATCTTCAAAACACATATTGTGTTCTTAACTATAATGGTGCCAAGGATACAGCGACTGTTAACATCCAACAAAAAACGCAGAATAAAAACACCTTTTTATGGTACGCGTATGGGTACGGAACCTTAAAAAAAGTATGCTCGTTAAATCGCTGTTGAAGAAATGTTGAAATATTAGTTTCAGATTCTCTCGTAACTCAGGATAACTATCCCTTTAACATCAAAGTTTGTGTGAAAGATAATTAGAAAAATTCAAATCCAATTAACTCATACCAACAAACTATCACAAGTCCAACAAAACTTATATTATTATTCGAAAAACTCATTAACTACCATTTAAAATGAGTCCTTTTGTAGATATTAAAAGATTGCAAAATGATAATTCATATTTAATTTCACAACAAAGTTGGCTCTGATTCTAGAAAATGTAAAAAATAAAGTCTTAAGCTGATCAGTTTAAAATAGTTCAGACTAGTTTTATTTATGCTTATAATTAAGAAAGTTTCCAAAGCAATGGGTAAGGAGTAAAGTAATTATCAAACTTTTAATAAGCTTACAAGAACAATACTTTGAACACTGCCATTGCAATAAATATGCTGTTCCGAAATCTATCCAGTCAAAAAATATCCTCTGACATTACAACCTATTTTAGTTATATATGCAACAAGGTCATCCCATTTATTGAAATGTCACATCACAAAAGGATTCTACATAAATGGATGATGGAAAAAATTGATCTAAATTTAACTTGGATGCTGGCAAAAAATGTAGTTGACACTCTCAATAAAAATTGCGTTTGACATTGATGTGAGATAATTATATATGTCAATAAATATGTATGTCATGTTGTCGAGCTCAAGTCCCAGTCGAGCCAATAGCAACTGAATAAAGTGGGTGGTAGGTTTTTTTTTTCTCTACAGTGACATGCAAATAATTCATTCATGAGAATTGTCTGGATCAGCAACTTTAGAGTTGGTTTGAAAGCACTGTGTATTAAATATTCATAAAGATGTAAGAGAACTGTGTCATACTCGAGGAGTATCGACATAAAATTTCTATTCGGTAATGGCGGAAACTTTGGTGAGAAACATTGAAGGCATTTTTGTCTCTATTACAGAAAGTTTGAGTATGATTTTCAGTATCATTCGTATGTTTCGAATGTACTAGATAATTTCAAAAATAAGTTATTGTCTTGTCAGCGTCTAAAGGACCAGTTGATGCTAATGATGATTCACAATTATCAACTGAAAGAACTGATGACTGACCATTGGAAAGAGAACCAAATATTTTTGAAAACAAAAACATTATCGACATCTCTTTTTTATGAGACCACTCCTTAGCAGTCCTCTTTTGAACAAACACGTTCACTTTATAAAAACGCGTAGGTTCGAAAAAAGAAAATATACTTTCCTATTTTTTTAAATCTTGAAAAAAATCTGGTACAAAAATAAAGACCTAGTCAAGTTCATTGATGGCCTTGATAGAACAGTTTCAAAGTGGCGTCGTGTAATCCATCGTCCTTTGAGACAATCAATAGGTAGCGACATTTACTTTTCAAATTGCTGTTTTTATTTGTTACACCGAAATCGAGATACCTATTCTTTTTGCTGAAATCGACATAAACTGAACAAACACAATTAGTGTTTCCAGACATCAGGTGTGCAACTTTACATCTCTGTGGAGCAATGAAAAAGCTATGCTGCAACAACTGCAACTACAGGCAACAGACAATCACAATAATATTCCATACATTTGCACGGAACATATACTCTCTCTCTATATATAAATGTTAACAATAAACATCAAACGTTCCACTCTGGTATTAGCAATCTTCAACAAATATTCCCACAATGCCGCAAACGGTACATGAAATTAAATAAACAGAACAATCGTCATTTGGCGACTTAGTTATTGTACCAATTTCTCAGATTTCAGTTTTAATTCTTTAATTTAATTCTAATTAAGATAATTTTTACACAATTCAACATACCTAATTTCTCTTTACTACGATTACGGAGAAAGCATGGTGTAGTAATATTTTTGTAGGAATTTATGAGCATACTAGGTCCATTTGTTTTTGTCTTTTGCAACTTTACATGCTTCTCTCTTCTCAATGCCTATTTTCTTCAGGATTTTGTGGATATTCTCATCCCAACTTATGGCTTGGTCTTCCCCTTTTTCTTTGCAAGGTTCTCTTTGCTTCCCATATCATTTTAACTGGTCTCGCGTTGTTCATTCTTATTAGATCTTTTTCTGTTTTTAACATTACTGGTTCAACTCCTAAACTTTCCCTTATATCGTAATTTCGTAGTCTATCTTTTCAGGTGACTCCTAGAATTTTACTCAAAAATTTCATTTCGATGATGTGAACTTTTCCCTTTAATTTTCTTTTCAGCACCCAGCTCTCAGATCCGTATGTTAGGCTCGGTACAAATACTGTGTTGTATATATTTATCGTGGTTTTTCGTGTTATCGCTTTCCTTCCTACGAATGTGTTTTTGAATGTATCGTATAGTTTTGATGCATTCTCAATTCTCTTGTTAATTTCTGCGCACTGTCATTTAAATATATTCCAAGATATTTAAAGTCGTTCACACTAGTTATTTTGCTGTTGCTACATTCAATTGTTCTCTCCTCCTTGCTTTCTATCATTATTTTTGTCTTTTCTTCATTTATTTTCAGATTTTTCATTGTCAATTTATTTTCCCAAACTTTTAGGTTCTTAACGAGGTCTATCTCATTTTTTGCAAAAATAGGAAGATCATCTGCAAACAGGCATTCCCTCAAGTACACAGCCTTCAGTTGTCTATGTCCTATGCAGCATGTGCTAGTTTCCTCTCTAGTCTCCTTTGTAACATCATCTATGACAAGATTGAATAGCGTTGGGCGTAACATTCCACCTTGTCTGAGTCCTGCATAGGTTGTGAATTCCTCTGACCTCATATTATGTGTTCTGACGTTCATTCTATTTGTCTTGTGTAGGCTCATTATTGCTCAAACTAGTATATTGTACACTGCTCTTCTCACCAACGTTTTTTCTATTAAATTCCTTGATATGCTGTCAAATTCCTCTTCTAGATCTATGTAGACGTGGTATACTTGTGGGTCCGTTTCAATTGTCTTTGCTATAGCTTGTTTGATTGTGAAAATATGGTCATTTGTGCTTCTTCCGGAAGCCTCTCTGTGTTTCTTTGAAGCCACGCTCAGAACGGTTATTCCTAGGTAATTTTGACAGTCCCGCTTATCACCTTTCTTATATATGGGTAGTATAACCCTTAACTCCCAGTCGTTGGTTATTTTGCCCTCTTGTCGTGGTCTATTGCATATACAAGTTAAGAGCTCTGCGCCTTTTTCATATGTTTTAGCATTTTCGACGATATGTTTTCATGTCCTGTCGCTTTACCGGTTATAAAAAAAAATCTTTATGATTTCTAAATAGTAATTTTAAAGATGTGCATTTCTAGAAAAATAGCAGATTTTTGGCATCAATTTCGAAGTCTTCATTATTCCTACATAGTAATTTTGAAGATGTAAATTCATAGGTAAATAGATTTTTGGCATCAAGATGTTGATTTGATTTTTATGTTAATATGGAATCATTTCTCAACACTCCTCTTTCAAATGAACAAAGATTATCAAAATTGGAGCACGTTTACTTTGCGTAAGACGCATACAAACCAAAAGAAATGCACAATTGAATTGTATCCTCCTACGTCTGGGAAGTCGATCAAAAAAGATGTTAATCCATCATCACAAACAAAACTTGAAATTGCGAAATTTTTGTAATTGAAAACACTTGAAAATAAGCAGCAATAATACTCTGCCAGTGCAGTGTCAAAGTAACGACAGCTACATAACGAAAAGATTCACTGCCAAGTTGGAACTCCGTCTGTTCAACAATCACACCCTGTAAGCAACTGTGCATCAGTGGAGAGCATTGAAATATTTCATCCATCTGCACACAGAACATAAACTCTCTCTGTGTCTCAGTCTCTCTCACTGACTCTATATACCATTCAACAAACATCAAACGTTCCACCACACTCTGGAATCATCAGCAATCTTCAACTAACATTCCCTCAATGCCACCAAACAAACGCTACATGAAACTTAATAACCCGAACACTCGTCGTCAGATGATAATACCTATCTCGCTCCGGCTACGGCAGCCGCCCCTCTACCCCCCTAGTCCCTCTAAATCTGCCCGCTCGCCGCCTTTCAATACCTAATCATCATCATCATCATCATCACCAACATCTATAATCATCGTCATTCATAAACGTGCAGCGCGTGAATAAAATCTCCACCCAAAATTTGCGTTGCGCACTCTAATCAGAGCACCCCAACACCACCACCACCACTGTCAGTCAAAGAGCGTGAAATAAACATTTGTCATAACGAGACACCCTAAAACAAAGGGCTACACAACAACACAACACGCTTGAATGTTCCACCCACACACACACACACAGGCTGGCAAACAATTGTATAACGCCAACAATGAAGGAATTGACAAGCCAAAGTAATGTCAGCCATGAGTGAAAATGTATTACAGATGAAATTGTTATTATTGTTTGGGACATGGATTGTTGATTCTTTAAGAAATATTATGGAGGATATATTGACTGGAGGTGGTTGTTATTTGGGAAATGGCCGCTCAAATTCATCATAGACTAAAGACCTAAAGCAGCTAGTGAGGATCATCACAGGTCATCATACAGTAAATGCTCATTGACCATTTCATAAAGATGGTCGAGGTGAATAATGATGATTTCGAGAAATATAATGCATCCGTATCCGGCACTAGAGACTTTAAAATGAGGAAATTTGTAAATTGTAGAATTTTCCAGAAAAATTGCACCCCCCATCCCCTTTGGGGGCAGTTTTTGGAGGAAAGGAGATTTCGGATTTGAGTTTTCCTAAATATGGGACCATTTCTGCTCTTTCAAATAAAACAAAATCTAAATCGTACGTACGTTTACTATGCAAAACGCGCGAACAGCCATAAAACAACAAACATACAACGGAATTGCATACCTTCCCCTTTTGTGAATTCGTTCAAAAACTATGCAATGGGGTGAAAAATATTTTCAGTAGTAAATAAAACAAACTGTTTAAGAGTTTTACTATATTTTCAACATGACACGGTTTCAAAAATATTTTCACAAACTCTGTGTACTCAAATAAGACAAGTAAGTCATTTATTAGGTCTCAGCACTCTTTACTTTAATTAAGCAAAGTATTGTCAACGTGTAAGAATTTCGGTGTATCCCTAGGCTAAAAATATAGACCAATTTAGTTGTCCTCCTTATCGTTTTCTAGGGTATCGATACTGCTGTGATAACAAACTGGGCATCTTGATTGTAATAGTTGCTGGTCAATAGACGAAAAAAGTGTTTTATTGAAGACTGTTGCGAGAAAACGGCCTACAACGATTTTGATGAAATTTTTCCTATCTATCACCTTCTAAAAGAGCATCCCTTGGAATTAAAAAGAAGCTGTACTCATATGATCTGGACAATTGTTTTAACACTTTATTAATATTCTGGCTAAACGGTTCTTCCTATGTCAAAATTGAAGTTGACCATTGTTGATTGTCTTAGTACTTGATCAGACGATCTTTATAAATTTGACTGAATTTGTTTGAGAGCCTTATGATAATCCTGTGCGTGGATAGAACAATAGTTTATTTTTGTATCACACTAAGTAACAACAATTTTGACAATACAGTGATATAGTTTCTATATGCAGCTATGTTTGGCTGTAGAATAAATTGTCTGCATTTGTCTTCTTTCGAACATTTATCAGATAAACTAGGCCATATTCAGAACATTGAACACACCATTTGACCTCAGCTCGCATCACAAAGTAATCAAGAGAAAAATGATTGAGTCGATTCAAATGCAACCAGAAATTTAACATATTTTATGACGATAAAGGATTCTGACATGAATTGAACATGAACGAATTGATTAGAGATAGTAAGTTTCGTCACACAGTCTTCGGATTTATAGAAGTTACAAAATTATCATGCAAGTATCGTTAAACTAAGTATATCAGCCGTATTTATTATCAGTCTCAGTCAGTTCAGTATCTACTAATTTAGTTTGATAGTACAACTATCAAGTTTGATATCATCGTTCCATAGAAACTAACAAACAAAATAAACTAATACCGGTGATTATAATTATGGCTTTTCATATAAGCAGTTCTAAAATTAGACTGAATTAAAGAATAATTAACATTTTACAAAATTGATGTACCAGTATAAACTGAACTTGTTCAAGTTAATTGCTATCGTCCATCGAAAAAAAAGATAAAATCACGAATAGAGAAAGAAACATTTAGATTAACATTCTCGGACTCGCGAAATAGTTGGAAATATTAAAAATTATATAAAAATAAATTCCGATTCGGAGTTTTCGTATACAGAACAATATCTGCAACATTTACAACGGAGAAGGTATACTAGCTGTATATAGTAAACCTACTCCGATTTTGATAATTTTTGATTCATTTGAAAGAGGAGACTTGAGAAATGGTCCCATATTAATAAAAGCTCCAATCCGAAATCTCCTTACCTCCAAAAACTGCCCCCAATGGGGTGGAGGGGACAATTTCTCTCGAAAATCGAAAATCAGAGACAGCAGCACTAAAGATAAGACAATATCCGGAAATGTTTATATTGAGTTTATTTTTCAAAAGAATCACGATTTTCGATTTACTATGTGGATGGGGAATTTTTTTTCAAAAATTGAAAAGCTGAGACGGCCAAATTAAAGACCAAATTATTTGTAGCAACATTTAAATCGAAAAATGTTTCCATAGAGTTACGGTTTTTGAGATACAGCAGTAGTAAAGTCTAAAATATGCATATTTCCGCGACGATGTTTTTATATCTCTGAATAATAACATGTATATACAAGCATAGAATATACATGGAAAATAGGATACCTACATCTTCTCTGGTATAAGTTCTTGAGTAATGTTACACTCAAAAGTGTTGAATAAATATAAAAAAAAAATTACTGAAAAATGCAAAATATTATTAATTCTATTGGTGCTATTACTTGTGAAGGTGATGTCTTCTATTTAACTACAATTGCATAACTTCAAAATTACCAGTACCAATAGAATTAATATTATTTTGTATTTGCACCAGGAAATAAATTTGGTCCAATTTTTTTGGAAAGAATATTTATTGTATTTTCTCTGTCATTCAGTGTTAATCTCTAAACAAAGCAACAACTTAATAGTTTATAAAGACTCACTCAAGTCAACAACAAGCGTTCATATTTATTCTTTCCTATTGGAGCATAAAGCCTATATAGAATGAATTATCTTGTACAATAGGAACAGAGGCTGCTTCCCTTGGTATAAATGGCCAAGATTGAGACTAATTGGAAAAAATTAACTGAATCATTATGTTGACTTGGTATCTCTTTGGGCGAGTTTAAGCATAATATGTTCTATCTGTTGTTATTGGATGGGAGTTTTTTTTTTTTTTTTGTTGAACAAAAAATCACAGTTACCAAGTTATTTCAAAGATGCGTAACGAATAAGATCATATCTTGATAAATATATATCTAGAAGATACAAATAGAAATTATTTGCCGTAAAATAATAAAAAATTTGGTAGAACGAAGGAACTTTACTTCTGTTCAGATATGTACGTACTTTTACTTTCGACAGCAATGCTTAATTTTGAGATAATGGCGTCAGGTGTAAATATTTCTGCGTTTTCAGAAAGCCACTCATTCAACAATTCAAAAATAATATAGGGTTTGCTGGTTATCCGGCTTGTGGTTTTGAAATTAAGTATTCATTATTACTGTACCCTTTAAGGATGACACAGTCATTATGTTTAGTGGTGACAGTTGAGATTAAGCTGCAGCCAATACGTTCCTTAAAAATTATAAGAAAATGTAATGTAATGTAAAATGTAACTTTTTTTTAATTTTCTTTATACTATCTTCCAGCCACAAATTCTGCTGGTGTAGGTGGTATTAAAAAAAAATCAGTGGTTTCACTGCTATCTTACTCGTTATGATAGCACTAACTCGATTATTTCAAAACTAGGTCGAGCAACAAAATCAGGATCTTAGCAATCAATTAGCAACAAATTACCATACCGGTTTCGATTGTTTCTGCTTGTCTTAACAGAGCTCACAATTATTTTACTGACACAGCGGCTTCTTCAAATATAGTATTATATTTGACCATTTAAAAGATTCTGATAATTTTCTGATGATTCTAACAAATTCAACCTAAATCTTTTTTGTTCAATACGTAAGATTTCAAAATCTTTCTCTTGATTACTTTTTGATGCGAGCTGAGGTCAAATGGTGTGTTCAACGTTCTGAATATGGCCTAGTTTATCTGAGAAATGTTTGAAAGACGAAAAGGTTGACTTGCAGAATCCTAGATAACATAACAAAAATGCAGACAATTTATTTTACAGCAAAATATAGCTGCTTATGGAAACTATGTCACTGTATTGTCAAAATTGCTTGTTTCTTATTTTGATACAAAAGCGAATTGTTGTGTCCAGGCCTACGATTTTTTATCATTCTCAAATAAATTCAGTAGAATATAAAGATCGTCTGATCGAGATGTACGACTATTCATTTTTGGCGTTTCAAGAATGCTCAACTTCAATTTTCACGTAGGAAGAGCCGTTTAGCAAGAATATGAATAAATAGTTTTGGTTCTGAGAATGTTTAAGCTTATTAACTCCAATGATTCTAACAAATTCAACCCGAATCCTTTTTGTTCAATATGTAAGATTTCAAAATCTTAACTACTTTACAAAAAGGATTCTAAAACATTAATGTTTTTTGCATTCAGGTGTTCTGCATATATACCTGAAGGTAGAAAAACATGTATTGAATCCAGATTTGGAAATTAATAAGATTCTAGTAGGTAATCGAAAATATCTATTTCTCCACCACAAACAGAAAATCCAACAATTTATCATTCACAGTCATTTTACAATAATTAATCAATCCGCATATCGATCAACTTCCAAAAGCAGTGGAAAGTAAGTGATTGCAGTAAAAAAACAACTCCGTGTTTTTTGTCGATCAAATTGAACTTAGAAAAGAATTTCACGAATCAAATGTAAGTAAAAGTTTAAATATATACTCCAGCTGTCGAAACTTTTAATTTTTGTAATAAGCAGAAAAAATTACTTAATTTATTACGAGTCATAGTTTATCTATTTAAGAAATTGTGAAAAAGTTAATCAGCTGTAGATTGTGTATTGAAGGCAAGTAGCTAATTATTAAAGAGAGTTTGATTGTCATTACCTATATTCAATGAAAATGCTATTTTACTTCTAGCTCATAAGAAAAACTTATTATTAGATTTCGACCACTGAAACTCAGCCGTTTAGAAAATACATTCATATGACTTATGACCTGTAAAAAAGGTTTTTCAATTAGAATGTTTGGCTGAATAGTTTTTTGGTCCAATCTAAACTAGCTGAACTTTCAAACGCACGTATTGAAATCTGGTCAACAAAACGGTTGTTGTGGTTTCAATAAAAAGTTATAAATCGTATTTAATTATGACGTTATTTGTCAATATCAAACTAATCACAAGTTCGTTTATTTATGTCAAATATTTTAAACGTCAAATGTGACAAATGATCATTATAACCTATTAAATAGGTAATCAGTTGATTCTAATCAATTTTACGATTTTAGAAAGAAATTCAGGCGTACCAACTGTTTACTTAAATTAACTATATTTGAATTACTTTTTACACAGATTGTAATGAATACGAGAAATCTGAAATAATCCCTACAATAATATATTCTGTTTAAGAGCACATCAATTTGCAATGAATTTACCTGCGTATTTTACCCAAACGTAAATAATATTTGCTATGTTAGCTTGAAAATAAATTAAATTACATTGATTTAATCAATCAGAAGTCATACAGTACTAATAAATATAACATTAGAATATTGTTTGTTACAGAATTTGATCAAAATAATTAATTGTAATCGATGGAAATGGGGTGAATATTAAAATTATAGCATCAACATTTGAATTTAAATCTCTCGAAGAGTTTTCATCTTGAATTTTGGAAACACCAAAATTGTGAGTGAACAAGATTTTTTCCATACTTTGATAATATATGAGGCCTTCTATATTTTGAGAATTTGAAAATAAATATGACAATAGGAAACTGAATGAAACACTTAATAACAAGACTCAATAATAGACTCTAAAGGCCGATTTCATAATGAATCCCTAATGGGAGATTGGTTAATTCTTCAATTTGTGTAATAATGTAATGTTCAACCCTGTGCTAAACGTTGTGGGGTGAGTTCACTTGCGTAATACTCAAAAGTTCGCAAATTGCTTCCAACGGTTTATTTTCAACACCTCGTACACGACCTTCTGTTTTAGTACAACTGTCACAACTTGTCACTTTGACTATCGCGTTTCAACTACTATCGAGTTATGTCTCCAATTGACTGATACAATAAACTGGCTATGTCCCGTGATCGTCACGACTTTATATATCTGAATCATGACATGACATTCATCGAGAATGTTCTATGATTATCTCGACGCTCATAATAATGTTCTAGAAGCTTGTCAAACTGACAATAACAATACTGTGACAAAGTGTATCTCACATATAATTTCTGAAAGGTTCGAGAATAAATCTACCAACTCTAGAACTAATTGATGAACTATACATGAAACAACTATAGCAAATAAGTAATTAGAACAAATACAAACTAAAAGAAATAATAACAGTAAGTATATGACAAACTATCCACGTTACATTAACTTTTATAACATCAGTCACCATATCTTCCGTTGTTTTAAAGTAACTTTGAATTATATTTTCAATAAAAGAAATTATTAAATGTTTAATGTAGTATTAAAATTAAAAGGAGACTAAATTTGATTATGAACTCGGCCCTTAGTTTTCTGGATGGATGTTTGGCATATATCTATTGAAAAGGATGATTTTTGTTCATCTCAAATCAAAGTTAAACAACTTTCAAATTTTGCACGGTTAAAAATGATAGATACTATATAAAATTCGATAGAGAATCAATATTTCTTCAAAGAAAATTATCATTATCGTTTATTAGCCCAAAAAAATGTACCAGCTTTCTCTCTCATCTTAACCAGCATTCTGGAGTATAAATAAGGCTATTCGTACTCTCCAAACTTAAAAAAACTTGTGAGATTGATGTCAATTGACGGCATTCGATGTGATATGGCGAACGGACATAGGAAGTTTTCTTCGGTACATTGGTATAATTAACTAGACATATTTCCAATTAGACCTGTCAACCCTTAATATTAACAATAAGCCGCTTATATCTATATCTAAACCATCAAGACTAGAAATTTAAACTCTTCTTTGCTATGATTGAACACATTTTAGAAATATAATGCCCTACAATAACAAGTGTATTTTTACCAGACGTATTTTTGAATCTTTATTCAACGTTGAAATGATTTAAATAACAACGACATGAATAGAATAGAACAGACTGCCAGCTGCTTTGAGAGCCAGTTATTGGCTTATTTCGATCTTTGCAGGGTATTACAAATGTTTTATTATTTCCACAAGTAATGGATTATTTAATTCAGGATGTCTGGACACAATTTTTGTTGGAAATTGATTCAGTATAGCCTTTAAGACAACAACAGAATCCTCAGTTAAACAACACAACAGCAGAGAAAAAACATGTGACATATCAAGAGTCAAGACATTCTGATCTGATTTTATATTCATTGTAAAAAAGAATATAGGGTTCTGGTAGTAGGTACCTCAGTTTGTGCGATGACAAGTCCTTTTGCACTCAATGTATCAATGATGACGAAGAAGTAGGAAAAACAACCAAATACACCGTATTTTTTTATAGCAAACACTCTAAAATAGTAGATCAGAAAGCACACTTTATGGATAGTATAAACACAGAGACACAGAACTAGGACCGATTGATGTGATATACTAGCCACGGAGAGAAGAAACAATAGAGAGTAAAACGCGCGATGTTTTTCAACGGGGCAAAGCGAACAAGAATACACGTTCTCGCTCGTCGTCGGTACCGAACTGACGTGACGGGATGACTGGATGATGGTAGAGATAAAGGGAGAGAAAGAGCTTTCAGCCGCCGCGTCGTCCTGCGTCGTCTGGCTGAAGGCGCGCACACTGGCTTTTGTTTTTGGCGGCGTCGTCGGATAGCAGGAGAGGGTGTGCGATTCGACGATGTGGATGTTGTTTGTGTTCGGGCCAAGTCGGAAACGGCGTGTGTCTCTGTCTGCCAGCATCTCATCTCGGTGCTGGTGCTGCAAATTTTCTGATTTTTTTCATTCATTCATAGTCTGGTTCACAAGTTCAAAACCGTGCGTAATTCTTCCTAATGCGGATGAAGATGCATTCACAATGACAGGTAGGAAAATGTACAAGAGTATATGCACATGAAAAATTATAAGAGTTATAAATAATTAAACACATATTCCAAAAAAATTGAGAAATTTGTTATCCTTGCACAAAAACCGAACATTATGTCATTGGCATAAATAAAACCGATTCATGTAGAAACATTTTATGGTTAGAAAAGTGGCTCATGTCTTCTTTTAATCGTAGTTGGCCGTAAGTTTTAATTTAGAATGCCACATATGTTTTTTCAATCTTTATTATAATCTCTTCATAAGAAATAATAATATACCTTATGATGAAAAGATCCTGAGCTTGACTTAGTTATGTAAGATTTCTCCTGCAGGGTCCTTGCATTTACTATGCTTAATATAAATGTATTTACTTTTTACAATAAGTAGATTTCATTTAATGCTAAAACGAAAGTCCCAAAAGATTATTCTTATTATTTTCAACATGTGAAACAACAATGCAGTTATCTAAAAACTTGAGGGAAATATATACCGCAATTAAAAGAAATGTTATATTTATAAAATGAGCCTATTGTTAATTAATTATAATTATAAGAGTTCAAAGAAAATAATCTCTTGGGTTCTGTATCTGAAACTCTATCGTATATTTCTGAACTGAATGGCTTTGATGATCTTTTTACCATCTATGTATGTAGAATGTTATTAGAATAATCTGGTAGTAGCTGTAAGTGTGACTGGGCCTCCCAAGTGGAGGGTTCCATACCTGTAATAACCAAATAAGTATGTCTGAGGTGTATGAATTTTGAACAAGTTTTCGCTATATTGGTATGTAGTATGTCACTGCACTGTTTTGTGAGAGTCTGTCAGTATGAGTGGGGGTTGGAGGGTTCAATACCGGAAAATCCCTAAGACATATGTAGGAGAAACTCTCATGCTGTTTTCTCTTGGTGGATGGATCTGGGTTGGTGTTCGGAGTGGTTCTACGTGCGTGTAGGACTGTGAGTTAGATGGGTTCCATACTCAAGACTTTTTATGACTCTATGTTTTCGTAGCACAATCTACCAAAGTGTTTGCCGAAAAGTGCCGGGTAAAATAGCTAGTCTTTTATAAAATGAAAACTGTTCATAATAGAGACAAAGTTTCAAAAAAATTCGTCCTACATAAGGATCTTTCATAAATTTCTTAAACCTCAATAGTGTTTGACTAATTTTCAGAAATATACACCCCTATTCTGGAATTCATAATTGCTTACAACTTTTGCAATTATTGTAAATAGGTTCGAAAAGTATTTTAATGAATTTAACAAATCAAAACGATTCTGAACTGGTGTCCTAGGCTATTATTTCCATGTTCTCATGGGCTTTGATGATATGGCGTGTCGGTGCGAAAAGGAACTAGAATTCGAGAAAAACGGCAGCCGGCAGCATAGGAATGGCTCTCTCTTCTTTCGCATTTCACACAAATAGACCGACACCGAACCCCGGATTCATTAGAACGATTGGAACGAACTTGAGGTTACGCACCATTAGGTCTTTGAATGAACACGTTTCTTTCTTCCTCTTCTCTTGCCTTCGTTCATTTTGCTTCGGCTCTCTGAAGGATATTGCTTCGAAGAGATTATCATTGTCTAGCTTTAGTTAGTTTAGTTACATGGTTATGTGAAATTGAATTAATACCAAAAATATATATGTAATTTAATAAATGAGACAACAACATTTTAGGTACTAAAAAAAATATTGAAAATGTCCCTCTTCTCCTTGTGTAGAGACTTCTGCTCTTTTTCTCATCGAGCTACGAAAAATTCCAGGTGTATTCCTTCTGGTATTACACCATTCAATAAATGAAAGTCTAAAATATTCAAATCAGGTGATCTAGGTGGCCATAATTGAGGTCCTCAAAGACCTATCAAGCGATTTTCATAGGCTTCATCTAGGAATTGACGAACTAAAATACTGAAATGAGCCGTAGCACCATCATGCATAAACCACATTTGTTGGCGCGTTAAATGCGGAACATTTTGAAGTAACAAATGTAAATGATTTTGAAGAAAATCGAGGTAAGAATTTCTGTCAAGACGTCTTGGTAGAAAAAAAGAGGTTATAGATCACCAATGATACCGAGCCACACGTTAAGTGAAAATTGTTCCTTAAAATTCGATTCCCTTATAACTTGTAAGTTTTCTTCGCCCCACTTATGACTATTATGGATATTTCTTATCTCTTCTGGAAAAAAATCGCTTCATCATTAAAGAACTTGTCTTTGAAACTGATGATTTTCAAAAGGTGTCTAAGGAGTGCCTAAACTCTTTGACTATGGTAAGGATACAAGAAAAATATGATGATAAGTTCTACGGCAAAAACACAAGTATTTTTTTTCTTCGAAATTAAATGGTTATCAAATATTTTAAAAAAAGTTACGAAAAAACAGTGGCGTACTTTGGTTAGAATTGTACTAAGAAATATCTACGCCACTAGTTAAATAGAAAAAATATTAAAAAAAAGATACGGATTTATAAGAAATTTAATATAGTATCGCAAACAATTTTTGAATTATTTAAAAGAACCTAAACAAAAATAAAACTTTACAACCCTGTACCTATATCGGAAACCAAGCGTCTGAGGACAGACATTTATATGAACTTTACGACTCAAAATTAGCTCAAGAATCACCTATTAAAACAATTACATGACATTTAATCAACCCCCTATATATGTGTCCATTATAATGTTTATTGACAATAAACTATCTACGATATGAATTGAGTGAATGAACCTAACCTAACCTAACATAACCTAACTGACCTAACCTAACCTAACCTAACCCAACCTAACCTAACCTAACTACTAACTTCAAAGCAATAATGAGAGATAGAACAGTTAAAACGGAACAGTAAACAACAATATATCTGTACACTAACAGTTTGCAATCAATGAAACAATTAAACCACAAAAATATGCATCGCCCCACCCTTTTCCATTTATCTCAATAAATTTGATTGTAATTGACAATAATTACAAAACTAATGGTTCCTATACATTGTGGATATAAGCTTTAACTAAATCAAGTAGCTGCACGCTATTTATTCATAGACTCACACAGGCATCCGACAAATTGCGAATTATTCAGGAAATAGGTAAGTGAGCAAAACCGCGGCCCGACAAATAATAAGGTTAGACAGCTCTCGTTGATCCTTTCGAATTACTCTCTCTACTCTACGTAAATATTCCCCAAAAAAAAAAGAAAAAGAGAATCTCATACGTCTCCTGAGGGTACGTCGAGGAGAGAGTAATAATATGATGACTCTGGAAAGCAAAATAATCTCTTTTTGCACAACGTGATTCTTCTCTGTTGGCATTTTTGTGTGGCCAAATCAAGTTTTTTACTCTTGACTTTTAAAAATTCACCAGTCAACATTTTGCGCCTTGTCCTCCTGTGCTTTCTTTTTTTTGTTTAATGGAAATGAACTTCAATTGGTTACGCCGCCACAATCTTCAATTTTTTGCATTTATTATTTTGAGTTGTTGTGGAATTAAGTAACTTTGACTTTTGAAATTTCTCCTTTTTTGTTGAAGGTTGTTTAACATTGAAATAACTCTCCAGCAAAATGTTAATAACTTTGAATAGTTGGTAGAAATAATCATATTATACCTTTTTCTAGATAAAAGTACAAAGTACAAGAGAAAAGTTTCATTTTGATCATGTAAGTTTACGGTCAACTTAAGTTTGTTTACGTTACGTTATATGTAAGTTTTGGTTAAACTAAGTTAGCAGTCACATCCCCGGAAATCGCGTCCCGTTAATTTTTGACCGACGAACCCCGAACGGAGGAGGTATACAATTCGACTGTCTGCTTTTTTTTGTTTGTTCGCGCGTTTTGTATAGTAAACGTACTCCGATTTTGATGATTTTCATTTGAAAGAAGAGGCTTGAGAAATGGTCCCATATTCATTTCGGTTTACAAGTTACAGCGGTGGGAAAATGGTAATATCTGAAATACGTATGCATATTTCCGCAGCGCTGTTTTGAGATCTAAATAATAACAACTACAAGCAAATAATATACGTGGATAATAGGTTAAGTACTATCTTCATTGGTATTAGCAAAGATAATGGAACTTATTATCTTTGGTATTAGTGAACGTTCCAACGATTTTCGTGACTAATGTTACAATCAAAAATGTGAAATAATTTTTTTTTCAAAAAATTGGAAAGACGTTACTAGTTGCTGCACTGAAAAAAAATTTGGTGTCCACTCACACGACTTTTCTACCGCTCGCAGACATATTCCAGTGAAATAAAAAATTTACACTATCACAATACTTTCCTTACATAGCGACGATAATAGCGGTAGGAAAGTGAAAATCCTCTGGTCAAATCGTGCTACCACTTATTTTTTCCAGCATGTCAAGACAAACAACAATGGTCATGTAATATTTTTGCGCAAGATGAAACGGTTAGCCAGAATCTGAAGAAACATGTGGAAAATATGGAATTTTATTCAAGCATAACTTTTTTTGTACTTTTTCTCAGAGATGGCGCTGTGTGTGGTTGGTAAAGGGCTCTCAGAAGAATACTTTAGGCAAGTTTAATCAAAATCCTTAGATCCGCTTTCGCGCTACCGTCTTGAGCAAATCACGTTTTTAGGCTATAGCTCAACATCCAGTGTATACAGGATTCTCATTCAGTGCCAACGGCGAGTGATATTGGTACCAAACAACATAAAGATGAAACCAACAAAATACACCGATCCGTTCCCTAGATAATGCTGTCACAGACAGACGGACAACATTTCTAAAAAGCTCGATACTGAAAATTTCACACGATTACAATACTTTCCTTATACAGCTACTATAATAGTAGCACAGGAAAGTAATATAAAATAATATTAATTCTATTGGTGCTGGTAATTGTGAAGTTGGTGCCAAAAGTTATCAATCAGCAATTGCACAAGTTCAAAAGTAACAGCACCAATAGAATTAATATTATTTTGTATTTTTCAGTGCACCAACTAGTAACGTCGGTCCAATTTTTTGTAAAAAATATTTTATTTATTAGAGTATTTTTCTATTGTCCACGACTTCGCCTTAGTGAAATATAGTTTCATCTAAACATCTATTAAATAAGAATAACTTTTTTACCTGATATCCGATTCAAACATTCTACTACGTTTCTCTTCACGTCGCCTGTAAAGCACTAGTGTACTGAAAATTCTACACATAATCATCTCTTATATACAAGGTAGATTTGAAATACTTGCGAATATTCAAACTTTAAACTAAATAAATACGCTTAACACAGGTTCAACTCAGTGATTCTATGATAAAACACAATCATCACAACTGCGATCCATAGACGAGATACCAAAGACAATCAGTGACCTTGGAAAAATTGATTTAAAAAATATTTTGATGCTCAGCAATTGATAAATAATTTTAGCTCAAGTTTAACCAAGAAGACTGGAAACAGGAGATTAAACTCGCCCTGGAATTCGTGTAAAATTTCATACGCATATCTTCAGTAAATGCCGTCAGCAACAAGCGGCTATCACTTAAAAAAGATAGCAGATCATGATCACGAAGATAAATAAAGAGAACAAATATTTAAGGTGATTGTCAAGATGTTCGTCGTACACGAGACCACACCCCTGATATGCAACTTTTGTAATCTCATATGGCTACTTAGAAAAGCATAGGAAGTTTACGCTCCTGTTTTCAGTTGTCTTGAATTTAACGATCATTTTCAGATCTCTAAGGTAATATAAATTTCTGAAATTCAATAGATGAGGTTCCAGCATCCTGAAGTGCCCTCCGCGGTATATTTTGGACTGCGAATGATTAGCTTTCCTTGCACAGTCCGATTTAGTTATTCAAACAAAATTCCATTTGAAACTTTGCTGACAGAACAACAAACAACATTTCGAACAATCAAATGCATAATCACATCAAAGTTGGATGATGGGACGACCAAATTATTATTATTTTATTTCCATGTATTATTGTGTCTAGGTAAGTACCTACGTGATTGTCACCGTAACCTGCGTATTTCGTTTTGTGTGTCGCAACACGAATACCTTTTTTGCACAATAGTTAAAAATTCATTAGGAGGCTGGCAAAGATTAATTTGCGCTAAACGGATGTTAGTACTTTTGGGAGGAGGGAGTCGTGTAGCAGTCGCGCGGCGCTGCTGTGCGCCTAGATAGCAGAGAGCGGCTGGCTTGGCTGCTTTATGATTTTAATTGTTTTGAAATTGGCGTTCGGGGAGTTACGGAATATTGTGCTGCGACCATAATTTGATAAAACACAATTCAACACTTTATGAGTAGAGGGATGGGGTAGACGCTCGAGTTATTATTGGAATTAAAGGTTTTGATGTTGTAATATGAACAGTTGCGGGCTCAAGGAATCTCCTTGTCGAATTCCCTTTGGTGTTTGTATTTCCTCTGTCAGTCTTTGATTAACTTATATGTAAGTAAATGTGTTGTGGTTTAGTTTTAGTTTGAAATCGACATTTCAATGCAATTTTTTGTCCCTGAAACTCAAATATCCTTCAATAATTGCAGGGTACAAAAACATAATAGACTACCTACATGAGTCATAAACATTTTTCAGTATTTATACTTGAATTGCATCAATTGGCTTCCTTATAGAGTCTTTCAAATACCTCAGCGTTGTTGATTTTCCTGAAGAACATCTGCATCTTGGACAGAAGGTAAGTCATAGACCCAATTCTTTTAAATCAGTTAATCACACAGCGGCATGCTTTTATTTGACCCAGAGCTGGGCTATTTTTTGTGAATCCGCAGTTAACGTGAGTTTTATTTCAACAACAATTATTCTCCAAATAGCGATGATTATAATTGACATTTTCCACAGAACCCCTTTCACGCCAGCGGTGAATCCAGGACATGTAAGTTTTATGGTTTGAAGCACCTATTGTTGTTGTTAAATTGATGATGGAATGAAGGCCTTACTGCTTCTATGGAGTTACTTCTTGTGAAAGATTCAACAAACTCGTAGTTGAGCTGAATAATCCATGAGAATTAAAACGAAACATTAAATTATGCGTCGAAACCTAAAACATGAATCATGTTTATGACAATTAACTAATAATAACATTTTACGAAAATCACTTTATCCTTGTTTTGTGTCTGGCATCTACTCGAATAATAATCTATTGATCAAAGTCCCAAAGGCCAGAGAAGAAAATGATATAAATACTTAGATCAAAATAGCTACTCTATTATGGGGGATCCTGTATAAAAAAACATTCAGTCGGAATCTATGCATCTTCTTCGCTTTTTGAACTCTTCCAAAAAGTTCAAATCAATAACGACACAACATCAGCACTATTATTTGTCCAGTCCATCTCTGTATCAAAATTTTACAGCAATATACATTTGCGAAAATATTCTACAAATAGTTCCATATTTTGTTGGAAAATAAGCTTTAAAGAGCCCCTATTGCCTTCGAAAGTATATCGTAAAGTTTACAGAAATAGAGAAAACGCGCGCGGCGCAAAAGAGAGTTTTATTATACATGAACAGAAAAAGGTCCCAAGTTCAGTAGAATTTTTGAGGGAAAAGTTATTTTAAGCCGTCCGTCGTGTCTTTCCATTTCTGAAATTCAATACATATCGTATTTCTGACATCCATTAAATGTTTTCGCTATAAAGATAAAAGAGGAACATCGAAGAAGGGTATATCTATGTATATATAGTGAGTATATATATATATATATATATATATATATATATATAGGTTAGACACCGGTTTATATCTCGTATCAGATAAGTTGTTCGTCGTCGTTCTATGAGAGTAGAAGAAGAAGTCTTTTGAGATCACATCATATCTATGTATTTATGGGGAAGGGAGAACGAATACGGAATTGAGAAAAACAAAAATGTAATAACACACGTGTATATGACATGGATATAAAAAGGATAGAATATATATATGTGTACGTATATATACTGTCTAAAACCTTATTGTGTGGTTATAAAAGTATATTGGCTCCTCTGGAACTTCTTTTCTCTTTCGGATTTATCACGGCAAATGCGTTTGTGTCTATATGCTTTATTTTCACCACTTATTTCATTCCATCAATACTCTCTGCTGCTGCTGCGAGTGGTGCATCTCGAGAGTGTCCCAGTTACGAGACTGGGGAAAAATAATAAAAGTCCGGTCGCTTTACCGATACAGGATTTTATATCTACGTCTAGAAATCGAATTTATATTGACATTGGACAAGTAGTACAGTTCATTTTTTCGATGGTTTAGGTAAAGCATTTCGAGCGAGAAAATGTCAACGGCATGGTGGGTTTAGATTGGGCGATCTTGTTGGCCATGGCCTGTTCTTGAAGCAGTAAATACTCCATTCCCATTGTATTCAACAAATTTCGGTACTTCAGAATATTCTGGTAACTCAGTTTGGTGAGTCTAATTCTTAGGTGGGAAAGGATCGTTTGATGTTTTCGACAAAGTAATTTGCGTTTTCCAAATGTGGATTTATTATGTGCAGTTTATTTGGATCCATTGCCTGCTATCTTTTTTGCCATAAGTTAAGCTAATATGTTTGTATAAGTCACGATATGGTGTTTGTTTTAGGATTTTTCATGATAGATTTGGCAAGGCATTGCGAGCCATGGCATCCACTATTTTGTTTCCAGATAGACCCATGTGTAATGGATACCAGACTGTTCCAATTGTTTTCCCATCTTGATACAGTTTACCTAAGAAGATGCTTAGAATGAAGTTGTAGGATTCCTGCATTAGCCATCAATGAATCCGTGAATAACACAAAACTTCCAGGTACCTCTCTAGTCTCTAGTGTTTCTTGTGATATTGACTTTTATATGAGAATTGTAGGAGTATCGTCTTTTGTGAGTTGGTATTGCAGGGAGCTATCTAGGTTGATAGCACATATGTAAAGGTGGAGTCGAGTGTGTTTACTACTATTCTTTGAATCCGAGATTGTGAGGCATTGTGTAAATTTATATTCTTATACATTCAGTAAGGAACTAGTAACGAAGGCAGTAAGCCTTCATGGGCATATTCACACCGATTAGCATACTCCTTTAATATCAACAATTTCTGGGCGGACTGATTACAGTAGTGTCCTCTGATTTGCAAATGGTCACTTAAAATTACATATTAATTCAAAACGTTAGAATGATAAAAAATTGATTCATGTAGGTAAAAATGATCGATGGTAAAAAATAAAGGATTTTTTATACAATTCTGACTTTAGAACAAAAAAGTTAGGAAATTTGAGATTTTCGACAATTTTCCGTAGAAAATGGTCTCAAAACAGGGATTTTCGACAATTCGGCCTTAACTCGACACTAGAGTAATTAAACTTCACCAAAAACAATAGGGCTCTCAGTCAAGACCTGCAACTATCTCTACAACAACCGCTCGGGAAGTATGTCACCGTATTACAAACGGAACTATTAGCACTAGCTCGAGGGGCTAATGAGGTCCGCATGAGCAAGGTGCGAGGACGAGTAATACGCTTCTTCGCAGACCTTAAAGACGCCTTAAAAGTGCTTGAAAAGAGCAGGTACGAAGCGAGAACCACGCTGAACTGCCACCGCGAACTGTCGGAGCTTGAGTGCCAGCACATGATGGGAATGAGGGCAATGACAAGGCGGATAAGCTGGCGGGTGCTGCTTCGTCGGGAACAATGTGTGGGCCCGAACCGGCAGTACCCATCACACCGCACATCGTGGCCAACCTCATTAAAGAGGACACACACCTCAGACACTGTCAGAGGTGGAACTCAATAGTGGGCTGTCGACAGAGCAAAAACTTCATCACGGAGCCATGCCGAAAACGGGCCGAAGACTGCCTAGCTTTGCCCCGGGCCAAACTACGCTCACTTGTAAGCATCTGGACCGGGCATGCTGCGCTAAGAAAACACCTACATACAATGGGTGTCATCGACGACCCGACATGTCGGGCATTCATGGAGGAGGAAGAAACAGTGGAGAATCTCTTCACAGAATGCCTTGCTTTATCCGTCGTTCGTAAGGCCATCCTAGGACTGAAGTGGCCGGATCTGACCAACATCAGACGCACCTCGCCTGCGGCAATCCTGAGATATCTGGACCAGGTTGTCGGGATACTCGGGGAACCGTAGGTCTAAGGAGCAAGGGGGAGAGGCACAATGGGCCGAATTGGCCTAAGTACCCGCTGTGGCACCCCTGCGTCAAATAATAATAATAATAAACATAGGGCTCTCTTTCTTGGGCTGATACCAATCAACAGCAAGAAACCCTTGGTAGAAATTCGGTTCCGTTCTTGAGTTATCGTGCGGATTAACTTTCTTGCTTGCCTACAGACTCATGTTTTCTGCGAATATCTCGAACGGGAATGACGTGATTTTTTTGGGTTTTTTACAAACGATAGATAATTTTAGGCACAACATTGGGTATATTCCACACTTTTTGATTGGAGTGGTATCGTATGAGTTGAATATTAATTACTTTTTTCATTTTCATTATTTGTTTTGGCCATAGAAATCTTGTATCAAAAGTATGTCCAAGAAATTTTATATCACTTACAAGTTTTTCAGTACAAAGGCCTACATTTTATTTTTGTTCTCCATGGATACAGTAAAATGACATTAAAGATTCTGTTCAATTTTTTTCTACTAGCTTGACTTCAAAAAATTATATAAGCTCAAAAATATATTTATCCTTTATGATGAGCCTATACTATATAGATTATTATTTTAACCTTAAGTTTCCTACCTGTGTTCAATTTCAAATGCTCAACAAAAATCACGGAAGGATAACGCCTCTGTCTGTTGTTACCTTCCAAAATCCATGAATATCGAGCCCAGCAACCATATACCTACATCAACGAACCCAGTAATTTAATTAGCATACCTCTAATCGTCTTAAGATTGTCATGATTTCCCCGGGGAGCATTTTGTATTTGTACCTACCTTCTCTTCTCTAAAAGCCGCCTAGATATAACCTCTCCTCCATATACCCATATTATTCCTTTCTCTTCTCATTTAATTCAAAAGGACTCCCAACAACAACCATCGTGATCTATCGCAAGCGTTTTCGCTGAAGGTAAATGGATTTGCGTGCCAACAGGAATCATGTAAGAAATGAAAGGGCACTTAACTAATTTGTCGGAACACACACTCTCTTATTGCTGCTATTTCGTGAGCCTGATGCTTTTCGGAAGTACACGTAAACTGACACCGAATTCTCCACTCGTCCAATAAAATACGTCGATACACATATAATGTGGTTTTCGTTGGTTGGAAAATAGCGATGTGTTTACGTTTGATCGAAAAATGTCTTGTAAGATTCGATTGGGGGAACACTGCTCCAAACCCTCCAAACGAACGTAAAAGTATTAACGTTCCAGAGAAAATCAATACCTCAGCGATAAGTTTTTCAATATACCAGAATGTAGGAGAATGATTATTTCTATAATTTAATAGTGAGAATTGAAAATGGAATTTGAAATTTCTCTTTGAGACAAATGTTAAAAATTTAAAAACGTAAATAGCTTTGAAAACCAATAGGCTATTTTTTTACTCTTACTAATGAAAATTTAATTCAATTTATTCTTTTTCAACTGTTTACTATTTCTGTATTATTAAATTATACATAATTTACTAAAGATCTTATGAAAATATCGCTTCTGAAACAGTTTTATGACAAGAAGCTTGATTCTGATGAATGGATTCTTTTACGGAACACTTGAAACAATTTTTAACAAAATCTAATAATCATACCGCATTCTAGAGAATATATTTAGATACGGAACACCAGAAAAATACATTATACCAACAGTACAAATAAAAAAAAATTAAAATACAATAGAAATATAAAAAAAATATTGATTCAGAAATTTTATACTATAATAATACATTATAAGTTAAAATTATTAGAAATTCAACCCTTAATATGAAATTTATTCGCACTGTGGTGAAGTTTATTTTTTTAGATTTTTATCCAATTTATTGTAGATACGCTTGTATCGATATAAACTGGTTTTTTGGCCAATATTTAATTTATTTTTACTTACTTTTTACTCACTGCAAGCGATTTATGTCTAGAGCATACAGATGCTTCAGCAATAGTATACTGTAATTATATATTAGTGCTTCTAAAATATACGTTTGATTTATATTCAACTACTGTTTCTCACTAAAAAGGTTGTTTAGCTTATAATACGTTTTGATAGCACGCTTTTGAATTTTAGCTACCTTCTCTAATGCATTTGAATTCGCTGAACCCCCTAACAAATAATCCCATAAAATAGTACGTTACAGAACAAAGCATGATGATAATTTTAATAAATTTTAATAAATAATTTTTGTCAAGAATATATCTCATTTTACAGAAAACAAAAAGAAAGTATCCTACTTCTTTAACAATACCAAATAATGTTTTCTTCCAATTCCAATTTTCATCCAGTATAACTTCTTTGACTCTTTTTATTTTATCACATCTACAATTTAAATTATTATAACAACCATCTTTGTGTAATGTCAGTTCGTCGTAACAGGGAGCTTATCCGCGTATAGAGACACATTTAAAACACTCGATTTTGACATATTCAAAGTCGCTCTGTGTTAATTAAACCATTTTCTTATAATTTTCAAGGAATGTTTAGCATAGGCTGTAACTTTATGCCAGCTATCCCCACTACAAATGATGAATGTGTCATCCACGAATGATACAATAACACCCGGTATATTAAATTGCAATAATCCATTAATATAGGCATTAAATAATAATGGAACCAAAATTGACCCTGTTATTTTTTTTCTTTATCCCAAAAATGAATGGCTAAGAAGACATTACAGAAAATATACCAAAATTGAACATCCCCTCTGAAAATTTGTACAGTATATAAATTCTATTAGAGGTCTATCCTGCGATATCCATCCAGGAAATATTATAACATTAGCTTTCCGTCCCATTTAATAATAATTCCAGCGTATAACATTACCGTTATCATTCTAACCCCTTTTGAATGGGATAGATATCAATCCCTTTTATTATATAGGTATCACAACTCAAACGGTGACTCGCAAAATACGCACACCTTTCATGACGGAACGCTCAGTATTGTAGCAGGTATTAGGTGCATCTGGACACACACATACATAGAGAAGAAGACATTTTCTAATGATACACACGAACCTTGATTGTGTTCCGGCCTAACGAGAAGGGAATCGATGATGATCCCGTTTCCGATTCGCCCTTTGAAGGATAATAACACACAGTGTGTTCCAATTCCACCCTCTTGTCGGGATTAGTAGGAAGAGAAGAGAAGCGACGCTGCTACCGAACCAATCTTCTCTCCAGAAATTGAAATGATCGATTCATCACAGAATTGGATTTAGTTGTGATACCTTTTTGTAAGGTAAAGGTTCTTAGCAACGATATGCGAGCTTTGGAACAGTATCAACGTCTTCGTTGAGGCTACTCATTTTATTCTTTATTGAAACGATGAATAAGTACGAAGATTATTTTTTTTGTTTCGATATAGGTACATTTATGATTTACGATTTATCTCCATGTTAGATATGGGAAATGTTTGAAATGGAATTTAGAATACCATGAATTGAAATACAAAATCAAAATCAATTAGGCAAAGAATTTGAAGTATCAAAGAGCTCATTAAATTTGGCAATTTTTGTGAATGGATTTTCAAATAATAAATAATTGAATACGGGAATGAAAACCTTGAACTTTTTGAAGCTAGTATTAAAATTCGCGTGTCAGTCAAAATATATGAACAATATTAAATGATCTACTGAAGATTGAGAAAAGTCGATTTAAATAAAAAAATATTGAAAGTGGATTCACAATTATTAGGATTCCGCACATCAAGCTGTTTTTGCACAACTCTCTAAAGTTGTGCAAAATCAAACATCTGATTGCCAATAAAGGCTTGTCACACCTCACACCTAACGAGTTTACTTTCCAGCGAATTACAAAAAAAAATATACGAAATTGCAGAAAAATACTTTACAAAATCCAATAATAAAAAAATTGTTTATTCTATGTTTACACAAAGATTTCTTCTACCTTCAATTTGAAAATCCAAAATAAAACAGCTGTCATTTATAATTAATCTGTTGAAAACCTTTCAAAACACATAGATACAACATGAATAAATATTCATATTTCATAATATATATATATAATATGTCATGAATATTCATTAGAATCAACAAAGTAAACACAGCCAGAGTGCAAAAAGAGACATAGAGAAACAAGAGTTCCATCGATGCACGTAAATTGGAGCGTTTTCAATATACACATAATACACCCCAACATACAACAAGTGTCGTTGCCCAATCACCGAATTGATTAGATCATAAAGTGACCGGACATAATAATTAAGTAGTCACATTTCATTCATATCATTCATTCATTAAATCTTGTCGATATGATCATCAGCGTTTGGCCATATTATAGCAACACATATAAGAAATCTCTCTCATTAGTTATCGGTCCACTAAAGTTATCCGAGCCGTTTAGTAGTTCTTTATTTCACCACTAGATGGCTCTTGTCAAAATATAACCTCAATTTGGTATGAATGAAAATTAATATGAAACCAACTCGAAAACTATTGCCAGAACAGAAGAGCCATTTTTTTGATAACTTGAAACACGAAAAGAAGAATATCAAAGAAATTTTGTTAAACTTTAACTATAACTTGATAAAGTGAGTAATCAATATCGCATAATGTCACTGCAATAATTTTGATACCAACTGATGTATTTTTAATTGCATTTTCCAAAAATATAACTATTTAAAACTGCATATACCGCCTTTTTTGAAATAATCGCGATAAAAGTTGTGAAAGTTTAGGTTATGATAAATTTGCACTTGATCACTCCGGATGATCACAAACTAAATTTAAAATTACCAAATTTTACGAACTTGATTGCCAAACCCTTAGAATTTCAACTTTATGACTAAGAAATTAATTTATCTTATTCTTTACGACATCAGCGTCGTATGCTATGCTCTCAAATGTCGACTTTTGGGAACAGCGTAAAATAGCGCAGATGAGGAGACGACAAAGATTAATATGGTTTCTCCCCCCTTCAGCGGAGCTTAATCCACTTTTTGAGAGAATTTTAGACGGTAAAAGATATTAGTTTTGAAGAACTTTTTTGCTAATTTTCCAAAGATTTACTAAGATATCAGATCTTTTGGAAAACATTTCCACTCAAGAACAATTTACTAACAATAACAAAAAATACATTTCTGATTTACTTTTATAATCAGCAAACGTTGATGAATGAATGAAATAAATAGGTATGTATATTATAGTAGGTATCCAGGTGGTCAGGTGGTCATTCTATGAAATGTCACTGTTCTTCATTTCTATCGGGCTACGACATCCATCCAAATATATTATTAACAAACGATTTCTATTCATTGATCTTATCAAGGAACATTATTATGTACCTACCAATAGACGTACTATGATATTTCATGAATTAATCGACCTTTTCATAAGTAAATCTACGATCGGGCTACGACAAATATATACAGGTAGGTTCTCTCATTCCGATTCCTCCTCCAATTTTTTCTCTGTTATACGGAATATACATATAGGTATGTCTGCAGGCTACACAAGCTCTTTTCCATATCAATGTCCCCTCGTGATATGAATGATTGTCAGAAAGACCGAAGAGAAATTCAACTCCAGATATATATATATATATATATATATATATATATATATTTTTTTTTTTTCTTAGGTTTTCTTGGGATACAGGCTCAGTGGTTTGATTAACTTATTTTTATTTATTCTATACCATTATAATTAATTTTTATAAGAACAAAACGTTTCGACCATATGTGGTCTTTTTCAATTGTTAAAAATTAAGATTAGCTGTAATATAAAACAAAAATTTTTAATGTAATTTTTCTATGAATTGAACTAAAACTTACCTAAAATGCATAGTTCGTAGAAAACCAGATATATAATAAAAATTAAAATATAATTCTGTTTGGGTCGACCATTTAAAATTGAAAATTAAAACTGTATTCTATATAATTGTTGAGAGTTATATCATTTTAGCATCTTCTTCCAGTTTCTTTTTTCTTTTTTTTTTTTATTCTTCTTGTTCATTTTTTTGGAAAAAAACTTTTTATATTTACTTTTATAACTGTTGTCTTTCAGCGTGTGAATAGATGTTTAATTTGGAGCACGTTGCGAAAATAAAATGGTGTTGCCGGAAATATGTGGCAGGAAATTAAAGTTAATATTTATTTTTGACTTTTGACATTTGAGTAGACGAGAAAATTTTTGTGGATTCATCTCGTTTTAGGTTTTGTGCTTTATAGAATATTATTATATATGGTACTTAAATTTTTAATATCGGTTTTTGAATTTATTGTGTTTGAATTATTTTTTATATATATCATTTCTAGAATTTTTCGTTTAAATGTGTGTTTTTCAGTGGTTAATATTTTAGTTTCGTTGAAATTGAATTTATGTTTCTCTTGTTCTTCGTGATTTGTGAGGGCGGTTTTATTTTTCTTGTCATATTTATGTCCTTTGATTCGATTTTCGATATATTGGCATGATTCTCCTATATATGTGCTATTGCAATCGTTGCATGGTATCTCATAGACAGAATGTGTAATTTTGTTTTTGTCTGTTTTGGCTTTTAATTTGGTGTATGTTTTTTTCAATAGGTTGTGAGGTTTGTGACTGACGGGTATGTTGTGGGTTTTGAATAATTTTTGGATGTTTTCTGATAGTTTGTCTATATATGGGAGTGTGAGGTAGTTATGGTTTTCGTCTTTTTTTGTTCTCATTTGTTTATTTGTATTGTATGTTGCATGAATTTTGGCGCGGAAAGTTTTATTTATAAGATTTTCTGGGTAACAGTTTTGTTTAAGTACTAATTTTGCCTTATCTATCGATTTCTTACGGTATTGTGGGTCAGAAACAAAAACAACAAAAAGAAAAAACCAATGCCAATCGCAAGATCACATAAATAAAAAACTCATATCAGATTTCAAAAAAACCAAACATTTTTTAAAAAACAACCCGAACCTTATAGTTCTTAAACCAGACAAAACAAATAAAACAGTAATAATGAACTCAGATACTTACGATACTAAAATGAATGAACTACTATCTGACAAAACAACATACAAAGAAATTAAATCTGATCCAACAAAAAGATACCAAAATAAAAACAATGAGTTAATTAAAAAATGGAAAGAACAAAATTATATATCTCCAACAACAGCACAAAATTTAACAATAAACAATGCCTTACCACCAAAGATTTATGGTCAACCAAAACTTCACAAAGCCGGCTATCCTCTAAGACCAATTGTTTCATCCATCCAATCACCATTTAACAAATTATCAAAATTTTTGAAACAAATAATAAATAAAATAATAAACAAAACCGACTCATACATAAAAGACTCATGGCATTTTAAAGAAATGATGAAAAATAAATATATTTCCAACAACTATATCATTACATCCCTCGATGTAGTCTCTTTATATACAAATATTCCTATAGACCTTGCACTGAAAATCATCGACAAAAAATGGAATGAGATTAAACAATACACAGACATTCCCCAAACAGAATTTAAAAAAGCTATTGAACTCACACTTAAATCGACATATTTTAAATATAAAAACAAATTTTACCAACAAATTTATGGTTGTGCTATGGGTTCATCCATCTCCAGCTGTATTGCGCAATTGGTACTTGAAGACTTAGAAAATGAAATATTGCCGACCGCAAATTTTCCATATTCCTTTCTTTTATAGATACGTTGATGACTGTCTAACAGCTATCCCCCAAGATAAAGAAAATGACATCCTTAATCTTTTCCACTCATACCATGACAAAATAAAATTCACCATTGAAACTGAAAAAAACAATAAAATAAATTTCCTTGATCTAACACTCCATCACAAAAACAATAACTTACAGACAGAATGGTATACCAAAAGTACTTGGTCCGGTAGATACTTGCACTTCAAATCAAAACATCCCATGTCACAAAAAAAAAGCAGTAATCAACAGCTTGGCTGATAGAGCAATAAGACTTTCTGACCCACAATACCGTAAGAAATCGATAGATAAGGCAAAATTAGTACTTAAACAAAACTGTTACCCAGAAAATCTTATAAATAAAACTTTCCGCGCCAAAATTCATGCAACATACAATACAAATAAACAAATGAGAACAAAAAAAGACGAAAACCATAACTACCTCACACTCCCATATATAGACAAACTATCAGAAAACATCCAAAAATTATTCAAAACCCACAACATACCCGTCAGTCACAAACCTCACAACCTATTGAAAAAAACATACACCAAATTAAAAGCCAAAACAGACAAAAACAAAATTACACATTCTGTCTATGAGATACCATGCAACGATTGCAATAGCACATATATAGGAGAATCATGCCAATATATCGAAAATCGAATCAAAGGACATAAATATGACAAGAAAAATAAAACCGCCCTCACAAATCACGAAGAACAAGAGAAACATAAATTCAATTTCAACGAAACTAAAATATTAACCACTGAAAAACACACATTTAAACGAAAAATTCTAGAAATGATATATATAAAAAATAATTCAAACACAATAAATTCAAAAACCGATATTAAAAATTTAAGTACCATATATAATAATATTCTATAAAGCACAAAACCTAAAACGAGATGAATCCACAAAAATTTTCTCGTCTACTCAAATGTCAAAAGTCAAAAATAAATATTAACTTTAATTTCCTGCCACATATTTCCGGCAACACCATTTTATTTTCGCAACGTGCTCCAAATTAAACATCTATTCACACGCTGAAAGACAACAGTTATAAAAGTAAATATAAAAAGTTTTTTTCCAAAAAAATGAACAAGAAGAATAAAAAAAAAAAAGAAAAAAGAAACTGGAAGAAGATGCTAAAATGATATAACTCTCAACAATTATATAGAATACAGTTTTAATTTTCAATTTTAAATGGTCGACCCAAACAGAATTATATTTTAATTTTTATTATATATCTGGTTTTCTACGAACTATGCATTTTAGGTAAGTTTTAGTTCAATTCATAGAAAAAAAAAATTACATTAAAAATTTTTGTTTTATATTACAGCTAATCTTAATTTTTAACAATTGAAAAAGACCACATATGGTCGAAACGTTTTGTTCTTATAAAAATTAATTATAATGGTATAGAATAAATAAAAATAAGTTAATCAAACCACTGAGCCTGTATCCCAAGAAAACCTAAGAAAAAAATATATCCAAGCTCAAGAATCTACATAAAAAATCAATATATATATATATATATATATATATATATATATATATATATATATATGATATTTCTGAATATGAATTCAAATTGATATACAATCAAGATATAACATCAGCCGTTTTCTGGAAAATAACTAGATTACGCTAGTAGGACGTCTAACTGTGCCGACAACAACTACTGCGAGGGCAAACACCCCAGCCGCCACTGAAAAGAACATCAACAACTGTAGCGGCTATTTGAAAGATATATAGAAACAGTTGTATTGTTACCAACATGTTGTTTTCGAAATTTGCCATCATCGTATCTCTTTTTTTGATCGAAGTAGTGAGAGGATTCCTTTTGATACTGTTGCAATAAAAATGTGGCAAGAACAAGTAATACTCATACCACGAGGGTTCCGTACATCTATTTTAAAGTTAAGCATAGTAAATACAAGAATTTTATAGTACCATGAGTTTATAACAATTATATGTAGATATAAATATACAGGGTGGTCCGAATTATAATGGAGAAACTTTAACAGCGTATTCAGTAGATAAAAATAATTAAAAAAGTTCATATAAACTTATCTCCAAAAACGGTTCGTTTTGTAGATACGGGGTGTTGAAATATTGCGAAAAAATCGTTTTTTGTTATTTTTAAAGAAACTCCACTTAAAAACAAATTTATAACATGATAAACACTTGTTTTTGTTTTACCAGTGGCGTTCGTGAGATCATTTTAATTATTTTAAATAAAAAAAGTTGTCTTTAAAAATGGTCTCTTTAGTATTTTCACTAAAAGGAACCGTTTTCGAGAAAAAAAATATTTTTGCATGTGCCCCCAATATCTTAGGTATGCAAATGTTATGTAAATAAAAACGAATTGAAATAGCGTAAATTTAATTTACAAACCTCAGATATTAAGTGCCCATGCAAACAAAACTTGATTGAATTTTTTTTCTCGATAACGGTTTGTTTTAGCGAAAAGACTAAATTGACCATTTTTGTTTAGAATAGAACAATATATCTAAATTTATTCACAAAATTGCGATAAACCATTGGCGTACAACTTTTTTTTATTATTCAAAATAATTAAAATGGTGTCACAAACGCCACTGGTAAAACAAAAACAAGTGTTTATCATGCTATAAATTTGTTTTAAAGTGGCAGTAATGCCTACTAAGTTTGAAAGCAAAATCTAGAAGAGTTTCTTCAAAAATAAGAAAAAACTGATTTTTTCGCAATATTTCAACACCCCGTATCCACAAAACAAAGCATTTTTGGAGATAAGTTTATATGAACTTCTTTAATTATTTTTATCTGCTGAATACACTGTTAAAGTTCCTCCATTATAATTCGGACCACCCTGTATTGTCATTAATAGAAATATTATTATTTAGTTTTCTCATATTATCATTATCACATTTTTTAATATAACTGAACAAGCTCGCCATATATTGAGCCTTACTGTTTTGTTCGTGTTCGTGGCAATGACATTAGGTATGTTCGTTTTTGGCCAAGATGATATTTCAAAAAAGACAGATTTTCTGAATTCTCTTCAACTGCGTTTATTAGAGAAATCATTTTATTTTTTCAGCGATTCCACTTTCCTATCTTCGTAGATTAGGAGCAGGGGAAAAGCGATACTGTAAGGGTTCTTTTATATTGAAGGATAGAATTTTTTTTTCAACCCTCTAAGAGTACATTTAACATCTTGTCCTAGTTACTGCAATATCAATATAAATTTTAACTTGCTTGCTTGAGGTTCATCCCTTCTTAAAATGGCGTTGATTAAATCATGTACGTATAATATAAACAAAACAATAAATTTATACTAATCTCTCTCCTAAAATTAATATTGCAGCTACAGACATATGAGTGGGTTTGTCTGAATATATAAATTCTCTGGAGTGAATTTAAATTATGAATATGAAAGAAAAAAAAACATAGAAATATGCTATCGCAGTTCCAAAGCATGAGACTAAAATGAGGGTTTTATTACTCTATAAAATAAAGTGTTCTAATTTATACACTTCGTATATATATATATATGGGTGTGTGTTTTTGAATGTGAAGGATGTTGCGGTAAAATGTCACTTCCGCAATGTAAATGAGGACTGGCACCTGTGGGAGAGCCAAGGCCCACGGCTAGCGGTGGAATCCACAAGGGGGTGAGGGCCAGGCAGCAGGGGCTAAGGGTGTGAGTGGGCTTATTACATAATTTGATGTGTCAATCAAAGTTTACATAAGATGGTTGCAGCAATCTCTTACCCGCCCCCACATAGTTTAATCACACACTGCCACAAAACAAACAAAAATTCAACTAATAATTTTCGTAATCAAGATTTACTTGCAATAGAAAAATAACAAGTGGAATTTTTGAAAAAAAAAATAAAAATAGTTTTTATTAGGTATCTAAGCCGTACCGATGAGTACTTACTATTGCTCTCCTTCTCTCGATTTGAACATAATTATACTTATGTATATATGTTTGCTAACAACAGCAAACAGCAATTCCTTTACAAATTACTGTTTGTCTACCAGAACACACATAACCATAGAGTAAGTAATATATACGATCTGCCAGACAGTACCTACATACCAGAGAACAGAGACGTATATATACGATCCATGCTCGTGCGTATTTCCAGTGACGGATCCCATTGTCCGACATTGTTGTTCCATGTCGAAGAAAAAGTGATCTGGCTTGAATGAGATAATTATAATTAATAAATATTGGATCACGCTTGAAGCTTAACAGGTGGCGAGATGTCTGCGATCTAAGTTTGAATTCGAAATTTCAAGTCTCTAGACCGTATGGGGCCTGAGAAATCGCTGCGGAGTCCATTGATACAAGAACCGAAAGTAATAAAAACTATTCAAAAGGTAATATTCTAAATAAAAAAAAAGTATTAAAAACTACCAGAATGTTTAATTAAATAGGATAAACAGATCCAAATTTTTGATTCTTGACCGACTTTATGAGAAGAGGAGAAATACAATTAGAATATTTGTTCTAATGTTTCGCATAGAAATCATGATTTGGATGATTCTTGTTTTATTGGGAAGAGGAGTAATGAAAAATGGTGCCGCTAAAAAAATATTCAAACAAAAAACATTTTCCTGCTTAAGAATCCCTTCCAAAGGGGGTAGAGGGTCCTTTTTTTCTTCGAAAATTTGAGATTTTCCAGAAGCTTTCCAAGTGAAAAGTTTTCTGTTTCAAGAGCAAGTTTTACTCATGAGAAGAATATTTTCACTTAGGTTTTCCAATAAAATATGACCTATATTTTCTATTTTTAATTTTAACAGACTACGTTCTCCAAATTCGGACAAAATAGGCTGTGACAGTCGAACAGACAGACATATCGACACCGGAGTGATCTTATAAGGGTTCCACATGTACGAAAACCTTAAAATAAGGCCAAAATTATTAGATGATGCACTGAAAAGTACAAAATAATAGTTAGTTATTATTTAACGCAAATACCTCGAATTAACAAAAAAAAAAGAAATCAAACAAAATGTATTATAGATCATAGAAAAAGAGGCAAGACATTTTTGATCGACGAACTCAAACGGAGGAGGTATAACAATTCGACTGCCTGCTTTTTTTGGTTTGTGCGCGCGTTGAATAAAGTAAACATACTCCGATTTTGATGATTTTTGATCCATTTGAAAGAGGAAAGGAAAGGAAAGACGATACGTAAAAACTCAAATCCGAAATCTCCTTCCCTCCAAAAAACGCCTCCGAAGGAAATCGAAAATCAGACGGCAGAATTAAAGATAGGACAATATCCAGAAACGTTTAAATTAAACATTTTTTCCAAAGAGTTTTCGAGTTTTCGAGTTACATCGATGTTAAAATCTCAAATATCTGTATTTTCGCTATGTGAAGGGGGCAATTTCTTCCTAAAATTAAAATTTTCGGCAATCAACTTAAAGAACAGATTATTTGTAGCAACATTTATATTGAACATTTTTTCCATAAGTTACGGTTTTCGAGTTACAGCAGTGGTAAAGTCCAAAATATGCGTATAAGTGAACGTCCAATGATTTTCGTCACTAATGTTACATTGAAAAGTAAGAAATAAACATTTTTTTACAAAAAAGTAAAGTTGATGTCAAAAGTTTTCAATCTAAATGCAACTGCACCACTTCAAAAGTACCAGCACCAATAGGATTAATATTATTTTGTATTTTTCAGTACACCAACTAATAACATCGGTCCAATTTCTTGTAAAATTATTTTTATCTATTCTATTGTCCCTTGAATAACTCTTTAAAATTTGTAAGTCTTGTAAATATATTTGGCTTGATTCACACGCCACAATATTTCTATATTTGTAATTCGAGAACAAAAACAACGATGGTGTTATACTAATGAAACTTTCTTTTGTCTCAACAAACATCGGTATAAAGCTCCATTAAAATAAAACAATTTCATTGACAAGACAAAAATATCATTTCCATCAATTACCTTGTTCTGTCAGTTCTCAATGCCATTGTGAAAACATTACCCTTCTTCTCCCTTAATCATTGTCAAGGCACAGTCTTTCAAGTCTTCAAGGCTTATGTCACAACTTCAGACAAGAAATAATTTTCCATAATATGGATAAGATCTCATATTTATGCTTCTAATGTTCCAACCTATACATCTATATCCCACCAAGCTCGATACAACTCAATGCCTTTTCAGCAGCAGCACATAGCTCTACTACTACTACCCCTTCTTAGTGATGTGATTAATCACCCCCAATCGCTTTTCTTCTGGGGCCCCTTTTACACATCAGACACTCACACACAGCAACGTCCGGAGACAGCCTACCAACTACCACCACCAGCTGGATTCAAGCTGCGCGTTTTTGCTTTCCCATTCTAACAGGGTGTTTCTTGACATATTCGGAAATATTTTAACGGGCGAATATGCGACTCAAAACCACTTGCAAGTAGTTAACAGAAAATTTAGAAATGATAGGTCGTGTCCAATAGGTACTTTAAAGGTACATATTTCTCATATCTCTATCATACTTGGCAGAAATAAGTACAGCAAAGTTTTCGTTTACTATAAGTTACTGGCGGATTTTTTTTCAAGTTTTACATCTAAGCATTGTCCTGATTGTAAATATTTAAACAATAATAAACATAACATTAAAATAATATTAAAACTTAAAAATTTAAACAATTCTTAAAAAATAAGAAGTAAATCGTTTACAGCAATTCTTCAATGTGGCCAGCTGCGTTCTGCAAACAAAGAGGAATTCGTTAAAAAAATGAACGTTGCACTAGCGCACATAGCCGTGAGGATACTTTATAAGCCTCACTTTCCACATAACTCCAAAAGAAAAAATCCCGATGGCCTATAGTCAGCGGAAAGGTAAATTTTTCAAAATTCATTGAATTGAAATTTGAACAACCTTTTCATTGGTATACCTACATGTTATTACAAAAAATTGTCGTATGTGTCATAGCCTTGCGGTTAGAGGTTTTTGTTTTGGCTGTTGAATATAAAGCAGACAGGATTCGCGTTCCACTTCAAGGCAGATTTTTTTTTTTTCGCCTATTTCTTTTCAATAAATTAACTATATATTTTTTAATCAGGGTCTATATTAAGATCTCCAGAAAATGTACAATTACATCAAATTTATATTGAGTGTTCACCTTTTATCAATATTTCTTATTTTTCTTTATTAATTTTTATTTTTTTATCTGTGCATTTTATGAAAAATTGATTTGAACAAAAGTTGTAGGTACTGATTATATCTATAACCTAAAATTATTTTTGATGATATAAACTCTACGGCTCTTTTTTGATATTTTTTTAAATGTTTGAACGGTCGCCATTTTGAAACTACTTACCCGATATTGCCCAATAACGAACTCGGCCGAGATATTTGAGAGATTGATTTTTGTAGCAAATTTGAACTTTATACCTCCAAAAGTCCAACCTCTATCGTGTTAACAAATTTCGTAATATCCCATATATATATATATATAAACTTTTGAACCAAATGTTGTTTTGGACTTACTTATAGACATATAACAACATGCCGTTGAAATTTTTTCGAAATTCAAAAGTGTGAACGATCGCAATAGGTACATTTCTATAAGAAATTTACCTAAAAGGCTAAAGAGTTTAAATCAGGCGATCTTGGCGGTCAACGAATCGGTCCTTCTCTTCCTATCCATCGTTGCTGGAAATGTTATTGTAGCACAGTGATGCTGAAATGGGCAGGTGCTCCATCCAGTTGCAGCCACAGGTTTTGTCGGATTAAATTGTTATCTAAGAAACTGCAAAGCATTTGGCCTTTCAACGATCCATTAATGAAATGTGGACCAATTATTTCGATGCAAATAATACCTCCCCATACATTCAAAGACCACCTAACTTGCAGGTTTGTATCTGAAAAAAGGTGTAGATTCGTGTCGGAGTAGTTATGAAAACTGTAGCCATTTACTACCCCATTATTATGGAATGTCGATTAATCCGTCCATAAAACGAAATTATAAAAATCAGGTTCCTATTCAAATTTATTTTTCAGTAACTGACATAAGTTTATCCTTGCCTCATAATCGTTCGGCAGTAATTATTCCTGATGTAATTGAAATTTGTACGGAAGAAAGTGGTTCTTCTTTAATATTCGACCGATGAATCGAGAACTGATGTCTAGATTAGAACTTAAAATTCGTCGACTTACGTTCGGGTCTTCGATAACAGCAGCTAATACTCGAAACTCATTAACTTTCTTAGTGAGGTCGAAGAGGTGTAGTGTATTTCACACTTCCAGCTCCAACAAATCTTCCCAATACCCTCCGAAAACTGCTTTCTTGCGGATGTCTTCTGTCTGAGAACCTTTCTTTATAAACTCTTGAAGCCAATAAACAATTCCTGTGTCATTCACAGAGAATAAAAACCATATCTACCATATCTCCCGTTGAAAACTTTCAAAATTATCAATTCATTCACTTGTTTTTCATTTGTTTCAACGCCAAACTACCGCTCCATATAAGGGTAAACACAAAAAAATGAAATATTTCCAAAACTATCAATAATAAGTGCCAATACGTATGAATAAAATCGAAGGAGAATTAAAATTTGCATCTATCAATGTAATTTGTTTAGTACTTAGTATTTGAAAAAATCGAGTTATCTCTGATTTAAGTTATTTAAAATCAAAAATTCAGTTCAGAGCAACCCTATGTCCTAGAACTTTCAAATTAACCTTGAATAAGAGAACAATTCCAACTTAAATGAATGCAAAAAACCTCAGTTTAAAATCTCTCATAGTTTTTATGTTACTGCCATTTTCAAAAAGCTAAAAATATCTTCGAAACCTTCATACTTATGCTCAATAAATGCTTAACAAACTGACTTTTATTTTTCACAAAGAAATCAAAAATGCAAAAAAATACAGGGTGTTCCATTCAAAACAACGAAGTGATGGTCAGTTTCCGCTATAACCGGAAGTCGGCCATCTTGAAAATATTTTTAAATTGTAGTCAATTTAACCACGTACCACTTTTATAAAACAATTTTGCTCTATCGCTAATAGATCAGTAACGATCCACCAAATACCTACCGCCAGCTGCTCCACCCTGTATATGTATTTATCAAAAAAACGATTTTTTTCTGGACAAACGATGGACCATTGAATACAATAACTCCTACTTCCCCTCAAATTCACATTTTGGGGTCTTTTAGTTGATTTCTTTTTAATTTTCCAAGCGAAACATCTTTGAATTATTTTTGAATTATTATAAATGATTTTGCAGAATTTCTGAAACAGACTCGATAAACGTTTGCACTCAATTTCGAAAATATTCCGATAGCTATCCTGTACATATACGTAGTACGTATGCCAGATGAAAAGATGCGTCTGTTGCCATGACAACGACGCCGTGTAGATCGAAAACGAGACTGACTGCTGCAAGGAAGAGGAGGAGGTAGCTGAGGAGGGGTATTGGAGGGGGGTTAGTGAGTGTGGTCGTAACAACGCTGCTGATGCTCGGCTGACGGTGGACGACACTGCTGGCTGCTGGATTGCTGGAGGAACGAACGTGACTTTATCCCCGAATTATCAGCGTTGCACTCTCCACCCTTTGGCTAGAGGCACATACGGTCCATAATCGTTAGCGTCGATGTCAGTTTGATGGGCTGTAGCTACCGATGGAGCAAGCGTTTGTCGAGTCAAAGCTACAAACGCGAATCTCGGTGTGTGCAAGGGGATGATAATATGTGCTGGTGATGCAGTCGTATGTCTGATGGCTTTGCAAAACTCAAATCTCCAGTTTTGTCAAGAGCTTTTTGATTCATGTTTTGTGAGAATGTATACACAAGAGGCACTTGATAGAATATAGAGAAATCAATCATTTCAAACCGTTCTCTAGATATTCATTTATACATATATTCTCAAAGCGGCTTGATCTCTTGTTGTTACTTTGATCTTGGGATCAATTTTTGCTGAACCTTATTCAGAGACTCATTGAAAAGCAAAATTCTTAATACTCTATGAATGGCAGAATATCGGGTTTTCTGCAGATCTCTTAACTCTTCCAAAGAAGACTTTTGCTATCCTTTTCCATATTCTTCCGTTCTTTCTTCCCCAACTTTAAGAGCTCTAACTATAATAGGTCTTATGATCATGACCTAGGTACATTTTTCTCCTGATTTTCCTAGACATATTTGACTTCACAATGATTTACAACATATATTCAGTTTTTGTATAGTTTCAATATTTTTATTCTCCATCAATACAATTTAACACTTTTTATACCTACCTAAATAAAAATATTTCCATTTAAAATTTGGAATAAATCCAAATTAATATTTTTTCAACATAATGAACAACATAAGTATAATATGCAATATCTCCAGGATGCAGAGGTCTTGCGCTGCAGTGAATATAAATTATGCATTTAATGCTTTCGGTAAGTTCAACAAATCACACAAACATTTAAATAGGAGATGCTTTAAATTATGGTGATTAGATAAAATTTTAAAAATGTATATTATTCAATAAGAAGTCTGTTTGTTAAGAAGGAACACTCTGTTTGAGTATGAACGTTTCAAGTCCATCGCAATGTAGCCTTTCACGTGCAGCAAGACACAATTTCCACGACAAAAATGTTATATTATTCATATTATGGTTCCTGATGTTAACATAAATCAAGTTGAAATGCCAGCTGATTGTCGATTTATTTGAATATCGTGCCTAACGAAATCACTGTATGTAGCAATGAATTTTCTGTTAGTTTAACAAGTTCATTTTCTTTGAATATAACTCGGGAACATTGTTATATTCTAATTACAATTCAACTGGATCATGGGATGAGTAAACTTGTTCGGACAACGGATCCACCATTTTAAATTACCTCGTATATCATAACTAAATAAATAAATACAAATGTCCCTAGCATAGTAAATGAAATTTAGATAAAAAGTACTGAAATGTTTTCAATTTATACAGTGACTTTTCCAAGAGGCCGAGATAGATGCAAAATCAGATATTATCAAACTCTAACATGACAGTATAAATCATATATCGGTTAACCAAATTTGCTTGGTAAGACGAAATCTCAAACCTTGATTTGAAAAGTGTCAAAAATATATTAGTCTTGAAAGAAAACAAATAGGTAACCTTAACCTTAACCCTTCCTGAGAAGAGAGCATCAAAATAGACAAATAAAAATAGCAAATATATTCAGCACTTAGATTCCCATGGGTAACATCTTCTCTACCTCACATCATTACGTGGTAAAGTATATTTATGCAGAATAAATTCATGTACAGGGTGGACAAAAAAAGCGTGTAAAGTGCTGTATCTCAGAAACCACTCACTGTACAGACTTGCGGTAAAAAATGTAATAACTAAAGTAGCCATATGAATATGATGGAGATTATTTTCAGATTTCTAAGGTGACCGCTTAGAAAAGTTATGTTTCTAGAAATTTACCAAATTAACATTACAAAAAGTAATTGTTCAGTTTAAAGCTGAGTTAAACTTGAGTCTTTTTCTTAGTATTTTTTTTCTTATTTCTAAAAAAAAGGTGGAGGGGGAGTTCAAATGTTTTTGTAAATTAACATATGTAACTTCAGAGCAGCTTGACGTCTTTGTGTCATTGACTCAAACAAATCAACTACGTTGGTATTGTAGTTTAGTATGTAGCCACTAGAGGGAGCTATTTGATATTAAAACAGAAATTGCGTGATTTCTCAAAAAAACAAACTATTCATATGAGTTCTTTGCAATAATAGAATAGAAAAATGATTCTCAAACAAGCTAGTGAGAACCGCACCTTGATATTGTGCACCTAACCTAAAATATCGAAGAACGAAAATTTAATGAAATATTCAATGGATTTTGATTTTTTTAATTTTTCCTCAAAGTTTCTGATAAACATGCTGTATTTGAGATTTATCCAGAAAATGCAACGGTAATGATATAAATATTGTTTTAACAAAAATTGGACCGACTTTATTAGTTGGTGCACTGAAAAATACAAAATAATATTAATTTTACTGGTGCTGGTACTTTTGAAGTTGTGCAATTGTAGTTATATAAAAGACATATAACTGTAACCCGAAAACAGTAACTTCATTTGAAAAACGTCCAATTTAAATGTTGCTACATATAACCTCTTCTTTAATTACTTCTTTACCATTGCCGTAACTCGAAGACTGTAACTCTATTGAAAAAATGTTCAATTTTAATGTTTCCGGATATGGTCTTATCTTCAATTCTGCCATCTCGGATTTTCTATTTTCGAGAACAAGTGTCCCCTTCATCTCCTTCAGGGGCGGTTTTTAGAGGGTAGGAAATTTCGGATTTGATTTTTTCTAGACATGGGACCATTTCTCAATTCTCCTCTTTCAATTAAATCAAAATCGGAGTACGTTTATTATATACAGGGCACACAAAACCATAAAACAAATCCTCCGTTTGAGAAGACGGTCAAAAATAGAATATAGAAAATCTCATAGATTTATTTTTTTTGCCGATTAATTCACACGTAACTTCTGCTGCAAAATTATCATTTTGTTCTTCCATTTGCGAAAGTCTAAATGATTTTTTTTATTGATTATGATCTGCTTAAGTCACAAATCAATATTTTAGAAAAAGCTTAAATTTTCTTTATTTGCGTTAAATGTATATCTTTATGTCGATTTAATTAACAATACATTTCACTCTTAATTAAAGATACAAGAAAGTATTGTGTCATTTGTTGGCAATATTTCAAAGATAATTCGAATCTCGTCGCCTCATTCATGAAAACCAATCACAAAACGCAAATATCATAATGACTGAGGGGGATGTGTGCAAAATTTATAGCCTTCGGTCATTCTCCCCCAGGGCTCAATATATGTATATATATATATATATATATGGTATCCCATGTAGATTATAAATAATGGGCAATATTTATTCTTTTTTCAGCACATGTATTCACTATTTTAATACACACGTATTCGAAATTCGATTCATTCGGCAACAATAGATTGGCTGACGGCCCTTCAAGTATAGCGTATGCACGTTTATTTACATCCAGTTAACCGCCATACATACGTAGCAACTTCGAGGAAAAGTTGCTGCACCTTCAACAAAACAGTAGACACCAATGACCTATTAACAGAGATAGACAGAATACTTCATTGATAAAATACGTTTTGTTTGTTGACAACATCTTTGTGGGCCAGGGGGGTGAGCTGTGGAAGCGGTCAGAAGGGGGGATAGAACGGTTTTAACTGAACCCCGCCTCACTCCACACTGTATTCGTATTTTTGCATAGAAAATATGACACCGGTGGCGTCTCGTTCTTTTAGGTTTCATTTGCTATACGTCGAAATAATTAATACCACAAAATAAATCTGAAGCTTGGTAAAAAAAGTCAATATCTGAAAGTTGTATGTTTCAGCAGATAAACTTGCTAAATTTCTTGTGTTCATAAAATAATCGAAAGGAAGATTTATATCCATGCTCCGCACGTGTTATATTTTTTGACATATAGTTTATCTTCTTATCAATTTCAGTTGACCCTTAAATGGACATTGATTTTTGTTCCTATCCCGTCCGAATACTATTAAATAGGTGTGTACGTATAATTCTTTTTTAAAGTCTAGGATTTGAAAAGCGCAAACAATATAAAAATCTTTTTAATGAATAACAATGATTAGGTGATAATTTCTTCACTACGCCCATGACCGACGTTTATATGTCAATAATTTTCTTTCAAAATTCACGTAACACAATTTACCAAATTTTAATTTAGATGGTCTACATCGATGAAAAATTATTTCTGGGTTCGTGGATTCTATTTTATTGCACAGTTTGCAACGCCTACTACTACTACTATTTTTTCAAGTTTTGAAACCAAAGAATATAATAGAGTATTCAAACACAACCAAAACACCAAGTATTTAAATAATGGGGGGGAGAAACTAATTTGCGATGAGGCGTGGCCGAACAAGGGATGATAACACAATATATTGTTTACAGTTCCGTCTATCTCTGTTAATAGGTCTTTGGTAGACACTGTAATTATATTTTCGTCTTTGAAACGGCCATAGATAAGGTATCATCCAGTTGCTCGGATCTTACATCAGCATGATAATTTCCCACAATATTGGTAAGAAAAATGTAATATCTTTCATGTAAAATAATGTGGATATTACGAATAGAGTACATACGCTGAGGATTCCGTAAATCTTTATTAAGGTAAATCATAATAAATAGGTATATTTTCAAAATTAATAGGTCCATCTCAGGTACCTATCTATTTTATTTTATTATTTACCATTTTTCTATTTTCTCTTATAATCTATTATTTTCTTATGAGAATAAATGTGCTAATATATTATGAACAGGACTTGAACTTACGACCTGTGGATTAGCGGACGTCAACTTTATCATTGAGCCAAGCTGCCCTTGCTGATGCATGTTGATGTCTCTACTTAGTTTAATAAATTGTAATAGGTGTAACTTTTTTTATTGGTTAAATAAATGTTATTCAATTCACCGATTGTTTGCTTTCCAACTGGTAAATCTGAATCCTGTTACAAGTGGTGTCAGAAGTGGGATTTAAAAATTGGGAGCAAGGACCAAGAAAAAATGTTTTCTCTATTAAATAGATGCAGATGAGCTTTCAAATATGAAATATGACTTGGTAACTACTCACGCTTTTCTTACACATAATTAAATTTTCCCTTTGGTTATCGTAAAAGTTTATAGGATATAAATGATATCACATATTTTTAACACAACTGCAACATTGGACTTCCTCGCACCCTATTACGTAAAACGCCCTGCATATTATATCGGCAAACTCAACAAACTTAAGCTGAGCTTTGGAAGGAATAGGGCTGGGGCATTTAATAGGTCTTAATAACTGAACATGTGGATTCCATACAGTTGCTTCCTCCGTCTTAGCTCAGTTTATACTGTCAAGCAATAATATATCTGCCCAGTTACACTTTACACTTTACTTTCAAATTGCTACGTATGTAGACCCCATTACGTCCTTGTAGTGTGGTGGATTAACGAAACACGAGGGGTGCTCGATCTGCTGCAAGGGGCCATAGGGACAAAAGATTTTTGGACATAAAAATGGTGCAGCCTCGTTCCCCTTTTAGGTACCTACCTACATACATGATGTCGTGTGGCAAGTGCTGAACGTTAGCACACAATCCATCTTATAACATGGCCAGAGTGTGTTTACGTTTGCCGAACTGATTCTTTTGGACGGGCACAATGATGCAAGGCGGTGATGGTTTGCGCATGCAGTGGTTCTGTTTACATGTCGCACCCCAAAGAGTGAATATAGCAAGTACAGTATGGGAAAGATGATCATTCATCATTTAGTATTTAGTATAGCCAACTAGTTTTTTCAAATATTTTTGTCAACAAAGTTGTCATTTCAGCTTACTGTCGCTCTTTTCCAAGCACCGATCCCTCACTGATTCAAACTATCAGAAACTTTCGAAGACCTTGTTTGGAACAGAGCCTTTATATTTTTAACAGGAGATGAAAGAGATTCCATTGTTTAAATAGTATAATTTGCTCCCTAATACATAGATAAGAGACTCTATCAATTCCTCCAGCTTTGCAGGTTGTTTTGTCGATACCAATTTCTTTGCCAGTAATCCGCTGGGTTAAGATCCATCGATCGATATGTGAGGGGTGCACCATCCTGCATAAAAGGTATGACTTGGTAAGATAGTCTGAATACTTGAATTGAAATTATGTCAGTTTCAGTTTCCAGAAAGTATTTCTCAGATATTGTGTAAAATTTTCCACCGTTTTGATATCGATTTTTAGCAATTTTTTTATGTTTCTGAAGAATTTGTAGGTATCTTATTATTTACATATCTGGGTAGACCACTTAGAGAGCCAAGTGACGAAACCAAAAATTTTGCCACCAAATGAATTTCGTTACGATATTGATTCAGTTTCAATTGTAGTTAATTTTTTAAATAAAATTAATTTGGATTCATTTAGAAAGTTGAGAAGCTTAAACCAACAAACGCAATCACGCGAGATTTTGGCGTTGTTTTTTTTTCTGGACAACATTTTCTCTTTGTATTCGATAGAGCAATTTTCGTATTTAAATAATAACTAGTGATCGCCCAATGGTCAAAATTCGACCGCATCCCATTATTTTTTTAATACAAAATACAATTTTTTGGAATTTTATTTTAATACGTCAGTTGCAAGCTTGTATAAATAGTTCCTTACGATACATTTGACATTTAAGATTGAATGTTGTAACAATTGAAACAAGTGAAATTTAAAAAAAAAATTGAAAATAGTTTTTATTAGGCATTTAAGATTTAAACCGTACCGATGAGTACCTACTATTGCTATCCTTTTCTCGATTTGAACTATACTTATGTATATGTGTTTGCCAGCAATAGCAATTCCATAACAAATTATTGTTTGTCTACCACAACACAAAATTAAACTTTAAATTAACAAGAACGTCTGACGTCTGACAATTGCGACATAACCATAGACGATCTTCCAGAAAGTACCTATAAACCAGAGAACAGAGACGTATATATACGCTCCATGCTGGTGCATAATTCCAGTGACGGATCCCATTATCCGACATTGTCGTTCCATGTCGAAAAAATAATGATTTTGTTTGAATGAGATAATTTTAATTACCAATATTGGATCACACTTGGAGCTTAACAGGCAGCGAGATGTCTGCAATCTAAGTACGAATTCGAAATTTCAAGTCTCTAGACCGTATGGGGCCTGAGAAATCGCTGCGGAGTCCATTGATACAAGAACCGAAAGTAATAAAAACTATTTAAAAACACAGTGATAGCTATTTCGATATATTTTGGTGATATTTACATGCGTGTAATGATTCTATCACCACCACGCGTTCTTTTCTTCTAGTTTATTCTCGAATCAACCCATACATAATGTAAAGGAACTTCAATATTCATATTCATAAGCTGATTAATCTGATCCATTCAATTAAAAAAAATGCTAATAATTATGTTTTTCTTAATTTTGAATTGCTTGACGTTCTTGCCTTTCTCGAATCTAAACACGACCCGTCAGCGTTCTATACTGAGGCATAATTGAAGTAAGTGCGAATAAAAAATGTAATGAAATTACTGAAGCTAAGATTAGAATAGATATATTTCACTGAAACACAGTTACACACTTTGATATATAAATACACGTTGATCTTAATCATAGGCTGAAAAGCGATATAAAAACCAGACCAGGCTTGACATTCACGAATAAAGCAATCTGACAGACTCGTTGACTTGCAGACATTGCAACTGGGTTCGTTATGCAACACCCAATACACATTGACCACGTAAACTTAAATTTTTGACCGACGAACCCCGAACGGAGGAGGTATACAATTCGACTGTCTGCTTTATTTTTTTTTTTTTTTTTTTTTTTTTTTTTTTTTTTTTTTTTGGTTCGTGCGCGCCTTTTATATAGTAGACGATCTCCGATTTTGATGATTTTGGATTCATTTGAAAGAAGGGGATTGAGAAATGGTCCCATATTCATAAAAACGCAAATCCGAAATCTCCTTCCCTCCGAAAACCGCCCCCGAAGGGGTGGTGGGGGCGAATTTTCTCGAAAATCGAAAATCTGAGTTGGTATAATTAAAGATAGGACAATATCCGGAAACGTTTAAATTGAACATTTTTTCAAAAGTGTTACGGTTTTCGAGATAGACGCATGTTAAATATGTATTTTTGCTATGTGGAGAGGACAATTTCTTTCGAAAATTGAAAATTTTTCGATACTACATGAAAGATATAATTATTTGTAGCAACATTTATAATGAACATTTTTTCCTTAGAATTACGGTTTTCGAGTTAAATCGGTGTTAAATGGTAACAACTAAAATATTCAAGCGTATTTCCGCCGCGATGTTCTGAGATCTCAATAATAACCACTACAAGCAAGGAATATACGTGGGTAATAGGATAAGTATTATCTTCATTGATATGGTATAGTGAACGTTCAACGATTTTCGGGACTAATGTTACACTCAAAAGTGTGAAATAAATATTTTTTACAAAAAATTGGACCGACGTTATAGTTGATGCACTGAAAAGTATAAAATAATATTACTTCTATTGGTGATGGTACTTGTGAAGTTGGTGCCAAAAGCTATCAATCTAACTGCAACTGCACAACTTCAAAAGTACCATCACCAATAGAAGTAATATTATTTTATACTTTTCAGTGCATCAACTATAACGTCGGTCCAATTTTTTGTAAAAAATATTTATTTAACTGTCTGCACGCACTACTTCGCCCTATAAACTTTCACTATGCCAAATTTCATACTTAAAAATCATCTACAATCATATACAGATAATAATAATATATTCATTTTAAGTTCCTAGATATTTTACAATGAAACATCAGGTATGTCGAATGGCCTTCTAGATAAAAAGTTCCTGATGTTGCGTCACCTAAAAATCTTTAATCGTCTATCAACATCACGACGAAATATACCAACATCATAAAAAAGCTCAATTCAAGTGTTAAACCGCTATAATCGACAACCAACCCAACTTTTCTATCGGACAAATAAAACTCGCAAATTCCCAACAACAACAACAGCACCTCTCCATCCAATTATTATCCATCACAACACAAGAGACAGCAAAGAGCGGCTTTTACTCTCACATCCATATAAACATTTCACGCCAAATGAAGAGGCAGGCGCTCTTTCCGCACAAACCGTTTCCGATGATAAAATTACACTACATAAAGAATCATCACACAGACCGATTTTTTTTCTTTCCTAAGGGGGAACACGAAACCGTCGACAAGCGCGGTTAGATTTTTGAAGCATATTTAACGTTTAACAACATCACTACGCTGTATATACGCATATGACACCCGATATCTTGATGCCTTTAAGCTGGAATTTATAACGATATATATAGATGTGAGTCCTGAAAAATGGTTAAATTTAACAGCGAGAATTATCGCACAGCCATTGGCGTGGCGTTGCTCGAAAGGGATTATGATTTTATGATATTGTTGGAGGAGATGGGGTTCAGAAATTCCACTGCCAACGTACACCAAAACTCTGGACGTTCTGTTTAAGCCCCAATGGTTTCGGGGCAACAAATTATTAATTTTGATTATATCCAGTGTAACAATATTCCGAGGGAAAAAAAGTTTGGTCAAGTGCCTCTTGACACCTGCTTTGTGGTTACGTGACACTTTCTTGTAGTGAGAGAAACGATTCTGTCTATTTAGATTCCTAGAATTTGAAATTAATGTAGTTATAGCAGGAGAAATATATTCTTGTTATTCTCTTATCGAAATTATTTGAAAATAGATGAAGATCTGCACCCGATTTTGAACAATTTTTTCACCAACTAAGCTTTCTTTTTCTATCTGTAACAATTATGAATTATTTGATTTGTTTCGTTTTCAAGCAAGAGAACCACCAATGGAATTTAAAGACGGAAGGTGCTGATGGGCTGGAGCACCAGTGGAAACATCGAGCTTCAAAGCCTGAGGAGGCGAAGCAAGGGAGGGAAAAGTGTTGGTGAGTTTAAAACAAACTAGAGTACCGGAATACCGCTTCAAATTCCATCCAGTATACTGACCAGTATAGAGTACCAACTCTTCCGTTACAAAATTGGGCCGTTTACTGGATTGACTTCAGCCACTATAATGAGATATTCCACAGCTTAATATTTTCTCATTAGCATGTCACACTTTGCGTGACGCTTATCGCACGTCAAGTTAGTTCTAAGGTGACACTGCCCCCTTCTAAATGTCCGATCGTTTGGATCAGCAGCATCCACGGAAGAACCTACTTACCATGGTTAAATCAGTGGCTGCTTAACAAATAACCTTACTGAAGAAGAAGCATTTTATCGTTTTCTTTGTACTCATCACTGTTTTGGAAGAGTATTCAGTGATATTTCTTGCAATTTTCTAACCCATTTTGTCCAACACACATCCCATTTTCAGTGTAACCATCTTTTTCATATCATAATTTACAATTTATGCGAGATGATTAATGTAATTTTTTTCCCATTCGTGCTTGCTGGTCTCTTTTCGTTTACACTTCGTTTTGAAAAAAGAGCAATTCCTTGTTCCAAAAGAAGGCCTTCTGCTACACACACGGCGATGGAAACATCGATTGGAAGCTTGATAGGATCTTGCTGAACTTCAACTGTCACTAAGAATTTAACCTTGGACAAAAAATGATTTTCGTTCGATCCAGGATTTAGTGCGTTCTATGTGAACTACTCTGGGTTCTCCTCTTGGGTGCTTCCGGATACGAATGGAACAAAGACATTGACGCTGCTGTGGATTTTAAAACCAAACCATGTCTCCCACGTCAAATGTACCATTAGCTGATCTATCATCGTAATGATGTTTCATTCCATCACTGATCAGATAGATGATGGTTTTTTCCATTATAGCTTTCAGTTGATGGACGTATCCTTCTCCAGCGACACATTTCCCTGTAGTTATACTATCAAATTTATGGAAAAAGAGTGGACGTAAATCACAACCCAACATTAGGCAAAGCAGGAATTTGACCCATGGTTCCAATGACAGCCACTCGATAAGCCACCAGGAACAACTTGATAGAGTACTGGTCCTAATCCCTCTAATGCTTCTACACTAGTTTGAAGAGGTTTTTAGCATAGTTGGAGTCATTCTCTTTACCATTCCACCTGCGTCTGAGGATGAATAGGTGTTGTCCTGGTTATCTTGGCACCTAACTCTTTATAAGTACCACTATTTTTGTCCATTAACGTGGGACAGACGCGAGTAGTATTCTTTTATAAGATGTAGTAAAACAGGAATCTTTGAATCCGTTTATCTTCTCTGCTAGTGGTCAATCAACACCGTGACTGACGGAATTCATATTTGTAGACCATCCTTTAACCAACTATAGTTCATTAGCCAACAAGGAACAATCGATTTCAGATCCATTCATCTTTGTACAGTCTATAGACTACAGATGGGGCAATTATTCATGCCTCATCATCAATATGTTAATACGATAAGCCTACACAGAGATATACCTGCTATAGCATCTTGAATAAAGACGAACGATACCGATAGTAATCATGTAATTTGTCCACGTTACGCCGCCTTTCTCTGACAGCCCTCATCTTCCCACACCCATTTTGATGGGTTTCCGAAAGGATTATGGTAATAAAATTCAAAGTTCCGCCGCTGTTCTGTCTTCAAGGGTGGTGGTTTTATAAATATATATCACGGTTAAGGGGACGCGGAAGCCCTTTATCTTGAGGGGCGCGAGCTACCAGCTCGATATGATGAATGTTTTTTTTTCTCTCTCTTCTCCCTTTTTACAGGGGTGGTGAAGACGAATAGCCATAATTTGTTGTAGAAGAAAAAGAGAGAGGAGAATTGGCAGCATTTCTCCAGATACTTTTTTCATTGTTGCAGATGCCGTAGGTACCTATAGCGACCTTAGTACCTAGACGATTAAGATTAGAAAAGCCAGGCACAAGGTTTTCCACCTTATACTACTACACAACACAAAAGTAAACACACAAATAAAATACTTTCGAGGAAGCGTAATTTTATTTTCACCGTATCTACGGCATCGGGGTATTCATTACTCGGGAATGACTCGTGTATATTTATATGTGTGTCATAAAAGGTGGAATTCTCCAACCGAAACGTTTCATTTTAATTGAAGATGCATGCGAATAGGTACATACAGAGTGTACAAAATTGGTGATGGATGTAGCTGTACATGGGGGTATCTCAGAAAGTATGAGAGATTGAAAATTGGTTAAAAAGGAAAGAACATTTTTTACAGAATAATTCCAAATAGGTTCTTGGGTTTATTTGGTATTTTAGGAAAAATATAATCTTGAGTTGTTGAAAAAGTTTCATAACTTTTTCATTTTTGACCGACTTCCAAAAAAAAGAGGAAGTATCCAATTCGGTTGTGTTTGCTATTTTCGTGTATGGCCGTTCGCCCCTTTTTGGCATAATAAACGTGCTCGGAATTTTGATGATTTTTGATTCATTTGAAAGACGAGAGTTGAGAAATGGTTTTCCTCCTTTAAAAAACCGCCCTCGAAGGGGAGAGGGCGATTTTTCTCGAAAATCGAAAATCTGAGACGTCAGAATTAAAGATTAGACCATATCTGGAATTTTTTTTCAAATTTTCATTCATGTTAAAGTCTCACATGTTTATTTTCGCTATGTGGAGGGTGCGATTTCTTTCGAAAACTGAAAATCTGTGGGTACCACATGAAACACAATCATATTTGCAGCAACATTTATAATAAACAGTTTTTCCTTAGAGTTACGATTTTCGAGTTAAACGGTGGTAAAATGGTTAAGTCTAAAATACTTATGCGTATTTCCGCAGCAATCTTCTGAGATCTCTACATAATAACAAGTACAAGCAAAGAATATACGTGGGTAATATGATAAGTACTTTGTTATTTGGTATTAGTGAACATTCAACGATTTTCCTGACTAATGTTACTCTTAAAAGTGTGAAATATTTTTTTTACAAGAAATTGTACCGACGTTATTAGTTGGAGCACTGAAAAACACGAAATAATGTCAGTTCTATTGGTGCTGATACTTGTGAAGTTGGTACTGCACATCTTCAAAAGTAACGGCACCAATAGAGTTAATATTATTTCGTATTTTTGAGGGCACTATTAGTTGGTCCAATTCTTAGAAGAAAAATGTTTTAGCTTTTCAATATTGTATAACAATCGATAGAAAATATGAATTTGGTAGAAATATGGCAACGTTGATTCTTATAAACTTATAATATAATATTCAAATTTTGACAACAAAATATCTTGTCGAAGATGTACGATTCTCATTAAAATTATCAATAATGTTCCCTTTACTTTTTCCTTTTTACTGGAAATAATTCGTGTAAAACCCGTTTAAAAAACATTAAACATAGAACATGTGCCGCTTACAAATTTAAACGCGCCTAGCTCTAATTACATATTACATTCGTTAGTGGAAATATTAGTAAAGTGGAGATCGTAACTCAGTTAGACGTGTTTGCTAAAGCTCTGTAGTAAAACAAAATTTACGGTGTTTGGTAAATTATTTGTGTTTGTTCTGTAAATGAAATTACGTTACCAATAGAAGTATCTAACACTTTCTCCATTTAACGATTCTTCAATATCTTATGGTGCTGAGTTAAGAATTCATAAACATAACTAATTTTGGGCACACATGTCTCCATTTGATTGATTGAAACCTATGTAATAAACTGTATAAAAATGTTAATGTTGATGGGTATTATTTACGGGAAACACTTTTGAGCTTCCCATATGGAAATTTACAAGTGTGAAATAGCAGCCGCTCAATCTATGTCTTAAATCCCTTTTGTGCCATAGGTATATGTTAAGATATTCCAGATCGACCTTCTCTCCTGACAACGTTTTCCTTTTTCTCGCATTCTTATACGGAATCGGTAATATGTGACACTTTCACGCTCACTTTAGGGTAGGCAGCAACTCTCCATCATACACCTCTTTGGTAAAAAAAAAAGTATGTGTCTTTTGAGAGTAGCTTTTTGCATAGCTTATATTTAGGTATTTACTAGCAAATGCCCAGAATTTTTTGTACGCGAAATAAGAACAAGAGCCCCAAAACAATATAACTGCGGTTATTTTAAAGGGGAATCTTATAAACTGTAATCTGTCAGTTTGTATTTCGACGAATATTCTGAGACAGATAGGTACCTTCTTAAAAAAATGCCATTTTACATTCGTAACTTAAAAGCAATTAGTTTTTAATAGGTAAGTACTTATATGAATTAAAACTAACGGTTTTGGTATTCAAATAGTGCAATGAAAATTAGTTATCACAGCAGCTTTTGTGGACGCGTATTCGAAATAGTAGTAGTACTCACATTGAAATAATAAGAGATTTTGAAAATTCCGGTTATTCTCAAATCGTCAACATTAGTGCCACCTATGCTACGGTTTCAGAAAAAGTAGATCTGTGCTAGTGGATTTTACGGCATCGAGTTAACTGTCTCTATGGTTGAGATTATATGAATGTGAAATGACAGAAACTAGTTGTGCTATTCCCCGCAAGATGTCTCGTATTTGAAGTATTTGATCAAAATATATTAAGTCATAAATAATGAGCTAGAGCAGAGATACAGGTCACAGGTGGTTAATAGTGTATTGGAGGTATGTTTTCTCTGATAGTGTAGAAGCTGTGCTAGAGCTTTGGAGCCTTAACTTTCGGTCTATAAAATATGACATGCACTTCCTCTCCCAAGTTGTCTTCGACAACAATCAGTTACTAACATGACTACTCACCGGTATTATTTACTTTATTTACCTAAGGCAGTACAATTGTGAGTGACCAGCTGACAACAATTACAAGAAACAATATAAAAATATAATAAAACAGGCAAAACTTCAAGCAAATAATATGTTAACTCAAACCTCTAATAATACAGTAAAAACCACCTGGCATATAATAGATGCACAAAGAGGTAAGAACAACAAATAATACCATGAGGGAGACTAGCTTCTAACTCCGCGAATGAATCTATTTACTTTTTTTCGAATATATCAGAAGATATAATTAAAAATATTCCATTAATAGATTTAGATAGATAAAAAATATAATTGTACTACCCTTAACCAAAATTATTAATGTATGCCTTAAAAAAACATTTTTCTCATACTTACCGATTTTTAAGAAAGGTGTCCCTTATCTTCCTGAAAATTACAGACCAATCTCGTACGGCCCTTAACACAGTTTTGTTTTGCGACTTAAGCAAAGCCCTCGATTGGGTTGATCATGCTAGCTTTGTTTTTATAATTTAAGTCAAAACAATATTGAACTACTAAAAACATATCCCGACCATCGATCTCAAATGGTGGAGTGAATTCGAAGGAGAGGCAGCTCAGGGTCGGTGTACCACAGGGGTCAGTCCTAGGACCTATCTTATTCCTAATCTATATAAATGATTTGCCTGTGGAAGCCACTGAGGCTGGATTTACGCTGTTCGTCGATGACACCACAATTTCAAGAACTGGCAGCAGCTTGCAAGAATAAAACAAGTGTAATTTTTGAAAAAAAAATAAAAATAGTTTTTATTAGGCGTCTAAGATTTGAACCGTACCGATTAGTACCTACTATTACTCTCCTTCTCTCGTTTGAGGTATGTTTTCTCTGTTCTCTCGATTTGAACTATATTTATTTATATCTGTTTGCCACTAACAGCAATTCCATAACAAATTACTGCTTGTCTACCACAGCACAAAAAACCAAAATGTAATATATACGACGATCTGCCAGAGAGGACCTATATACCAGAGAACAGTGACGTATATATACACTCCATGCTCGTGCGTAATTCCAGTGACGGATCCCATTGTCAGACATTGTTGTTCCATGTCGAAGATAAAGTGATGTTGCTTTAATGAAATAATTATAATTAATAAATATTGGCCCATATTGGGTCACACTTGGAGCTTAACAGGCGGCGAGATGTCAGCGATCTAAGTACGAATTCGAAATTTCAAGTCTCTAGACCGTATGGGGCCTGAGAAATTGCTGCGGAGTCCATTGATACAAGAACCGAAAGTAATAAAAACTATTTAAAAATAAATAAAAAAGATAAATCGATAGTTACACGGAAGAGGGCTGAGCACACAGTAAAAAAGATCCTTATAAAGAATGCTTTTTACACTTTTTAAATATTTATATAATTTTAATAGTTTGTGTCATTAATGGTCTGCAGTGTAAAATGTAATTGTTTATGTGTATATTTACTTATGTATAAATCTTAATTTTATTGACGAATGTGAGCAATATTTTGCATTAAAATGAATGATTAAATAAATATGTAAATAAAAGTTGCCAATGTTTTTCCGAAGAAGATGTCGCGAGGGCGTCAACTAGTAAGTCAGTGTTTTCTTAGTTCCAAATTATAACTATCATAGCCACAATTTAACATTTATCACGCAAACGTCTAGTATCGCATTTTTGCAGATTTGCTACTTTGTTATTGCGACAAAAACTTGAACCACAAAATTTTCGTTCGCCTTGTATACATAGATTACAGAACCCTGATAAAGTACGCGCAAACATGAGTCGGTAGTTTATCAGAAATAGTTCAAATGTATATTTAGAAACAATATAAACATATTATTACTTGCGAATGAGGATCCGTATTTGACGGATAATATAAACAAAAGCATCAAAAAAATATTTTTATTCATAAATACATCAAAGATTCAAACACAGCCCAATAATTCATAAATAAAACAATTAAAATTTATTCAAAATAAGAAAGTAATGAAATCCAAAAGAATGCTTTCAAAACATCTCTTTGGAACTTCTATAATAGGTATCCCACAGCCACTTAATAGTTTTAACATAATCTAACGTCTTGAGGACAAAGAAATCGGATCAAATGTCAAAAAACACAACTCGTCTAACAAACAAAAAACAGAATATTCTAGGTAAAATACCCATAATATATGGCAGCCTAGGAACTCAAGCTAGTGATAATTCTTTTTCAAGAAAACGCAATAGTCTCCACATCAGCATTAGGTACGTCAACAATTATTAGTGATTCCGAAATATTTCAGCTGCAACCATAAGTACAGCCGCTCCCAATATAAAAAGTCCACCGGGAATGGCTGCTGCAATTTTATCACCTAGAAAAATAATTACAAGTACATCATTGAAAAGATATATTCGAGAAGTGGCAACATAAATTATATCATTCAAGTTATGAATTTGTTACGAATGCAAGAAATGACGATTGATAATACAGCGCCATCTTTTATAGAAGAGCAGAACTTCACTGAAGAACGACCTATTACATAAACAGCTCAATTAGTACAGTACAGAATAATAGTATATATTTGATTTAATTAATGAATGTATTGAACTAATGACAACTCCGTTCTTTTTACTTAAATCTAACAGTTTGTGATAAATATGCTTTAAAAGTCCATTTAATAACAAAAACATGTGCCTCACTCACCACTTTCTTCCTTTTTGGGTTCATCATTAGCCCATCCCAGACTTCTTCTTATCGCCATTTTCCATCTGGAATATTTGACATCTCTAACTGTAAAAAACCAATACAATATTCGAGATAATATTTTAATTATAAGAGTTCTATATAAAATATATTACCATCTTCACTTATTGATGGGATAAAAGTATCACTGGGTACTGGTTCAATATCATCCAAATTCCATACTTCAACACCTTTGGCAATTCCAGCTGCAATCGCTGCCCCAAGGCATGTAGTTTCAGCCATTGTTGGTCGAACTAAAATATAATCCAATATACAGGTCTTTGATTATATTTACATGGCTATTAAGAGCCTTTATTTTTGAAGGTATACAAATTTTTTTTTTTAATTGTAGTTTGTTTTTCATATTATCTTTTGAAAAAATGAGTAAAAAAATATCGTATTTAAAAAATGGAAAAAATAGGCAACCTTGTATATTATGCGCTACAACAAAAGATCTTTTTTCTGATTTCAAATATATAATATATAGATGATATTTGGGTGAACCAAGAAAGCCATGGAAACGATAAAAAAAATTATAAAACATAAAAATTTTATTGTTTCCATGGCTTTCTTAATACAAAATATGACTTTTTTGCAATTTATTTACAGTTTAAGCTAAAATATATCGAAAATGGTTCCCCTAAATATACAGGGTGTTCCATTTAACAAAAAATGTTGCCAAATTTTCCCGATTTTTAAATGCCATATTTTTTACTGATCATTTCAAAAGATAATATGAGAAACAGTCTACAATTTATATAAAAGTAGAATAAAGCATTAATTAATTAAGAACATCTTCAACTCACCCACAGGTATGCCACAATAGTCAGCCTGCATTTGCATCAAGTAATCATTAACCGTCATCCCACCATCTACTAGTAACTTAGTTAATGGATGATCACAATCTAATGTCATAGCTTCCAGGACGTCTCTCACTTGAAAACAAACAGCCTCCAAGGCGGCCTTAACCAAATGACCAGGTTTTGTTTCCTCTGTAAGACCACACATGATGCTGGAAGAAAATATTAAATAAATATTAAAATATTTCTATGTAACTTTTAATCAGTGTCTTTTAAAATTGCTTCAGATCTTCACCAAAAAAAAAAACATCTTCATTTACCTTCTGGCATCTTTTCTCCAATATGGTGCATATAGTCCAGAAAAAGCTGGAACAAAATAAACTTCTCCAGACTCTTCTGCCGTCTCAGCCATATCTGATACTTCATTGAGATTCTTGATAATATTCAAATTATCACGCAACCACTTGATAGATATTCCTGCCATTTAAAATGTTTTTTAAAAAGATCATGGAATGAAAATATTATGGATCTAAAATAAAAATATAACACTTAATACTAACCCGCGATTGCAACAGATCCTTCAAGAGCATAAATTGGCCTTGCATCTGGGCCGAATTTGTAGGCAACTGTAGTCAAAAGCCCATGTGACGAACGAATTGTCTAGAATAGTAAAATTAAATTATTACAATAACATTTTTGGATAGATTTCTTTTGTATCTAACTCAAATAAAATGTGAAACGGATATATTCTACTGAACTGGCATTATTTTTCAAATCACATGTACTATTTTGTTACCATACTTACATAAGTGCCGGTATTGTACAAAATAAAACATCCTGTCCCATATGTACTCTTAGCTTGACCAATGTTGAAGCACATTTGCCCCACTAGAGCTGCTTGTTGATCCCCAAGTATCTTGAATATTCCATAAGTTATGTAGTAATGGCAAAGTATCAAAAGAATACTTTAAGTTGCAATTCAAAAAAGGATATGTAAACATTTTAAGATATTAGGCCTTATATTTACCCCAGAGATTGGTACACCAGCCAACTTCGTTACATCATGTATATAGCCGTATATTTCTGAGGAACTTCTTATTTGCGGTAATATACTCATTGGTATATTGAAAATCTTACATAATTGTTGATCCCACTTCAACGTTTCAATGTTCATCAACATTGTTCTTGAAGCATTCGTCACATCTGTTATATGTAGACCACCCTTAACACCACCTGTTAAATTCTATAAAAAATAACACACTAAATAAAGGCTATCGATAAAATCAAGCCTTAAGAATACTACTACATTATCTAATGAACCCAGTTGGATTTACTATGGCTTCTGCTTACCCAAATAAGCCAGGTATCAACATTTCCAAAAAGACATCTTCCATCCTCCATGGCCTGCTTAACACCATCGACATTATCCATTAGCCATTTGATTTTCAGGGCACTGAAATATGTACTAACAGGCAGACCACTGAGATTTTGCAGGAAATTCTGTGGGCGCTTTCCATTCTGAAGTATCTCATCGACAGTACTAGATGTCCTTATATCCATCCAAACTGCGAATACAAACATCTGATAATATGAAATGAGTAAGAAATAAATTAGATGTGGTACCTACCCAAAGCATTGTGAAGTGGCTTTCCAGTTGTAGGATCCCAAAGAATGGTCGTTTCTCTTTGATTCGTTATGCCAATAGCCACTATTTCTTCATAGTTTATGTTAAGTTTCTTGAGATTGTCACAGGTAACATCTACTGTTTCAATTACAGCATTTAAAATAGCCATGGGATCCTGTTCGAACCAGCCTTCCTTTGGTACTATGTGAGGTAGATCTACTTGGTGGTATGTCAGTACTTCAGCCGTTTTTGAAGCAAATACCTGAAATAGACCTCATTTGAAACATCGAGTCTTTTCGTAATCACTGGAATGACTAACCAAAAATCTTGTGCTGGAAGTTCCTTCGTCTATAGCACCTATTAATGGTCCATATTTACTCCGTGTATCGTTAATCGCCATGTTTATTTGATTAAAATTACTCAGCAAGTTTCCTTCCTATTATTCTATTATCTGGAAATTTTTAAATAAGTTTATTTACATTACACCTCCCGCCGCTATAACCTCAATAAATGAACGCTTTTGACATGGAACCATGGAACATGGAACAAGGGTAGTATAGATCAATGAACAAGCTGGTGTTTTCGAGATGGAAACTCACGACGCATTTTGATGATCGAATGTCAAAGTTCTAATACCTGATTGGTAAGTTTGAAAGTTCGGCAGGTTTCGATTGGATTCGCTAAACACAACGCTAGTTGCGTTTTGTATCTCGAAATCACCATTAGACGCAATTTGAATCTTATAAAATTTTCGCGGGCCTATTTTAAATCCGATTGGAACCTCTGTGAGAAATATACACGATTTTTGTTCATCAATTTTTAATTGAAAAAAAAAAATTTAATGAAATAATACTTATTTATAATTAAGTATAAGTACTGACCCCAGAAATCAAAAGCACATCATTCTATCATCTATAAGTGAATACATTGAAAAACCTTGATCACAGTCCAGTCGGGGCTTCAATAACATTCGATAAATAGAAAGGTGATTTACAATTACAAAATAATGAATAATGATGACCTATAAAACTAATCGAATAAATATTACGCCTTGTTTTAATAATTATATTCATTAACCTTACTACTTTTTATTGAAAATTTATACAAATTGAGTTCTGAAAAAATATAAATTGTAATTAATGCATCATGAAGTTTAGCAGAAATTCTTAAGCGCTGCAAATTTTGAATTGTATGGATAGTAATTAGAATTTTTATAAAAGCCATCGATACAACAAGGAATACTGTCCGTTATTTTTTTGCGAGAACTGCATCAAGTGGGCTCAAAAAGCATAAATAAGAACAAGCAAAGAAAAAGTTATAAACAAGAGATTGGATGTGTCCTTGAAATGGCCAGGGAATGTTGTGCGTAACAACGAAATCTTGATTCAAATTGTTTCTAGATGAATTATTATGCAGATGTTGAAATGAAATCTAATTATCAATGGTGTGTTAGAATTTAAATAACCGCCAACACAATTGAATACTCAGAATTATAATGTTATAAAGTATAGTTTATTACTATGGTATGATATGTTGATAAGAGATATAAATATGTAGCCGATGGTTACGGACCATCGATTGGGTTTTGAATGCGTAATTAGTGATGCTGCGAGACTGGTCTTGCAAGACCAAGACCGAGACCAAGACCGTCTATGCAAGACCAAGACCCAAGACCAAGACCAATACTGGGATGCAAGACCAATACCAAGACTAACCTGGTCTTGGTCTTGCTTTAAGACTTGCGAGACTTGCAAGACTCTTGCAGTTCCGTAACCAAACACCAAATTGGTAGGAAACATATTATTTTGCTCAATGATAACTTAAGAAACGCTAATAAATAACCTAATCAATTTAATCTTTGAACTGCCTTAATTATCGATCTTTATTTTACAGATTCTAAAAATATTGAATTAAAAGTTGTTGGGTGAAAAGCAAGTTCATTTTACGCTTCTAGGATTTCCGGATTTCAAAAAATTCTGAAATACCCTATACATATTTCAATTCTTCTAGGATTTCCCTTACCGAGCTGTTTTCAAAGAATTCCGACAGTTCGTAGCCAGGGGAAGGTAAACTACACGGTTTTTTATTTCTATTATTTTTTTTATCGCACAGAATGTTTTAAGCAAACGTCAAAAATCATCTATAAATCTGATATCTTTTTGATGACATTTATCCAGTGGAGATACTTGAAATATTAGATTGCCCTTATTTTGAAACTATTTTTTCGATAATGCTCATTAACTAACTCAACTGAGATATTAACACGACTGACTTTTTAAACAGATATCTAGTTTTATAAATGCGCGTATTAAAAAATCTCTACCTGTTTTTAATTTTTATTTTTTGGAAAAAGCTTTCTACAAAAATTGAAGTTAGTTTTATAAACCAGAAATACTTTTGATAGCTTTGAGAGATTATTTCTATTTTATTAAAGAAAATGCTACGAAACCATTATAGAATGAGCAAGAGAATAAGTTGTGAAATAGAAGTATAAAGTAGAAGTATGTAGTAAAATGAGTGCTCAGTTGGGACGGATGATACCAAGAAAACACAAGCATACTAAGTCGCGCTAGTAAGATACGATTCTCATATGTGAATGGTGATTATTAATTTATAAACTTTAATAATTAATTACGCATCTCACTTGCCCTAACTTAATTCTACGCACCTAGTTTTATTCTCATTACTTATTCTACAATGGTTTCCCAAGCAGCACACTCACGTCCTGTAGACGTCATAATTTGGCAAAGTTTCGTCAAGTACGTCATTGGGACTGGTAAAAACGTCATAATGTCGTCATTTTGTTCACCTTGTAATGACGTGTTATAAAGAACGTCTTAATGACGTCTTTATATCGTGTGAAATTTCTTCAACTATAGAAATTTTAAAATATATATGACGAGTGCATCAGCAATGCAAGTAAATTTATTAGTATATACTAGGTATTTATGTGTCTTTGCAATTATGGTATTTCCTTAAAACTGCACATAGACAGGAATATAATATATAAAAACAAAGGTGTCATAACTATAATCTGGAAATAATAACCACTTTTTCAACCCGTAAATATTTATGCAAAACACCGCAACAAAATCAGCCAAACAAAGGTAGCAAATGTATATCTATCTCTATTGGTCGTAAGAAATGTCTACGCCATGCGACCGTTTCGCACTTCGCACTATTCTCTGCTTCGCACTTGCGCAGTCGTCAATTGCGCCACGTGCATCGAGCACCGGTCACCGGATAGTCTCCTCCTTAACCTATAACCTATGTAGGTGTATAATCTGTGAACCTATGCTTCAAACCGCCAATTTTTTATGTGTGTTCTTGTTTGATGATTGAGTCACCGTGTTTTAGCATTTGCAATCTACAACCAAGTATATATATAACAAGTAGGTAAGTAGTCTTCTTCAGTTATTTACATATTCTCCAAGGAATATGTACTATTTGTAGGTCTCATCATCATGTTTGTAGGAGTACAATTTGCACCTGAGTGTGAGGAGGACGCTGCAGAAGGTACAATTGCAGTAGTGCCTCAGGTTTGGGTGACACCGTTAAAGAGGGAAGTGTTTTGGCCTAATTTTAAAACTCAAAATGCCCATAACAGAGCGGTAGCAAAGTGCGAGAATCCGGAAGAAGATAAATGGAAACTTTTCAAAATTAATAGGATATTCTTTGAATGTAGTGAGTATACAAGTGTTCGTGTTTTTTTTATCCCTGGATTTATTTTCTACGCCCTGTTTTCAGATAATTATGAAAAAGCACGTATAAAACTTAAAAAGTTGGAAGAAACATCTGATGTGCAAACAACTGATAGTGAGTCTTCAAAACAGAGAAAACGATTACCTGTAAAAAGGATTCTTTATAGCGAGTCAAGTGACTCTGATGATGTGGATTTGCCAGCACCTCCTAAAATAAATAGAAGCCTCGATAGAAGCACAAATTCGAATGGTAAGGCAGTGTTTAATACTTTTGGAATTATTTTTGTATAACTATGGTATTTTTAGACATACGTTTAACCCCATCATACTCACAAACTAAACAACCTCAAGCAACCCTTGAAAGAGAAACACCACCTGCTATATATACAAGTACACCAAGTTCAAGTGATAGGATTGGACAAGGAGCACAGCAACAGTTTAATCAAGATAACAAAGGTATAAAAGTTAGAGGTTTTGTTTAATAATATTTAAGGGAAATTTTCGGTTCTTTTAGATTTAGAAAAATTAATTCGAATTGTCACTCAAGTACATGAGCAAAACAAGCAAATTTTGGCCCATTTCAAGGAGCGTTGGCAAAGTGGCATTGTTCCATCACACAACTTGCCACCTGATTTTCCTGTAGAGCTGCCTATAGTAGATGATTCTGATATAGAAACACTTGAAGAATACTTGGCAAACAATGAAAATTCATCAAAATTGGTAAATTTTCATATAGTTGCTGGTTATTATTTTCGAAATTATTTTTTTTGCAACAGGTATCCTTTCTGTCTTCTTTGGGTGGGAAGGACGTTACAAGTGTGACCAACATAATTTTGAAGAAACTGCTTTCCAATAGGATAGCTTGCAATTATAACTTTTTTGGAAAGCGAAGCTATAAAAAAGCCTTTGTAGAATTACGTTTGAAGCGGTCTGTTATTGGTAAGTGCAAATATATTATATCTATACTTTTTTTCAGAAGTGATGCAAATACATACTTGCAACTAGAAAAAATTGCTATTACAAAGCTATATTTTTTATTATTGATTTCAGATGCCGTTCGAATTAGTTTGCCCGAATCCAAAGAAAGAGATATAGAAGACATCATTAAGGTCTGGTTGAAACATTCTCCGCAAAGGTTATATTTGGAGCAGAACAAGAAATCCAAACAATGAATAAACACAAAAAGGTCAAGATTGTTGGCAGGAGGCAATATTATAGAAAAGTGGCGACTGCTTTAAGTGAGTTCAATTTTAGCAATACGAATGTTCCTAGTTATTTAAGTAAAGAAGAAAATTCAAGTTTTGTCCAGTTTACAAATTTCAATGATATTCCTTTTATGCCAAATAGTGATACAGCATATTCAAATAACCAATGTAATCTGCCAAATGTTACCGAAGTGCCTGATTTGACGTCAAATGTTAATGAAGTTCCTGATATTACACTGCCAAATGTCAACGATGTGCCTGATCTTAATTTGCTAAATAATCAATCTTCGGTATCATTTACAGATAAAGTGTGTAGTAACAATGACAATTCAGAAATTGATAATACTAAAGATAAGTTAACATCGCAGTTGGTTCATTGGGCTCAAATTCATAACATACCACGAAAATCTATCAGTGATTTGTTACACATTTTGCAGCAATACCATCCGACTCTCCCAGTAGATTATAGGACTCTATTAAAAACTCCACGATCTCTCTCTATAAAACATTTAGACACAGGTGATTACTGTCATCTGGGTTTAAGAGATTATTTATACAATTTTCTTCGGACGACAAGGTATGTTAACGTACATACATTCAGTATTAGCTTCAACATAGATGGATTGCCAGTGTTCAAAAGTTCCACTAAAACTTTTTGGCCAATTTTAGGTCTTTTGAAAAACATAGAGGGTTCTACACCATTTGTTGTCGGTATATTTTGTGGAAAGGCAAAACCTATGCCTTTAGAGACATTTTTATCAGATTTTATTATCGAGTTAAATAGTTTGGTGAGGGAAGGTTTGAAATTTCATAACAAAGTTTATCGCATAGAAATTCATAGTTTTATCTGTGATGCGCCGGCCAGAGCCTATATGAAATGCATCAAAGGACACATGGGTTTCTCAGCTTGTGAGAAGTGTACCAATTCAGGATATCGCTGTGCAGGACGAACTGTATTTAAGGGAAATGCGCCTAGAAGGACTGATGCTTCTTTTTTAGCTCAGACTGATCCAGACCACCATACTGGCCTGTCACCTTTAGTTGAATTGCCAGTGGGACTTGTCACAAATTTTCCAATTGACTATATGCATTTGATATGTCTGGGTATAATGCGTAAATTACTGAATATCTGGGTTGAAGGTAATGCGCCATTAAAATTTTCAAAATCCCAAATGAAAGACATTAATCAAAATTTAATGAACCTCAAAAAGTTTATACCTTTGGAATTTAATCGCAAACCTCGTAGCTTAATAGAGATTGCCAGGTGGAAAGCCACTGAATTTAGATCATTCCTCCTCTACACAGGTCCCGTTATAATGTCTAATATTGTTTCAAAACCAATTTATAAAAATTTTTTACTTCTACATTTTGGTGTGTCTATTCTTATGTCGCCCAGACATATAACAAATGTAAATTTAGAACTTGCAGAAACACTTTTAAATAATTTTGTAAAACACTCAGAGGAAATCTATGGTGAAACATTTTTAATATATAATGTACATATGCTTACACATTTAACTGAAGATGTTAAACATTATGGCCCATTGGACAACTTCTCTGCATTTCCATATGAGAACTTTTTAGGGCAATTAAAAAGACTAGTACAATCACCAACTCTTCCCTTGCAACAAGTATGTCGCCGTTTAAAAGAAAAAAATAATTCTAAAATTTACCAGAATCAAAATGTAAGTTATCCTCGTTGTTATGTTATTCACCACAATAATATTAATAATGAAAAATATGTGAACATGATTCAATATAAGAAAGTAATTATGAAAAATTTTGTGCTTTGCATTGATTCTGTTTCAAAGGCTGATTGTTATTGTATGCTAGACAATAATGAAGTTGTTCAAATCAATAATATTTTAGAACACGAAATTGATAATTCCATCATTATAGTGGGGAAATTGTTTCTTACCTACAATTATTTCTATAAATACCCATTACTATCCAGTGATTTGAATATTTTTGTTGTGGATGATTTGTCGGATGAATTGAGGGACTGGCCAGTTTCATGTGTTGCTGCAAAATGTATGTTGTTACCTCAAAACAACAGTAATGCATTTGTGTCATTGCCACTAATACACAGTAGAGGGTAGACAATACATTAGTTTTTTTTGTTTTATTTTATTTGTACACATAACTACTTAAGTACCTACCTTATAGGAAATTTTTATTTTTGTTAGAATTGTAATTATTTTTTGTATATTATAGTCTATAATAAAAAGGAAATTGAACCTTATTTCGTTTAAATACCGCATTTAACCATTTACCTAAAAACTACCTACCGCTTTCGTCATTTATAAGTAATAATTTCAAAAAATAAAGACGTTATATTAACGTTCTCTATAGACGTTACATACACGTTATTTCCTGACGTAACTGGTATGTCAAATAATAACGACAAATTAACGTCAATTTATGACGTCTCTAGGCTGTGACATTTTGACGTGAATTTCACATACTACTTACGTCATTTCGAAGGTGAATAATGACGTAACAAGGGCCGGAATAATCACGTCATATTGACGAGGTTGTGTCTCTTGGGTTGGTAACATTACAATACCAGGCGTGTTTGTTTTTGTGTATTTTTTTATACGGTCGATATTTGTCCATTTCGAATGATAATATAATTATAGGCAATCTTATAAGATTATGAATTACATACTTCCCATACATATGCAGGGTTCTTTTTCATTTAAATTAAGCAACTACGGTTTAGAATTGCAACAACTTTTCACACTTATAAAAAGATCAAAATTGTTGCAAGAGTCTTGCGAAGTCTTTCAAGTCTTGCAGCAAGACCAAGACCAATACCAAGACCGTATATGCAAGACCAAGACCCAAGACCAAGACTAAGGATTTGATGCAAGACCAAGACCAATACCAAGGGTGCAAGACCAAGACCAATACCAAGACCATATCGGTCTTGGTCTTGCTTTGCGCATCACTATGCGTAATAGGCTTTCAAAACCCACCGGCTTTCTGGTAGATCGATTTTTTCAAAATCATTGTCGCTAAAATAAGCTAAGCTTCAAATTAGTCAAGACACCACATGTGAAAATGCAATAAATAACGTTGGTTTACTTGTTGGTTTATTGCTTCCTGAGACAATTAGATATTATTTTGGACTAAATTAAAGATTCTGATATCGAATAGATTAGGAGGATTAAAATAAAACTTATGTCATTTTATTGATTTTTTTTTTGAATTTAGCTGAAAGCTGAATATTATGGCGTGCGTGCCACCGTAAGCCAGCAGGAAAATTGTAAATGAAGCAGAAACAGAATGCTATCCATATTAGTTAACCCTTACCCAACCCGAATTTTAAAATAACAGAACTTGTGAAGTAGGTTACTTTAAGAAACGTTGTTTCAACAAGGTGGTTTCTTAAAATGCTATTAGTAACCTTTTTGACTAAATACTAAACTTAATTCGTTAAAAGTGCTTATTTTTATATAGGTAAGTTGAGTTACAGTTGAATTAGTTTGCATAAATCCCCCCATTTTTCTTATTTTACCCTATTTATGTGAGTTGAAATACTCCCTTATTAAAACTAAACATTGTTGCCCCTGCGTACATTGCAAATCTCACAAATTCAGCTGTCAAAATGACATAAAGCCAACAACGCCATCTTATCAAATCACATTTTTTGGTGACAAGTTCATTTTGCTCTAAAAATGTATTAATGCACATAAAGACATAAACAAAAAATTGGCAAAAAATGCTTCAGGTTCTTTTTAAAATAGAGTTATATAATAATCTTTTAGTTCCCCCTGTGTTATTAATAAAATGATATCATTCAACCAATGACTGTAATATGCAAAATAAAATTAGTCATTTAATTTACTATTTGTTGAAAAAAATTAGAGAAGAATTAGACTAGAAATAAAAAAGTTATGATACGTAGTTGAAATGTTACCAAATATTAATGTGTTTTTTTGCACCTGAGTGCAATATACCATCCCAGACTTCAGATCAGCAAAATACTTATAATATCAATATCTATCCATTATTTGCACGAGAAAGATAAATCTGCAAGAAATGAAACATTTTATCGAGTTTCCTTTCATTCCAATGATAGACGGAAGTATCCAATCGAAAGGTAGATTGAAACGGCAGTTTGTTCATTAAACTCGAAGACGCGACGAAAGAAGCAATGAAACCGGAGAAAAAATTTAATATCTACTGCCACGCCAGACACTTTAGCATTTAAATAATGTGGTGAAACTATGTGTTCAATTCGAAGTCATTACAAAACAAAACTATAATCACAAATCCTAATTACCTGTATACAAAAGCAAAAAAGCGTGAGTTATAATAAACTCACTAGTGAGTTAAGATTTGTGAATAAAGTTCTTTCCCTTTACTGGCATCTTAGTATTATTGTTAGAGTTGTACATATAATAAATATTAAAAAAATTACCGAGTTTATTAGTTGATGCACTGAAAAATACAAAATAATATTAATTCTTTTGGTAAAGGTAATTTTGAAGTTCTGCAGCTGTTGTAGTTAGATTGAAAACTTTTGGTAACAACTTCAAAAGTACCAGAACCAATAGAATTAATATTATTTTGTATTTTTCAGTGCACCAACTAATAAAGTCGGTCCATTTTTTTTTTTTTCAAATATATTTATTTCACATTTTGAGTGTAACATTAGTCATTATTTCAGAATTTACCACTGGTGTAACTCGGAAACCAAACATTTTCTTGAAAAATGTTCAATTTAAACGTTTCCGAAAAAAAATTGCCCTTTCTTCCCCCTCTGGGAGAAGTTTTTGAGAGGAAGGACGCAGTTTGTTTATGGATATTATTAAATGTTCAAAAGCATTTGAATAATGAATATATAATTTAATAGGAGTAATAGGAGTAGATGAAACAATGATAATTTTGATAAGTAGATTTTCTTTAATTATTCTTAAAAAAAATGCTTCGAACAAAAGTTTTAGGTACAAATCATATCTAACTCAAAAATATTCTCAATGACATTTAGTCACTGGTTACTTTTGAGATTTTTTTTTAAGTTTGGTCAGCCGCCATCTTGAAACTTCTAGTGCGATCATGCCTGCTAATAAACTAGACTGAAATATCTATAATATTTATACAATCCATTTTCACAGCAAATTTGAACTTGATTAACAAAAAAAGTAAAAAAATGTGCGTCCACTCACTCAGAACTTTTCTAGCAGTGTTGACACAGATAGTCTAACGGACAGACAGACTTTGAGGCCAATGGCAGCAAATATTTCTACGCTAAATTCATTAATTCAATTTGACTCTAAAAACGCTCTTTCAACTTGTAGAAACGCTTGCCATTTTTTTGTATTAGACCAATTTCCAATGATAAATTTAACTTGAAAATCTGTCATTGCACCAATATCAAGCTGGACCACAAAACGATTGGTTGCTGTTGCATTTGCGGGTAAAATATTCCTGGCCTAAATAATGGAGGAAATCAAATATAATAGAGAGCTCTCAAAATTCCACAGCATCCCTATAGATGTCGCTGGCAGTGCCAGAATCTCTCATCTTATTTTGCCGGAGATCTCTGTGTGTGTGTGTGCTGTAAGCCAAAAGAACCGAAAAATCGATAGCCACCTTCCATCCCTGTTGTGGCTGCACAAATCCCAGATACGATGTACTCTTGCTAGGTACTTCTCTCTCTCTCTATCTCACACACACACTGTGAAATTCGGCTCTACACTATTAGCAAATCGCGCACAGATACAACACACAGTATGGGTTGTACCAGACATCATAGAGATATTTTTACACCATCAGAGATCTCCTCTTCACACTCCACAGTCGTCGTTAGTTAAATTGCAATTTTAAAATTATTATTATAAAGACGCATGTTGTTTTTGCTCTTGCCGCGAAGAATAGATACAAATAATAATTGGAACGTTATTCCTACACACGGTTTTGATAATAATTCAGTGTGGTGAGTGTCGTCTGTTCATCTGGTTTCCGTATCTTTTTTGAATACACTCTGATCGTGTTTTCTGACAATCTACTATTACCGCGATACTCGCAAGACGGGCAAATTAACGCGCGTATGGCGTAATACCAATCTTAACTCCACTACTTACTGCTGTTTTACGCTATTATCAAATATTCCCTTTTAAGTGATAAGGTGGGATTCTTAACAACACCTGATAATCTGCTCTACGTGATCCCTTTGAAATGTACGTCAGCTTTTACGTTTCGTAAATTTCATGTAAGTATACAATATTTATACCTGTTAAAATATGTTTCTCATATAACTGTTTACATGATATGAGTTTTTTCCTCCGAATCCTAAACAATTCTTCAAAGGTACATTGACTGCCCATATATAAATGTCATTTTCTGTTTATTACAAATTACAATTCAATTTGGAAAGGAACTGGATCAGCTCCAAAAATATAATATGGGATATTTTTAAATAATTTCCAGCGTCATATGTTTGATGTCTTGATTTGATTATTGTTTTTTGGTTGAAAATATGCATGTTTCGGTCATGAAGAGATTTGCCCTTGCATTTTGTTATCTTTACATTGCATTATTACGGAAGACATTTTTTATACGATGTGATCTGTTCACATTGAAATCATATTGAGAATGTATAAGAAATATCGGAAATTATAATGTCATGTTTTCATACGCTGACTTTTGATCGATACAAATAAATACCCGCTTATTATTATTTTTATAAGTTTTTTATTTTGAGTTCAGCTGGCTCTATAAATTTCATGCAAAATTTTCTGACTCTTATCAGTCTTTCTGCAATATAAGGGTTTTTGTTTTCATTACTTCACAGAAGTTCTGCATTTTTCTAGAAATATTTTGGATATATAGACTACCTATTTGGTCAGATAAACCCCGCGCCTAGAACCAATCCCAATATGCAATTTATTAAATTTGTGGCCTGAATAATGAAGATTTTTTTAAAAGAATATTGAAAGATATTCAATAGCCAAATAGCCTTAGACTCATCGCTATTATTTTACATTGCAGTAAAAATATCTTACCCCCTGTAGTTTTAGCACTCGAGAAAATCAAAGAATCTAGGTATAGACATAATCTTATAGACATGTTTAATTATTTTATACTTGAGCCATATGATTAAGGTGGCCCTATATTTGAGAAAATAAAATCGGTTATTTTGTAAAAAATGAGGAGTTGGCAAAGTCGATTTAAACATAAAAAAATATAATTGAATTCAAGGTAAACCAATATTTCTTTATTTAGATATGAGATATGAGCAAGAGCAATCAATCAAATTTATTTATATAAGTGCATATATTTGTATTGAACTGGGTTTTTAACTATATATGTAAATAGCTTACGTTTTGAAATATGCTCCATCAATATTTCACAAATGATAATAGTTAATTGTAAATACATTCATAAACAAGATTATTAAAGACGAGCATAAGATTAGCATTATCTGAAGACGGAATTCTTGTCATCTTTCAGCCGTACTCATAAACGCATCTGAACTCGGTACAAGTTCAGTTTGTTTGTTAGTTACCATGGTAACGATAATATCATACGTGACAGTTTTAATGTCATATTAAGCTAGTACCATACTAAATTTGTTTATGAATATGGCTGTATAGGTAATTTTCCAATTACCCCATGTTTGGTTGAAATATATTTATACATAGAACCAAAAAAGAATTATCTCAAATCCAAAATCTTTTTCCCTGCAAAAATTGTCCCCGAAAGGTCCAAACCGAAATGGGTGGAGGAGGTAATTATTCTCGAAAGTAGAAAATCTGATACGGCAGCATTAAAGATAGGACAATATCCGGAAACGTTTAAATTGTACATTTTTTCAAAAGAGTTACGGTTTTCGAGTTACAGTTACAGCAATGTTAAAATCTGAAATATACGTGTATTTCCGCTATGTGAAGGTTCACTAGGAGGCGTATTCATAATCGAAGCTTAGTAACGCTACTAAATTAAGTGCGGAGGTCTTACCTTGAATTATTAGGTTTATGACATGACTCTTATGTCAGTGTTATGGTAGGATAGTGTTTTGTTTTTTATTTTAATACGGTTATCGAACAAAAATTGGATTATGAATACGCCTGTAGATTATTTGTAGCAACAATTAAATGGGACATTTTTTTCTATAGAGTTACGTTTTTCAATCTACAGCGGTCTAAAATATGCGTATTTCCACGGCGATGTTTTTAAATCTCCGAATAATAACAAGTATACGCAAATAATTATACATGGGTTATGGTATAAGTGAACGTTCAACGATTTTCGTGACTAATGTTGCAGTCAAAATTGTAAAATATTTTTTTTTTACAAAAAACTGGACAGACTTTATTAGTTGGTGCAATTAAAAACACAAAATAATATTAATTCTGTTGGTGCTGGTACTTGTAAAGTTGGTGCCAAGAGTATTCTATGAGTATTGACTACAATAACTTCAAAGTTACCAGTACCAAATGAATTAATCTTATTTTGTATTTTTCAGTGCACCAACTAATAAAGTCGGTCCATTTTTTTGTAAAAAATATTTATTAAATTGTACGCTTAATAGTTTCAGTTCTGTTTTGATCAGACGCACTTAGACTGAAATTACGAAAAATTTATGTATTATAGGGATCCTTGAAAGATCACAAAAGGACCACTTATAGACTTGCTTTTTTATGCGAGATCTTCCCCCCCTTTAATTTCAGGAAATAGGGAAGTAGGAGCTCTGAAAAAAAATCGAGTGGTATATTTTAGATGCAAAGGTTGCCGGAAAAATAAAATGATCTCTCTAATACATAAAGTTGAAAAGAATTTAAATTCACTACATCCATTTTGATAAATTATGTCCTCCTTGCATAAAAACAACCATTATGTCATTAGCAACAACAAACAGATCTTATAACAATAGTATATTGTATATTAAGAGCAGAAAGTACATTTTTACAGCACGTGGCAGCAGTCATGCGATAGCGGCAAGAATACTTCCTACTCGAAAGAAACACGTTATTTTTTCAACAACAATATGTGGTACTTCGCCGCTTGAACTCATCATTTTTGAGAAATACTGGCTTTATCAAACAACACGCTCGTTAATTTGAAACTAGCGTTGCTTGGCAACGTCTGACCTGCGAATGAGGCTGAGAAAAGTCTACTTTCTTATAGTTCAGTCCTCGAAAAAGTATCATAATCATGGGCAGCTTGGCGTAATGATAATAGTTGATCCTCTAATCATGGCGTCGTGGGTTCAAGTCTCGTCCATATTAACATGATTTTTTTTTTCAGAAAAAAATATAATATTAATTAGAGAAAATATCATAATTGAATATAATAATGAATATAAATCAGATTCCTGGGATTGAGTTTTTTTTATAAAAATAAACTTATTTCTTTCTCTCAAGTCCTTCAGGCGTATTCTTAATCCAATCTTAGTTCGATACTAGCTAGTACCGTATTAAAATAAAAAACAAAACACTATCCTACCATAACACTGACATAAGAGTCATAAACCTAATTTAAGGTTAGACCTCCGCACTTAATTTAGTAGTGTACTAAATTTCAATTATGAATACGCCTGTATGAGTTTACTATGCTTTACTGAAATACAGTTAAACCAAACCCAAGAGCTATGAGTTCTACTCGAACGTAACACAATTTTTGTTCATCATAACTAGCTTGAAAATGTTTTTTTTAAATTTTAACCTTAGACTAAGCGAACGTAACCTATGAAAGTTTCACAAATATTAACCTTATTATATTAAACAAACGATTCTTACATGTAGATACAGGGTGAGTCGATAAAAATGGAACAATCTCTTGGAGTGAAAATACTGTTATAAACCGATTTTCATTTGTCATTGCGTAATAAAAAATGTTAATCTAGAGCTCTACTTATTGTATTCAAATTTTCGTTTGAACATGGCAATCACGCGGTGGTCCTACTAGTTCACCTCTACGATCTCCAGACCTCTCCCTGTATTAGATTATACATAGTTTAGGGGGCTAGTTAAAAAGTGTACAATATACAAAGTAACAGTGCACTCGCGAGATGCAATAATACAACGTAAGAAACTCTGAAGCCGAAAGAATCATGAAAACCCTACAAAGATAGAACAGAAAATGAATTGCGGTATTTTGTTCAAATGAAAATCGGATAATAACATTAGGTATGGGTTTTTTGCATTATTTTAACGTGTTTAACAAACTCCTACTCCTAGAGTTTGATCCGAAAATCGCTCTAGGGATTTTGTCTAAATTTGTAACGGGGGTTTTGAGAAAAAAATCGAATGGTTATAGGCGCATGTTCCGAAAAAAAGTTTTTTTAAGTTTTATTCTTTAATGTTTTAATTTATTCATTTCACCTGCTAAGTTGAACTTTTCAGTCGCCAACTAATTCTAGATTTCCAAGAAGTAGGTAATAAAGTCGTTCATAAGCTAATAAAGGAGAGTCATTATTCAAATTATTGAATTAAATGAACTATCTTCAAAATATAGAAGGATTATAACACTAAATTTTAAAATGCAAGTTGAAATTATGCGTAATACAAATTTTCATTATTGTAAAATCTAAACTGGACGCAACCTTCTATCTGCGGAGCTACTGAAAAAAAAAGAGATTAAGTATACGGCTTTACTCGTAGATTACAGGAAAAGCCAAAATCATAAGTGCGGAACCCTCATTACGTGAACCCAACTCGCACTTGGTCCCTCTTTTGTGGGTTGTGGGATAATATTTACTGTTTCACCTACAAACTAAGTACACATAGTCCTTTGTCTCTAAAGATGCTATTTTTGTAATTCCAGATTGCGCTCAACGACTCCACTAAAAGTAAGAAAATGCCGCTATCTCCACAGCAAATAATAATGATTGAAATAATACCCTATCCATGGTGCAGCATATGAATACAATTCAGAATATGGTGACTGTTAGGAGCTTTTTACTTTTTACATTACTATTTATACTGCAAAATGTTTCAATCCGTTGCCAAGTTGCGAAAGGGGAAAAAAGAAAGGAGAAAGATGAAGAATCCCAGCAACAGCAGCGGCATCAAAGCCATCTCAACACCAACAACAATGCAAACGAAAATAATATAATAATAAACTCCATCTTAGTATACACTGCTGATCAACAGAATGAGAAGAATAATGACACCACTACAAGAACTAGTACTACTTCAACTTCACGTCCATATTTTAGCAATATAGAAGACGATATATTTAATCAAGATTACTACAGCACCAGGATAAGGTATTTCAGAGACAAAAGAAGTGCTAACGGTGCTTCAGATCGCAGCCTGGCCGCCATTAGGAAGCAGTTGAATGAGGAGAAGAAAAAGGAGGAGAAAATGTCTGCTGATCCACGTATGGAGAATAATGATACTGATGGTATCACTATGCATGGAATATCAGATGGTAAGTAATAATTTACGTAACCAAATTTTTCATCAAATTACCTCCGTGTGTAGGTCTGTCTTGTCTGTATGTTGTTTGTAAACCAAATTCAAATTATTCACATATAATTCAATAAATTCATGTTTACCGTTATTATGTATTTGTTTGAAAAAAACTGAATTTGACAATTTATATAGCATGAAAATATTACTCCCTTTTTACACCCCGCCTCTGAATTATGAGCACCCACTCAAAAAAATTATATGAGAAGGGGGCAGGGGATCGTGTGGCAACTTGTTCTAAAGGTATTTTCATTATCTGTTCAGCAGAGCTAAGTTTTTACCAAATTTGGTGCAATCATAACTGAGAAAATTTATTTTGCAAATGTAAAATTTTGATACTTTAAGTCGAATGAAGGAAATAATGTCACATAATGTTGAGCAAAGAGTAAGTATTTTTCAGTTTATTTTACAATTAAATTAAATGTTCAAAATGACCACCATTCACTTCCATTCTGTCCATCATCAGTTCACAGAATTGTTGCCTTACTGCCTTTTATAAGGATCATCCTCAATTAAATCCTGAACCAACTGAACTTTATAAATATGGTATTTATCTTTATATAAACCTCTCAACATCGATGATTCACTTACATCTTTGTCGGCGGCAAGTTTTCCACTTGCCATATGTGGATTTTCCTCAATCGCTAACAGTACATCTAACTTTTTTCCTCATCCAATTTAACATTTTGACCTGGTTTTTGAATAGTTTTTACATGTCCAGTTTCACGAAATTTTGTTTCTATTTTGCTGACTTTAGATTGTTGACCAGGGTATTTATTATTGAATATTTCACAAACTTCCGTTTGAGTTCTTGTTTTATTATCGAATCCAATCATAATTAAAATGTCTATTCTTTGAGTTTCGGATAAATGAGCCATAGTTAAATCAAATACACACACAAATATTTTTCAATACAACGACGTCTGTGAGCAACTTATACAAATATCAAAATAACAGTAGCCTACTAGATTGACAAAATATATACCTCCTAAACATTATCTGACATTATTTCCTTCATTCTACTCAAAGTACCATTTTCTCAGTTATGATTGCACCAAATTTGAAAAATTCAGTATTGCTGAACAGAGAATGAAAATCCCTTTCGAACAAGGTGCCATACAGCACCCATTACACATTACATTTAGTGGGGATGTAAGAAGGGAGTAATATTTTCATACTATAAATTGCCAATTTTAGAATAAAAATCGACGGGTTTCAGGTTTCTTCAAACAAATACATACTAACGCTAAAAATGAATTTATTCCATACCATTCCAGAGTTGTAATCACTAGTTTCAATAAATCTGTCTGTAATCGTTTTGTGATTTCGTGAAAAGCTCTTGAAAATTTTTTTACAGTTTCACCAAATTATACGACTTTCTTGTGTACTTGTTCCATTTATATTCTTTCGAAATGTTTTCTAGGACTAGGACCATAACAAACAAACGATATTTTACATATATCTGTTGTGTTTTCTATACTTTTGTTGTAATTATTCGTTAGTTTGTTTAAATAAAATCTTACTTGATGCATCGTATCTTTATTCATACGTTTCTATCTCTGACATGACATGCATTGACAAGTGACTATTGACAATTGACAACCTGTTTATGTAAAGCCTGGTTTACCTACTACAATATCCATTGTTCGAATTATGATTCATAATCTTGAGTCCATAAAAAAATCTGAAATTAGTTTATATTATTAATCATTAAGATTTATGTTAAACATTCTTATTATTTAAGTAGGCACTTGTCCTCTTATAATTACCGGACAACGAAAATTTCACATTAATACGACACTCTTCTTACTAGGCTACTTAGATAGTAGCGCTAGGAAAGAAAAATCTCTAGTTTCTCGTCAAAAGTGTAGATACACATGTGGCTTGACAGACATTTGAAACACTCAAATCATCATTGCTCCTCTCATCCTCGACTGAATTTGAAGGAAAAAAATGTTTGTTGCAGGTACACTCAACAGCGAACAATTGTTCAACAAATACACCGACAAGATAAAGATCCTCCGCGCCCAGAACAATATGGCCAAGAAGCAACAGTTCGAATCGAGCATCAGTTGCGACTTTGAAGCCGACTGCTTGTGGACATGGCGAAGAGATATTGCAAATGTATTTTCAGTCACTACTGGTATAAGGGTGGCAGCTGCCAATGAAAGTGGACCGAAGACTGATGCGGATGCTAAAGAGGGTGGTAAGTATATGTGGTAGCCATCCTTATAGAATTTTTTTTAGAATTACAGTGTAACCTCTATAATACCGACATCCCGTACAGCCATAGAATTAGTACTCCTAGAAGGCTGATAGAGTGAGAAGTCCCTCACGAAGAAAGAGAGACAGTAATAGGGTTTCCGATGACATACGCTAGCGCCAAAGTCTATCTTATATATTCGTTTATGTGCTTTTCTTATGAACAGTGTTGTCAAACTTGAAGAAATTTCCCGTTTTGGAAGATTTTGAAATAGAAAAGAGAAAGTAAATACCTACCTTAAAATATTATTTTTGATTTATATAATATCAAAAACTTAAAATTTATCATGCTTTAGATGAATATTAAAAAAACAATATATTTTTTTAAATTAAAAGTACCTATACTAGAACATTTTGTAATTTTTACCTTAGACTAGGCAACAATGCCATGCCGATCTTATCGTTGGACGTCATTGATGATTATTTTTATACCGGTGTTGTGATATAAATTGTTTACTGTGGTAAAATAAAATTCGTGGAAGATGCCATCGATTATACGTTAAATTTCATATAATATACCATGGATAAGCACCAAACACGACGAAAACTAATTATTCTTTTTGGTGTTAATCGTTCACACTTCTGAATTTCGAAAAAAAATCAACAGCAAGTTGTTGTATGTCTATAAGTAGGTCTAAAAAAGTTTTTGTTTATATATGTATATAGATATATATATGAGATATTACGAATTTTTTTTAACACGATTGAGGTAGTTTTGGAAGTATCAAGTTCAAATTTGGTACAAAAATCAATCTCTTAAATATCTTTTTATTTGCTTAAGTCTGACTTTACTTTACATTCGCGTCAAGTGCAGTGGCATGTGTTTATCGTTAAAAAAATTCGATAAAAAAAACACAACACAACGCTAAATTTGGAACAAAAGCATAATTAGGTTGGTGGATTCCGGGGAAACTGTCAGATCTGGGTGCCAGTTAATTTAGTATTGGACAATCTACGGGCTTGGATATATTTAAGAATAAAGCCAATATAATGGGTTATGAAGCTGACAATCGCAATTTAAACATAAAGAACTTAATTTACCACAATAAGCTCTGTTGTTATTATTAGACAATGCCCCAGGACACCCTGTAGATCTTGAAAGTGATAAACAAATTGATGTTATGTACCTACCTGCCACCAAACTGTACACCCTTAATACAACCAACCCATGGATCAGCATGTCATCCAAGCAGTAAAACTTACACAGAAAGGACCTGCTTAAAAAAATTGTGGCATCTGAGTATTACATTCTATTAAAGAGCATTAATCTTGAAAACATAGTTTTCTTGTTACAAGAAGCGTGGTACCAAGTGTCAAGTCAGGACGTAATAAAAAAAGACATGGAAGTCATTGTTGTTCACACAGGAGATGGACCAAAAAGATGAAGAAGAAAACATTCCGTTGGCAACTTTAGCTAAGAAAATTAAGAAATCGCAAAGACTTAAAAATGAGTTAAATAATGTAAAAGTTCTTGCTGAAAAATTATTAGGCGCAGTTATTTCAATGGATGATATAGAAGCATGGATAACAAGGGTGTGGGTCTAAGAGTGATAAGTTACTGACAGTCTGACAGACCAAGATATTGTTGCTGAAGCAAATGAGGAGATAAATGATTTAAATAACGATTCTTCTTCTAGCGACCACGATTCTCAAATTGTTGCGAAAGTTAAACACAATTGCATCCAATGGGCATGAGCAAACAAAATACCAATCAAATTGAGTTACTTTTTAAACTGAAAAATGTTGCAGGTAAAAACGATATTGAGTGAAAAAAATTATAACTTATTCGGACAATCTTCTTACCATCAATAATAAATGTCCGGGTAAAAAGAGGTTATACCTACTGCATTATTTTGCATTCCAACTTGGCACCTTTTATACTCTTAATATTAGTTATGAAATCTTTTGTTTTGATGAAATACATAGTTCAACATGTGTTCATGAACCAGGTTCCTCATCTTAGTTGATAAACACGACATACGACATCAACACATGTATTTAAATGGTAAATTTGGCTGAGATTGAGATGACAGATGAAAACATTGAACATTTTTTTCTCTCGACATGTTCAATTGTGCATGTTCCCTATTCATTAGTCATCGCATGAACAGAAAGTGACGTCATACCTTATTAAGCGGTCATGCATTCGAAATGCCATTTTCTATGGTGGAGCCCTGAGAGCAGAATTATAAATATTCCATTAATAAAAAAAGTACATTATGTTCTAATTAAGGTAGCTCAGCTTTAGCTTACCAACACAAATGCGCATCTGGGACCGTTACTCTATGCACTATTATGTAAAATTAAGTCATCAATGTGGATTACGTACATTGTATCAAGCGCCAACCTTTCGATAACGTTGCTAGTAACATGTAACAACAAATATTGTGTAGCGTGACTCGGTTCGGCTTTAATCAAACAATCGGTGAACTGAAATACGCTTTATTCAATCAATTAATTAAATATTACACATTGATCACAAATTAATAAACTTGTCTGTAATAAATTTCTTTACTTCAACAGTTCACTCTCTTCAATAATTCTGCCCTGTGACACTGGCTGTCGAACTCTTGCTTACTGCGAATAATGACGTCACCGTTCTATTACACAGCTGCGAATTCCAGAGCGATTGTCTGGCGACGGTTTGATAGATGAACCGCGCGTGTTACATTCTTCTAGAAAGCGCGGTGAATCATCAAAGTATCATCGAGACTATTTGCTTTGCAGGTGTGCGTGTGCGAATGAGATCTCTCTAGCCATGGGAAGCAAGGTGTTGGGCATTAATCGGGTCTAGCAACTATCTATAGCTTTGATGCACAAGAAAATTGGTTGGGTCTTTTATGATATGGCACCTCATAAATAGTATAGAATAAATTACCAATCGATTAGTAATCAGTAATCAAAAGTTGACGTCTTTAATATGACAGCTATGCTATCAGAAAACCATAGTGTAACATAACCTACATTGTTTCAGATATTTCCCAATTAATCATTTTCGGTCACGTGATTTTGACAGGTCGGCCATTTTGCTTGGGTGGCACACAACTTTTTCATTCTGCGTTTGTTTGTGTGCGAAGCTGACGTTATAAATTTTATTTGGTTGTTTTTTGGAGATTTTTTCAAAAAGATGGATAGAAGTGAATATTATGTGACTCTAAGTGGTGATGTTAAGTGTCGATATGACCAAAAAATAGACATTATAGACGGTATTGACCCCTACGCAGTTCCTGTTGGGGAGTTCAACCTAGATGTCAATAAAATTCCCAATATTACATTGATGGACCTTGTAAATTATTTAATTCTATCACATAGTTACTACACAGGCCAACAGCTCAAGGCTTATAAAAGCTTGCAAGCCTACAAGCAGTATGAAGCTGGCTCTGTTCAAGAGGTTTTGGCAAAACAAGTTAATGATGAAGCATTTGCCGTCATTGCTAAGGTAAGAAATCAATAATAAACAATATTCACGTTGCTTTATATTGTTTATAAATAAACAAAAATAGTTTATGCATATATTTAATTGTTATCTCAGAAATCTTTGAAGCTGATCTAACAAAATGTTTATCTTTATTTCAGGTTCAACACTCTCAAAGGAAAAGGGAAAAATCACTCAAGGTTTGGGTTATTATCCTAAAGGATACTAATATTTCCAGTGCCCACTGCACATGCATGGCTGGCTTGTCAGAAGTTTGCAGTCACGTAGCTACCATTTTATTCTATTTGAATGCTCGTCCAAATACCTCGGAAGACAGTGGACCTGGCACATCCTGTACTGAAAAACTTTCGCTTTGGCCTGTACCTCCCATGAAAAATGTTGAAATGGTAAGAGTGCAGGATATGGATTGGCAAAAGAAAAAAGAGATAAAGATTTTGTCTCAGGAACGTGCTCCTTGTCTCGATAATGCTGAATTGTGTAATCTGCTGTCCAAGCTTGAAGAAATAAATGTCAACCCCGCAATTTGCCGGTTATTGGACCCATTCGCCTCCAAAATGGAAAGCAATGCCCCTCAAAATCTACCACCCAGTTTGGACAACTGGTATTCTCTGGACATGGTTGGCAAATCATATGAGGAATTGCTTGTTATATCCAAGACTTTGGATGTGAGCTTAACCAAAGAACAAAGTAGAGCTATTGAGGCAGCAACTCGAGAACAGTCTGAAAATTCCACATGGTTTAAATACAGGGCCGGAAGACTCACTGCTTCTCGATTTAAAGCAGTTTGCAGAACAACAATAGAGAAGCCATCATTAACAGTTATTAAAGGTGTTTGTTATCCGCAAAAGGTAATTTTCCACAATAAGGCAACGTTCTATGGAATCAAGCATGAAAAAATAGCTTTGGAAGAATACCAAAAATTTTATGATGGACAACATACCAACTTTATATTGTCAGCAAGTGGATTTGTTATATCCTCAAAGCATCCTGAAATCGGTGCATCTCCAGATGGTTTGGTGTCATGTTCCTGTTGTGGTTTGGGGTGTGTGGAAATAAAATGTCCATACTTATTGGCAGACAATTCAAGTTTGGAGGACTATGCAACTAAAAAGCATACTTGCTTGATTATGAATAATGGTGAATTTTCTTTGGACCGTAACCACTGCTATTATTACCAAATCCAATGTCAGATGTTTGTGACTGAACGGAAATATTGTGATTTTATAATATGGTCCAAAGACATAACTTTCATCGAAAGGATATTGTATGACAATAACTTTTTTTTGGCGAATGTTTCAAAAGCACTTGATTTCCACAAATATGTGATCAGACCGGAACTATTGGCAAGATATTTTACAGAAAAAGGAGGCATGGGTAAATTAACATTATGGTGTTCGTGTCAAAAGCCAGATGATGGACGTCCAATGTTAAGGTGTGACAATGACAATTGCGAGACTCAGTGGTTTCATTTTGACTGCATTAAGATTTCCGAGGCTCCTGTAACTTGGCTTTGTGAAAATTGTAAATAGGGTTACCAAAAAATAAAAGAAATATAAAAATAGAATGTTTTTTATTTGGAAGTAGTATTGAAACAACCAGTTTAAAATGACTAGAAGTAAAATAAATAACACTCGAGTGAGATAAATTTACCTAACTAAATTACATAAATAATAAACTTTATACATAATGAAATATACTTATTTTTATAAATAATAAATTTTATTGACAATGAAATAAACTTATTTTTAATTGGATGGTATTTGTGATGGGCATATAGATATAAATGCACTACATACTACTACCATTTTATCTAATGCAGTTAGACAATTTAATTTTTTTGATAACATACTTATGGGTATAGTCTCATGAAACACCTTAAATTTTCTTTTGAGTAAACCTATAATTCTCTCTACGTGGATTCGTACAGTTGCAATATTTCTAGTGTTTTCTAAATCTCTAGGATGCAACTGAGTTTTACCTCTTGTAAACGCTGGTATTTTCAACTTAGCACCCAAAACCTCAATCGAGTCATGGATTAGAAAACCTCTATCGGCCAAAACTATGTCACCAGGTACAATTTTATTTAAAAACCCACAATTTTCAACCAAATATTTATCACTTGTTCTCCCACCCCAAGCTTCAGATATAAATGAAATTGTGCCATGTGGTGTTATCCCAATAAGAAATTTGACAGTTTCATGATGTTTGTAATTTGACCAGCAACGAGAAGCAGTTACAACATTCGATGGAGTTTCAGTAAAAACTTCAAAGCAATCTATAATGACTGCTACTTGGTTACCAAATGCTTCTCTAAAACAGGCGGGAACATTTCTTTGTAAAGCTGCTCGCTCTGGCCAATGTACTACTTGCTTGAATCTGTCATAGAGCACATCAAGGGTTTTGTAAAAAGTTTCTGATGCAGTTTTAGGGCTTACGCCAAATCTATATGCAAGATATTTAAATGGCAAATTTAGACGGAGCTTCATTAAAGAAAGTAATAATTGTTCGAATGTGGATAGAGATTTTTTGGGATGAGAAGAGAGATATGAGGAAACACACTCATAAATTAAAATAAACATACCAGCTTTAGGAAAACCTGTAAAATAATGTGTTTTCGTATCATCATTTTTAAAATATTCTTCACTTAATTCCATAATTTCAAGTTTTTTTTGCAAAGAATAAATTTGTGAATTACAAAAACTTAAGTCCGTAAAAACACTGTTCAAATAATCCGCAGTTAAATCAGTTTGCGCCGATACACTAACATAATTCTCATGAATTTCTGTTTCTGAAATCTCTTGATGGGCTTCGTTCACGTGTGGAAGATTTTCCTGAAAAACTTCCGCGTTTTCCTCAACTGCCTGGATAGTTTGTACCTAAAAAATTAAAGGAGGTAATAGAAATAACCTACTAAAGCTATAATTCAGTGGTCGAATTAGTATCTATGTTTTCAAAAAGAACTCGGTTCAAATTCAGTGCTTTGAACAGTTGAATCGTTCTGAAAACGGTCTGAGTTCTCATAGAAATAATAAATAAAAAAACACAACTAACCTCAGTTTCAATCTTGGCTCTTTTGAGGGACCTTTCATATCTAGAAGAAGAAGATGTACTTGGCAGGTTGCTGGATATGTATCCCAAATTCTGGCTGGGTATCCAGTCTGGATTATTATTATCCTCTAAGGCAGCTGGTTTTCCTGAAATAAAACAAATTTATTATATACCATATATGCTTATCTCTATATTAAAACTCTTACCTGTTATGAAGTGTTTTGAACAAATACGACCATGTTTGAGCATGCTTTCCTTCAAAGGTCCCCGTTTCAAAGATCTAATCCAAGCATTTCTTCTTACTTCGGACAGCGCATTCAAATGCTCTCCTCTGTTCGTCAAAACTGCAGGAAATCGAAAAAAAGATACCCTATCTCGTTCAGCACGCGATGAACAATTAACTACACAACAAAAATGAGGCATTTTCGTATAAATTTAGCCGTAATCAAACTTTTTGGAAAGTAAAAATTGACAATGTTTACAAATGCAACAAGTATATTAAATGAGGTTGTGTCGGTTGTGTGCCACCCAGCAAATATGGCCGAACTGTCAATTACGTCATTCGAAAATGGTCAATTCTATTATGGACATCTATCGTTACGTTTACCACATAATCTTTTTCATTATAAACATACCTATTGAATGGAAAATACTTTTTCTTCTTCCATTTTCAATTCATCTAATATGGGGAATTGTTGAATTAAATTATTTCAAATCTTTTGACAACTGTCAGTTTGACAAATGAACTAATCATTAATCAGTCGTATTCACAAAATACATATTTTTGATTACTAATCGGACTCTGCTGTGGACACGATCAATGTCAGTTTAGTTAGTGCTTATTTGTGACTTGACAGCACTTGAACAAGCTCACGATTCACATCAAAACTGATGAACTATAGCCTATGATTGGTATCATACAATTCTATTTTTTTACAATAAAATTTTGAAAATTCAAGTCAAAAGTTAGTCAATACTTATTGTCAATTTACCATAAAAAGGTGCCGAAAATCTATCTCCTATAACTTACTTCTAGAATATCATTACAAATATAAATAATCATTATTATTGTGTATTTTTCAGTGTTTCTAATAAACTCAGTCGTAATTTTTATAAAGTTATTTTCTAAGACAATTTTTATTTATAATAAAATACAGGTCGGTTTTCTTAATGTTTATTGGTCATACCTATAACAAAAATAAAATACATATATCAAAAATCGTAATGCTAAAAGCAGTCAAAACAAAAAAGAAGTATTTATGTTGATTATTTCTTAGTTCTAAACAACAAAGAATAATTAACAACAATTGGCACAGTCAACGGAGAGAAAAACATCTATTGTTTTCACCTATTTAATTCGAAACAAAAAGTTTATTCACTTTTCATAAAAGCTTGGGCAAGCTTGAGTTCCTTACTTTTATACTCTTTCATTTCATTTTCCAAAACTAACATTTCATTCAGAATATCAGGATTGTTCGGTTCAATTTTATATGCCAAATTCAGACGTTTCTTTGCAAAATCATAATCACCCAGCATGCGTAAACATTTAGCATTGTTGTAATAGTGTTTTGCAGATATCTTCAGTTTACTTCCTTTGACCAAATCGAGCAATTTATTGAAGTTGGTGCACGACTTGCGGGGCTCCTCAATTTTAGTGTAACAAACAATGAGATTCCCATACAATTTGTAAAGTAATGCTTCCTGCTTCTCCTGATCATTGTAATCAGCAAGCTCAGCGTGTTCCATCTTACTGGCTGCAGTATTGTACTCTTTGATAGCACCACGAATATTTCTGCTGTACAAATCTTTGCCTTTTGCACACAACGCTAAACAGTATTCGTAGACATGACCGAATTTCTTTTGTGTTTCTTCGGGCAACGATTCGTAAGCGGCTGCAGCGCCAACATTAACAATTTCTCTCAGTTCAATCTCGAAAAGTACATCAGCATTTGGTGGTACTCGACTAAGGCAACCCAAACGGCCGTAGGCCACGTCAGGTTTGAGAAGAAATTGCGATTTTTCATTCAGTTTCATCGACTGAACGGCTAAATCAAGACCGATGATAACTTCACGATTACCGACACTAAACTGATGGTATCTTCGGCGGGCATATGTGGAATCGAACGGTTCAGCTTGGTACTCAATATAAGCATTATAATCGACTCTTACGATACTCAATTCCTGAGGCTTATCTCCATAACCTTCTCGTAAAATTCGTTTCATGATACTGCCGTTCGGTGTGAGCTTGAACATTTTAGATGCGATTATTTCAAATGGTTGTCCTTCGACATAAGTGTCTTCTGATTCTATATCACCAGCCACTTGGAAATTCATAAATTTCAATAGGTTCTCATTGTACTCAATGTCATCTTCCGTCTCTCGTGATTCATCTTGGAGAGCATCTACATCGACATCAAATATAGCTCCCTCCTCCATAAGACTCCTAAAAAAAATCGCTCAGTTATATTAACTTATCACGAATGTATTATTACCTACTTTAGTTTTACAGGCTCTCTGACTGACATGATGGATTTTGATTATCTGTTCGGCGTATACAGGAAAACTCAAAGTATATATAATAATAATAATACTGATTACTTTTCGCTTTTTCTGAAAATCAAGAAAAACAAACTTGTTAGGTTAGGTTAAGAATCGATATTTGACAATTTGCGTAGCGCTCATGCGCAAGTGGTTGTCAATGTTGCCATGCTGCCAAAAACTTCAAAAACATTAAATTCCTAGAAAAATATTTGCACAATTATTTTCAAGAGAATCATTTTTCATATTTTTTGCATTAAATTGAAAGTGAGTTTTTCAATTTGAGGAACTTCTAAGTATAACAAACAATTATATTGTGATAAAGGGTTATCTGGATTTTATTAAGAGATAAGTAAATATAGAATTTTTATGAAATCTGTCAACATTTGCAGAGTTCTCAAAAAATTGAATTTGAATTAAAATACCGGGAAAATATTCAAATTGGAGCATTTTCGAACAAATAAATAAAATTGTTTAATTTTTATACTTATGAGCCTACAATTTTTTATCCTTGCTCTTGTTACAGGGCGATTCCTTCTTCTGCGTTTACCAGTGCAGTCAACAGAATTTCATGTAAACAGCCCAATGTTCAGCCCGACGACTTCTTCTTGTAAATTCGCCTTATGGATATACCAGGAAGAAATGGAGAGAGGGCTAATTCGTATCGTTGGAGTTAAAACTGATAGTCAGTGGCTTCTGAAAATCATACCTGGAGACAATAGTAAAAAGTCAGTACTTTAAATCTTCGATGATTATTATCCATTTGTGAGGAAATTTCCTGATTCAAAAATAACATCTTCTTTTCAGGTGGATCAAATACGAAATGTCTGTGGGCAAGATCTCTAAAAATTTCACAATAATGCTGGAAGTAGTACCATCGGAGAACATATCCAATGGAGCTAAAATAGCATTCGATAATATTCATCTATTTCATTGTTATCACAGATTTGATGATACATGTACACCGAACCAGTACAAATGCAAAGGGACAACAAATTGTCTCAATAGCTCAAGCATTTGTGATATAGACAGAGATTGTAAATATGGAGATGACGAAACGCAAAACTGTGGTAAGTAGAGAAGTATCTTTGCTTTACCATTTAAAGATTTATTCAAGATATATTGTATTTGACTGAATGGTTAGTGTGGATAGTACCTAGTTGTTTGAGATCGTGAATGCATAATTCTTACTAATAATGAAGTATATTTAAAAAATAACTTGTTTTCGCAGATAGAATATTTTTGACGATACGAAAATAGAAATATTCAGTGATTTTGGATTAAATTTCATTTTTTCAGTTGATAATGTTATTTGCATACGTCAACAAAAGCGAAACAATCATTTTTAAAATTTGGGTCTGTTTGTTTGTTTGTCCAAGCCAATTTTTAAAACGGCTGAAAAAAATAATATGTGGGGTCTTTATTAGAGCTACAGAAGCCAAAACAAATTTTTTTTGAATTTTTGTCTGTCTGTATATTTGTACACGCATCACCCAAAGACTACTAGTTAGAATTTAATGCAATTTGTTATTGTATAATAAAAATGTGTTTTTTTGTTCTTTTGATAGATCTTATGCCGTATGGCGCACGTTGCAACTTTGAAGACGATTGGTGTGGCTGGCAAAATGTCGATATCAAAATACTCGAATGGGCCAGGCATAATGGCTCAACACCCACATACTTTACTGGTCCCGATACCGATCACACATACATGAATGAGAGTGGCAATTATTTATTTGTGAACATGTTGAAGGAGAATGCCAACTTTGCATCGGCTGCGACATTGAGAAGTGTGGATTTCAATCCACCACCTCGAGCCCATGGGAATATTACATCGCGTTACTATAACTCATGTGCCGTAAGTATAGCTGGGATTTTTATATTCTTGAATTCATACAGCTGTACTCAACATCCTTTTTTATTTAATACAGCTCTTCTAAAATCGATTTTCACTACTCCTACGTTTGAATTACTCAAACAGTCCCTAACCTAAAATAATACTAATAAGAGACGATTTTATAAACGAATTTTAAAGCATTGTGTTTCTTTTTTTTAATTCAAAGAGCTCTTTTTAACTAACTTACTGGAAGATATTTGCTTTCTGGATTCTCAATATTTTCACTTTTGTACCAGTGAATCAATTTTAAACATCATATCAAATATGTATACAAGAAAGTTAATTGGTTTTCCAGATTCGTTTCTACTTACACAAGACTGGTAAACATAAAAGCTCAATACAACTTCAAGTTACTGAATTGCGACCATTCGAGAATATATCCAAGGAAATATTGTGGAGTTACAACGATTATGGCAATCGATGGGTTCGACAGGTCTATATTCTACCCAATATCACCCACAGGTATTATATAAAAGTCCTCTTAGTTTATAATATATCGCTAATAGTAGTTCGAAACCTACCTAGAAATACATTTTGTATACCTTACCACTTACAATATTACATATTCCAGGTATTTCATACATTTTGAAGCCAAGAAAGGTGTTCGGTATATGAGCGATGTCGCCATTGACGATGTCTCACTTAGTCCTGAATGTTTCGGCTTGAATATTCCTGCTGAGGATTTAGATGGCTACAACTATTGGAACCCATCGGCAGGCCACGAAGCACCAAAGATGACGCATAAAGATTTCACAAATAAAACTTGTAAGTAAATTTTTGGAAAAGAAACAATTCACGTAATATAATTGTGTTTTTGGAAAACATTATAGATTACCACATCACTACGTGCGAAGCTAAAGGGCGCTATGGTCCAACTCCAGCAAATTGTACAAGGGCTTACAGTGATAGCAAAGTAACTGTTAAAGTTATTCGAGAACCTGGCCTTGATGGAATACAGAAATGGATGGCTCCCCGTGATGGATTTTATACGTGAGTGTTATTACGTGATTGAATTTGAAGATCAGAATATATTTCCTCCAAATTGATGATTAAAATGAACAAGTGTTGATTCTGGACGCATTTCCCATTAATCATAGTTTGTAGATGCCTTTCTGATTAAGCTGGAACCTTTGTTTTATCGGCATATTTTATTTTTTTAATATTAATATTGGCTCTTTCAGAACGGGTCAGTAGGATTTCTTTCATAAGAAATTTAGCCCACCTAAAGATTAAATATCAAAGGGGGACAATATGCATCCCTGGCGATCACGTTTTTCTATATTAGCATTTTCTGTTTTACCCATGATTAAATCATTTTAGGAATTCAAAAGCTCTTTTCTTTTTTTCAGTTTTATTTTATCAGGTGCCAGTGGTGGAAAAGGTAGTTCCGGATTAGGTTCATCCAGAGGTGCAATGGTACGAGCTGTGGTCAATTTGAAGAAGAATCAAGAGATCTTTATGCTTGTTGGCCAAGAAGGGACAAGCTCTTGCCTAAAGGTAAGTTAGTTTGTATTTAATTTATAAATTTTAATGGAAGATAACATGAATCATTGTGAAAGTGCATTTCGATTTATGAACTCGAGAAGTGGATTGACAACCATATTCCAATATGCTCCAAAGAATATAGATACTGCATATCCTTTTTAAATTTGAGACGAAAACCATTGCACCTATGTGATGGGGGTGCCACCGTCAACAAACTATATTTTGATGCGAATTTCAGTAAAAGGTAACAGGCGAGCAGATAACCTATGCTGAGCCAAAAAAATTTCAGATCGAGATGTGATCTGCATCCTTTCTGTTCGCCTGATAGCGGTATAGTGATTTTCGCTTGAAAAAAAAATTATTGACTGTGGCGCCTCCGTCAGTTGGGTGCGGAAGCTGCATTGGTTTTAGCCTCAAATTCAGTATGTACACTTCTATGTAGTATATAATTATGTGTCTAACGCTCATGAGTTCCATTATTGACTGATAGGGTGCGCTTCTGAATCTTACAATTGTAATTAACCATTATAAAATGTTTGTTCTCAGACTCTTAGTGCCAAGAAAATGTCAACATCGAATAACAATGGCAGCATAATTCGGGACATCCTCAATATGGACATCAATGACACTGGAGGCGGTGGTGGAGGTGGCACCTTTGTATTTGTGGTAAGTATAGGCCTAGAAAAAGCTTTCCAGCTATAATTTATTGATAGAACAAGTCATCAAAGATTTGAATTGTTCTGGTGCTTTCAGCGAAATAGAGCCAAAGAGAAAATTCCACTTCTGATTGCTGGAGGCGGTGGAGGTTTGGGCATGGGACGTTTCAGTGTTGACAGTGTTCAACAGCATGGGCAAGGTATCAACATGTCACGGTTACCGTTTACAGGCGAAGTATACGGCTTGAAGTAAGTTCATTAGTAATTACAAACACTAATGACGTACTTATCAAATAGTTTTTGAAAGTATTGGTTAATGCTAATTCTTTCAAGTTAAAGACCCTCTAGTTTCATCATCCAGTTATTAAATACCCTGTGTGGGCTTCTATCTAATTATTAATAATTACATATCACATCAGTCAATTTATGTTTTAGTTGTCCTTGATCTAAACTCTTAGTTTAGGCGAGCCCACAGTATGAAAGACCAATTTTGCCCTCATGATAAAGTATGACGTCACAGAATTTTTAGATAGAAACGAAGGATTTTACGTATACGTGAATACATTCATTTAATTAATATAATGTTTCTTGCTTTAAAAAAAGCGTTTGACTTCTGGCTAAAAAGTGACTTATTGATATTTTTTTGCCAGTGACCAATATTTTTTACTATAGTAAAGCTCACACAAACTTTTAAATATTTTTTTTGCGAAAAAAAATTTTGCATCTTCCCGCTCATTAAATCAAACTTCTTGGTACTTTAGGGCTGCTGGAGCTGGGGGCGGTTGGAGCATGCATTCGAGCATTCACTCAGAAATGACAGGTAGCTCCTTACTTGTCGGTGGCATTGGAGGCAGGGCCTGCTACAACTCGTCCGATCACCGAGGTGATGGCGGTTTTGGGGGTGGTGGTGGCGGTTGCAAGTATGGTGGAGGTAAAAAAATATTAATATGCTTTCGAAAGGAGACCTAGACCCAAAGCTTTCTTTTTATTCCTTGCCCGTAGTTTTCCCTTTCCAATTATCAACGTTCTTTTTTAGAAGATCTAGAATAACTGTTTCCGTCCACAAAATAAGTTTTGATTATTACTTCTATATGCATAAGTATTAGGTTTATAGTAGCTGTTACTCTTTTAAACACATTATGTTCATGAACAAAATTAATGGATATAGATCCAGGAATTATTCGAATTATAAAACCAAGTCACACCATAGGCGACAACAAAATGTCTTATGTTATTTTTCCTTCAGGCTGTTATGTCCTGGACTATATAATAACCCCTGAAAATTTAATTTACTTCAAATCCTTGCATCCAGGTGGTGGAGGCTATGCTGGTGGAAATGCTCCCGCCATCAATTCATCCAATGGTGAAGGTGGCTATTCTTTTGTTGACCCGAAAAGCAGTTCCCCACAACTATCCGAAGTCCGTCCGGGACATAACGCCGGTCCAGGTTATGTCTACATTATACCTGACATCGATGGCTGTGATTGCGATTATAAATGCATCGCCCTGGACATGCAACGATCCGAAGTGATATGCATCTGTCCACCAAAATGGAAATTGATGGACGATCATAAAACTTGCACTCGTAAGATTATTCTCTTGAAAATGTTGCATTTTTTGATTTTGCATGTTTTCAGCTGTGGAGTCCTTACCGCACCATAACGCGTATCCTGGATGGTTTGTGGTGGGTCTCATTGTGACCATTTTCTGTCTAATGGCGGCCATTGGTGTGGTATGCTTCATTTTATGTAAGTGAAAACTATCAGAAACCATTACATACTAGCGCTAAATAAATTAAACCCGATGGCAAGTCTATAATATAAAAATGAATCGCTGAATGTGTTGCTAAGCGCAAATCTCGAGAGCAGCTGAACCGATTTCGCTAATTCTTTTTTTGTTGTGTTCATTATTAACAGAAGAAGGTTATTATGAACGAAAACATTAAGAAAGTTGAGCGGAACATTAAAAAATTTAAGAACATTTATGAAAACTTAAAGAGAATATTAATTTTACATACAGTACATACAGTTGTTTGACAAGTGTCAGTTGTTTGAAATAACTTTCAGCAATTGACAGAACGCGCGCTGCAAATATCGTTTAACATAGATGGATCTGTTGATAAATCATAGTTTCATTTCAATGTATTATACAGTGAGTTTTTGAGAAGTGTTTATTCATCTCGGTAAGTTGAAATCAATCACACCTAATATTGAAAGAATAAGGCCCTGGATTGTGTTGCGGGAGCGGTAAAGTCAAATTGACGCCATTGGTCCACCAGAGCCTCTGCATTCATTGGTTTACGGAAATGGGATAGATTCTATACATTTTTAACTCATATACAGGAATACAATAATTATTTTCAAATGAATTCATTTGGCGCAACAAAAGTTATTCAAGACAATTTTATGCTAACTTTCAAGGTAACTATATTGTAGAACAATAAACTTTTACCACCACGTGCCTGAATACGTTGGTAATTTTCAATTCATATATCAATTAAAGTAGCGTACAGTAGGTTTGTAGCTAGGTGAATAACCAAAAGCAACCAGTCAAAAGTTGATGGGGGAATGGCAGTGCTGACAAAGTATCTTGAAAGTCACATGGTGGTACAATTTTTGCAAATTTATTTCATGGGCAATTCAGCAAAACAAGTCGATCAGCGTTATGCACACAATAAATCGGTGAACAAACCAAGTGTGGAGCAACTTCAAATGTTTTTCCATCCGACAACGAATTGGTTGTATTATTCAAGACTGCATTAAACCGCATGTCATCTGATTACCACAAAATTGTCAGCAAAGCCGATAAGATGCCTGCAGGACAACACGCAAGACGCTATTATATGGCAACAATTGATGAAGTTGCTATTGTTGTCATGGGTGAAAATTTAGAAAACCAAGATATTGTTTTTGCTTTTGTTAAGACAGGACAACGTCTGTCGGGTCAGCATGGTTATTCTTGGAGTTTCAGTATGGCTTGGACAATCTCAGGTCACCTGCTACTCTTTCCTGTCACTTGTCACATACTTCCGTCATCAATTATTAATTTATTTTTAAACACTCATAGTCAAAATATTTCTACACTTTATTCAGTACGATAAATAGCAGGAACTACATTTAAAATGTTTTTCCTTCCACTGATTATAATATAGTCCAGTCAAAAAAGGTTCTGCTGTTACTTCATAGCATGACATCTTTATCTTTACGACTTCCATTAATAAACTAAAAAAAGATGTCATGCTATGCGACGTAAGAGCATAACTGTTCTGACTGGACTATACAATATATTTTTGGTGTGTTTCAGATAATCGATATCAACTGAAATCAACTGGCGGTAAAAGGAGGAAAATGTTACCAGGAGCTGATGTTCAGCTGGATCGACTTCGAGGTGTTGTTTCTGATACAATGATGACCGAATATAATCCAAATTATGAATTTGGTGGCGTTGTTTATACACTTAAGGATCTGAAAGATATTCCAAGAGAGCAACTGCGACTTGTCAAGTGAGTATTTATTTTGATAAATTTTATCTTACAGCTGATTTAATTTTTTTTTCTCAGGGCACTGGGTCAAGGAGCCTTTGGCGAGGTGTACCAGGGCTTCTACAGACAAAGACCGTGTGACACAGTCGAAATGCCAGTGGCCGTTAAAACATTGCCTGAAATGTCCACATCGCAAGCAGAGATGGACTTTTTGATGGAGGCATTAATAATGTCCAAGTTTCATCATCCCAATATTGTCCATTTCATCGGGGTGTGCTTTGGCAAACATCCCAGATTCATTGTGCTCGAGTTACTGGCTGGTGGTGATCTCAAAAACTTTTTGAGAGAATCGAGACCTAAACCGGTAAGTTAAAAGGTGTTGGAAATCTCTCCAAATTGTGTATAGTTTATACAATAGGCAACATGCAATATAATTATTTTTGATGTCTTTTCAAAGTATTATAATTTATTGCAAAAAATGCGGTTCTAAAATGCCTATTTAAATTCTCGCGCGAAAACGAACCTACATCTCCGATGACGTCACTCATGTCTGTCATATATTTCCTCCTAATAACTTATGATAAAAACTTGTTTGAGGTTATACTTGTGAGACAAAGACATGTTTACGACCCATGTCTCTGTTTTGCGACGGTAAACATTATTTCGCTACTACATTAATTGTGTTTTATAATAAAATGGAAGCTGGGTTCATAAGAGCAGACTCCAGGAATTTTCAAGTGCAGAAATGAAAGGGATTAAATTATTACGTTATGTCTCAAACACGTTCAATAAGGTAGGTAACTATTTGCGTACAAGCTTAGATTATCTAGCTTAAGCATACAAGCATAACAAGTATATATTTGCCGACTTACATCAAAGTTGTCTTCACAGCAATGAATAACAGTCGCTGGAGAATAGTTGTGATCCCATTTTGCTGATATAAACAACTTTTTTCTCAGTTTTGGATCGGGAAGTCCAGTTAAAAACAATTTATTTGGAAACTTTGCTGAAGTAGATGGCCAAAATGGCACAAAACATAAATCATCACGGCTTTTTATAATAAAGAACATTAGTATCATTATAATGACTACGTGATATTGATGGATGACTGTAAAATGGATTCATTTTAAATACTTTACAATTTCTTTATGCACTTAAAAAATTGCAATACAATACTTATGAAAGCCAGCGACGAACAAATATGAGTGACAGTGACAGACATGAGTGAAGTCATCGGAACTGTAGCTCCGTTTTCGCGCGAAATTCAAAACAGTCAGCTTAAAACCGCATTTTCTCCCATAAGTTTAAATATAATTTTTTTAATATACTTATGGCCTATTCAACATGGAATTCTTTAAAATGCAAGTTAAAATAAAAATATTGCATGTTGCCCATTTTTTTTCTAAAAATATGTCGAATCGCATGCTGCTATATTTCCATATCTGAGAAGTAAAGAAATTGTTTGACCTTAAAGGCCTTAATACTACAAAACCATTAGATTTATCAAGGAATTCTCAAGTGTAAATGCTTGATGAAATAATAAAATACCAATTTATGGACGTTATGGACAGCAGGCCATACATAAATGAAGGCAGTAATATTTTTTGATCTTGTGATAACTATATATAACACGATATAACAATGGATATTTAAAAATGTTTTCAAATGCTTTATTTGAGACCCTTGTTATTATGTTGCTTATTATTTTCAGGAGAAACCCAGTCCGCTCACTATGAAAGATCTTATTCTGATATCCATTGATGTGGCCAAGGGCTGCAAATACTTGGAAGATAACAGATTCATTCACAGAGATATAGCGGCACGTAATTGTTTATTGACAACAAAGGCAACTGGTAGAGTTGTTAAAATTGCTGATTTTGGCATGTCCAGGGATGTATACAGGTAAAGAAACTACTATTTGATCTTGATTCATCGTTCAAGGCTGCATCTTAATTTTTTTATCTCTGGAACACCGTGATAATGTTCTGAGCTAAATTTCAAGTTTTAAGTTTCTATCTAGCTCATCTGAAAGTTAATGTTGAATCGTTGAACAAACAGACACACCAGAAACAAATTAATGGTAAAGTAGGTAATACATTTTCTTGTGTTTTAGATCTGATTATTATCGGAAAGGCGGTAAAGCAATGTTACCCATCAAATGGATGCCACCAGAAGCATTCCTCGATGGAATATTCACCACCAAAACGGACGTTTGGTCATATGGGGTTCTTTTGTGGGAAATCATGTCTATGGGTTATATGCCGTATACAGGATGTGCCAACAGAGATGTTATGCAACTAGTAACGAGCGGTGGAAGATTGGATCCTCCATCAAATTGTCCAGGTGAATATATAAACATAACAACAGAAAGCATAAGCTTTTCTCTTAAAAATAATGATTGAAGAATTACTTGACATATGTCTAATGTGAAGACTATTACAGAAACGCATTTTATTTTTTATTCTAGGGCCTATCTATGGTATAATGACGCAGTGTTGGCATCCAACACCGGAACAGAGACCCTCGTTTGCTACAATATTAGAGAGATTGGGCTACTGTGCCCAAGATCCGCAAGTAATGAATGCTCCATTGCCAGTCTTTCAACGTCCACCATCATACGAAAGAGATACAACTGTAATGAGACCGAGTGGATCAGAGGAAAATTGTCTACAGGTAAGAAACCAAAGAGAAATGCATCAGAACTGTAATGCTATTATGCTATTTGAATTCAGAATTTATCCCTCGCAATACCTCACCATGCCACCTCGATTAATATTTGATCATTAAAACATCGAAATAATAAATATTTGCCTTGTCCATTTAACCTGAGATGAAATACATATTGAATCTACGTTTGGTTAAAACATTGATTAGAGTTTGCAGCTGTTCTTCTGACATGTATTAAATATCAGTCAAGTCAGTATTACCGAAAGTGGTATAGATTATACCTGGGTTATTAGCAAAAATGACTATCGAACTTTATTAAAACGTGATGAGATGTTTTTAAATTTCACTTTGATTTTTTATGGTGATGATAGTAAGTGTTTAATGTTGTTATTTTAAGGTGGTACCTACATCCTCAGACTATCTAATACCAAACCATTATCCCACAACTCCCGACCAAATTGAATCGACATCCTCGGTTGAAAAATTACTGCCAGACAATTCGAACAATTGGGAAACCTCGTTCATAATGCCCCATTCAAGATCCACCCAACCCTTGCTATTGGATAATAGTAAAGAAGATGAGGGTGCCACGTCTGTAAGTTAATTTATGTTTAAATAAATTTACTTACACCTTTATATTACATATATTCAATCTATTTTTTATAGTAGGTGTTATAAAGTCAAATCAGATAAACTTGGCAACGTTGCTCGTGTATAGTATCTTTCAAGATATATCGAAATAATTTAATAATAACAATGAAAGGTGCTGTAAATAACCTTGGGTGCTTTTTTCCAGGGTCTAAGATTATTTGGTCCTAATATGCTACATGTATTTGATTATACTAACTGTTTTTTTTTACTTTCATTTCGTAATTCTAATATAAATATATAACGTCCTTGGTATAGAATTGGTTTGGAAAATATTTTATTTTACTTATTTAAAAATTTGGAGATTGCATCTCTTATTTAACCCACTTGTTTGTTGAAGTGAAACCCTTCTATATAAAATTCAATAGAAGCTATCTGTAACAAAAGCAAGAAATTGAAACATGTTCAAAGGACATTTTCTATAGATGTGTTGCTTTTTTATTCCCCTATTCAACTGAATTATAAGCTTCAGATAGCAGATTGAATCACTGCATTGGTACAACTTTTTATTAAGAAATCTAATTATATTATTATTGATTCTTAAAGAAATTGGGAATTCTGCCGAGTTAATTAAGAAAGAGTATACTTATTTAAGCCCCAAATTAACTCGGCAGAATTCCCAATTTCTTTAAGAATCACTTTGTTATATATATATATATATATATCCGTTGAGTTAATTTTTTAAAGAAACCCATTTTTTAATAAAAGATGGTATTATGAGTTTCTAAAAATTTAATCGGAAATTTTCACAGAAAATTTGTACATATCTAATATATTGCGACCCTTAAGGTACACATTAGCTATTTCAAGAATGGGTCCGCAGATAAAAGTTTCTGTATGAGTGTTTGTGGGGTTGAGAAGTCGATTGGTGATACAGCTGAGTTCTGGTATGTTTCACATTCATATTTATTTTGAAATCTTTAAATTCTGAGCCATGTGAATGATAAAAGCAATATTTACCGATCGCAATTTTCGAACTTTTAGAGTAACTCTTATAGACTCACTCTAAATTCTGTGTTACCCGAGCAATGCTCGGTCGCCCAGATATTAATATTAATGAATACCCATATCACATAATATACCTACATTAGGTTAGGTTGCCTATATCTACGCCACTGGTCATTATAAATAATGCTCGTGCCCACAGCATCAATCGCTTAGTAATCAATAATCAGACAGTTGACGTCTTTAATATGACAGGTATCAGTAAACAATAGTTTAACATAACCTATATTTTGTTTCTGCTATTTCCCAATTCTATTATCGACCTCTATCAGTCCGTTTACCACATAATCTTTTTCATTACAAATATATTGAACAGAAAATGCGGTTTCTTCTTCCATTTTAATTTCTCTAATATGTGTAATTGTCCAATTAAATTAGTTCTATTCCTTTGACAAAACGTCAGTTTGAAGTTTGAGAAATGAGCTAAGAGCTAAGCGTTGCATCAGTGGTGTCAAATGTAACTTTCAGATATCTAGGAAAACTTTAGCAAATATACAAAAAAAATCCATTTCAATCAATGACCTATTAACAGAGATAGACGGAACTGTAAAGAATATATTGTATTGACATCATCCCTTGTTCGGCCACGCCTCATCGCATATCAGTTTCTCCCCCCCATTATTTAAATACTTGGTGTTTTGGTTGTTTTTGAATATTCTATTATATTCTTTGGTTTCAAAACTTGAAAAAATGAGTAGACGTTGCAAACTGTGCAATAAAATAGAATTCACGAACCCAGAAGTAACTTCATCGAAGTAGACCCTCTAAATTAAAATTTGGTAACTTATATATTTGAATTTTGAAAGAAAATTATTGACTTATAAACGTCGGTCACGGGCGTAGTAAAGAAATTATTACCTAATCATTGTTATTTCATTAAAGAGATTTTTATATTGTTTGCGCTTTTCAAATCCTAGACTTTAAAAAAGAATTATACCTACACACCTATTTAATAATATTAGTACAGGATAGGAACAAAAATCACTGTCCATTTAAGGTCAACTGAAATTGATAAGAAGATAAACTTAAGCCAGTATGTATATAATAGGTATATATGTCAAAAACTATAACACGTGCGGAGCATGGATATAAATCTTCCTTGCGATTATTATATGAACACAAGAAATTTAGCAAGTTTATTTGCTGAAACATACATTTTTCGGATATTGACTTTTTTTACCAAGCTTAAGATTTATTTTGTGGTATTAATTATTTCAACGTATAGCAAATAAAACCTAAAAGAACGAGACATCAGGTGTCATATTTTCTATGCGAAAAGACGAGTACAGTGAGGCGGGGTTTAGTTAGAACCGTTCTGTCCCCCCTTCTGACCGCTTCCACAGCTCACCCCCCTGGCACACAAAGATGTTGTCAACAAACAAAACGTATTTTATCAATGAAGTGTTCTGTCTATCTCTGTTAATAGGTCATTGATTTCAATCTATCTTGTATCGGATTCTATACGCGACGTTGCCTTTTCCTTTGCACTGTTAAATAATAAAGTAGGTACACGATATGTAGCCTTAGAACTAGAAGTTCTTCTATCAAATCTGTCACTTTCCTGCACCAACAAACCTTGCGATTTCCTTTATTCGCTCTTCTCTTCCATCTATATTGCTAATTTTTTCAATGTACCAGAATATATTGTAATGTATAACTCTTATATACATTGCCACAGGTTGACAAGCTGCTATCAATTGACAATTCCTCAACAACAAACAACCACCACCACCACCAGAAAATCTCGCCGATCTCCCTGCCCAACAACCACCATATTCTCACCCCTACAAATCACAACAACAATGTGAACAATAAAAACGAATGCACCGCCTTGAAGACCGGTGGACTGTCCTTGGATGCGGGTGCTCTGCAGAAGCAGGCAATGTCCACAGCTGTCACTACTGGCCAGCAACAACAACATCAGCAAAAGAAGTACGTCAATGTGAATAATACAGATAACAACACCACTTCATTGACCAGCAATGGCGTGGGCGTAATGCAAAATGACCCATTCTCGACGAATCGCCAACAACAACAACAACAAAAGTATTTGAATGAGACTGAAATTAATTGTTAGGATGTTATTGTTGTACAAATTGAGAGGAGAAAAAACAAATCCGGATAAAATATGAGAGATTGCATTACTCATGATATATTTATATATTATATAAATAATAGGCAGGTTCTCAAACAATTTTTTTGCATTCAAAAAAAACAACCAGCAGCAAAATGGATGTTTCCTCCTGCGTGCACATTTTGTTTGAGAGAAAAAGAGAAATATCACCACAGCAGCAGCAGGACAGAAGCAGAGAGGTTCTTCAAAGAAAGCAGCAAAACAAAAACAAACAAGTTCTTTATAACGGCATATCTATGTGTAAGTAGTGGGAATATTATATGAACTTTATTCTGCGTCTGAAATTTTCTACTGTTGAATTGCATTTTCTTGATAGATCAAAAAAAAACAACCTAACCTAACTAAAAACACGAGTGGTGCATATTATATTATATGATTTCCTGTATTAATTAATAGAGGGGATTAATTAAGGTGAAAAAGGTTCAATTTTAAAATGTTTTATCTTATTTTTTCTTAATTGCTCATCCGATTTTCATGAAGTAAACTATATATAGGTACATGGTGGGCCAAATCATAGACATATAAAAACAGAGAACACTGCCTCCATTATAAAGATCTGTCTATGGGCCAAATTAAAGTTCCAAATCTACCTGATTTATTTTTAGAGGTCTAATAAGCTGACGTTTTTTACTAGGATATTTAAGTTTAATCCATTTTTTTAGAGAGGAGGTTTTTTTTCTAATTTAACGCCGTTACAATAGAAATAGGTTGTTCACTATCTTGTATCATTATTTCATTTCAAGTTTGAATTATTGTTATCATTCTTTGTTAATGCTAATTCCTTACCTTTCTTATTTTTAACAAATATATTTTAAACTTTAATGCTTTGTTCGGTTCGAAAAATTCGATTCATATAAAATCATATTTTCTGAATTCCAAAATGTCTGTCAATTGTCCTTTTATGGCATTATTTCCAATAGCTTAGCAACCGAAAAAACGAGTTATTTTAATTTTAAATTGAATTGTGTTATTTTAAATGAACCTTTTTAGAAAAAACTGTCTGGGACTGTCTGGTCCCATCAGGGAAAAAAAATACCAAACTTAGGTATGACAAAAACATGTCACTATAAAAGCCTTGCAAAAATGAACTGTGTAGTTGCGACAGATCTAATTATATTGAACGAGCAATGCTTGTATACAGGGTGTGATTTTGTTCTGTAACGGAAGATTACGGCTTTATGGATAAATATATTAAAAATATGTTTTTACTAACTATATCTGATTTTTTAAGCTCTATAATGCAAACATATTTGTACCAGGTGCGCCCAAATAGTGTGAATTGCACATAACTTCATTTTTTCTAATGGAACATGTATATTCTTATTGATTAATTATATTCTCTATAAAATTTTAATGCCACTATATTTTTTTACTATTGTTAATAGATTTCGAGATATAAATGTTTTTCTAAAAATCTTGACAGAACAAAGGCACTATATAAAAATTAATATCTCAGAACATGTAGAAGATCAGGGAATGAATTTTTTATCAGTCACACATAATATTGGAGATTATTATGAATTCCCTTATATTCCCTTTATATCATACGAGGCGTGAACAAAAAGTAATTTTATGAAAGGTTAAAAAAGTTGAAAATTTTTTTTTCAAATGGATTGATCTACCAAAAATATTTTCTATAGAAATCCTAAAAATATTATAAAATTTTTCGTATGAAACTTCAAAATATTTTTGGTAGATCACATTTAGAATTTTCTTCTCTTTCCAGTGAGACAATAAAAAATATACCAATTCATTTAAAAAAATACTTTTTCAACTTTTTCTAACCTTTCAGAAAACTACTTTTTGCTCACGTCTCATCTGAACCAATTCATAATAATTATCTCCAATATTATGTGTGACTCTAATAAAAATTTAATTATCAGCCCTTTTACATGTTTTGAGATATTAATTTTTATAAAGTGCCTTTGTTCTGTCAAAGTTTTAAAAAAAATTATATCTCGAAATCTAATAAAATTAGTCATAAAGTTTTGTTATACAACTGGCATTAAAATTTTATGAAGAATTTAATTAATAAATAAAAATATACATGTTCCATAAGAGAATATGAAGTTGAGTGCGATTCCGAGTATTTAGACGCACCTGGTACATTTGAAAATATTTTTGGATTATAGAGCTTAAAAAATCAGATATAGTTAGTGAAAACATATTTTTGATATATTTATCCATAAAGCCGTATCTTCCGATTACAAAACGAAATCACACCCTGTATATCATCATAGGGAAAGGTTAGCTACTTCATATTTTTGTATTCACAACAGCGGATTATTGAAATAAAAATTTTGCAAAAAAAAAGTTATGAAATTAATCTACTCTTATTAAGAGCACCTTTTTAAGGTAATTTTACTCAAATATGCTTCCTTTTATCTCGGAATATTTTGATGGGATTTGGTAGAGAGTTTTTACAAAAATACTCTGTGTAAAAACATTCTTCATATGTTTTGTTTTATTTATTTATTTTTCAATAATTAAACATTCCTTAATATAGGGTATATCTACAAGGTCTTTATATAATTCTGCCATAATAAATATATTTAAGTAAAATTACCTCTTAGTACGAGAAGCAAACTATATCAACATCAACGTATCCCATTTATTCAGCAAAATCCCATGAGACGCGTTTAATATTTATAATAAAAGAACCATATACAACTTTCTATTAATGTTACTTTAGTTGAATCGGCATATTTTGATATGAGGAATGTGTCTATTGTATTGTAAAACATTTTTTGAAACAGAATTGAAGCTTTTTTCTTAAAAAAAATGTATTATGTATCACTCTGTGTAAGATTTTTTCTCACACTAAATGAGGCAAAATAATGAAATGAAACAATCTGTTTTATTTTGAATTTTGTAACTACTATTGTAGAAATGTAATGGTACGGTACCTTTCCATTCATAGTTTGAGGTATAAGATGGTGCCAAATTATTGTATAAATAATTTATCATGTTATTTTTGTTTTTGTATTTCTCTTTAATTAATAAAAAAATGACAAATAATAAATGTATTTGTCATGGAATTTTATATAAAATAAAATTCAAACCAAAATAAAGATTTCTGATCAACTAAAATAATAAAGAAATATTTACAAAAAAGAAAAAGCTTTAAGATTATTTGATATGTTACGAGGAATCTATGATTTTTCTTATAGTTGAGCAGATTTTTGGAAATTTGGAGCAATATGATAATTACATAATTTTTGTGAAAATTAATGTACTTCCATTTGAAATCTTGCGTACATCTTTGTTATCAATTATTATATAGATATTTTCCGTTTTAAATATGAAAGGAAACATTATTCGAATGGCCGCTTCAGTTTTTCTTGATGACAATAATTCGTTCGGTGATGATTGTGGATTTGTAACAATGATTTTTTTTCCCTGCTTCACCGATAAAATGTCGAAAATCATGCTCAAGCTAAGGAATTGAAAGCGGTTAATTAGCACATACTACTACTCATAAGAAAAGCCCCAAGGAAAACGTCCAATGTTCACATGGTGACATGTAGCGCCATCCTGAATAAACCATATACTAGGTGACCCAAGGTATCGTATACAGGCAATATCTCGCTTATTTAACAAGACAATGGTAAAAAACTGCTTTGAATGACATCAAAATACATTCTTAATGACTTATTACTTATTACTTATTACATTTGACAACTCGGTGGTAGCTACCCCTCACTTTTTATTTTTAAACGGAACCCCCTGTATAGTATCATTGAAAATTGGGTGTCATTTTTTTATTTGAAATACCACGATATAACACTTGACTACAAAAACAATAACATTTTGTGACTTTCTTACGTTAGGTATATAATTATCCTTGCAAATGATTGATGTTCTATACTACGCCTAAAATATCAATTTTTTTACATAAAAAGCATTGGTTTGAAATTTTTAAGGATAATTAAATAACCCAAAAAACTCACAAAATGTTAAAGTATTTGTTGCTATTAATAAAAAAATACCAAATATGTGCTATATGCTATCGTGGTATTCCAAATAGAATGACACACAATTTTCAATGACAATATATAGGGAGTGCCATTTGAAAATAAAGAGTGAGGAGTAGCTACTACAGGGCTGCCAAATGTAATAATTTCTTAATGAGTCATTTGGAAGGTATTTTGATTTTTCATTTTTTTATTATCTTGCCAAATAAGCGAGATATTGCCTGAAATTTCCATGATCTTCTTTGGCCATTTTCATAGAAGTAAAGTTTAATATTTGGCATTTTATTACCGAAATTGTCAGTTGTTTTATCTAGACAATGAAATGGATTTGTGAGTGCCAAGATTTTCAACTTAAAAATAAAATCCTTATGGAGCTGAATATGTTGGCCGTCTATCATTTGAATAAACCATTTAGGCTGTAACCTTGAAATTTGAGTCGGTCTTCTAGTACAGATAAAGGTTAAAATTCACATAGCTGACCAACTGACAGTACTTATTATTTTTTTAACTTTATGGTATCGCAAGTGAACGAATATTACTCATTTTTAACGATATTTTTGCAATTATTCATCTGTTTTATATATTGTATAATTGAAATTTCAAAAAATCCATAATTTCCAAAATTCTTCTGGAGGAAAATCTTCTCCCACTATATAGCATAATATTGTTACAATGGTTGTGTGATGGAAAAATAGATTTTCTTATAAAATTAGTTTCATATTTGTAATATATATGTTATTTCTGTATGGAAAATTGTTGAATAATATTATTGGCAGATAAATATAAATATATTTTATCTAAGAAATTAAAAGACATAAATATCACTTAATTATTGACAAATACAGATTCAAGTTTTGCGATATGTTGCTCAAAATTATTCATGACATCAAAGAAAAAAATATATCATATCAAATTTACCGATTTGTCAGTTGAGTATTAAATTTACCAATTTCTTGAAAAAATACATACTTATTGTTTCATATTCCATGATATTTACAAAAGTAGTTCAATTATCCTGCAAAAGTAAGTCATGTGGTAATTCCAAGTGACAAGTACAAAACTTCGAATCGAACTATTTAATTAATAATTAATCATTATATATTAGCTAATTTAATAATTTGGCAAATAGAAAGGATGATGTTGGAATACATGGTACTAAATATTCTTAGGTATATAAGAGTATAAACAGCAAAAAATATTGTAAATGTGTATACAGGGTAAATCGTAAAAAAAAAACATTTTTGTTATATTATATTTTTAAATTATGAAGCGAATGCCCTGTATTTTAATGTGTTATTTATAGGAATTAAATTAAAGAAAAAAATATTATGACTGATGGAATGGATGTTTTCGAATGTTGTATGATATTATTATTATATGTGCAAAATATATACAGGTTGTCTTTGAAAAGGTACAATAACAAAATACTTCCTCATTTTTCCTCAGATTGGAAAAAACCCTATTTAAACGAACCTGCTCAGCTCGAATTCAATATGACTTTATGATTTTGTTTTTAAAATTGTTTTTTTCCTGCAAATATTTTTGCAGTCCTTTGGAAATTTGTTAACAAGCAAGAAGCGGTTTGAAAATAAAATTTTGGTATGTGAGATAGTAAGATACCCTTAATAAATCTCGATTACTTTGTATTTTAACAGTATTGAAAATGATAATTTTTATCCATCTTAATCTCTTGTTTTGCCATAGTTCATATTATGATATGTATAGTACGTTCCCTTTTTTTAGTGGTGTAGATATTTTAGAGGCGCAATTAAAAAAAGTTCCAAAAGTCTATTAATAGATATTATTTTTAATTTCGATATGGGTTCATATACCTCATCAAAAAATGTGTCAAAGTACTAAAGTAGCACGCAAAAAAATATTCCAGGACCGTATTGCGCAAAAAACCAGCAACTTTGTACTTTGATTGAAGCGGAGTGTTCTGATGATAGGAAGGATTGGTAGAGTTTTGTAGATATTTTTCACAGACACCTTGTATAGACAAATACTTTTTTTATGTTTGATTGGTATTTTCAACTGGTTACAATAGACCATTAAAACGTAGTATTGCTATTGGGGCTAACGTAGATACAACTATTTAACTTATTATCAAATTCTTTTGCAGAATACGCTTATATATTTATATTACATAAACAATGTATTTATGAAAATATATTATTTTTTTGTTCTCTATTATTTCTTTCTTCTTACATCTATAAATCTGAATTATTTATTGTGCTGTTCACATTTTCCTAAATACATTGATGAGTAAAACTTATGATTTGTTGACCAAATTTATGTTGCTCTATGGAGAATATTAAATATTTTAATTGTGTTGCCGTTCTAAAATATATGGAAAAATATTGAGGTTGTGGTTTTTATTATGTCGAAAAAGGAGAAAAAAACAATCGAAGCAGATAAATAGTTCAATTTGAACAAGTTGCTGTATTATTTAAACAATATAATATTTTTCAGTGTATCGTTTGTTAAGTATTTCATATAGAAGATGATTCCTACTGTAACGGAGATTCCTCCTCGACCCCAGCGTAATCGGAAGCTACCGGTCCGCTACCGTGAGATGGCAGTGCTAGATAAAGAAAACTAAGAGACTGTAGAGTTAGAGGTTAAGAAGGTTATGGGAATTGTACGGCACGTGGTGTCCGATATATTGTTTGTACTCTAAGAGATAATAAAGTGGTAGTAAGTTAGAACTTTTGTCTTGGTTTCGTGCCCCACTCCATGAACTGTATGCCGAGCTAGCCATCACCCTACAGTGACGCCCAACGTGATTCTCTCCTTACAAGAATTTGTGGAAGAATCCTCGCTGCTCTAGTTTTGTGTAGTACGTTTCTGAAGACACTGAAGGGAATCAGTTCTCAGGAACCAAGTGAAAACATCTGCAAAGGTAGGATCTTGCATGTTTTTATCCTCCGGGTGCCAGTGGTGCATGTACGAGACTGTTAACGAAAATCTGTCGCGGGCAGGACTGCAAAACGTGTTGGAGCCTAAAGACTTGTTCGCAGCTCATCAAACTTTTGTGTTTTGCCTATCTTACTTACATGAACATTTCGTTACCCACTTGTTAGTGGCTCGCGCGTGTTTCGCGTTTCATAAAGATGTCTGACCACGGAGAAGACGAGCCAGTCTCGGTCGTGCAACAGATTGTTATGACGCCTGAGATGTTGCAACAATTAATGACAACAATGCTTCGACAAAGTACACCATCACCGTCACCGTCCACTAGTCAATCGTCCCTAGCCAATTTCTCCCAGTGCACTGCCAGGTTCGATGGCAGTCCTTCGAGTAACGTAGAAAGCTTTATCGACTCTGTAAATATCTATAAAGACTGTGTAAACATCTCTGAAGCAAACGCGCTGAAGGGATTTCCAATGTTGCTCACCAGAGAAGCTGCAACATGGTGGCAAGGTATCAAGTCAACGGTGACATCCTATGACGAAGCGATCCATGCCCTGCGCCATGCTTTCGGACAACATAATCCTCCAGATCGAATATTTCGAGAATTATTTGCTTTAAAACAAGCAAAAGACGAGAAAACTGACGTTTTCGTTAGCAAATGTCGAGCCTTACTGTCCTCGTTACCTCCGAATTATCCTTTAGAAGAATCAGTTCAACTAGATATGGTATATGGACTGCTCCGCTTGGATGTACGTCAAAACGTTTTGCGGGATAATGTAAAAACGTTCTGCGAACTGATAGATTCCGCAAGGAAGTGGGAAACGACGCTGTTCGAGGCTGCTGACCGAAGTAACGCAAGCCAAAAGCAAACCAGAATAGTTGCAGATGTGAAGCCCAAAAAAGTGCAGTGTAGCTACTGCAGAAATTTTGGACACACTCGCGAAGATTGTCGCAAACTTGCATCTTCTACACGGCAAACGAAAGAATTAATCGCTAGTGCGGATGGCGAAGAGGGTCGTCCCGTTGTGACATGTTTTGGTTGTGGCAAAGAAGGGTTTATTCGACGAAACTGCCCTGACTGCAAAAAGGGTCAAGTTAGAGAACCATCACAGGAGCAGGTACCGAAAAGCAGATTCAATTTTCTTAGCAATTCCGATTCTCAAAAACCTTTAGTACAGTTTCGTATTATGGGACACGAAGGAATAGCATTCTTAGACACGGGGTCAAAAATTAATTTAGCCGGATATACCCTTTGCAAAATACTGCTTTCCGAAGGAGTACCTTGTGAGAATGGTACCATGAACATCACACTCGCAGATGGAGAAGAGACGTTAGTACAAACACTTTCATTCACAGTTGCTCTCACGATTCAAGACAGAACTGTCAACACAACGTTCATTTCGGTCCCCGAATTCACCAATAGCTGCTCACTTTTGGGAACTGATTTTTTAAAAGCTGCAAACATAGTGATGGATTTGCGCTCAAATTGTTGGTATTTTGGAGATGCTCCTAACCAGAAAATCGAGTTCGTCGATAAAGAGAAGGAGAAGGATTCAGTGAATTCGGTTGATGTCAGAACAATTGCTCTTCGCACCGATGAAGGTGTAACATTAACAAGCGATGAGAAAAGCGCGATTAATGCTCTTCTAAATCAGTATGATTTTCTGTTTACACCTGGTATTGAAACTACACCATTTGCCGAGCACAGGATAAAACTCACCGATGATATACCGATTGCGTACCCGCCGTACCGGTTGTCGGAGCCCAGAAAGGAAATTCTCCGCCGTCAGCTGGATGAGTTATTGGCCGATGGTACGATTGAAGAGTGTGAGTCTCCGTACGCAGCACCCGTCGTACTCGTTCCTAAAAAGGACGGTACCATGCGTCTCTGCGTTGACTACCGTGGCATAAACAGAATTACAGAACCAGATAGATACAGTCTCCCACGTATCGATGATCTTTTACACGCTACCGGTAAGACTGCATACATGACAACGCTAGATCTCAAATCCGGATACCACCAGATTTCAGTCAGAAAAGAAGATCGCGATAAAACTGCGTTCGTAACACCTTTTGGTTTATTCCGGTATACGAAGATGCCGTTTGGGCTGAAGGGAAGTCCAGCAACTTTTCAACGGCTCATAGATCGATTCCGCACAGGATTGCAAGACGTACCAATTCTAGCATACCTTGATGATCTCATTATTTTGTCATCGAACCTAGAAGAACATTTGTGTCATTTAGAACGCGCATTCCAGAGACTATCGCTATTTAAGTTGAGGTTGAATAGAAAGAAGTGTAACTTTGCCTGCACCGAAGTTAAATATTTAGGTCATCTGATCACACCATCAGGATTGCAACCAGATCCAGATAAAGTGTCGGCAATTAAGAATATGCCCCGGCCCAAAAACCTTAAACAGCTGCTAACGTTTTTGCAAACGTGTTCTTGGTTCCGTCGTTTTATCAAGAATTTTGCAGACATTTCGAAACCCCTAACAGTCCTGACCAAAAAGGCAGCAAAATGGGAGTGGGGAGCAAATCAAGAAGAAGCCTTCCAGAACCTAAAGGATCTGTTGTCGAGTGCCCCCATCCTGCATCAAGCCGATCCAAGCCTGCCATATACAATAAGAACAGACGCTAGTTCGTATGCTTTGGGAGCAGTGTTACTCCAGGGGGAGGGTACCGACGAAAGACCAGTCGAGTATGCCAGTCGACTACTCACCAAAGCCGAGCAGAATTACCATACGACCGAACGAGAAGCATTGGCCGTTGTATGGTCCGTACAGAAATTCGCTGGTTATCTAGAAGGGAATGCGGTATATGTCCAGTCAGACCACCAACCGTTAAAATGGTTAATGTCCTTGAAGTCTCCTACAGGACGTCTGGCCAGGTGGGCGCTGTCCTTACAGCCCTACGATATTAAGATTGACTATACCCCGGGAAGAAAGAATGTTGTAGCTGATATGTTATCTCGCCCTGTGGTACAGGAAAGTGACGTCAATCTCGTAACCGCTTCTTTCCCAACGAAATCTTCTTCGGATATTCGACAGGAGCAAATGGAAGACGAAGAATTATCAAGGATAATCATCGCACTGGAATCCAACGAAGCCTCAGAAGTAGACACTAAACGATGGATTGAACGTGGTTATATTCTGTCAAATGGAATACTCTATCGATATGCCCCAGGTCAAGATGAAGAAGAACCCCAGCAGGTTGTCCCTAGGAACGGAGTATCAAAAGTTCTAGCTGAATTCCACGACTCACCGCTCAGTGGTCACTTTGGAGTGGAACGTACACTTCAAAGAGTCTCGTCTCGATACTACTGGCTAGGAATGCGCAAAGATGTATCAGAATACATCAAGTCTTGCGCCAAATGTCAAAGATACAAAATATCGAATCAAAAACCCCCGGGACTGCTGCAGACGCCAGTACAAGCGCAACGATTCGAGGTAATCTCCTTGGATTTATTTGGTCCGCTACCCACCACCTCCGAAGGTTATAGATGGATCCTCGTCATTGAAGATACGTGTACACGTTGGACGGAGTTATTTCCCTTAAAAATCGCTTCCGCCGAGGCTTGTGCAAAAACGCTCGTCGATGAAGTCATATTGCGTTACGGTGTACCACGGAAGGTGATCAGCGACAACGGAACACAGTTTGTCAGTCACGTGATGCAAAAGGTTTCATATTGTCTAGGGTTCGATCAGAGTCTTATTCCCGTGTATTACGCAGCAGCGAACCCAGTCGAAAGAAAAAATCGTGACATAAAGACACAATTAGCGATATTCACTGAGGACCATCACACGAGTTGGATACATAAGTTGCATGCAGTGCGATTTGCAATGAACACAGCTCGTTGTCAAAGTACAGGCTTTACACCAGCGTTTCTCACGTTCGGACGAGAACTAAGGTGTCCAGATGATGCTAACCGTGACCTACGTGCAATCGTACAGAATGAAAATTTTGTAGCCGAAATTACGCCATACCTAGACAGGTTAGCCCAAACATTAAAGGAAGCAAGGGAAAGACACGAGAAGTCGCAGGATATGACTAAAAGTCATGCAGACCGCCATCGCAGGGACGCTCCACCATATAAGAAGGGTGATTTGGTATTAGTGAAGAGTCACCTCCTTAGCAAAAAACAAGAGGCATTTACCTCCAAATTTGCACCCATCAGGGATGGGCCTTATGTCATCTGCGATGTGGTAACACCCACAACGTTCCAAGTAGCACCCCGGGACCAGCCGAATTCCCCAGTAGGGAAGTATCACCATTCGGCCCTAACACCGTACCATGGGTCGAACACTCAAACCCCAGAACATGCCATACGGAAACGAGGCCGACCGCCTACCCAGGCAGTTGTAGCACCAGCTGCTCCCGCTAGGAAGAAGACAGACGACGACCAAGACGAATTTGGACCACGCACGGGACGTAAGCGTGATCCAAAGGGGGAGGTTGTAACGGAGATTCCTCCTCGACCCCAGCGTAATCGGAAGCTACCGGTCCGCTACCGTGAGATGGCAGTGCTAGATAAAGAAAACTAAGAGACTGTAGAGTTAGAGGTTAAGAAGGTTATGGGAATTGTACGGCACGTGGTGTCCGATATATTGTTTGTACTCTAAGAGATAATAAAGTGGTAGTAAGTTAGAACTTTTGTCTTGGTTTCGTGCCCCACTCCATGAACTGTATGCCGAGCTAGCCATCACCCTACACTACTTAAATAAGACACCATTTGTTTCTTCATATTTCGTTTATTGTATTTATTGACATTTTTGCATCAGTCAGTTTCATATCGTTATATGTACTGGTCAATCTTTCGAGACATAAAGAAATAACTTAGCAGGAACAAAGAATATACATATGTATGAATCCTTAATCCTCTTAAATTTGAGGTAAAAACCAATGCACTCAAGTGATGGGAATATCATCAAGAATAAACTATATTTTTAAACAAATTTCATTATCAATTTCAGTAGGATCACTTTTTCATCTAATGGATATTCTTTGGTAACATAAACATTTTAACGGGGACATGAGCCTATGGTAATGAAAAAACTAGTTGGCAGATAAAACATCTATATCTGTTTTATTATAAAATATGCACAATAAATTATTTTTCATAATACAACTCGGATGCAGCATTTTCATTTTAAAATTCACTGATCAAAACTGAAATACTAATTTTATTACAATAAATAAATCTTTCTACCCAACAGATATCACGTTATGAAAAAATAATTGATGTCGTAGAGAGTATGTAAATGGTTCAAAGTATTTTTCAAAGAGTCTCGATATTAAGTTATTTCCACATATTGCGAAAGATACTAAAGGAAAACAATTGAAAATATTACCTATTTTTATTTGATAAAGTTGACCAGGTCTCAAAAATGTCACGAATATCTTTTTCAATAAATGGAACTTCAATTTACAGGTTTTATCAAAAAAAAAATTACTACAAAATATCATAAGGAATCATCTTTTAATATGGAAACAATCTTATTTTAGAACTTGTGTTCCTATAAGATCTAAATTAAAAGAAAAAAACTAATGCTTTAAATACTATTAAGACATGTAAATATTTGAGTGTACCTAAAACATAAAATTGATATGTTTAATGTATAAGAACTATTCTATCCTGAAACTGAAAATATTGTGGTTTATATATTGTTTATTGATTACATTTTTCAAGCATTATTAACTAACATATATGCAAAAATATATTAGAAGATCGAGTAATGTCAGTCTGGATTTTTATGTTTCCTATTTTTCAGTTTCACGAACAATAATGAGTTCTTTACTGTGTAATATCTAGCAAAGTTGATCTGTTCAATATTTCTTACGGGCTCGCGAAATATAGGACATGTTCTGTTTGTTATGTTACATGAAATATATAGGTGTTACAATATTCTTTTTTTTTTCTCTTTCAAAATGCGAATTTTGCTGCTTAATTTTTTATGGAAATACTTTTTGTGGAAGCAGTACTCATTCCGGATCAATCAATTTTATTTAAAAAAATATTTATTGAGCTGGTACCGGTATAAATAAATACTTTTTCAATTTCATAAATACTTCCACATACTTCAAAATTAGAGTATTTCCTCAAGTATGAAAATTAATATTCAAATATTTTCATGTGAGGGATTTCTGGTGAAGACATGAGACATGATATATACACACATTAATTATTCTTATAGGTTTAAGGTAAGGACATGTTGTTAACAGTGGATTTAGTAGATTTTTAGTTTTTGCATGGAAACCTTCATGACATTTTGTTTGATTCTGCTACACTTAATATATGGGACATTTAATTTGTTAAACCCAGACTCCCAGATGACCTATTAGTTGCCGATTTTTGTTTTCGCAGTTGCGCATTTATTTGTCTCTGGTTATTTTCTTAAATTCTGTCTTAACTAAGTATATAAATATCATCAATGGTCAAAGTTTCAAATTTACCACGTTATTAATTCTATTGCGCAAGCGTAGTCTGGACTAATCTCATATAAAGGGTGTTCAAGCAGCAGTTCAAACCGTCAGAAGCATGCGCATTTCAATTTTGAGACGACCGAAATTGAAATGACTGAAATGAGCATGTCTTACTTGGCCAAATGCACCAAAGGGGAGCAAGGGCCAATGACGCGAGAGAGAGATAGAGCATGTCTTACAACCAGAGGTCTTCGTTATACCCTTTCTTTATTAATCTTGGTTACAACCATACAAGTTTGGGTAATATTGCAGAGTCGTCGTCTAAATCTGGGGGTTCATTTGCGCTTGCACGCAAATGTCAAGTACATGGCCACAGCGTTGCCAAGTTTATTTCTGTTATGAGAATGAGATGTTATGGCAATTTGCAACCGAGGCGGGCCAAACTGGGAATTGTGAAAATAATTCAGATTTAGACGATGATTCTGCAACATTTCCAAGTTTGAAACTTGCCCAAACTGCTGCTTAATAGTTATCTATATATGGTAGCTACCATTTTATTGCTATGAAAAATTTTTGGGTTGGGGTTACTGCTCTGTGGATAGATCGAAAATTGACGTTGACATTTGACATTTTTAGTGTCTCAAGGTTATAAATGTTGATGTTTCAGAATTTCATAAAATACAGGTGTTTGGGTTTATCATTAGCATTTATACATTGTTTATCGTTTATATAACTTCTATACTGTTTACATTTGCTAGATAAATATAGTTGAAAATGGCATCATCTTCTTTGGAAAACTTAGAAACACAATTGGAAATGTTTATTGAAAATGTGCGACAAATCCATATAATCGTAAGCGACTTTCAACCGCAAAGCCAAAATGTTCTGAATCAGAAATTGTAAGTAATATTACCATTTATCGTTAAACCGTATGTTCCCAATATTACCAAAGTATTATCTTTTTGCAGACAAGCTCTGGTGCATGGTTTACAAGAAGTTGACAAACTAAAATCCCACGTGCAAGATGTACATGTACCAATGGAAGTTTTCGAGTGAGTTCTTACTTTAACTTATATATTTGAGGTTTAATTGACTGCACACATATGGTGTTATGAGTTATAAGGAAAGCTTTGTCATCATTATTTATTGCCATTTGTAGCTACATCGACCAAGGACGGAATCCTCAATTGTACACGAAGGACTGCATTGAGAAAGCCCTAGCCAAGAATGAACAAGTAAAAGGAAAGATTGATGCTTACAGAAAATTCAAAGCAAATATGTTGTTGGAATTGAGCAAAACTTTTCCCAACGAACTGAGCAAGTATAGAGCGCTAAGAGGTGATGATATCTAAATTTTTGAATTATTTATTGTTTAGATTAGACGTGTTGTGTTTTTTTTTTCTTTTTGATTATATCCTATGTAGCTATTTAATGAGAAGAATAAATTATCTACTGTATTAATGTTTATTGTGTATTTTAATTTTAATAACTGCAGTCGCAAATATTATCGTAAATATAGGAACTTTCGTTTTAAACTAAATTCACTCTGGTTTAGAGTGTAGAATTGTGATTTATGACAATATTATAACGGTCTGTTTTGGCCCATACCTGTACCTCACCCTACAAGTGCTGAACGCTTTTCTCTCATATTCTTAATATATTTCTAGGGCAACTTGATAGTTTCCTTTGCATTTCATTACCGTTCCGTAAAGTGTTTAAGGATTCGCAATCCATTTTCACAGAAATTTGTATCACTGTTACAAAATGGCAACGCGCCGGTACTTCCTGCCATGTTTTTTTTAAATAGCCAAATTCTACTGAAGATATATCACTACACCTCTTATTTTCTCCACCTGGCACCTCTCTTCATTCTCGTAAGCTTGTTATGCTGAAATTTTAATTGGAATGTCTATCTATAATCAATATATACCTAATTAGCAATCAAAAAATACTTGAAACTTGTCCTACACATTTAACAAATAATGTTTACTTAAAAAAATCAATCATGATTTAGATATAATTTTGATGCATTAGAATTGCGGGCGTATCTTGTCTTTCATAACACTCTTACGATAAATCTTTCATCCGTCTGTATTTCATGAACAGTGGAATTTTTCTCTTTCACAATGGTACGGAACTCTTCGTGTGCGAGTTCCATTCGCACTTGACTTGGTCGCTGTTTTTTTTACATCATTCAAAAATTTGTATCCACATCTAGTTTCCGTATGCAGTTGTTTTAAATCCTTGTTCTAAGATATATTGATCTTAGATTTCCAAGGCATTATTTAGAAGACGAAGGTACAAGTTAAAAGTTTTATCAAGATGGCGAGCTACTTAAGATCATATATCTACCTAGATATTTGCTTGAAGTCGTACACTGGGTTTGTGTTATTTTTCTAGAATACCATTTGTATCCAAAAATGAAATGCGCAATTCAGTTATTTCTTTAATAAACATATTTCCAAAAATGATATGCAACAGAATTATGGAACATCTTTTTTTATTATGTCAATACAAAATACAATTCTGATTACACAATATTTATAAAATTTAAAATTCCTGATTGCCCCAACGTATCTGAAACCAAAGAAATAAATGGGGGCAGCGTGATTTAAATTCCTTCAATAGTACTCAAAACTCACGTCTGTCTTGGCTCTGAGTTTTCTATCAATAAGCCCACATAGTGTCTCCGATCGCACAGACAATGAATCAACTTTCTCAATCAATTGTTGATAGGGTGAGAGGGGCTGCGCCCCCATCACAACATGCCCTAATTTGGAATCAATTTTGGCGTCCAATCGGGCATTCCTGATCAAATTCACAATCCAACATTCCGCCTCATCGGGGTTCATGTTCAATTTCTCGGCCAACATGCCAATGCTGATGCACTGATGGATGCGGCAGAATGTTTCGAAAATCATCAGTCTGGCATTTTCGACGAACTCGTCCAAACATGAGATGAGGAAGAAATCGTTCAACAATACTGTCTGGCATTCGTGCAATTTTTGTCTGGCACCATCAAAGTCAAAGTTTACGTACAAGTGCTCGAGGAATTCAGTGATAGGATCCCTGGAAATTAAGAAGGAAAGTGGCAATTTCAATTAGTGGAAAACGTTTAGTAAATATATGTGAATGTATTGATTAATAAAGTCTCCTAGACTTATCCAAGGGATTGACTTTTTTTTCGCGAGTTCACTATAAATACAGGGATGCTTGATAAGCTAAATAACGATGGGTTCATTTAATAGAAAAAATAATCCTTACGGAATAATATTTCTTCACTTTCTAGGTAATATCATAGTTCCTTCAAATTTTTGAAATGATATGATGATAAATAAATAATTTCAATAGCAATGGCCGGTTCCCAAGCATCATATTAGTTCAGAACTTATTAGGCAGAGTAATTTAAATAAAGGAGATCTAAAGTCAATAGTTTACGACTAATTTGCAAGAACTACACCATTTTTGTTTTTTTTTTAAATTTGTGTGGGCGCTATAATAACAACAGCTGTATATTTTGAAACGTAATAGGTAGACAGTTTTGAGCGATGGTACGGAACCCATCGTATACGAGTCCAACTAGCACGTAGTCGTTGTTTCTATTGTTATTACGAAACACGTTTGTGAAAGATATCTATCAAAATAAAAGTTCCTGGAATAATTATTTTTGACTTACCGGTAAGTGTAACTTTCCTGCTGTATCACCTTCACCAGATCCTTGAGGGCCGATCGCCTACCCCTGTTGATGATAACAGCTGTCGCCAAATACCTCAAAATGTGTGGGCACATTGTTTGGATGGCATTCAAATAGTGAGCACGATAGAGGAACATCTCGATGATGAGCTCACGACCCATGGCATGATTGAAGAATACAAACAGTGACCAATGTATCAACCATGTACGCTGCTGTAACAGCTGAAGGCTGTTGCCGGCAAATTGACTCGGGCTGGAATCGATGTATTCTCGCAGTTTATTCAGATCTTCAAGAGCTGAATCCCAATTTTGATATAAGATTTCCGATGCAAATTTACCCCAAAGAGCACTCAGATAGTTTTTGTCATTGGGTGGTAAAACTAACATGCAGAAATACAAGTAGGAAGTGGATACTGAGTAGTTGCCACATTCGTATCTGTATTTGGCCAATTTGTGGAGGCTGTCGATCATGTCGATGTCAAACTGCAGAGAATTGATGGTTTGTACGGTTTAAGTAATAAGAATAACAAAGACATTACCTTGTAATCTTTTGATAGGAAGTTGATGAGTGTTTTAGAGTCTCTCATGTTTTCCATGTTCTTCATCACCTCTTCATCCCCCATAATCTTGAGAATAGGTTCTACTTCTTGCTGTAACTCCTGCAATTGGGCCACTACATAAACACGCCTCTGTTTTAGATCCTCTGGAACTTCCTCATCGGGGTACAATTGCTTTCTTATATCGATAGCATAATCGATCATATTGGTTTTACTCAGTATATCTAACTTGGCTTTCAACAATTCGGTTTCATTATAAATCTATAAAGGAAAATATGTTATGAATTATTTTTTTCCACATAAAAAATAACCTCAAAAACTTACGCCTTTAGCTGAGAGAAATTCCAACAAGGGAAAAACTAAATGACGGTCTAAATATTGACCCATCTTCGAGGTAAGATCGAACTTTGCCATTTTCTGTGTTTCAATTCTGCGTTGGAAAAAATAAAATTCTAGTCGTACAACTTTACCTTACGGAGGTTATAGAAAAGAGGTTATGTTATGTTTAACGTTTAACTAATATCTAGTGACATTCTTAGAAACTGTATTACTAGATTTTATTTTTCATAAAGTTGGTAACGACAAGTATGAAGAAAAATTAAATCAATAAATATAGCAAATTTTTGTATTTATTTTTTATTGTGTGTATAAAACATAATTAGAGCATTATTAATTATTTGTATGACTGTCCTATATATTTATCAATTGTAGCGAATTTCCAATTTGTTTCTTTCACGTAATCCAATTCCTTGCGAAGATTCTTGATTCTATTCTGATGAATTTCTTGCAGACTATTTTCAGCATTTGTTCTAATAATTTCAAAACATCTTGTAGATCTCAATGCATCTGAAGATGTATTTTCATTGCGATCTTCTTGATTTGGCGAAAATAAAATCGTTCTTGTTAATGTCGGACGAGTTGTCATTTTGAAAGTAACCAATCGCATCAACATCAACATCGGAGACACATCACACATCACCAACAATCAACTGTCTTCTGCCAGTGTGCCAGTTGCCAGTGGCGTCCTGAGTTGTGGTTGCTTCCACTGACCATAGAAAACTAATACCCAATTATTTATGCTATTCTGTGCAAGGTGGTTGTGGCTAGACGTATTAGTATGTCTATGGCGTATATAAATATTTTATCTATGGTCTATGGGTTGTGGTCTTGCTAGGTTCAAGAGTAATAGGTTATGTTCTTTTGTATTTTTTGGTTATGTTTAGATAATTTAGTTGCTGACTGCTGGTTCTTTATATTTGATTCTTGTACATTATTTGATATAGTAATGACCTTTTGTGAGGCTGAAAAAACATTCGTTTTACATGGAGTTGAGGTAAGAAAATCTCTGTCAATCTTTTATAATCTTCTTTCGCATGAAAATCTCAGGAAAATTTTAGGATCGATGGAAGAGAACGCGAGACTTACAGACCAATGGAACTTGAAACGGGCATAGTGTCTCATGCATTTGGGTCTGCAAGGCTTCGACTTGCCAATACTGATGTCTTAGTTGCTATTAAGCTAGAGGTTGATGTTCCAGTTCCCGAAAGACCTAACGAAGGAAAAATCGAATTCTTTGTTGATTGGTGAGTAAAAGTGTTTATTTCGAAAAGTTGAATCTGATTATGATTTATTGGCTAGTTCAGCGAATGCAACACCTGACTTTGAAGGTCGAGGTGGAGAACATTTAGCACAAGAGTTATCAAATACTTTAACGTCAGCGTACAGATCTAGTTACTCGTTTGATTTGAAAAAGTTGTGCATATTGGTTGGACGAAAATGTTGGAAATTATATGTGGATATCCTGGTTAGTTAAATCAAACTGTGACCACGTCAAATAATCCAAAGTTGATTGTCTTGTATTTTAGTTGTTAGAATGCGGTGGTAATCTGTTCGATGCTGTATCTTTAACTGTGAAAGCAGCTCTATGGGACACTCAAGTGCCACATATCCGCAGAGTAGATATAGATGGTAACAATGTGGATATTACTGTGTCTGATGATTTGCATGAATGTAAACGTTTAGACGTTCAAAACGCCCCAATAATGGTAAGTGCTTATTGCTTTTATGTAATAGTTATGGTGTAATTCCTCTAATTCATGCAGGTGACGGTTTGCAAAATTGGTGAAAAATGCATTGTTGATCCCAGCGTGGCGGAGGAACAATGCTCAGTTGGCTCAGTTGTTGTGGCTGTATCTGGTGATAAGTTTAGTACAGTGTTGCAGAATGGTACAGGCTCACTTAGTCCATTGACATTGATGGAATGTTTGAAAATGGGCCACAAAGTTGGTCAAAAATTGGATGCAGCATTGCAAGATACATTAAAAACTATAAAATCTGATCAAGATATTGGCTTTCTGAAATAAAATTTGAAATAATAATTGTAGTGAATTTTTAATATATAGACAGTGGTCTTCAATTTCAAATGCTAGTTCTTTTGAATCACAAGAACAGTTCTAACAGATCGAAATTCTGTATCAATTCTGGGATATGTAGTGTTGCTAAAATTATTACTGACCTGACCGTGTACGGTGTAATTCAGTCGGCTTCAGTTCACAATCGCAAACCAGTATCTAATTTGGTCTGCGGTTTACAATATTGTTTCCATTTGTATGAACTTTCATGAACTGTAAAGTATTAGGGAAGAAGCTCAAGTAAGCGGGGCATTGATTCACGAAATTCAGTAAAAAATCAACATCTTTATTGTCTTTGTCTAAGTGATAAATGTACTCATTATTAAAAAAAAGACAACTATAATTGTTACTTGATTCAAGTAAAAACATGAGCCATAGCACTGTAATGATGATTTTTTGTTGTCGCTCGATAGAAGTAATTATAAATAACTAACTAATACAATTCAACACTATCTATCGAGCTACAATTAAATGCTGCGAGCGTTTTCTTTATCCAGTTAGCGATAGCATTTTTCATTCTTTTAATCGCAGTATAGTTTTTAGGTTTCTTCTATTCGCTGGTGTCCAATGAAACCAAATTACATTACTGAATGAATATTCATATTTTTTGTATTCCTGATACCCCTGCGCGTCTTTTTAAGAAACCCATTTCCACTGTAGTGAGTCAACGTCGTAACTATTTTTCTTAATTCTCTTTCCCATCAACAAAAGTGCGCTTTGCTAGAACATTAGTTTAAATTTTTTATCATACAGTCTTGATCTATTGAATATTCAATGTTTCAACTTGATCAACAATATAAAAACTAGATTTGAAATAATCTCGCATGTCTGACAATACATAGAAATTACCATTAGAATTAAAAAAAGTCTTCTATTGTAAGTTTATTGGTCACAAAAATATTCCTTTTGATCCAACAAAGATTTTGAATAATCTATGAACTCATTATCTAAAACTATCGACAGATACATCCACCTGTAAGAGGTATAGTGATCAGATGTTGTATTTAGGTATTTTTTATATCAATAATAATAACTGGAATTCTGGATTTGAAAAATTGTGAAACCCTCATTATCTTGCGACTTATCTTGATCTCCTTATCAATTGATTATGATTGATGAATGCAATCGCAAGCACCAATTTTGTTTTCCAAATTACAATTTATTGTTGTACATCGAAGTGTGAAATATAGCTACAAATACCTAAGTAAAAAACCAGTACCATAAGGAACATGAAGAAATTGTTAATATTAACAACACTTGTGGTTCTCTTTCACCAATCAACAAGTAAGAACAATGTATTTCTTAGATACGTTTTTTCTGACACATACAGTTTATTTTGTTTCTTCTCGCAGGTTTGAAATGTTATACATGTTCTGTAACCGAGGATGAGGCGGATACAAGGTGTGTTGATAAACCTGAAAAACTCAAAGACGGTATTACTGATTGTGATAAGAAATACTGCATTATAGTTAGAGTCGATTACAAGGTAAGCTATGCAATTGGGTAGTTGAAGCAATTGAAATTATTCGTAGACAGGTACTTGATACAAAATCAATGCAGGCCTAGGGCGCAAAATAATTTATATATAGCTATTCTTCGCCAATCTTGAATTTCAGTCTACTCAAATCATCCATTACCTGTTTCTGCTATATAATGTGGTCTTCGGTTCTTCTATTATACACATTGTTCTTCTATTAAAAGTCTTTAAACATTTCACAGCCGCCTAAATCTTTGTGTTGCCTTATAAATGGAATGAATTAAATAAATATAGTTCTTCTGTTTCTTCCTATCAAGCTTCCTATCATGTTTTTCTTCCAGATTTGTTCAAAACCCATGTCTCACCAGCAGCATATGTTAATGTTCCTAAAATTGTTCTATGTTTCGGAGGATAAGTTTTTATTTTCAATTTCGTTGTATTGTTCCTCTTTCTATATTTTTCCCTTCTATTTTATGATTTTCATTTTTGTTCAGTCTTTTTGACCGATTTCACAAAAAGAAGGACGCATACAAAATACAATTCGACAGTATGTTATCCCAGACTGTAGTACTGGTTCAACAATACGCTAGGAAATCCCCCTTTTTGTTTCAAATTCTTGCATTGTTATATGCACTCGTTGTTTTTTCGTCGTACTTTTATGTTTACATTAAAATAATAAAAAAATGGTTTACATACAATAACACAGCACAATTTCCAGGATCCCAGAGGAAAGTTGGCATCTATGGTGAGAAACTGTGTCGATAAACCGACATACACCAACGAAGTGATTGAAGATCAAACTCATCGCATCTATTACAGATCATGTAGATCGGATCTGTGTAATTCGGGTTCAGGTCGAGCTGAATTGCAAAATGGTAAAGGTGGCAGTCTTGGGGACAAGTCGACAATATATGTGCCTGGTGTGCGTTCCAATGGTGCCACAATAGTACTTATGACATCCATATTTACTCTTCTCTTGGTTGGAGTAACGTTATTGATGTAATTATTTATTTGTTCATTTGAAAAAATACATTTATATCTGAAAATATTATACGTCCATGATATAAATTTGATTTGACTAAGAAAACTGATTAAAATTTAAGTTTTATGTTATTGTTGATACTGTCGATTATATTAACGTAGCTATCCTTAAGTAAAAGTAGGTATTTTGTAAGAGTATACCTAATTTTGCTCAGTTTATTTGTAGCAAATATAATATTGAAAAAAATGTCGGATAAGTATTTGTTTTATATTTCTCAAATATGTTTCCTGTAATCAGATATTATTACAACAGTTGAATAAATACATCCATAACAAAAGTCATTTGTTTATCAACTAGGTAGAATCTTTATTATATATATATATATATATATATATATATATATATATATATATATATATATATATATATATATATTTTTTTTTTGATTCTGAATTCTTGACTGGTTTATTATTTAATAAAATAGATTTTTGTTGGGGATGCAGTCATTTAATAAATAAAATTCTTTGGATTATGCCAAGCTTTCGAGAATGTTTATTCTCTTCGTCGGGGCAAAATTCGTGAATTTATATAAAGTTAACCACAAACAGGAAAGATTTCATAGTCAGCAATCAGAAATGTCATTTCTGATTGCTGACTATGAAATCTTTCCTGTTTGTGGTTAACTTTATATAAATTCACGAATTTTGCCCCGACGAAGAGAATAAACATTCTCGAAAGCTTGGCATAATCCAAAGAATTTTATTTATTAAATGACTGCATCCCCAACAAAAATCTATTTTATTATATATATATATATATATATATATATCCTGTCGATATATTTCTCTAACATTTTCCATTTCACAGAATTTGCTATTATAACTGTTCAAACTGTGTAGGCTGCTCTACCAAGTTTTTAGAATGTTGCTAAAATTAATAAAGAATTTTAAATGGAAAAATTAGGACGCCTACAAATCATTCATTCATTTACCTTATTGTTATATTATACCTACAGGATGTTTCATAATAGATGTGCAGGACTTGAGGATGTGATAGGTGATAGCACATCCAAAAATATGAAAAAAGTTTATATTAACTTACTTAAATACAGGGTGTTGAAATTGAAAAAAAAAAGCTTTTGCGAATATCTCCGGAACCGTTTATCGCAGATACAGAAAACAGCCTTTGTAAACATTTTCCACTCATAATAAAAGTTTTGAGTTAGAAAAAAATGTTGTTAAGTCATAATTGGTGAAGATTTTGAAGGAGAAGGGGGTTTTTCCCCACAATTTCTACGCCGATTTAAAAAGTATGGTTTTGGCACGCCCATTTGAACCGCCAATGTTTTCTACACAAAAAAGGAACTGGTGGTCGTGAGCTCTAAAGTCGAACGTTTTCGAGAAAAATCAACTTTTATGTTGAAAAAAAAACACGGTAAATTTTATATTATATATATATATATATTATATTTATATTAATATTTTTTTTGTTTACTAATTAAACAAAATTTATGTAAACGTTAGAACATGTAACAAAAGCAAAAATTGACCCTGTTTTTTTTTCAACATAAAAGTTGATTTTTCACGAAAACGGTCGACTTTAGAGCTCACGACCAAGAGTACCTTTTTTGTGTAGAAAATATTGGCGGTTCAAATGGCCGCCTCAAAACCCTACTTTTTCCATTGGCGTAGAAATTATGAATTGACAATTTTTTTCTGACTCAAAACTTAGCTTATCATGAATGGAAAATGTTTACACAAGCTGTTTTCTGTACGATAAACTGTTCCATTTTAGAGGGTAAGTTAATACAAACTTTTCTTCAAATTTTTGGGCGAGCTATCCCATCCTCAAGTCCTGCGCATATATTATGAAACACCCTGTATACTCGTACATCAGTAATAAAATTCCTTTGGGTTACATGTTTTCACACGCTCTATCGAGTTCAAAAGCGTAGGGAACACAAAAAGCAAGCTTATTGATCAAACTTCAGCTACTAAACGTGAACTAAATGTCATATTATTCCTTAGCAATAATATATTATGACATATCCCAATACTACTTGTAGTTAAACTGATTCATTATTGATATTAATCATGAATGGACAACCGTCTGAAGATGTTAGCGAGCTGAAAATTAAAGCAATAATAGGTTTTGATGGTGAGACATTCAAATATCAGTATGTCCTACATGACTTTTTCTTATGTAAATTTTGTATTTTAGGGTGTACAAACAATGGGCTAATAGTACATCCAGACGGTAAACATGTTTTGTACCCACTGGGTAATAAAGTTACGATACAGGAATGGTCGACAAAGAAGCAATCTTTTCTAGTCGGTCATACAAACATAATTTCTTCCATTGCTGTATCCAGATCGGGAAAGTATGTGGCCAGCGGACAAATTAATCATATAGGCTTCAAAGTACGTAGAAAAAATACCTACATATATAATTAGGCCTTGTAGAGCAGCTTATGGATATTGTAAGACTGATACTTCTTGTGTTGTTGCAGGCAAGAGTCATCATTTGGGACTTTGATAAGCGGGCGCTGATGTCTCAATATGAACATCATAAAGTACGAGTTGAGGCTGTCACTTTTTCCAAAGATGATCGCTATGTCATCACGATCGGTGGAAGAGATTGTGGATCCGTTGTGGTATGGGATATTGAGGCTGAACAGGTGTTATGTGGTTCTCAGGTATGTACTATTTATTTAAGATAATTAATTACTGAACAAGTTTAAACACTAAAATATCTCCAGGAATTAGATAATAGTTATTGCAATTTGATAACTATATCATTTGCTGAATATTTATCGACCATTTTCGCGGGTTTATACATGCCATGGTGCAGTTTCGATATGTTACATGTTAGTATAAAATTAAGATCTATAGTCATTTAAGATGGCACGAAGGAACATTTGTTTTGAATTATCATTAATCTCCTCTCTAAAATAGGCCGCGAGAGGTTGTCAAGGTGATGCATCCGTGATACAGTCCATGACTAGGCGAGGTGCCTGTTTCATTACCGGCGGAGAAATGCATCTATCGGTGTGGACTATCAATCAAAAGGCGCGAAATGTCGCCTCTGTGGATGTGGCCATGGCCAAATTGAAGCGAAATATTCTGTGCTTGGATACCAACGAAAGAGATGAGGTCAGTTAATCTTCCTAAAATAAATAAAAAAATGACTTTTATGTCATTCTTTAAATGTATTTGTAGTTTTGTTATTGCGGTACAACGACTGGTGACGTATTGAAAATACGATTGTATTTCCATCATGATACTGATATATTGGAACCAGTGAAGCAACCAGCTCTCATTGGTTGTTGGGCGAGGCTGTCAAGGAAGAAATTACCACGAGGCAGTGTTGATTTGTATCAAAAAGGTGCGTGATTTTCGTTATCTACATAACTTTGAAGGTAGGAGTTCCATGGTTCTCAGAATAAGGCAGTTTTACCACAAAAATTAATGCACTTTAAAAGATACTGGCTAATATTCGGGTCTAGAAACTCTTGTGGAAGGGGTAGTTCCATTATAGGTTAAAAGTATCGTAGCGCTATCACACCGTATATGGAAAATGAGTCCTCCAACCTCCAATGTTTTTTTCATGGAGAGTATAATAATGTTTTTGAGACTTTTCAAAATGATTCATATTTTAGTCTAATGTGTCTCTAACCCAGGCTAGCTACGCTATTGCTAAATTACTGATGTTCAATGGTCTTCAGGGAGGCCTCTCGTTTTTGACATCAATACAGAAATGTCCCCGATCATTATTCTGAAAGCTGGCTTATAATTTTAATATAATCATTTAGGTGTACGCTCCTTGAGGCTTCTCTTCAATGGTCAATTGCTAATCGGCGCCGGTGACGGAACCATTGAGCTTGTGGAAGAATCACTTACTGGCAAAGTGGTAATCGACCCTTCGGTTAAGCTTCCATCTGTGCCAGGGTTGAAGGTGATCAAATCGACCAATGTTAATGGTAGTGTTACGTCCATTCAACTTTTGGAAAATGACAATATCTTGGCAGCGACTGATAATTCGGAAATTTACCTCATCAATATCAACAATTTTCATGCTGAATTGGTGGTTACTTGCCATACCTCGACAATCTATGCAGTGGCGTTTCCTCAGTGAGTAGTAGACAACAATGTTTATTTCTATTCATTACTGACTTCTTTGTAATAGTCTGATAGAGTGAAGGCTCAAGGGAAGATTTAGAATTCTCCCATAAGAAACAAATGCACCTACATTTAGCTAGAAGGTTTTTTATATTGTTGACTAGAAATTATTACAAAGTCAGATTATGAATGTTATTTTTGGTACTAATACTTTCATACTGGTATTTATTGGCCATGATGTGATCTGTTTTTCCAGTAATTTTTCTGAAGTTTTTGCCACCGCTGGTAAAAATGACGTACGTGTTTGGTGCAGCAATACAGTGCAAGAATTACTTCGCATCCGAGTGCAAAACTTTCACTGCTCCAGCGTGATTTTTTCACATGATGGAAAATCCATTTTGACAGGCTGGAGCGATGGCATCATCAGATCCTTTACACCTCTTACAGGTGAAATATTTCATCTCTGAATCTTATTTCAACTGGTAACTACTTTTTTTCTTTAACCAGGACGTCTTATCTACTCCATTCTCAATGCCCACAATAAGGGAGTTTCCGCTCTAACGATAACCTCCAATGGCAATATGTTGATCAGCGGTGGATGTGAAGGTCAAGTTCGCCTGTGGGATGTCTCACCGTACAGACAACAGCTGATATGTACACTGAAAGAGCACAAAGGTCCAGTATCGTCGATCGACATTAACAAATTCAATACGGAAGCGGCTAGTGCAGCGGCTGATCGTACTTGCATAATTTGGGACCTGGAGAGACAGTGTAGGCGACAAATAATATTTGCCAACACGTTGTTTTTGTGCTTGAGGTATTTTCCATCGTCCGTGCAATTACTTACAGGTAAGAAAGACGGTATGAATTGTTTAAATTCAGTTAGAAGAACACAGTCACAAGTGCAACCAAAAAATGTCCACATGGAAGTCAGGTTCACAGAGCTGTCATCTGTCACGTCAGCTCTCAGTTTTGACAAAAGATGGCGTTTTGTGACTTGTGTGGCCTTGGCTGAATATATTTATTTCAATTTGGATTTCAACTAAAAATAGAGCGACTTATCAATGATTATTTCTATGTTATACTATATTGGAAAGAAACTTGTTTGTTCTACAGGTGGATCTGATAGAAAATTAGCCTACTGGGAAGTACTGGATGGTAGCCTGGTGCGCGAATTGGAAGGATCTCCAACGGGAACTATAAATACTCTAGATATTTCACCCAGTGGTGAGAGATTCGTAAGTGGTGGTAACGATCAAATTGTGAAAGTATGGAAATACCAAGAAGGTTTGTGAACGAATAGAATCAGCCTCAACGATTTATCTAATTTATTAGCTGGGACATATTTTAGGTATTGCAACCCACATTGGTTTGGGTCATGCAGCTGTAGTGACTGCCACCAGATTTAGTGCAGATGGTAAGTTTATTGTAACATGCGATTCTTCCGGCTGCGTATTTCTTTGGGAGTGTCCTGAAGATGCTGACAATAATAAACAAGAGGCAGATGACGATGGAGAGATTAAGAAAGCCGATCAAAAAGCTTCAAAGATTGTCTCACCAAAGCAATCTGATACAAAACAGGAGAACATTCGAGATCTTCCCAGTGTCAGAAGCAGCAAGAGTGATGGGGGAGAAACTAGAAGAAGTACACCAAAAAGTGACAGGCAACAATGCAATTGTGATAATTCCAAGGAATCTAGTCCAGCTGGTGATGGCGGATGTCAATCTACTAGGTCTTCAGCAACTTCAAAAGAAAGTTTTAGTTCTAGAAGATCGGTGCAATCAAACTGTTTTAAAGTACCGGAAAAACCAGGGCTGACTGATTTAACTAAACCAAAAGGAAAGTCTTCTTCTGGTAGCGTTGCAAGTGTTCGAAGCCAAAAATCCGTCGCATCGACCAGCTCCAAGAGCAAGGCCAAATTTTGAATAATATATTTGTTTATGTATACCTTCTATTTATTTACACAAATATACAATTTTCTAAAAATTGTATTGGTACCTACTTGACACACCTGTGAGATAAAATTTCTAACGATCGATTCATTTAAGATACTCATTATCATTTACATTGGAACGAGAATTACTGTTAATAAGAAGCTATTGCTGTATACAGAATGTTTGCTCGATATCGCTTTATTTAGGAATTAATCGTTAGATATCTGTGAAGGCGACTATTGATAATAATATTGCTGATTCACAAAAAATCTGACAACAAATAAAATAATAAAACATTGCCAAATAAATTAATTTGAAGCAACCAAAGCTACTATACTCTAGTAGGTACGTAGTGAAAAATATTTGAGTTTTAATCTGTTGAAACACTGGAATCACAAAAAACGAACATGGCAGTTACTTGTTTACAAAATACATATAAGGTTTTAAGGTTATGTTATTTGGCAATGACGAGGACGAGCACCATTGGAGTTCTATGCTCATTTATGTGGGGAAATTATATTAAAAAATTATGAGAGTTAAATATCTTAGTAAACATGAAAAATGAATATAGATTCCAAAACAAATTTTAGATAAATTTCATCATCATGAATATCAATAATAATAGAACCAATTAGGTACGTATATTGAATTTATTGCAATAAATGAAGCAATTACTTAATATTTTAAATGGACTTGTTTTACTCTAATATGCTACAAATCGACTTATTACATTTATTTATCAATGATTTATAGCATATAAATTATTTGAAGATTACCCCATCTATAGGTAGAACATATTAATTATTAGGCGATGTTATTACCTTGCTAAATCCGATAGTACTTTTATCTCTGTTTTCAGAAGTTTAGTGGTAGTGGTGATATAGAATTTTCATCTATACAGGGTGTCCTAAAATTAGCTTGGCAAACTTCACCAGCGGATTCTGAGCTTAAAAATAATGCAAAAAGTTCCCATAAACAAAAATGTTCGTTAAGGGAGTTGCAGCCCTTTTAACGTACACGTCTGGACATGGTTTATATTCAGTATCTCAAAAAATAATGAATATAATGGAGCGAAATTTTAGGAATCTACTAATGTTTTGACACCTAACATGGTATAGGCTAATACCAATTTCAAAATTTTCAATAGGAATGCATCAAACAAGGCTGCGTTGGGTTAAAAACTACCCTAACTTTTTTGTAGGTGGCTTTTTCTAAATTTTTCGTTAACTTATAAAAATTTTAAATATTCTACTACAACCAGGTACTCTTATCGAACCTCTGTACCTAGTATTAACTGTTTCCTAGTAACATCGATTCAAAATTTTTACTACTGAAGAGTAACTCAAAGAATTTGAGATCATAGTAGCCATGGAAAAGAAAAATTTCGCGTTGACTTATTTGACATTCGGTGAAAAATATAGTCTTTGTTGTTTTATTTATTTTTAATGTATTTGCTTCTCGAAGTATATCATTTCAAATGCTTTTATTACAAGGACTTATTTAATTAGGTAAATCTCTTCAATTTCAAATACTTATGAAATTAAATGGAACCTATATTCTAACTTAGACCTCTAGCAATAAATTGATGAAAACTGCATTCAATTCCAGGCAGTGTTTTTGCGTGATGCGCTTATAAACAAACATACAGGCAGACAGACAAAAATTCTAAATAATGTTGTTTTGGCTTCTGTTGCTCTAATAAAGACCCTAAATAATATGTTTTTTTTAAAATATCATTAAGGTACAGACATCGGCCTGTTACAATTTTATTATATTGATTGATGTATAGATACCAATATAAATAAGATTTTCTTATATAATAATGTAGTAAAACATCTTGATAAACTAGTAACGAAGGCAGTAATCCTTCATGGGCATATTCACATCGATTAGCATACTCCTTGTACAAACAATTTTAAATTTTATCTGACGAAAATGTTTTATTTAGTCTTATTTTGACTTTAGTTTAGCCCAAAAAAGTGAAGAAATTTGAGATTTTCGACGATATTCCTTAAAAACAGGGTTTTTCGCCCGTAACTCGACATCAGAGTATCTAAACTTCACCAAAAACAATAGGACTCTTCCTTGGGCCGATACCAACCAACCCATGGTCGAAATTCGGTTTCGTTCTTGAGTTATCGTGCGTAGGAATTATCTTTATTGCTTGCTTGGTTGCCTACAGACTCATGTTTTTGCGAATATCTTGAACGGGAATGACGTGATTTTTTTTGGGTTTTTTACAACCCCTCCTCTTTTTGTTTGGAGGGGTTTTTATGGGTCAAAATTTCAAAAAACTAAAAGTAATATATTCACATCGTGAAACAGACGATACGCCTTTGAACGGAAACTGAAGAGGTTTTTTTTGGCCAAGATTAGTTTGATAGAAAATTGAGTCAGTTTTTTTTAACTGTTCAATTTCGAAACTAAAATCTATTAAGTATGTTTCAAAATGTTTGTACCTATGTCTAATCTCTTAGGCAATTCAGGAAGTATTTTATCAGGATTGACAATATGGTTTCTGTGAAATACCTAGTTTGATATAGCAACATAATAATACATTCTGTTGATCATTCATTTCGTTTGCGTTTGTTAGCTAAATAACATTCGTGATGCAGACATTCCATCATAGTTTATCTTATCTATTATTTATGTTTACAACTTATTTATACAAGGTCTTACTGTATATGCCCATTGTGTTGTGCTCTTGTATTTATTTGAGTTACAACATCTATAATATATATGAAGATTATTTTGCTATATTTATGTATTTAGTACTTATGAGCAAAACGTAGTAGGTATGAGTAGAAATAGACCATAATCCTATGATTAGAGGTCAATGAAATAGACCGTTTCCAATGCTAGAAACAATTGTAAACCTCCTTTTACCCCCCAAATTCAACAATATGGCGTAGGGTTCACACAATGCATTTTTATTATATAAAAAAGTCGGGTTTCTTACACCTTTTTGCACTCAAGAACAGCTGGACCGATTTTATGATCTTTGATTTGTTGGTTTAATTTTCGGCCGGACTAGCCGATTAAATATTAAAATTTTGGAAAAATCTACGGAAAAAATACTATGAAGAAAACTCATTTTCTCATTCTTTTTTTATGCAATACCTTTTTATGGTATAGGATGAACTCTCTCTAAGGCTGAATTTTCGTGGATTTTTGCTATATTTGTGTGCATTAAGTCACTGGAATGTTTTGTGCGGGTCTGTCAATGCGACTGGGATTCAAAGGTCTAAGGTTTCATACCGAAAAATCCGTAAAACATGTGTATGTGCTATTCATCTGTCCGTTTGTCAGTGGGATGTATCTCATGAACCCTAAGACAGATGAACTTCTCAATCACACAAATATCTCGATGGAGTTCTTGAATGGGCATGATCGAACTAGTAGTTTCAAAATGGTGGCCGACCAAACTTAAAAACATTTTTTTTAAATACTCGTTGATTAAAGTAAATCAGAAATATTTTTCAATTATAGATATAATCTGTCTTTACGATTTTTGTTTAAAAACATTTTCTCAAAAAATTATAGAAAAAATAATAAAAATTAAAAACCGTTAAATTTACCTATCAGCTGCTATGAGCCATTGGCTTTTTTTAAAAATTTATGTAGAATATACATTTCTTACGAATCACTTATTAAGCATTTAAATGTTTATTGATTATAGGTTGGGAAATAAATGTTAAAAATGTTATAATGCAGTCTAATTTAAATATAAATTGTATTTTATTTCAAATCAACAACAGTAAAAAAAATGTGGAATGCATTTATCCATTTAATACTATCTATGCGCGGAATACTTTTATATTAAGTATAAACATATATATATATATTATGTATGTTTTCATTTCTTGTACACGTAGCTTTCGGCACCACCTCGTCCAAAACCACCAGGTCCATAGAGGGCGTTATAGCACGGGTGGTTGCAGTAGGGCTTGCCCTCGTGCTCTGCATGCGATCCGGGTGTTAGGGTTTTGTTGCATTTCTCGCAACGTAAACATGCCGAATGCCAGTCCTTGCCAAGGGAGAACTTTCGCTCAGCTGGAATAGAAGCAAATTATTATTAATCAATGCTTTTCATCAATCTTGTAAAATTATTCAATATAAATTGCGTATCTTCTATATATACAATGTGTCCAATTAAGTCGGAACCATATGGAAAACTTTTTTATTATAGGTTTAATGAAAAAAAAAGTTATTCTTGAGAAAAAGTTCTGCATAGTCCAAAACTTGAAATTCAACCATCAGATATCAATTCTTTTAATCCGTACACAAAAATATGAATTTTGCTCAAGAGTAAAGTAGGTACCTTTATTTTTGAAAATATCGAAAGGTTTTATTGGAAAAAGTTTATCCATCAGCTATAAAAAATATTTTTGCTATAAATAAAATACACATACAGATTTTGTAAATACACATCAGCTATTTTATGAAAAAAATATTTATTTAAATTATTGTGAACACTTCCAGATGTCTTAAATTTATTTAGAATTTTTGCAACTGTCGAATGCTGAATATTTCTATTCGGATGTCTGTTGTTAAAAATAGCTGCTGCTTCTCTATGATTTTTATAATTATCTCCGACAATAAAAACTAGTTCAAGTTTCTCGTTACTAGTTAATAGAGCCACCAATTCTTGTATTTTCCAAAAAAGAACTAGCGATTTGACGTTTGGAGTCAGTGCATCCTAGATTAAATGTTTATCGGTAGACGTAAATTTTCAATGTTAATACACAGAAGTTAATAAAAATAATAAAATATGTTTTTTCAAGGCGGATGAATAATATTGGATATCTGGATAACTTTCCATATTTTCAAAAATAAAGGAAATTTACTCTTGAGCAAAATTCATATTTTTCGACTTACCTCTTATACGGATGAAAACAATTGATATCTGATGATTGCATCTGAAGTTTTGGACTATGCAGAATATCGCAAATAACTTTTTTTCGTAAAACCAATAATAAAAAAGTTTTCCATATGATTCCGACTTAATTGGACACAGTGTATATAAAAGCGAAAGGTCACTCATCACGAAATCTAAGAAACTACAAGTGTCTCAAATTTTACATAGGTGTTCCTTTTAGAACAAAGGGATGTCAATGTTTGTATGAAATTTCTATAGTTTTGATAGTAGGGTTTTGACTGTACCTTAAAGGTATTTAAGGAAAATAATATGGGGCGCTTTTATTAGAGCAACAGAAGCCGAAACAACAGTTTTTTTTAGATTTTTTTCTGTCTGTCTTTATGTTTGTACGCGCATCACGCAAAAACTATTGCATGGAATTGAATGCAGTTTTCCACACGCACGAAGTCGTGGGCAATAACTAGTCATCGTTATTTCTGCCAATAGAAAAAAACGTTGTTTGATTACGATGTTAAAATGCTGTGAAAAGTACAGTAGCGTGCGAGTTTCAGGGAATGGAAAATAATATTTCCTAGAATCGAACACCTTGTTTATATTATTTATAATTTTTGGTACGCTAGGTATTATCTTACCCCTAGCTTACTTCGTTGTAAATAAATAACAAACTGAACGTGCACCATATAAGGTGTCGTAACCAAATTGTCCAACTCCATCATAGAATACGTTCAAAAGTTCAAAGGGAATAATGGAACTATTAAATGGCCAGCTACTAGTCGGGGTTTGATCCTTATGGATTAATTGATTTGATTTACTGCATTACTAATAACATGTAGGTACATACCTATGTAGGTACTTATGATATTTCATTTATACATATTTCTGTGATATTAGAGTCAAGGTCCAAAATCCGTTTTTTTTTAAATTTTAGGCTTATTAGTCCAAGAGATATGGAGTGAAAATATTTCTGATATCATACTGTAACGTGGATAGGTGGACATGTACTTACGGTTGTTATTCTTTTATTAGCTATTCATTCTACAACCTTGCTTGCAATATTAGTTGCTTGTATATTTTATTATGTAGTTCTAGAATTATGGTAGAGTTATTCTCGATCCTTCCAGAAACTATATGTGAGGTACAATTTGTCATACTATTGTCAGTTTGACAAGGATCTAGAACATTAATTATGTTCGTCTAGATAATCATAGAACATTCTCGATGAATGTCATGTCATGATTCAGGTATATAAGGCCGTGTCGATCACGGGACAGGGTCAGTCAGTCTTATGAAGTCAATTGGAGACATAAGTCGAAAGTAGTTGGAACGCGATAGTCAAAGTGACAAATAGTGACAGTTGTACTAAAATAGAAAGCCGTGTACAGTGTGTTCTAAATAAATCATTGGAAGCAATCTGCGAATTTTGAGTAATACGCAAGTGAACTCACCCCACAACGTTTAGCACAGGCTTAAACGTTACAATACATTATAAAATTATAAAAAATATATTTGTATTATTCATATTCATGTCATATGTCACAAACTGCAGCTAAAAAAGTTTTAAATTTTATTTTTTTAATTAATTAATTTAACAGAATTAAATTTGAACTTTTTAAGTTGTGATATACGGACATACATACTGACATAAGAGTGACCGTCTCTTTTTCATCGGATGAGCGGAACCCTTAAAATATCATATATATATTTAATGGAAAAATAAATCATAAATACCACAAACGAGAGAGTTTAGTTTAACATAGATTTCTGAAGAAAATATCAGCATTCTCAATTATTATATGGAAAATAGATTTCTACCTACTATTAAATCTATAAAATAGATAATTAAAATCGGACAAAAAAAATTTAAAAGTATCTAAATGATAAACGTGTAGTAAAATTTCAAAAATATCACTGAACAACAACAATAGTACTGCAAGGTTATTCGGTTATCGGAACATTGATTAGTAATTCCTAGCAATAATAAAGCTAACAATAGGCAATATAGGCACACATTCATAGAACTAACTATAAATCACTTGAAAATTGTTTTCAACAGCATTGGATGATAGGTACATGCGTTAGGAACCTACCTACTCATTTTCAAAAATGTTGGCTGGTTAAATGAATTCAATAATAATATGGAAATATGTTTAAACCACAAATTCCTTATTGACCAGTAAGCTTAATCAGAAACCTAGTTATCATAATAATATTATTATTCTAGCCTTTATTATGCATAATTATTTATAGAAAATATGATGTCATAGATTGAACTCGAAATATTATGAGTAATCAAGTATGTCACTCATCTATTTATTTAACACTTGCTGAGTACGATAATTCTGGTATTTATTTTTTTTTCATTTCATAATAACACAATTTAAACTAATCTATTTTAAAAAAATGGTTCTGCACGAAAGATGGCATATATACACATATTATGTCACATTAAAAGCATTTGTATCTTCTAAGTATTTAGAATTAGCTGATTATAGCAGTCATCAATAAATAAATAAAACTTGATCAGAGAGAATACATTTCAACGATGAACTTAAAAATCAATATCAATATTCAAAATAGTTAATAAAATCAAAGTTGAAATGTCAATAATAAATTGACCAATAAATATTTTTTACAAAAAATTGGATCGACTTTATTGGTTGGTGCACTGAAAAATACAAAATAATATTAATTATATTGGTGCTGGTAATTTTGGAGTTGTGCAATTGTAGTTAGATAGCAGGCTTTTGGCACCAACTCACATAAGTACCACCACCAATATAACTACTATTATCTTATATTTTTCAGTGCACCAACAAATAAAGTCGGTCCATTGTTTTGAAAAAAATATTTAATTCAAACTTTCGAGTGTAACATTAGACATAAAAATCGTTGAGCGTTCACTGATTCCAAAGAAGACAGCACTTATCACTTATTATATTACCCATGTATATTATTTGCTTGTACTTGTTATTATTCAGAGATGTAAAAAAATCGCGGTGGAAATACAGATATTTAAAGTTTACCAACTCGAAAACTGTAAACTCAATGGAAAAAATATTCAGATTAAATGTTGCTACAAATAATTCCTTCCTTAATATATGTCAGTCTCAAATTTTAAATTTTCAAACGAAATTGCCCCCTCATAGTGGAAATACACATATTTCAGATATTAACATTGTTGTAACTCGAAAGTCGTAGTTTTTTTTGAAAAAATTCAATTCAAACGTTTCCGGATATTTTGTTATCTTTAATTATGCTTTCTCTAATTTTCGAACTTCGAGAAAATTTGACCCCTCCACACCTTCGAGGGCGGTTTTCGGAGGGAAGGAGATTTCGGATATGAGTTTTTACGTTCGTCGGTCAATAACAAAAAAGACTGTAGAACAAACATATAGCTATGTCAATTTCAATAGTAAATAAATTCTTATAACCTCTACTTATTTGAGTAATGTTAATTTACTAGTAAACAAACATTTATTTAATATCTTCAAAATAACTTCCAAATTAAACTGATGTTTTTTTATGAAGTTCTCAATATACTTGAATAAAAGAAGAACATATTTTCACACTACTTCTTTGATCAAATTAACCATTTTCGAAATAATTGACAATTTTTCTTTCGACCCACGCCACTGTACGATATTCACCTAAATATGAAATCGCTTAGTATTACACAAAATTTGACGATGATGTAATTATGTATTTCAATAAACACTTCAACTTGTTGCTTTAATGTTTAATTCGATAGAAACGTAATTAATTATTTTATAGATAATCAGCAAGTACTTATATATATTGTTTTAAACAATAAATGTTTTTGTTTTTCTTACGTTCAAAGATAAATTTACAAGTATTTATTTCAAAAATACTTGATCCTATCAAGAAGTAATACTTATTTTATTTCCCTTTAATCCCCTATTGTATTAGAAAATTTGAGAAATAGTCAGTGCCGCACAATATTTATCCTAAAAAAATTATGTTGACTGATACCCTAATCCACGTTCACCACAAAGAGTATTTTTGACCAACGAAAAAGGGAGAAGGTATACAATTCTGTATGTTTGCTTTTTTATGTATGGCTGTTCGCGCGTTTTGCATAGTAAACCTGCTCCCATTTTGATGATTCATTTGAAAGAGGATAATTGAGAAATGGTCCCATATTTAGAAAATTGAAAATCTTAGAGTGCAGAATTAAAGATGAGACCATATCCGGAAACGTTAAAATTGAACATTTTTTCAAAAGAGTTACGGTTTTCGACATACAGCAATGGTAAAAGACTGAAATATGTGTATTTCCGTTATGCGAAGGGTAATTTTTTTCGAAAATTTAAAATATGAGACGGCCAAATTAAGGAAGAGAGTATATTTAACAACATTTAAATCGGAAATTTTTCAAAAGAAGCTACGATCTTCGAGTTACAGCAGTGATAATGTGTATTTCAGTTTTGGTTTTAAGATCAATGAATAAGTACAAGCAAAGAAACTGTATATTTACTATGGAGTGTGCGTGTTGTGGAATTTTTTACCGATAATTTTGAAGGTGTTCCCAATTCGGGGAAGTCGTAATTCAGATAATATTAAACAATAAATAACTAAGGACTTTTGTTCTCGAAAACGTTTCTTCAATATGGCAGGTAGGTACTCGAGCATGTTGATGAAGAGTGGCTTCCTTTAATTGTTGTCCATCATTGATGTTTTGCATACTAATATTTAGATATGAATGGATCTAACGGCATTTCAAATAATCATAAACCTGGGTCCGTCAAGCTACACCCCCGATAAAACGAATATGAATTTTTTTAATGCAAAATTATGTGCAAATTACGGCCACAAAAAAAAAATTTTGTGCACAATTCCTTGACCATTTTTTCGTTATTTGAAAAAAGGGGGTGCAGCTTGACGTCAAGCTGCACCCCGCACCAATTTCTATTGCCGAAATTTGAAAATCGATTACACCATAATTATGTGCAAATTATGTGCTCTCCAATGACCTAAAGAACAACTATGCTACTCTAAGCATACACCTTCTTTTTTTTATTTATTAAAGGGGGTGTGGCTTGACGTCAAGCTACACCCCCGCACCTATTCCTGTTGCCAAAATTTAAAAATCGATCACACTATAATTATGTGCAAATTATGTGCAAATTACGGCCAAAGAAAGGAAATTTTGTGCTCCATCCCTTAACTTTATTTTTCAAATTACAAAGTGGTGTGTAAACGAAATAAAAATTATTTATTGCAAAATTATGTTCAAGTTGTGTGCGAATTGCGGCCACAAAAAAATAATTTTGTGCACAATTCATTGACCATTTTTTCGTAATTTGAGAAGAGGGGGTGCACCCCGCACCAATTTCTATTGCCGAAATTATGTGCGAATTATGTGCTCTCCAATGACCTCAAGAACAACAATGCTACCCTAAGCATACACCTTCTTTTTTATTTATTAAAGGGGTGTGGCTTGACGTCAAGCTACACCCCCGCACCTATTCCTGTTGCCAAAATTTAAAAATCGATCACACTATAATTATGTGCAAATTATGTGCAAATTACGGCCAAAGAAAGGAAATTTTGTGCTCCATCCCTTAACTTTATTTTTCAAATTACAAAGTGGTGTGTAAACGAAATTAAAAATTATTTATTGCAAAATTATGTTCAAGTTATGTGCGAATTACGGCCACAAAAAAATAATTTTGTGCACAATTCCTTGACCATTTTTTCGTCATTTGAGAAGAGGGGGTGCACCCCCGCACCAATTTCTAATGCCGAAATTTGAAAATCGATTACACCGTGCAAATTATGTGCTCTCCAATGACCTCAAGAACAACAATGCTACTCTAAGCATACACCTTCTTTTTTTATTTATTAAAGGGGTATGGCTTGACGGCAAGCTACACCCCCGCACCTATTCCTGTTGCCAAAATTTAAAAATCGATCACACTATAATTATGTGCAAATTATGTGCAAATTACGGCCAAAGAAAGGAAATTTTGTGCTCCATCCCTTAACTTTTTTAGGTAGGTCATTGGAGAGTACATAATTCGCACATAATTTCGGCAATAGAAATTGGTGCACCCCCTCTTCTCAAATTACGAAAAAATGGTCAAGGAATTGTGCACAAAATTATTTTTTTGTGGCCGTAATTCGCACATAACTTGAACATAATTTTGCAATAAATAATTTTTATTTCGTTTACACACCACTTTGTAATTTGAAAAATAAAGTTAAGGGATGGAGCACAAAATTTCCTTTCTTTGGCCGTAATTTGCACATAATTTGCACTTAATTATAGTGTGATCGATTTTTAATTTTGGCAACAGGAATAGGTGCGGGGGTGTAGCTTGACGTCAAGCCACACCCCCTTTAATAAATGAAAAAAAGAAGGTGTATGCTCAGAGTAGCATAGTTGTTCTTTAGGTCATTGGAGAGCACATAATTTGCACATAATTATGGTGTAATCGATTTTCAAATTTCGGCATTAGAAATTGGTGCGGGGGTGCACCCCCTCTTCTCAAATGACGAAAAAATGGTCAAGGAATTGTGCACAAAATTATTTTTTTGTGGCCGTAATTCGCACATAACTTGAACATAATTTTGCAATAAATAATTTTTAATTTCGTTTACACACCACTTTATAATTTGAAAAAAAAAGTTAAGGGATGGAGTACAAAATTTCCTTTCTTTGGCCGTAATTTGCACATAATTTGCACATAATTATAGTGTGATCGATTTTTAAATTTTGGCAACAGGAATAGGTGCGGGGGTGTAGCTTGACGTCAAGCCACACCCCCTTTAATAAATAAAAAAAAAGAAGGTGTATGCTTAGAGTAGCATAGTTGTTCTTTAGGTCATTGGAGAGCACATAATTTGCACATAATTATGGTGTAATCGATTTTCAAATTTCGGCAATAGAAATTGGTGCGGGGTGCAGCTTGACGTCAAGCTGCACCCCCTTTTTTCAAATAACGAAAAAATGGTCAAGGAATTGTGCACAAATTTTTTTTTGTGGCCGTAATTTGCACATAATTTGCACATAATTTTGCATTAAAAAAAATTCATATTCGTTTTATCGGGGGTGTAGCTTGACGGACCCATAAACCTTTCTACTCGTTAAAGCATGAATTGATCGGAAAGTTGATAGATGATAATTGAAAGAGTTGGTAAGTATGTAGGAAGAATTTATATAGCACAACTAAAACTGCCATGAGAGATAAATAGTTACGTGTTCTACACCTCTCTATTACAATAAATGATGGTTTACAAAACTATACAATATCCGAGAAAAATCCGCCAGCGGGTAGATGAATTTCACGGTTTTTAATTTTCATTATTTCTCATCACTTTTAAATAAAAAATGCTTCAATCAATTCGTCGGGCTCGAACCCAAGACCTCACGGTTGGAAGTCGAGCGCCTTACCCACTAGATCACCGGCTAAGGCAATGAATTAATTCATTACTTTCTAGACATTATAATAAAAATAATTAATATAGATCTACTCTGTAGAATAAAAAAAATATTTATCAATCAAATTTTTAAATAGTTTTTATTACTTTCGGTTCTTGTATCAATGGACTCCGCAGCGATTTCTCAGGCCCCATACGGTCTAGAGACTTGAAATTTCGAATTCGTAGTTAGATCGCAGACATCTCGCCGCCTGTTAAGCTCCAAGTGTGATCCAATATTGGTAATTATAATTATCTCATTCAATTTCATTCAACCAAGATCATTATTTTGTCGACATGTAACGACAATGGGATCCGTCACTGGAATTACGCACGAGCATGGAGTGTATATATACGTCTCGTTCTCTGGTATATAGGTACTTTCTGGAAGATCGTCTATGGTTATGTCGCAATTGTCAGACGTTATTGTTAATTTAAAGTTTAATTTTGTGTTGTGGTAGACAAACAGTAATTTGTTATGGAATTGCTGTTGCTGACAAACACATATACATAAGTATAGTTAAAATCGAGAAAAGGATAGCAATAGTAGGTACTCATCGGTACGGCTTAAATCTTAAATGCCCAATAAAAACTATTTTTAATTTCTTTTCAAAAATTTCACTTGTTATTATATGAGATCACCTATAACTATATCTTGATCTGTGATTTTATAAAAATATCACTTGAATAGAAAAAGAACGAAAACATAACTAAAACAATAATCTACTAGGTACTAATTATTTTCTCCTAAACTGATAAGAGTAAATAAATATTTGTATAAATTTTCCTGAAATGTTATTTAAAGACCTGTGTATATTTGTGGAAAACGTCATTTCAGAAATATATGCGATCTACTGATTATCGTCTGTTCCAAACGACACTAGGCTTTACTAGGCAGAATTACTCGTGGTAGTTTCACAGTGCTTCCCACAAGGTGGCCACATCGTAGCTCCCCGAAAAATCTTAACGACATAGCCGGAATCGAACTGATATAACCACCATACCATGGTGAACTCTTTTAATATTCACAAAACATGAAATTATTATTTTTTTCTACAAAAATAAAAATAAGCAGCTATTGTCGCGTAGCTTTGTTAAATATTCCATTTGATGTAAGATCATTCACTCGAGGTACATAGCAAAATGAGAGCAGATTCAAGAAAACCTACAAGAGGAACTAATCCTCCTTTGACCGTGTTGCCTTAGTCTATTCTTCTAGTAGCTATATAGATCTATACTGAATACTGAGGCTTATTACAAATATGTCAGCACAAAAAGAGCGCATAATAAACAACAACAATAGTAAGTAACTACAGATGCTGAAACAAAACACCGTATTCGAATAATAGCTAAGGTAGGTATAATATGTACCTACCTTATGATCAGCCACACATTTCTCTAACTGTATAATTACAAAAGTAGAGAAACAACACAAAAGACATTAAAAGAGGGCAGGGGCACACTGTTGTGACATAGACAAACAACAAAGTAAGATTACAATAGCGAGGGCAAAAAGGCATTGCGCCTAGAATTAACACCTAATTTGCTAATGGCTGCTTATGAACATGTACGAGGACGATGATAATGATGATGATATAGGCAGCATGGTTGTGGAGATAAAACGAAGGAGCAGAAGAAGGTAATGAAGGGAAGAAGAGTAATAGATACAGAGCCAGTAAGGTACTTTTATAGTTGTCATTTTAAAAGTCCCACAAACTGACAGGTTACAAATTAAATATTTTGATTTGAAAGTCATATTCTAGTAAAATTAGTATTTTGTAACCTGAGAGGCAGCCAGCTTTTTTTCAAGTACAGGGTGTTTCGGAAATGCACGACACTCTTTTAGGTATGTATCACGAAATAAACAAAAAATATATGTCTAAAAATATTTTTTATCTAGACATCAAAAGTTGAAGATTTACTTATCTAATGGCTTTAAATCAGAAGATTGTGCAGGCCATTTAACAAGTCAGTTTCGACCAAAACCCATCAGTCACCATCTAAATAATCAGTGACAATATGAGAATAGTGAGCTGGAGCACCGTCATGCATGAACCAAATCCTCCGTGTTATAGCAAACGAAATATCTTCGTGAAGCTCGTGAACATTATTTTGAAAAAAATAATGAACCTGAAAGCCTGAGTGGCAAAAAGAAGGGGCCGATGAGATTGTCATTTCCAGAAGACATTTAATGCAAATTTATTTTCGTAACGTCTAGTAACAGTCATCTGAGGGTTTTTTTCCATCCGAATTATGGGGTGTTTCGAAAATTAGTTATCCCATTTCTTGTAAACTAAGATTGTGTTTTAGTGGTAAAGAACACCCTGTATAGAAGACCTTGTATTCACTATGCTTTACTATAATATAAATGTACGGAACCCTCAGGGTATAAGCCTACTCATACTTGCCACATCTTTTGTAAAATGTTAATTAGGTATTTCATATTATACTTAATGAAACTTCCAATAAATATGTAGGTATTTACTACTTACAATGGTTAATTAACACATTTTTAGAACACTACCCTTCTTCAATTTAAGGGTATCCAGAATGTACCTCTTTCTCAACTGAGCAAATTTTAGATTTTCAAAAAAATATTTTCCTAAATTAATAAGGTTTTAAAAAAATTGGACTAACTTTATTTGTTGGTGCTTTGAAAAATATAAAACAGTATTAATTCTATTGCTATTGGTTGGTACTTTTGAAGTTGTGCAAGTGTAGTTAAATAGACGACTCTTGGCACCAACTTCACAACTACCAGCACCAATAGAATTAATATTATTTTCTATTTTTCAGTGCATCAACAAATAAAGTCACTCCAATTTTTTGTAAGAAATATTTAAATAGATTAAATTAAATATTTAAATACTATTTTTAAGTGTAACATTAGTCATCAAAATCGTTGAACGTTCACTTATACCACAGAAGATAGTACTTATCCTATTACCCATGTAATTCTTTGCTTGTACCCTTTATTATTGAGAGATCTAATAAAAACATCGTCGCGGAAATACGCATATTTTAGACTTTACCACAGCTAAAAAATGTGGAATTTAAACGTATGGGAAATTGTCTTATCTTTAATTCTGTCATCTCAGATTTTTGAATTTCGAGGGAAATTGCCCAATTTTTGGAGTTTTTATGAATATGGGACCATTCCCAAGTCTCTTCTTTCAAAACATTATGAACATCGGAACACAGCGCGCGCACAAACCAAAAAAAGACAGTCGAATTGTATACCTCCACCGTTTGGGTTCGTCGGTCAAAAATTAACCCTTTGTAGGGGAAATTTGGCAAAAATACTTATAATTGAAATCAAAGAATGTTTAAGAATACAAAACGTGGTAAAGGCAATCATACAATGGAATCTTGAAGTCGTCCAAAAAAAAACAAGGAAAAATAAAAGAACTAAGACAATGTAATCTAAATATTTGACTAATTTGACTGGTTCTTGGCATATTTTCACGCTGAATTTATTGTTTCAGTACTTCATGGAAAATGATTACGGGACGTAAATTTTTCATGTTTTCCTTGGAAAGATTAAAAAACTTGATCTATCTGAGAAATATTGAAGTTTAAGAGAATAATACCTATTATCTGCTTAGGGCCGATTTCATAATGAATCCTTAATGGGAGATTAGTTAATTCTTTAATTTGTTTAACTCATATCTCCATGACGGAATAAAAAGAGTGCATTTTTTAATAAGTTTTGCAATATTAGTCACCAGATCTTTCGTTCTTTTAAAGTAACTTTAAATTATATGACCAACCAACAAATTTATGAAATTTTTAATCAAGGATTAAAATTAATAGGAGATTAAATTTTATTATGAAATCGGCCCTTAAAGTTATATTTGGTAGAAAACCGTTGTTCTTGGTTTCTTAAATTGAACTCGAAACAAGGTTCCATACCTGATTTTATTCATTTATTTTTTTACTTTCTTTTTAAATCAAAACTTTTTGTCGACACATTATAGTTATTAAGCGAATTTATTAATAAAAGATTATCAATGATGATTTAGCTTAAATCATATATTATCTATACTCTTGAAAACAAACGCATTTAAAAATATGAATCTATTAAGTCCAAGGTAGATGAGAGGATTTATTATTTTATCGAAGAATGGAATCGTGTGCTAAGCTTAAAATTTTAATCTTTTAATTTGTTCTTGATCTGGATCGAACTTAATCAAATCTCTATAAAATAAAATAGGTCATAATTATGAGGTAGGTATTTGATGTAATATATATCTCTAGAATTTATTTCCGAAAATTGTTGGTTGAATGGTTACCCATCTCTAAATTTGTAAATCACAAAACATCACGATATAAATTTGAATTTCTGTGTGTCTATAAATTTGAAGGGATGGATTAAGATTGAATTTTAGTTGCTGAAAGATTTTCGTCGGATTTATCGTTTTGGTTATATTTTGTTCAGAAAATTAAAAGATATCACCCTGGATGCCACATAAACTGACTATCTAGGACCTAGGAAATTATTTAGTACCTTTTGCAAATCTTAGTTCACTTTATTTGATAGTTATACTCTTGTGACGTGACAAATTTAGTATAAAACTAATATAACACCGAACTAGGATTAGTCAATACGACTGTTGATGTCTTTATTTATAACAATGTTTTACATAGCCCTCTAAATTTTGATGCACTTATCTAGTTATAGTTGTGTCTATGAATTTATATCATAAATTTTATGTCCATAACCAAATTTGTTACCTGGAAATTCAGACACAAATAAGGTCAGCAATAATTGGCCGAATAAAAGATCCGTAAGTTGAGAGGATGACCTCAGCCCACTTAAAATAGCTCCCTATGTCAGTATATGGACATTGGTATGTATATTATGACATAACAACATGATGTTATTTTTTTTTATTTGTTCAATAAAGGTGTGAGATGTCCGTGGCTCTTATTCGTACCCAATGTTTTCAATAGCAAAGTTTATTTGGAAAGGTAATGTTTTTTCCTGTTTGGAGATATGTACAATATGTAGCTCAATGCTTTTTGACCGACGAACCCCGAACGGAGGAGGTATACAATTCGACTGTCTCTTTATTTTTTTTTATTTTGATCGACTTTTCAAACAGATGAGGTATACAATTCAACTGTTTGTCCGCTTTTTTATGTCTGTTCGATCCTTTTAAATAGCAAATATCATCTGATATTATCCATGATTCTTTTTTCATTTGAAAGATGACTATTGTGAGTTGATTCAATTAAAAAAATTACATTCGACATGTACCTCCCCCCCCAAAAAGAGGTGGAGGGGGCATTTTTTTGAAAATCGAAAATTTTAGACCACAAAATTAAAGAAGAGACCAAAGAAAAATGTTTCCCAGTTAAGTCTGAAATATGTGTTTCCGTTATGTGGAGGGGGCAAATTTTTGGAAAATTAAAAATATGAGACGGTGAAATTAAAGAAGAGATTATATGTAGGAATATTCAAATTGTACATTTTTCCAAAAATATACGGTTTCCGAGTTACAGCAGAGGTTAAGTCTGAAATCTGTATATTTCCGCAATGTTTTGCAATCTCTGAATAAGTATAAGCAAAGTATTTTTCTTCTTTGGTGAACGTTGGACGATTTTGATGACCAATGATACTCGGAAAAGTGTGTTCTATTGGTGCTGGTACTTTTGAACACAACAAAAAATTGCAAAATAAAATAAAATTGAAAATAAAAGGTACCCCAATACAATATAAACTTTTGTTTTTGCTTGATCTCAATAATGGCTGTAACTTTTGAACCGAAATGGATTGACAATTCTTGTACGATAGTACGGAAACCATGAGTGTAACAATCCCATTCGCATTTTACCAGTAGTTTCGGAGATAAGAGGAGGAAGCGAATATTTACCCTAATATCTTCTACGCATTTTTTTTAAATGTTATAAGATGTGTATGACAATTTTTTCAACAATTTTCTAATCTTACCCACAAATTTAACCCTAGAATCAAAATTTGCTATTCGTCCATGATTATCTGTGAACGTAGGTAACACATTTGAACTCTTTTTTGATATTTTTTGTGGATTTGCAGAAAATACGCTGTGACAGACAGATAGACATACGAATATACAGACAGACGCACAGACAAACTCTAAAATAATCTCAATAGGGTTCTTTTTTTATCGGATATATGAAATCACAAAAAGCATAAAGTGATTTTTTTTATTAAAATACGTAGATATTTGAGGAAAAAAAATAAGAACAGTAAAATCGGTTCAATATATTGAAAGAAACATGATAAGAACCAATGCATGCGTTTCAAATGAGTGTCACTTTTGCATTTTAATTGCCGGGAAAACGAATAAGTGTAACGAAATGATATGAATTTTAACACGTGAATGTATAATATTTTTTACATAAACGACTTTATTAATTGGTGAACAGAAAAATTAACTTAATATCAATTCTAATGGTTTCTACAGGTAATTTTGAAGTTGTGCAATTGTTTTGCACTAATAATTTTTCAGTGCACCAAGTTTTTGTAGAAAATATATTTCATTGTTTTGAGTGTACCATTAATCATCAAGATGGTTGAACATTCACTTGTATAGACTGATTTAAAAACATATTTCAGACTTTACTATTGCTGCTATTCGGAAACCGTTTAATTTTTTTGAAAATATGATATGTTTTTTTAATCTCGCTGTCTTACCCCTCCTACTCCTTTGAGTGCAGTTAGGCAATCTATCTTAATTTTTTCTAATATGGGAATATTTCTCAAAACTCCTCTTTCAAATAAAAAAAACAAAATCTGGTCTTTAATTTGCAATTCTCAGATTTTCAATTTTCGAAAGAAATTGTCTATTCCACATAGGGAAAATACACTTATTTCAAATTTTAGCATCGCTGAATCTCGAAAACCGTAGCTTTTAAAAATGTTCAATTTAAACGTTTCCGGCTATTGTCATATCTTTAATTCTGGTAATTTTCGATTTTCGAGAAAATTTGACAATTTCACCCCCTTCGGGAGCGGTTTTTGGAGTGAAGGATATACCTGTTTGAGTTTCTACGAATATGGGACCATTTCCCAAGTCTCCTCTTTCAAATGAATCAAAAATCATCAAAATCGGAGTACGTTTACTATAAACAACGCGCGAACAAACCGAAAAAAAAAAAACAAAAAAGCAGACAGTCGAACTGTATACCTCCTCCGTTCGGGGTTTGTCGGACAAAAAAAGCACACATTCGAATTGTACACCTTCTCCATTGGGCAATAAGTCGTTCAAAAACTTTATTCACTTATACTAGAACAACACTGAATTTTATGTGTAATGTATAATATATTCGAAAAAAAACTTGAGGCAAGAATCTTTCTATTGAAATATTTTAAATCAAAGTCATATTATCTACTAACTATCGGGTAAAAATAAAATGAGAGAACAACCATCTATGAGAAATAAAAAAATATAAATAATCATTGTTTTTATCAGAATTGGCAAATAAGTGGCAATTGTTTTTGATGATTTGTTTAATTAAGTTTGTCTATTAAAGCCAACCAAGAAAGGTCAATAATTTGTTTGTATAATAATAATAGAACTGCATTATGAAATATAAATAATAAATACTACTACCAAATAATAATATAAAAAAAATCTATTATGAACATCTTACCAAAGTATACAGGTTTTTCACACTTAGGGCAGTTTGGCATTTTGTTTTGAATATATATTTTTTCAGTTATTTTATATTATGTACTTAGTAGTACCTTGGTACTGATTCACTAATATAAAGTTTATTCGCTGACGGTTATGCTGAAACTAAACACGACGACGACAATGACGACAAAACTACGCGAGCAAGTTTTCTCTCTCTTCTCTATGTATCGCATTCAATTTCGTCGTTAATAGGTGGTAGTAGAATCATCGTGGCGGAGTGCGGTTAACTTTGGTCAAGATTATGTGGAGAGGTTGTATCGTTTCCATTCCTTTGTGTTTTACTTCATTCACTATTAACTTCAGTGTCAGTGTACACTCAGAAAGTATTGCGATCGCCAAGAGGTATAATTCGGGAAAATGCTGAGCCTCTTCATTTTCTTAAGTATTTCATTTTCACCCTAAAACTATAGTTTGTCTACAGCACTGTATATGTAGAAAAAAATCGGTTCGCAAAACCCAAAGAGAACACCATGTTCATACAGATGAATTTCTATAATATTTTGTATTTTGTGCAATAATAAAAAAAATGGTTTGACGGTATTAGACGAGTTTACTGGTGAAGTCACTCTTCCAGCAAAGATTTTGCTTCCAGTGTATTATCTCGAGAACAAAATGTATAATTTATGAGAAAAGTTCAAAGCCATAGGCTAGTTTACTCTCTGGCACTGGCGTGTGAAATTGTTGGCTACTGGAGAAATTCTGTAACATCAGAGTTATTATAGTGAAATAGCTGAGAGTATCCCTTTGGATCCTGGTTTTAAACTATCAACAGACCTTGTTTGGGTGGTACTCGTTATTTTTGTCCGATGAACCCAAACTTAGAAGTTATACAATTCGACTGTTTGTTTGCTGTATATAGTAAACTTACTCCGATTCTCATGAGTTTTGATTCCTTTGAAAGAGAAGACTTCATAATTAATCCCTTATTCACAAAAACTCCAATCCGACCTCTTCATCTCTCCAAAAACCACCTCCGAAGGGGACGGGAGTGCTTATTTCTCTCGAAAATCGAAAATCTGTGATGGCAGAATTAGAGAGAAGACAATGTCCGGAAATGCTTAAAATTAACATTTTTCAAAAGAGTTATGGAATGTTAAGGAATTATGTTTATTTCCACTATGTGAAAGGGGCAATTTCTTTCGAAAATCGAAAATCTCCAACCACATGAAAGACCAGATTATTTGTACCAACATTTTTAATGAACATGTTTCCCTTATAGATATGGTTTTCAAGTTACAGCAGTGGTAAAATAGTAGAATCTTTAATACTTATGCGTATTTCCGCCGCGATGTTTTGTGATCTCTAAATAATAACAAGTACAAAGATTATACGTGGATAATAGGATAAGTACTATCTTCTTTGGTATTAGTGAACGTTTAACGATTTTCGTGACTAATATGTTACACTCAAAAGTGTGAAATAAATACAAAATAATAATAATACTATTGGTGCTGGTAATTCTGAAGTTAGTACCAAAAGTTTTCAATTTAACTGCAATTTGCACAATTTTAAAAGTAACAATACCAGTAGATTTAATATTATTTTGTATTTTTCTGTGCACTAACTAATGACGTCGGTCCAATTTTTTTTAAATAGTTTTTATTACTTTACTTAGTTTTCATTGGTACCTATACAAAACTATATAATATCCGAGAAAAATCCGCCAGCGGGTAGATGAATTTCACGGTTTTTAATTTTCATTATTTCTCATCACTTTTAAATAAAAAATGCTTCAATCAATTCGTCGGGCTCGAACCCAAGACCTCACGGTTGGAAGTCGAGCGCCTTACCCACTAGATTACCGGCTAAGGCAATGAATTAATTCATTACTTTCTAGACATTATAATAAAAATAATTAATATAGATCTACTCTGTAGAATAAAAAAAAAATTTATCAATCAAATTTTTAAATAGTTTTTATTACTTTCGGTTCTTGTATCAATGGACTCCGCAGAGATTTCTCAGGCCCCATACGTTCTAGAGACTTGAAATTTCGAATTCTTACTTAGATCGCAGACATCTCGCCGCCTGTTAAGCTCCAAGTGTGATCCAATATTGGTAATTATAATTATCTCATTCAATCTCGTTCAACCAAGATCATTATTTTGTCGACATGGAACGACAATGGGATCCGTCACTGGAATTACGCACGAGCATGGAGCGTATATGTACGTCTCGTTCTCTGGTATATAGGTACTTTTTGGAAGATCGTCTATGGTTATGTCGCAATTGTCAGACGTCAGATGTTACTGTTAATTTAAAGTTTAATTTTGTGTTGTGGTAGACAAACAGTAATTTGTTATGGAATTGCTGTTGCTGACAAACACATATACATAAGTATAGTTAAAATCGATAAAAGGATAGCAATAGTAGGTACTCATCGGTACGGTTTAAATCTTAAATGCCCAATAAAAACTATTTTTAATTTTTTTTTTTAATTTCACTTGTTTGTAAATATTTATCTTGTAGGTATTCGTATTTGTAATTTTTTGTAATAAATAATTGATGGAATTGACTGACGCCTTCATGACCGTGTCTTGGCAACCGTATAACGTAGATATTCCTTTTAGTACTAGGTATGTTCTCGGATTTAATGAGTTTTCAATGCTTTTTCTTTGAATAGAGTATATTTATGAGATATGGACAGTAATAAAATTTGTTTATTACTGAAATATATCAACCTCAATTACTATTATCCTTGACATTCATCGTATAATAAATATGGCTTTCTCCATCCATGTACCATGTACCTATTCTCGTATCGTCGGAGGTATGATGCAATTCTTAAATCATCAAATTGAGATAAACATTTTTTTTCTCATCATTATGATATAGCTGCATTTATTCAGAAAGATTTATCGCCATTGTTGAGCTGTTTATCGTTCGATTTTGAAAATTGTGCAAATCAAAGGCGGGCTGGTAGGTACAAGTCATAGATAGAAAGTTAATTTGACTAGAAATTTGTGACAAACTGTAGCAATAACGACTTTTGTTATTAGTCTTCTTATGATCTCAATTATAAAAGGTTTTTGGGGCATCGTTTGCCAAATTAAATCCACCGAGTCATTTCCAATAACTCATCATTCGCATTAGCCCCAGGATTCTTTTATAATTCTAATTCAGAATTTAAACTTAAAAATTATTGGTATATATGCTGTACGAATAGTTTTCCTATAGTTTAGAACAGAAACATAAATCTTTCATCATCCTGGATTGTGAACTAGTGTTATCAGTTATTGGAGAAACTCTCGATTTATTCTTCTGAACTTGAGAGTTTACCGAGAACTCAATAATCCAGTAATTGTATGGTGGGTTGCCAATTGCCAGTAACCAATCATCTTTATCGCCTTCTCTCTTTTCAGAACAAGATTAAAATATGAATATGTGAAACTAGAAATCAAGAATATATTCTCTAATCAAATTCACTTATCAGAACTAATACAATTAGGCCGATATCATATCTTGATGACAGAATAAAAATTGTATTATGAAATCGGCCCTTATTATATCGACATCAAAAGGTGAAACTTTACAATACTTCACGATACAATTTATTTTACGTGAAAGAATACAGGTGGTAACTTCATCAGAAGCCATGATATTTTTTTCTTGTATATAACACCTTTGTTCTTCAGGTATACTGTGATGAAAATACAAAACACCATATTATTAGACATCCAAATTAGATTAATATCATTATGTTCATTTTCCTACAGCTAACGTTGTACATTATTAGACAATCCATTTAACATCGGAACGTAATGTTAGTTGCATAACCTATCATATCTCAATAATACAAAAATAATAATGGTTCGGTTTCGGTATTGTTAGATCGGCAAATAGATACAAACATGAACAAATATCATGACGCTTGAATTATTTGAAAAAGGTAACTAAACAGTTACCTAAAATTTTAAGCAATAATTGATAAATATATGTAGGTACCTACCTTACTCAGAACTTAGAATTATTCCCTAGTTATCACTTTTAAAATAGGTAACGTGTTTTTTACGACCCAAAAGCAAATATTAATATAAACATTCACACAACGCCACTGTATCGAAAATAATGCACAGCCTCCCTGTTGTTAACAAACAATACAATAATGTGGTGGACAACCTGTTTTTCGACCTCTGACAGGGGTTTGTGTAATGGCTTTTCGTTCTCAGAAAACCCACCCCCATGTAATATGGCCATTAGATGTTTGCACGGGATTTTGTGTATATACATCACACAAAACAAATCATCTTCTCTAAACAAAGAAGATTCTTCTCGGGTCTGGTGCCATTCTGCTAGGGGGGTGGTAGTGGTGGGTGGGTGCCCCTATTTGCCTACCGCATTCTGATTTTCTTTTGGGCTCTCGAATTATTTTTGGAAATAAATCCATCTAAAATGTGTCACTGGGTTAGGTAGGTATTTGAGATGCTTGAGTAACCATGTCAAAAGGATTTTTTATTATAATAATTGTTAAATTTTACCACAGAAATATTTATTATAATAAATTATATATCAATTAATTGCTATTAAGCTACCGTATTTTGTTTATTTTCTATCAAAATCCGAACTTACTCTTCGGGTGCGATTTTCGAGACACATAATATATAAGTATGTTCCGTTTTATGGTACATTTTATAAAAAATAATCTTGACTTCTATTACTGATTTTGAGGTAGAAACATAACAAGCGTTTTGTTGACAAAAGTCAAATTTCTGATACATGATTGATGCGTTTGTAAGTTCGACTAGTTTCGGTTGGTTTCGTTAACACAACCATTGTTGCCTTTTGTAGCCTATGAAATAGGTAATCAACTGATTTTATACAGTATCAATTGTACGATTTTACAACGTATTAAATTTCAAGCGTAGTACCAACTTATCTGTCACGTAATTCAACTGTTTACATAAACCAAGAACATATAAAGGGAGGACGAGTATTTTTGTATGCAGTGCTATAGGAAGAAATGGCTGAAATAACGTCCGGTAATAAGTTGTCAATTTGGGTTGTGCTGTATTTCACTGAGTGTGCAAGATGTCAAAAAACAATATCTTTGGCTATCCTATTTACTATATATGTATATTATATTACCAAGAACATCATGCTCTTTTCACGTTCTTGATTATCACTTTGAAACAGAAGTTATTAGATTAGTCAATTGAGGTAATTGTTTTGTAATTTGTCATCAAATTTGAATTGTGTGCAATATAAAATCAGTGTTGTAACGATATAAATCAGACAAGAAAGTGCTTTTGTAAACGAGAGCATTTTATTGCTCCACGTCTGTAAAATACTCTATGGATATGAAGTTAAAGGACACTGCAAGAAGTTTTTTGAAAGAATTCACAAAATTTGCTGTGTGAAATTAGCAAAAGATCATTGCTCTAAATCGAGATGCCCTGTTGACATTTCTAAGGATTGAAGAAAACATGGAAGCATCTGTACCTACGTCTTTGATTAAAAAATGCGAGGCAAGCTATATCATCTTGAATATTTATTAACCTGGATGACTTGGGATATTCCCAATTCAATTCAGGATGTTGAAGAAATGTTGGAAATAGTGAATGACTGCCTTATTCCTACTCAAGAGCATATACGTTCTTTATCCTACTGCAACATAAGGAATAGGTGATAGTAGTTCAAATATTTCATTTAATTTTCTTGAGATTCGATTTTTATATATAAATAAATAAACCAGACTTCGTCCGCAAAGAGGACGTATTAAATCTGCTCGCCCGTTTTTTGTGCCACCCCCACTACCCGTTTTACTCCTCGTCCCTATATATGTCCTTGACTTAAGTCAAAACTTTGACATATTTCAGAATTTAAATTCTCTAAAATCAGATTTAACTTCCTAATGCGAAGATCAACAAGTTAAAATGAAGGTATTAGTCAGTAAAAAATAAAACAATTTAACATTCTTTCCAAAGTTTTTTTTGTAAAAACCCTTATCTACTCCTTATCCTAGAATGTGACCCAGGATATACCTAAGCTATCATTATAACCAGTTTGATCATAAATATTTTTTACAACAAATTGGACCGACGTTATTAGCTAGTGCACTGAAAAGTATAAAATAATATTAATTCTATTGGTGCTGTTACTTTTGAAGTTTTGCAGTTGCAGGTAGATTGATAACTTTTGGCACCAACTTCACAAGTACCAGCCCCAATAGAATTAATATTATTTTATACTTTTCAGTCGGTCCAATTTTTTGTAAAAAATATTTATTTCACACTTTTGAGTGTAACATTAGTCACAAAAATCGTTGAACGTTCACTAATACCAATGAAGATATTACTTATCCTATTACCCACGTATATTCTTTGCTGGTAGTTGTTATTAATCAGATCTCAAAACATCGCTGCGGAAATACGCTTAAGCATTTTAGTTACCATTTTAACACCGATTTAACTCGAAAACTGTAACTCTAAGGATAAAATGTTCATTATAAATGTTGCTACAAATAATTATGTCTTTCATGTACTGCAAACAGATTTTCAATTTTCGACAGAAATCGCGCTCTTCACGTAGCCAAAAAAAAAGGTATATTTGAGAATTTAACATGCCTGTATCTCGAAAACCCTTACTCTTTTGAAAAAATGTTCAATTTAAACGTTTCCGGATATTGTCCTATCTTTAATTATACCACCGCAGATTTTCAATTTTCGAGAAAATTTGCCCCCTCCACCCCCTTCCGGGGCGGTTTTCGGGGGGAACGAAATGTCGGATTCCCGTTTTTATGAATATAGGACCATTTCTAAAGCCTCTTCTTTGAAATGAATCAAAAATCATCAAAATCGGAGTACGATTACTATATAAAAGGCGCGCACAAACAAAAAAAAACAATGACAGATTTACTATTTTTATTTTTAAATATCGAAATAAAAATTGTAAAATCAGCAATTCAGAAACCTGTTAGCACTGCATTTAAAATTTAAAAAACTTAATGAATACAACTGTCATTATTTTATTTGAAACTAATACATTTTAAAATTGTTTCAAATTGAATTTCAATCAAGTAATACAATTAATTAGCAAATCCACATATAAAGGTGTGTCAGTTTATTAAAATGCATTTTTCTCGTATATTAATTCAGTATGATTAACATATTTAGCATTATATTATGGAACTTTGTAGTTTCTATTACAATACGTTCGTAGTATGGATTTAGGGCTTTCCTCTATGATTTTTTTTGCCGTGAATCGTACCTCCTTTCACTTGGCTTTAATACTTCAGACATTATAAATTAAAAAAGGGACAAACTTCAAATTAATTTCCGACCAACATTTCTTATGAGCTTTGTCCGCCATCTTGAATATATTTTGAAGACAATTTTCAATGTCAAATCTAGAAAATTATTCCTTGAACATTAGTTTTCTCAGAATACGTATTTCAAGAAACTTTATTTATACGAGAAAATATTTTTGACCAAAAATTGATCCGACTTCATTAGTTGGTGCACTGAGAAATACAAAATAATGGTATGTACTTACTTTAGAAGTTGTGCAATTGTTGTTAGATAAAATACTTTTGACTAATAAATTATGTCCATTTTTTGGTATAAAATATTTTTCTCACACATTTGAATGTAACATTAGTCATGAAAATCGTTGAGCGTTCACAAATACCCAAGAAGATAGTATTCATCCTATTAACCATGTATATTCTTTGCTTGTTATTATTCAGAGATCTCAAAACATCGCGGCGGAAATACCCATATTTCAGACTTTACCACTGCTTTAACTCGAAAACCGTAACTTTTTTGAAAAATGTCCAATTTAAATGTTTCCTGATATTGTCTCAACTTTAATTCTGCCGTTTCAGATTTTGTATCTTAGAGAGTTTTGGGTTAAGTCATAATTGGTGAAGATTTTGAAGGAGTAGTGGTTGTTTTTCTCCCCATTTCTCACGCCAATGGAGAAAATACGGTTTTGAATTTGAATCGCCAATGTTTTCTACACAAAAAGGTACTTTTAGTAGTGTTTTAGCTTTTGTTACTTCTTCTAACGTTTACATAAAGTTTGTTGAATTAGTATCTAATAAAAAAATTGTATTTCAAAAAATTTACCGTATTTTTTCAACATAAAAGTTGATTTTTCTCGAAAACGGTCAACTTTGGAGCTCACAACCAAGAGTACCTTTTTGTGTAGAAAACATTGGCGGTTCAAATGAGCGCCTCAAAACCGTATTTTTTCCATTGGTTTAGAAATTGGGGAGAAAAACAACCACTACTCCTTCAAAATCTTCATCAATTATGACTTTTTCATATTTTTGGATGAGCTATCACATCCTCACGTCCTGCGCATATATTATGAAACACCCTGTATATCATACTTCATTTGTTAACGAAGCAGTTATCCAAGTATTAACGTTACTATTTTTTTCTGTTACGAACTTGGCTTCCTTTCACATAATTTATGTTTTTGTTGGAAGTGACATAAATGATCGGACTAATTACATTATGGAACTTATTGTTATATATGTAAAATGTGAACGTAGGCTCTTCTTCTCGATGATTTTTTTCTGCCGTGGTGAATCGTACGTAGGTCGTAGGTACCTTTTTCCACTTGAACACTTGAACTTGAGACGCTGTTGTTTGCTGCTGCTTGCTTCTTCTTTAAGCAGCGCAATAAGAAGAGCCGGGCTTTCTGTTCTCTGATCGTGAGCCGAGATGACTTAACAAGATACAGACAGAGCGGGTGGAATTCCGAAACTACTCTCTGTCTCTGTCCATCCACAGTATATGCACGTATGGTAGTATGAGAGAAGCTCTTTACCTCATTATCTCACCTCCAGCCTACCTAACCATTCAGTCCTCGATGGTCCAAGACACTGTTGCCACACTTTCTGTTGTTGGCATAATTTGATTGTCCGAGAGTGCCGAGAGCCAGTCGAGCAGGTTATATTATTATATTATGGTGTGGTGCTGTTTTTTGGGGTAAACTGTATAAATAGAAATAAGTGAAATGATAGCTGCTGTCACTGATTTGTTATTATGTATTTTTGACCGACTTCCAAAAAAAGAGGTGGTATACAGTTCAGTTGTATGATTGCTTTTTTTATGTAGGTATGACCAACTTTTTTGATTTCTTTGAAAGAAGAGAGTTGAGAAATGTGGTCCCATAAAATGGTGAAGGTAGCAATTTTTTCTCGAAAATCGCAACTCTGAGACGGTAGAATTAGATATCAGAAAATATCCGGAAACGTTTAGCTTGAACATTTTTCTAAGAGAGTTATGGTTTTTGAGTTACAGCAATGGTAAAGTCTGAAATATGTGTATTTCCTCCGCGATGTTTTGAGATCTCGGAATAATAAGTACCAGCAAAGAATATACATGGGTAATAAGATAATTACTATCTTCTTTGGTATTAGTGAACGTTCATCGTTTTCTGACCGATTTCAAAAAAAGGAGAAGGTATACAATTCGGTTGTAAGATTGCTTTTTTATGGCTGTTCGCACGTTTCGCATAGTAAACGTACTCCGATGTAGACGATTTTTGTTTCATTTGAAAGAGGAGAGTTGAGAAAGGGGGTGGAGGGGGCAAATTTTCTCTAAAATTGAAAATCCGAGACGACAGAATTAAGGAAAATTCCATATCCGGAAATGTTTAAATTGGACATTTTTGAAAATAATCATACGTTTTCGCGCTACAGTCTGAAATATGTGTTTCAGCTATGTGGAAGGGGAAAATTTTTCTGGAAATCGAAAATTCGAGATTTGAAAATTAGAAAGGGGACCATATCCGGAAACATTTAAATTGAACATTTTTTTCAAAAGAGTTACGGTTTCCGAGTTTCGCAATGGTAAAGTCTGAAATATGTGATATGCGTATTTTCGCTAGTACAAGCTAAACCTACCTATAACTTTTTGGGTATTAGTGAACGTTCAACAATTTTCATGACTAATTTTACACTCAAAAATGTGAAATAAATATTTAAAAAAAATAATTGGACCGACTTTATCAGTTGTTGCACTGAAAAATACAAAATAATATTGATTCTATTGGTGCTGATACTTTTGAGATAATATGTTATTTATACTAATTCAGAAATTTGAAAACATCGCGGAAATACACATATTTCAGACTTCACCACTTCTGTAACTCGGAAACCGTATTTTTAAAAAAAATGTCCAATTTAAACGTTGCTGCATATGGTTTCTTCTTTAATTTGGCGATTTTATATTTTTCCACAAAAATTGCCCCCTCCACATAGCGCAAATACACGTATTACAGACTTTACCATTGCTGTAACTGAAAAACCATAAATCTTTTGAAAAAAATTTCAATTTAAACATTTCCGAATACCTTGTCTCATCTTTAATTCTGCCATCTCAGATATTATATTTTCGAGAAAAATTGCCCACTCCTTTGTGGAAGGAAGGATTTGATTTTTTCTAGATGTGGGACCATTTCTCAATTTTCCTTTTCAAATGATTCAAAAATCATCAAAATCGGAGTACGTCTACTATATAGAGCGCGCAAAAACCTAAAAAATCTCTTAGAATCGTAATAAGTCGACAAGTTCTTTTGCGATGGTACTGAACTCTTCGTCCAACTCGCCCTTTTTCGATATTTCAAATTTCATAAGTTAGTTCAATTTCAATAAGTGTCTCCTCTGTATGTTGTCTCTGATAACCTAAGTAAATAAAGAATTATAGTTTATAACCAGCTTCCCAATTTGTAGGCATTGGAATTCGAATTCGAATCGAATCCTCGATTTCCGAATCAAGGTGCATGAGTTTTTCAAGCTATAATTATTGCTAGTGAATAAGCAGAATATTAACAAACGCTAGTGTGCTGTCATTCTATGATTACCGCTCGACTACATGTATTTTAATTCGTAAATCGGAGATCAGATTCGAATTCAAATGCTTGCAGACGCTTTCTTTAAAATAATTCAAATATCTATTGACCTATTTATTTTTTTAATTCAGTAGTTTTGTTTTTAATAATAAGAGGCGGATTTTTCGCCGTAAGTAGATTAAAATTATTAAGTCCAGTGGTGACACCTTATCCGAAATTTTTGACCAAAAAATGTACGCCACTGTAATTTAATTTAGATGGTCTTTTGAGAAAATGCAGCTGAAAATACAACATTTCTATCTTCTGAACATACATTTTTTACAAGATAAAAAATAATCTTTAATTTATTGTATTACCACGTACCATGAAAAAACCTTTTAAAAAATGCTGTGGTTTTACTCCTTGTTTCCTAAAACTTCTTTGAGCTTTAATGATTTTTTCAAGGCAAGGACAAATATTTAAAAATAAGAATCGCACAAACTGTTGAAAATGATCACCTCCAGATCGGACACAAGAATCCAATCTTCTCCTCATTGACTCACAAACTCTTTCAAACACTCCAGAAGGAGGAAAATGTGCTTGAACACATTGTATGTGCTATATCGGCCATCTCTTATTTATAAACCTATGTGCGTTTATTGTTAGTGAATAAAATAATAAGTTATTTTGTTTGTCGATAAAATAGTTTTTATTTTTTATCTTCTAAACGAAGCAAGATACGACGAATGTTCAAAACAAAAAAAAGTTGTATTTTTAATATGAAGAAAAAAATCTAAAATAAATTCAGTGGCGTACATTTTTTATAAATACTTTTAATTATATTGTCCCCCTGACGCCACTGGATTTGATAATTTTAATATACTTAGGTCCAAATCAGCCCTTTAATACTACAAACAAAACTAATGATTTTGTTTTTAAATTGGTCAAAACATATTTGAATTATTTAATAAAAAACGTTATTTAGAAGAAAGTATAATTTGTATTTGGCAACTGCATGAAGGATACAATTATTTATATATTTGAAAATGTATGAATTCACTTACCGTTCTCTAAACTTACCGGACGAGATTATTAGCAACGAGCAAAAAATAATTAAAATAATGTATGATAGATCGTAGATAAGAAAAAGACATAAGTACCTACATAAATACCTACAGACAGTTCCGTTTTGTACTTTTAGACTCGTGGAGGTCTCAAGATGTCATTTTTGCTTACATTCTTTCTAAACGTTGAATTTAACTAGGATTATTTATTTTAGAATACTTTTAGTAGTATTTCTTAATCGATTCTACAACATGTCTTGATTCTTCCATGGTCCTAGATTTTTGGAGGATATACCATCCAGGGCATTGTTAGTAGACCTCATTTTCTAGCTCCTCTAAGGAAGCAGGGATCATGAAAATAATTTAATGCTCTAATGGCAATGTACTTGCCTATCGTAGCAGTGACCCGGGTTCGCTTTTTTTTTGATAAAAAAAATTAAAAACCTTTTCGACAGATGAAGTCGAATTATGACCACTGAGCAATCTTGATTTTATGAAAACAGGCGAAAATTATCAAGTTCCTGGCGTTCCATTAGAATCTCTTAGAATCAAAGTGATGGGCATGATCTACAATAATTGTTGACATTATTATAAATTGATTACAGATAATTATAAGGACAAAAGGAAATAAGCCTAGTTAAAGAGTTTCAATTCTTGAACAATAAATTTAAATCAGAAATAGCATATAACCGTGAGTAATCCAAATACAATAGCTTCTATATGCTAATCTAATTTTGTATCTAGCTAGGTACTATATTTAATATTTATAAATATTTGAAGAAGAATATTAGCTTCCTCAACTTATTTTTCACTCAAATTCATTTAAAAACCTTCTTTCATAAATATTGTGAGATAATTTCCGTGTAATTGTATATGTATTTTGTTAATGGATAAGCTCTATGTTTTTGTATTATAAAAATATCAATGGAACAAACTGTACATACAGAAGCGCGACCAGAATAGAACTGACAACGTCGCCTCACGGCTGCCAAACTGGCTCTCTGGTCCAGAGGACCAAGTATATATGTGTATACGGGGTGTTTCTTTAATACTCAATTGAAGATATTTTAAATGCAGAGTCTTGGACTCAAAATATGATACGAATTAACCCAAATTACCTACATAAAAAAATGTAGCTGAGTTTCAAATTGTTCAAAGTAGTTAAATATTTTATGCGTAAGAAGTAAGAGTAGATAAAATTGGCTGTTAATGAACCTAAAAAATCTAGTTTAATTTATAAATCATTTTAAAATGTTTAAATAAAAAACCCTTTAACTCAGCAATAAGCCTCATTTTTGACCGACTTCAAAAGGAGGTATAGGTATAATTCAATTTTATGTTAACTTTTTTTGCATAGTAAAGGAACACCGATGTTGATTCTTTTTACTTTCCTACGCTACTAAATAGCAGCTGTATAAGGGAAGCAATCGTGTGAAATTTTCAGTATCGAGATTTTTACAAATGTTGACGTTTCAGAGTTTTCAGAGTCTAATAAACATATTTTCAGCCATTGGTCTGTCTGTCTGTCTGTCAGTGCGTCTGTCTGTGACTGCATTATCTCGGGAACGGATTGCTGTATTTTGTTGATTTCTTTTTTATTTTGTTTGGTACCAATATCAGTCGCCGGTGGCACGGAATGAGAATCCTGTATACACTGGGTGTTGAGTTATAGCCAAAAAACGTGATTTGCTCAAGACTATAGCGCAAAAACGGCTCTAAGGATTTTCATTAAACTTGCCTAAAGTATTCTTCTGAGATCCCGTTACCACCCACATGTAGCGCCATCTCTGAGAAAAAGCACAAAAAAAGTAATGCTTGAATGAAATTCCGTATTTTCCACATGTTTCTTCAGATTCTGGCTAAACGTTTCATTTTGCGAAAAAATGTTACATGACCATTGTTGTTTGTCTTGACATGCTGTAATAAATGAGTGGTAGCACGATGTGACCAGAGGATTTTTACTTTACTACCGCTATTATCGTCGCTATGTAAGGAGAGTAATAGTGTAAAATTTTGTATTCACTGGAATTTGCCTGCGAGCGGTAGGAAAGTCGTGTGAGTGGAGACACCGGATTTTGTTTTTGGAAGAAGCAGTATTAAGAAAGTTTACCCCATTGAAAAGACCTAAAATCCAACATCTCCATCCCCTTCAGAACCGCCCCCAAAAGCGTGGAAGAAATTTTCGAAAATTGACCATTCTATGTGACAGAATTGAAGAAAAAGTTAATTTTCAGCAACATTTTCCCAAATAATCACAGGGTTCCGAGTTAAAGCACTAGAAAATTGCAATTTTGTTAGTGTTATATAATCTAGGTATTCTAATCAATAAAATCGAAATGTCTGTTTATAATACATGTGTCACTATTAACAAAACAACAATTTTTATAATTTTTGTCTGTCTGTCTGTCTGTTTGTTTCGGCTAATCTCCGCAACTACCGACCTGTTTCCGACGAGATTTTCATTGCAAAGGAACTAATGTTATAAGGAATAACTTATAGACTGTTTGTTTTTTTAGAAAAAATCTATGCTTATAAATAAAATCGTAGTGTATGTTTGTAAATTAAAAAAAACAGGTTTTATCTACATAATTGCATATGGAAGTAAATGTTTCACTAATAAGAAAAACGCTTTTTTTTAATTTTTCTCCGTCTATTCCGGCGCATCTCCTTAACGGTTAAACCGATTCCGACAGGATTTTCATTGGCAAGTAGCGCGGACGAACCCACGAGTAACTGCTAGTATATTAATATCGGGAAAAGTTCAACAATTTGCATGACTATTAGAACACTCAAAAAATGTGAAATAAATATTTTTTTGTGAAAACTATTCATCTCTTTTTGATCTGAAAGAAATCCAGTCCAGTTGAAATAACTCAAATTATTACCGGCACCCCCTGTATATAAATATATAAGGATACACGCATCATCGTGCCATTCCCTCTACCTCTTTTGGACAAATATTTACATACCAGACTAACTACCAGCCTTTATTTGTAATCATGTACACATATTAACACCACCCTGCCCTGAATTACTAAAAGAAAAAGGTTGAGAAAATTACCAAAAAGAGAAAATTGTTCCAACAGAGAGAGAGAGAGAAAGATCGAGAGCGATAGAGAGAGAGGCCACAACTCACATCACCAATATAATTTAACCTGTCAGTTCTGTCACATGCACTTAAATTGTATATCTACTTTAAAATCCAACCAAATTGTTTGGGATTATCAAAGAAATTTAGTGGTGGAACATTATCAGTAAAATTTATTGTTAAAGTTGCAACAATGTTTAAAATTGTTCATAAATTATGTTCTTTCTCAAAAAAAAAATAACATGAAAATTACATGAGAACCAATGGATTGTGGTTTGGTCGTGCTGTAATATAGTTTTACATTTCACATTTACATAAAATTTATTATAAACTGATAATATTAACGTTCCCTTAGTAAATGTTGTTAGTTTCAATATGAATACATATATAGTATAAAATTAAATTGCGTATTAGCAAAATTAGGTCAATTTTCATAAAAATCGTCCTTTCGAGTCTTTATGACATTTGCATTTTTGTACTGTATAGTATATACATATAGTTTGTTTCACGAATGATGGTGCCTGCCTTGAAAACACGAGAAACTGATCATTTCAAGCGAGCGGAGTACATCAGTGGCGTGACGATTTTGAGATAAATTTTGGTATTTAAATTTTCTTACACGCTTCAATAAAATTCATATTGTTGGGGAGAAAAAAGGATCGATCGATTAAATAAGCTATTATATGAAAGATTTATTATTAACAATAATACAGAAACATAAAATACAAATCTTTTGCTTGAGTTATAAAATATACTTAAATTTATTCATTTGAATTCTCTGAAATGTCACTTTGAATTTGTGACGTTTATGAAATAAAGATTGCGTTGCCTTCGAACATACGAGCAGCGCCATATTATGGTATAAAGCTTGAAATACTGATGTCGTAGCTTAGATCGCAAAACGTAGTAGAAAATTTCATGATAATGAGTTGCGATGAGAAATATAACAAATGATCTGAGTTTTGGCAAAGGATAAATCAAAATATTTGCCTGATTTACTCATTGATTGATATTTACCTGAATATTCAAAAGTTATGTTGGAATTGTTTTTTTTTTGGCAAGGTTGTTCTGGGTACTCTCGCTTTCGCCTTGTTTCAAACTCTTTGGCGAATATTTTAAGTTGTTTTAATCATTGCAGCTTTCTTTCAGTAAACCCCAATTGTGTCTCTGGTAGTATGGGCAGTGGCGCCATCTTGTTTGCTACTTTATGATAGAACAACTTCTTTTTGAAAATAAACTAGGACCCAAATTAGGTATTCTTTGAGCTGACCTCTGATCATTCTTTTAACATTTCACTATGCAGAGGCTTTCGGTGAATTAATTAATTGAAATTACCGTTACGGTATTTTTTAATTTTTGGTGACATTATCAAAATGATTTAATCTTCAATATTTAATAGCCGCGTGCCTTATCTTTATAAAATCGCCAATACAAAAGTGTCAAATTTAACTCCATTTATTATACTTTTATATTATTTATATCTTTAAACATTGCTTCGACATCAAATATTGATGTTGTCTATCTACATTCTAATATCTTATCTTGTACATTTTAGAGCTATCGAAAAAAATAAAACACATTTTATCTTCTTTACATAAAAAAAATAAAAACAGATAAATAAATATGTCGATTATATACAAGAAAAGTCAATAAAATAACATTGTCATGTTTTCTTTTATTCAGCTTTTGTTTTCGCTAAAAAGTATTCAAAATAATCGAAATTTATACTGGCCTCGCGTACCTACCTCTTATAATTCCCAGAATGTGCTAAAAATTGAACAAATGGGATAGCATTCTAGCAAAAAAATCTCTGAATCAGGATCGTTCTCTCAATACCAGGCGTTCCAGATAGCCCGCGTAGACAGGAAATACAAATATGTATCAAAAATTCTGGAATATCCACCCACACGACTATTTTACCAAACAAAATAAAAATGGCCAAACAAATCGTGCAAACATTTATTATTTACATCGTGACAAGATAATTTTGACGTAACCGTTCAGCCAGAATTTGACCACACATTGGGAAGAGAAGGACTCTTAACCATTGCTCAGACAGCCCAAGTTCCTCACCGCTCATTTTGACCTACTAAGATAATCACTTGTCTGGCTAAGAAATATTTCCGAAATTCAAACCAGCGAATCAAGAGGGATTGAGGGAAGAAAGTCTTCTCTGAACGTCAACTTCTTTGACGGATTTTCGAGATCTTCTTATTGATTCCAGCATCCAACACATTTCAGTAGACAAACATTTGCTGCTACTTATCTTGATTCAATGGTGACAAAGGTTTTAGAGTTCGTGTGTCTCCTTCTGAAGCTGTGTTGAGCAGGACCAGGTCAGTATATACCTACTGGCAGGTCCTTCCTTAACGCCCTATCTGTGCTTCTAATACTGAACCCAGGGGACATAAGCTAAGATGCACTCAACCAACTGGTGACTTTCCTTGAAGATCTGGGACTGTTGGAATAGTAGAACTCGAACAACGCCCACCTGGATCTAAGTACTTACCTTTATTACCTTTAAAGAGTCTCAACTACTGCTTAGAGATTTCCATTGTGGGGGTTTGTGCCCTTTTTGATTGCAAAAAAACAGGTTCATCGCGCTGTCGCTAGGCTGCGCTGTATAATAGGGTTTCCACGAGAAACCTTACCTCATCACTCAATGAGTAAGAATGCAGGCATAGAAGTTGCATATAAGACGTGAGGCTTCGTGTACGACGAACATTGACGAACATCTTTGCAATTACCTTAAATATTTGTTCTCTTTATTTATCTTCGTGATCATGATCTACGCTTGCTGTCTTTTTTAAGCGAGGGCCGCTTGTTGCGCACGGCATGGTGCGCAAAGCCGCATTTACAAAAGATATGCGTATGAAATTTTACACGATTTATAGGGCGAGTTTAATCTCCTGTTTCCAGTCTTCTAGTACAAGTATAATATTAGTTACGAATTTAAAATTGTTCATAATTAAGCCTGTATTTTTTCGGGAATAGTTCGACAAATTGCAAAGACATTTTGAGGAAAAAAAAAAGAAGTATCTGCAGACATTTCAAACAAATCATCTTCATAAGTATTAACTTTGATTTCATATCTGCAACATATGAAACACCCACAACCTGGCCATCTTGACCCTTGGATTAGTGGTTACAATAATAATTTTTGTAAACTGTTCTGTAGATCATTTCTTATTACAGTCCATAAATTAGTAAAGTAAATGTCCAACTAGTTGAAGATTAATCATACGCATAATGACCTTTACAGAGACGTATCCGGACATTCTTTCAGATAAGATTTTTTGTCATTACCAATAAATATTTTCTGCATCCATGAAATACGATTATTTGTTTGGTTTCGTATATTATAGATAACTAAATGGTCGAAGACGTTTATATTATTGTCTAATGAATTCTAAAAACAACAATATCAAACGTTTAAGAGTTAAAATCAATGAAAGTACGCACACTCTCCCATGTTTTACTTTTTTATTTACTGTTCTGGTCTGTGTTAAACGATGGTGGCTTTGTTGCGCACGTCGAACTGCGCAGACACACTTTTCTCTTAGATAAGCGTCCAGATTTGCCAGTGTCAAATTCGATTGTTTGGGTCAAACATTTAAAATATATAAATCTTTAAGAATAAGAATGTATGTTATTTTAGGATTTCAAGTAGGCGAATAGTTTTGGCAACGTTGTAATTTGAAATATGATCCGTAAAGAAACTTGGAGCACATCATTAAAATATCCATTTATCCATTTTATCATATTATCAAATCGCATTAGAAATAAATCAGTTATCAAAAATTCCAAACTCCAAATTCAAATTCAAATTTTGACAGACTTCTTAAAACAGGAGGAAGTTGGTATAAAGTTCGACCATATACCTATTTTCTTCGTTATTGTTAAAGAAGAGAGAGTACTCTATTGAACTTCACAAAATTCAATAGGTATATTCTTCCACCAAAAAAAATACACTTTCATTTATAAACAGTGTTATTCATTCCACTTATGTGTAAAATCAGCTGAGGAGAATAATACACACCATAATCCTTCAATTATTATTTCCGAATAAAAAAACAAGTGCCTAAAAACAATAACGTAAGGTGCAAAGGCAGAAGCATGGGTTGGCCCGACCCTGCATTCGGCAGAGCAGAAGAGCGCGCGGCGGCGATCTCCTCTCTTGTTTCGGCAGCGGTCGTGCGCAGTCGTGCGGGCTGCCATTATTGCGAGGCCGCCTCGGCGGATCAAAGCGGCCGGTGATTGGTCGGTGCCGACACAGACATTCGGAAAGCGCTTGCTTGGCCCGCACACCGCCAGTTAGTGCTCAGTTGGCGCACAGTGACACGTGCTGACGCGTCGTGTTGGTAAATCTATCTGTCTGTGATCGGTCTCGCGTTGTTGTTATTGTGTGACCTGTCGTTGCGTATATAATATAAAATTAAATAGTTTCTTGGCTCCGTTTTTGCCTCGTACGATTAAAAGTGATTATTGTGGGTGACAGTATATAGAAATTGTAAATGAGAGATGATGCCGACTGATGGCTTGATAATGTTCCATTGAATTGTGGTGCTATAATATAATGTAGTGTGCTTTGTAGCTGGCTGTGATATGCCGCTTTACCGTGGTTTCAAGTGAATCATGCCACACGTCTCGTCTAGTGGTGGCGATGATCTCGGCAGCACCGATGAGGTTAAGGTGTTCAAGGACGAGGGCGACGGAGAGGACGAGAAAAGGTCCTCGGAGAACCTCACCGAGGAGAAGAGCAGCCTTATCGACCTTACCGAGTCAGAGGTACAGTGATAAATATTAATATGATAGTAGATATAAAAAAAGCCTTATCACATAGAGTTATTATCCCGCCGGAAAAGCAATGTTGTTTGCGCTGCTCCTGTTGCAATGACATGTAAACAACAATAACATCCATGCTTTGTCACGTTGTAATAAAACCGCGTTTTTATTGCTATTGTTAAGTGTTCATTACAATGTCGCCACTATTTATAATTGATTTGATGATTCGCCTACTCAGTGTTCTACTCGGAATCGTTCACTAGTTTTGACAAATCAAAATCAAATACAGGTGTAATAGTGGTAACATGATTTATTGCATCTGTTTGAAAGTGTGAATGACAGGTTCTAATTCATTATGAAAAACAATTGATGATAGCTTTTTCAATTGGTTTGGAGCTTTTGAAGTTGATTGAATTCCGTTATTTGTACAAATTTTATTGGTACTTCAATCATTTTTGTTCATTTCTGCCATGTCATCTTAGGATTTTTTTTAAATAATGTAAATCATCTCAGAAGACAAACAAATATTAAATATCCATGTATAATCATAACTCAAATATAGAAACTTCTTATTTTGAATTTGTTTTATTCGAGATGATATGTTATCCGACGGGTAACGACAGTTCATTTAAATCAGAAAGGAAAAGACTGAGTGATGGGGGTTCTAAATAAATCAAACAACCAGACTAGCTTCCTGATTATATGGAAGGTGTATAATTTTATTTTTCGTAGTTTATACCTGGTTGAAGCCCGGGTTGCTTATAACGTAAATCTTGGAAGTACGATTCACACAGGTAGAAAAAGTATAGGTTCGTCGACTCTTTCTAGTTAAGCCTAAAAGAATGATTAGGTACTGATATTTTCACGTGATTTTCTGAACTCTTACCTGGCTTGTTGATTTCTTGTGCATTGGTTGATGCAATATGCAGTTTTATGTTTGACTTATTGATTATGCTCTAAAATTTTCTTCATTGATTATGCGTTTACACGAAATTATGTGGGTATTTTTCAAAGACAGTAAACTAGTTAGACTGTGGGTCAGATAATATGGCAAAAGTGGAGTGGAGGGGGCAAATTTTCTTGAAAATCGAAAATGCGAGATGGCAGAATTAAAGATAGGGCAATATCCCGAAACGTTTGAATTGAACATGTTTTCAAAAGAGTTACGGTTTTCGAGTTACATTGTTGTTAAAATCTCACATGTTTATTTTCGCTATGTGGAGGGGGTAAAAATGGACCGACTTTATTAGTCGGTGGTTTGAAAAATAGGAAATAATAATTCTGGTGCTGGTACTTGTGAAGTTGGTGCCAAAAGTTATCAATCTAATTACAACTGCACAACTCCAAAAGTAACAGCACCAATAGAATTAATATTATTTCGTATTTTTCATTGCCTCAACCTCGGCCCCAACTAATAACGTCGGTTCCTTTTAGTAAAAATATTTGTTGTCAAAAAAATTCTTGAAAACTAAATTCATGGGCGCCCAGATTTGTTACTGTATTCTGTTCTTTTTAGAAATGTGCAAATCAAAGATTTAAAAATAACCAAAACGTCTAGCATTTCTTTTATTTTCATTAAATGTCAAAATTCCTTCCAATTTTTTGGGTAACAATTTTCCACTTGTTTATTATGTATCAAATGACGCGATTAAAGCTGGTTATGCAAAAAGTAATAATACATTCGTCATCAAATATGATTTAGGAGTTCCTGAGTTACTGATTATCCAAAATTTTACAATCAAGAATAACAGACAATCTGGAATCGGTTATCAGTTGTTTTTTCTTCTAATCTTATCCTCTTATGATTTCATACAATGTTAACATGCTAATATTATGATACTTGTACATGAGTATATATAGTATCTAAATCTAAATTCCCATTACTTATAAAAAATAATACTTTTTGACATACCTATTTTAGTAAAACTTACGAGAAAACGAACTCAGCTAATACCTACAAAGGTACTAACTGTAACTTGAAGAGTTCTCAAATATTTCTAAAAATTACAAAATCAAGAAATTTATGTGGATAAAAGACTGTTCCATAAGAAGGAAAACATTATTGTTGTATTTAAATATCAGATTATTTGGTTTATGCATAGCGTTTAATTATTCTTTTGTTCATTTAAACACTTCCTACCTACTTGAAGCAAACTTTTTTGTTGAATTAGAGAATGCTCTGTGGTGGTTGGTGTCTTATGAAGGCCATCGTTGCCAAAGCATTTATTTGTGATATGATTCAACTGTTCTTCATCTCTCAACTGCAGTATATTGATTATGGCAATCTATTAAAGTGCAGAACTTTTCAAATGAAACTTTCGGTAACCGATGCTGTGGTACATTTACTAGGGGACCAATTCCTTCGCCTTCAAATTCGCCGGATCTTACACCTCCTGATTTTTTTTGTAAAATGTTATATGAAGACCTTCGCACAACATCCAACTAATGACATGTTTGATTTGCAAATTTAAATAACCATTGCATTCCGGTCAAATGCACCAGAAATGCTTTAAAGAATACGTGATAATCAATTTCTGCAAGATATGAGAATATTGTCGCATTAATTGAGGCGATCATTTAGAAGCATAACTATCCATATCCACAATGCTTTGCTGTAGGAAACAATTCTCAATAAAATATTATTTTTAAGTTACTGACTATTAATTTTTGCTATTTCGCATGGATCATTCTGTTTTTTTTTTGCTCTATATCCATTACTAATAGATACATTTATATGGAATAAAATGACTGAGTACCTATATTACATAATATACCTACCTCTATAGTGTTGGTAGTTTATTTTATTGCTGTGCTCTATATAATATATGCCTATATGTATATGTAATATGTATGTATGTACCTATGTGTTTTGCTTAAATTTAATAATAGCGAACATTTAGTTTTAATTACAAAATGGATGTATCAATTAAAATTATTTGAAGTGTGTAATGTCAAAGTTAATAAACAGTTTTTAATTAAATATTAAAGCATAATATTTTACATGTGAACACACATGGGAGAAGAGTTGTAAAAAAATTACATGTGTAAATAGAACCGACATTTTGCTACATATAATATATATTAATGAAAATATATTATAAAATTTTATCTATTATCGAGGCTATTACTGAAAATTATAATAATACATGGTTATTCTATTTAAAATAGAGTAGGTATTTGATGATGATGTATAATGTACGTATTTTAATGATTACAAAATTGTTGATTTGGTAAATTTGTGTTTTTCTATAGAGATATTTGATGAATTTTTTGCTCTCCTATTTGGGACAATTTCAGCATGTTTGAACGGCAAATAGCAAAATTGGTAATTGATAGCAAGATTTTTGGATGCATTTATTCATAATAACACCACGGATATTTAACAGTTGTTCCGTATTTTCTCTGGCAATTGCGTTTTAGCGCTTTGAGTTGGTCAGTAAATAAATAAATAAATTGAGTCTTTCTTAGTTCTTGTGAAACATTTGTACTTTCAAAACTTCTCGATAAATCTAAGGTAGTTTGTAGTTAGGGCTTTCAGAAGGTCGGAAAAGTATTTATTTATATTTAAGTAAACAATAAATTTCCCTACAATCTATAACCTCTGGTTTTGTGGTAACGGTGCCCTCTTTAGATACGGTGGACGTAGGTTCGATTCCTACTTAATTGTTTTACTTCTCAAAACCTTTTTTTTCATCTTCTATACTAGATAACTTATAGCAATTCATTAAAAAAATATTTTTCTTGTAGGAAATATGATAAATAAAAAATAATAATTCGTTATTCAAATTATTGGGATTAGTGATGAAGGGAAAAGATGAAGAACAGGAATATTCACGAAAATATGACAAAAATCATTTTGTTTTCTGTATGTCTTTATCCGAAAACAACCCTATTTAAAATGGATAGATTATGAATATGGTGTTCCATTCAATTTCTGTTCGTAATAAATAATACTGATTTTTTTTTCATCAACCTTCTGTATAGGTACTCAGTCAATATTTTAGGACAGGATGTGGACGGTTTTACTGGAAAACTCTTCCTTTTACCTATACATTGAGTCAGAAATGACAGACATTCTAAAATATTTCGCTTACCTACTCTGGAAAATCTTCTTTTCCTGAAAATATTTTCCAATAAGTTGTTTGGTAATAAATATTCTCACTAATTAGGAGCTTATTGAAAATAAGAAAGATCTCTTAAATTAAAAAGGTTCACTATAATCCTATTCTTGATTTATATTTATAGCTGTTTCTTATATAAAAGTTTCAAACTCGTTCCTTTTTTCATTACAGGAAAAATCCGGAAATGGAAATTACAATCCATCCAACAAAAATGTACAGCGACCAGACCACAGTCCAGTCTTCGGTAAGTGTTGTATTCTAATACTTAATATTGTAAGATTTTCTTCTATCGTTTTCAATTCCCTTTTATGGAAAGTGACAGGAAGGTAGAAAAAAAAACTCGTCGTCAACTCTATTAGATTTAAATAATGCTCACATTCAAACACATTTTATTATATACTGGGTGGGTTTTGGAATATTTTAATAGCTTGCAGCTGGCTTTTTCCAACATGTTCTAACAAATAAGTATGTACTATGATTATTGGTATCAATCTTAATTATAAAATTGTCTAGTTTAAATTTAAATATTACTTTGATGTAGAAAGCAGAAATGAAGAATTGATATTTTATGATTATTTTATGCAAAAGTAATCATGCTGGTGTTCTGGCAGGTGTTGCTAGTAAATAAAAGGGTTTCAATTTTGCATATCGTATGATTTTTTTTAATAAAAATATATGTTTTCTGAGCCATAATTTATTTTTTAATTAATAATTTTGATAGGATCATTCAGAATTTTTTCTTCTTAATTAAAAAAAACAGTGATGTGGTTGCTCATGGTTCAAACTTAGCTATTTTTGACCGACGTCCTAAGCGGAGGAGGTATACAATTTGACTGTATTTTTTTATGGCTAAATAGTAAACTTGCGCCGATTTTCATGATTCTTTTTTCATAGGACTATTGATAATTAAACTCATTAAAAAAAAATCGACAATCATGACCTTTCCCGCAAAAACTTCTCCCAAATGAGTTGGAGGTTTATTTTTTGAAAATCGAAAATTTTAGAAGACAAAAGTAAAGAAAAGACCATATAATCATTGGTTTCCGAGTTACTAGCGGTAAAGTCTAAAATATGTGTGTTTGCGCTATGTGGTGGGGGCAGTTTTTGAAAATTGAAAATATAAGACGGCCAAATTAAAGGAGAGATTACATGCAGCAACAGTAAAATTTAACATTTTATCCATGGAGTTAAGTACGGTTTTCGAGTTACAGCAGTTGTAAAGTCTAAAATATGTGTATTTCCGCGCGATATTTTCAAGGGGGCAAATTTTCTCGAAATTCGAAAATCTGAGGTGGTATAATTAAAGATAGGACAATATCCGGAAAAGTTTAGATTGAACATTTTTTTAAATGGTTTTCGAGATAGAGGCATGTTAGTTTTTCATTTTTGCTATGTAGACAGGGGGATTTCTTTCGAAAATTGAAAATCTAAGTTGTGTAAATATTTTTCTAACGATTTGTAGTTTACCCTGAAGAAGAGTATAAACATTCTTGAAATCTCGTCGTAACTATAATAGGTGCCTCATCCGAATTATTTTCGTTTACTTATCCTATATTTTCTGCATTTAAAATTGTTCACTCGTATGTTGTTCATTATTCCATGAAGCTCAAGTTTTTCGAATCGCCTTCAGCACATCTGCGGTATACATTTCAAAACATATGAACGTTATCTTTTAAAACATAACTCTTCCTGTAATTAAAGGGTTGAAAGGGCGTGCTAAATTACAAACATAACCTATAAATAAAAATGCTTCTATGTATTAACAGGACATGGGCGTATTTCCATAGTTAAAAATACACTCCTCGGTTTGGTATATATATATATATATATATATATATGTGTACAAGATGATATTGTGCTTGGTCGTATCGTCGAGTAAAACGCAACCACCATTACAAATTATTATACATGTTACATGAAAGAAGAGAGACAAGTTTGTAAAATCTAATCTAAGCAACATCTGGTCCTTATTTGTAAATAAGGCCAGGGCAATAATATTACTTATTACTACAATCTCAATCTCACTGCTTTCTGGATATAAAACGGATGGGGATCTGGGTATGTGGAAATATAGAAACAAACTGCTACGTCGTAGGATGAAATAGGAGGTACTTACACAGGGATGCAAGAAGCAACTAATGCCCAAGTTGGAAGAGACATTATATTCATATACAACCGGCGTTAGCTACCATGTTACTTCATGGGTTGCTTTGGTTGATCTAACGTTGTTAGTTACTTTCACGATTTCTCATACAACATGTACGCAGGGAATCTTTTCTGGCTGCTAGTTGGGCCCTAGATAAATGTATACCTATATTATGCTCATGATAAAAATCTGAGATATAGGGTCTATCTGTCTGCATTAGTGATGAATGTGGATGGGTATAAGTGAATGTGCTATGGTTTTTGATCGACTTCCCACACGAAGGAGGTATACAATTCGGCTGTGCTTATTTTATGTTTGTACACGCATTTTGTATATTATAGTAAACGTACTCCGATTAATAATTTTTAATACCCGATAATAATGTAATAATTTTTATTCGGCCTAACATTGACATACATATCTTGATTAAAAAATAGTATGCTTATAGATTGTCTGACTTATTATGAGCCCTACAAACCCCCTGCCGAGATGCAAATAGCATCTGTGTGTAAAGCAGAACTCAATAATGATTTAAAATTTAAAATCTACAAAATATACATATTAATATAATACAAATAAACAAATATTAAAATGAAAATGCTATATATAAGAAATATTACCTAAATATTACTTAGGTAATACAGAAATTTTATAAGTTTGTACCTAATATAAGTTCAAATTATTCAAATTATTTAAAATAAAACTTTTAATATGAAGTTTAATAATCATTATAAAAAGTGTTTTATTTTATTTATTATAATTTATTCAAGATGATTTATCTAATCCATTGTAGATAAATTTGGATCGATATAAACTAGTTTTCTGGCCAAAATTTAATTTACTTTATTTATTTATTGCAAGCGATTTATGTCTAGATTTTAAAGATGCTTCAGCAATAGTATAGTGTTTCCGTATAATACAATAATTATTTATTAGTGCTTCGAATATATATTTTTGATTGATATTTAACAATCATCGTTCTTACTAAAAAAAAGTTGTTTTGCTTATTAAATAAGCTGAACTCCAACAAATAATCGCATCAAATATGACGCTAGAGAACAAAGCTTGGTATAATTTTAACAATCATTTTGTCAAGAATATATCTCATATTATAAAAAAACAAAAAGAATTCGTTATAAAACCAAGCTATTTCACTTCATTTACTCTTTTTGTTTTATCACATTTACAATTTAAATTAATAACTATAAAAAACATCATCATGTATTGTATTGTAAAAAATAGCTTTGTCCTTACATTTTTTTTCGCCATTTTTTTATCAAAAGAGAGCCTTTGAGTTCTGTTTACATTTTTACATTGTAGCTAAGTATACAATACATAGTGTGTGAATTTTCTTGGCCGCAATTATTGCTTCTTGGTACCCAAAAGTGTACCTACCATACAACACCATACAAGACTCACGCTTTTGCGCACAAACACAAATTACATCGTGAAATGATAAGCTCGAAACCATCCATTATAATTCTCACATAATTTCATTTAAATAGGTAAAATGCATGGCTGTGGCGCTATTCACGTCTCATTCTCTCGGTTAGTCTGTCTGTACGTAAATTGTACGTATAGATACAGCCACAATAATGTCTCTCATGTTGATAACTGCCTCTACTTGCCGATGTTTAATATTAAAAGATCGTGTTTTAAGCAGAGCTGAGACTCAGACCAAACGAGCAACGTGTAATTTTGCAACGGAAATTTACTGAAATGGGCATGTTTTCAGATTTTAGGGTTTACCTATAAACCTAGTGGTGACAGTTGATAATTATCTTGATGTGAAAATCAGATTTTAGTAGAATCAACGCTGGCCGTCAAAATATTACATATGAGGCATTATTTTGAGAAGAAATTGGTATTTGCTGAAATTAGATTCAATGATTTTTTTTTTATTTGGAATAAATCATTATTAATCAACAAAAGTATCAGGTTTTCGAGAAAAATTGGCCCCTGCATATGAGTGTTTCTAAACATGGAACCATTTCATTTTTCTTCTTTCAAATGAATCAAAAATAATCAAAATCGGACCACGTTCACTATGCAGCGCAGCTCTGTTAAGCTAGCAGTGACCAGTTAGCAGAAACAATCGAAACCGGCATGGGAATTTGTTGCTAAAATCCCGATTTTGTTGCTCGAACCAGTTTTTGAAAAAATCCAGGTACTGCTATCTTAACATGTAAGATAGCAGTAAAACTAATGAAAAAAGTTTTTTTCAATACTAACACCACATAAATTTGTTGCTGGAAGATAGTATAAAGAAATGAAAAAAAATTAAAAATAAGAAAAAATATTTGAAAAATATAAAAAAAATATTTAAAAAAATTGCACTTCACAGTATTTCATCCTAATGCTATGATAATCTGAAACTCAAAAAAATATTTAGGACATCTACTTATTATCCTGAAATCAAGTTTTGTTGTTGACGCTATTAGAATTATCTATCTTAATTTCTAGCAGAAATTTTGTTGCTCATTAGATTAGTCTTTATTAGTAATAGTAGAAAAATTAATATTCTTTTTTGTATTTTGTTGCTGGTTATTCAAGCACTAATAAAGACTTATCCAATGAGCAACAACATTTCTTCAAGAAATTAAGATAGATAATGGAGGTATTCTGATAGCGACATAAAAAAAATCAGTCACAAGTTTATTATTGGTAATATTGTTTGTTTGTATTTTGTTGCTGGTTATTCAAGCAATAATAAAGACTTATCCAATGAGCAACAAAATTTCTGCAAGAATTTAAGAGCGGAAATAGAGCTATTTAATAGTGTCAACAACAAAACTCGATTTTAGGTTAATCAGTGGATGTCCTAATTATTTACTATTTTTTTGAGTTTAGGATTAGCTTTGCATTCGGATAAAATACTGTTATGTGCAAATTTTTTGTTAATTTATTTTTTATTTCTTTAATATTTTTCCATATATTTTTTTAATAATCTTTTCATTTTCTTTATACTATCTTCCAGCAACAAATTAGCAACAAATTCAGGTGGAGTTAGTATTAAAAAAAATTCAGAGGTTTCACTGCTATTCTACACGTTAAGATAACAGTAACTTGATTTTCTCAAAATTGGTTCGAGCAACAAAATCGGTATTTTAGCAACAAATTCCCGTGCCGGTTTCGACTGTTCCTGCTTACTTGTCACTGCTAGCTTAACAGAGCTAAAACGCGCGGACAGCCATACATAAATAAGCAAACATACAACCAAGCTCTATACCTCCTCCTTTTTTGGAAATCGGTTAAAAAAAGTAGCGTAGCATACCGGTTAAAATTTGTACCTGACAGACCCTCTTAAAATATATTTCATACTTCTTCTAATTAAGATAATGACTTTATTAAATTTATCAGTCATATATATATGCCGTCTTATTCCTGTTAATTTTCTGTTCCAGGCAAGATTGAGCCATCCCCACACACATCATCCTTCAACATGGGATACCTTGTGTCCCCCTACGGCTACGCCAATGGAGCCGGTGGACCAATCCCCGTGTCAATGGTAAGTGATTGGTTTGACATTATTTTATTCAGATAAATTTATTCATTTATATATTTATGTATTCATTGTATTTTTCTACCAAATGAATATTATTTATATGTAAAATATACATATTAGGTATATAATTTTCAATTTAACGAAATGGTCTGGCGCGATGTGTAACGCCTACCGCCCCACCCCCTCCTCTACTTGACGGAAATAAAACTAAATCCATGGTAACAACGCAAATAATAATGACGATACAATTTATAATCCATATTGCAAAAATATTTTAGCTTTCAATATTGTATACATATATACCTATATTACAGGAATGAGCATTACATAATATGTTTTTTTGTTCAGTAAATATGTGAGTTTTTCTTTTTCATTCGATTTGATGATGGATTTTTTCCCAATTTATATCGGAAGCCGGGTTTTTGGATCCATCAATATTCAACAAATTTGTTTTGTGTATAAAATTGGAACTGCATATTCGGAGAAAAAAGATTTATTTTGTTGATTTTATACATGGAACGATCTACAGTTACTTTTAATTTGTTAGCCTGAATGTGCAAGAGCATCCTTACTTTTTTATCTTTTCTTCGATTATTTGCAAAAGGAATCAAAAGATATAAATGACCTGTTCCTAACTCCAATCATACGCTTATTTCTTAGATTATCTGGTTGTCAAAAATGACAATAATATTTCTCTATCGAACTTCATCGTTTACTGAAGCCACATTTTAAATTATGATTAAGTTTAGCTTTCAAAGTATGAATCTTTCTGTCTAAAGTTTGTTAATAATCGTGTTAAAATGTGGAGAAAAATATAAAAAAATACATGTCATTGATAAATTTTGAAGAATTTAAACCACGGTCGTACATACACAGGTCTGGAATCGAAGGTCGAAATACATAGGTAGCAAGTGGGTCGCTTAGCATCTTGTTCAAATGTCAAAGTCGACGATGGCACTGCGAAATTGAGAAAAGAGGATGCTACTTAGAACATAAAATACTGTAACGTGAAGACTTATCCGAATACTAAATTACACTCACAAATGAACTATACACACACAATGCACATTCCGGAAAACACGGGAGACATCAGAAGGCAACGAGAATAAGTCCTGGTCTATTCTCGAAGCCATATATTGAGAAATAACCTCCAGAAACAACGAAAACAACACTGGAACCATCTAGAGCTTTTTTAGGTTAGATATATAAGGCTGATGGCATAGACTGGATAGTTAGTTAGTGATAGATAGTCAGCGAGACACAGATCACAATCGGATATAGCTCATAGATCATAGTAGAAAGTCGTTATAGTCCAAGAAATATAGTGTGAATATAAATGTGTATATAGACGAGTAGTTATTGGTGTAAATAAATAAGTGAAAATAAATCGAACCCAGTTTTAATATAAATTCCCGTTACAATACCTTAATCTTATTAAAAAGTTACGAGTTTATGACCGCAGAATACTATCATGATGATGAATAATATCAAGACCTATCGAGATGGAAATATGTTAACTAAGACAATGTGAATCTTCTTGCAACTTTTCAGCATCCTTTGAAATGGTATTTTTATGTTTTAAGAAACATCCCCCTTTGACTGCGAACCGTACGGCAGAAATTAGAAGCTGAAAAAGACTGGACGCTAGGCGAACCACTTTTTTACGCTCGTTTCAAGACCTTTCTGTATAAGCGTGATTTAAATGTTATCCCAGATGCATGACCTACTCGAAATTGTTCTTTTTATCACAAAAATATACATATTTTGTAGTTCTTAGCAAACGCCGTCAAATTCTCGGTAAAGTCAATAATTATTAATTAATTTTCGCCCACTTTATATATGTATATACATCGTCCTTCGTTGCTTATAATATATATATGCGTATTTATAAATTCTTCTGTGTTTAATTTTTCAGTTATCCACATTTTGAATAAATAAATGTGCTTTCTTTGTTTTAAAGAGCCATACATACTATTATGATATGCATGAAGATCTAAACCATTTTATTATTAATTTTCCATGAACATTTATTATGATGTGTTACAGTAAATAATAAATTTGAAGAATACTACACACTCACATATATATATTTATCTTATATGTCTTCCTACGTTGACAAAGAGAAAAGTTAATGTACTACTGAATTATTAATTAATGTTCTTACTGGCACGAAATTCACGAACTTTATATATACAAATGTGGAAATTATCTACAGTTATGGCAAAGTGCGTTTTTGCTGGGAATACATATTTTTCCGGAAAAATTGGACTGATTTTAATACATGGTACTTTTGAAGTTGTGCGATTGTGAAACAGAAGAAGTTGGTGTCGAACGTCTTCTGTCTTATTCTACACAGCCTGTATAATGACCAAAACGATAGCATTTAATCATGTGCAAAATGAAGTTGGACATTTTATGTACAATTTTCTAAAAAAATTGGACCACAAATAAGAAAGTTACGAGACTTCACACTTTATTATTAGCTTGCTGCGTTTTTTAGCACCTGAGTAAGTTCGTAATAATATGACATGTTCATGTTATATTTTGAAAGATCTCTCCTGTCGAAACTCCTCCATCTTCCCATTGGTTTTGTTGTCTCGTTATGCAACAACAAACAACACAACACTCTCTATTATAATATCTACGACTTTTTTTTTTTTCAAGCAAGTGAGTAAGAGTATTATGTATGGCCGTAAGGCCTTTAGCTCGCTGTGTTATTCTGTTCGACGATTACGGCCCACCACGAAAAATTAACACGATCACCCAATTTAAAAAGTCATTTTCTAATTTGGTACGCGCCAGAATTGGATGGGCTCGGTTTATATTTTTATCTTTTTTATATTTTATTTTTTTGTCTTTTTTTTTTCTTCGCACCACTCTTCCATTGGGCTTTTTCCAATTTGGATCTTCTCTTTCTGTGTGTGTGAAGATGATTTACGATTAACAACATAAATATTCAAATTTTTCATGATTGCTTATGCATGAGGAACCCAGTCACTTAGCATGATGATAATTTTGTGATATGGTCATTTTAGATTTTAGAGCAAGCTTACATATTAAAATTTTTCGGAATTATTGTTTCAATATCCTTTTTATCTGACAAAGAAACGGAACCCTTGCAGGTTTTTTTGACACAAACATGGGTTACTTTCCCATGTATGTTTTTGCTGGGTATAAAATTTACTCGGATGCTATTAAATCAACACAATTGGAAACAAAGTAGATATGATTTGAATATCATGTAGATCGTCGCCATTTAATTTTTGACAGCTGCATTTCCTCAGTCGAGCTATGTCGACTTTGTTGAAATATTCCATAGTGTGAGATATGCCACCAGATTGACGTAAGTATGTATACTAAACCATGAGAATGGAGGAAGATTCATTCGGGCGCGCTTCATTTGATGAAGTAACTGACAGAAACTTGGCACCTACTTCAAAAGGACCAATGGCATCGAAATTATTATGTAATTTTCTGCGCATTATCTAATAAAGTTTGATCAGTTTTTGTAAGACGCTCTTTTATTTAACATTTAACAAAAACTTACCCGGATCGGATGGACGAACATATGTCTGACAATCAAGAACTATTATAGATGTTTACTAAATACCAGGCGAGTTCTACGTAAATTTTCCATCCCTTCAAGCTCCATCTCCTTCCGTCGATATGATGCCGGTTCTCGGCCACTTTGAGCTGTGATATGATGTATGAGGAGATAGCGCCAGGACGCCTCATCTCTTGCCAAGGCTTATTAGCAGCCCACTCCTCGGTGAGATGTGTCCTCCTTTACCCACCTCGTCTTCTTCAAGGACATGTATGCAGGGCGCGCAAACACAGTAGACTCACTAACTGCCTCTCTTCAACGTGGTGTATGTACTTGTCTACATGTAGAATATTATTCATTTTCCATTGTTGTCCTTTACTTCGATTACTGCCTACGTCACACATTGTCGTGTACACCGATTAAATGAAAATTCAAACATGTTCTTCGTCTCTTACTATCATAGAACTATGTGCTTCTCCTACTATTATTTTACATTGGTGAGAGTGTTCACTTTTTTTTAACGAATCTGTCATAAATACCTTCAATCATATAAATAAATGTATAGATAATGAGAGAGTAAGTAGTAGTAACACCATTTGATTCAATGAGTATGCACGTCGAACAAGGCAGATAGCTATGTCATCAAATTCAACCATCTTCTTCAAAATTGAACGTGGTTCAACTTGACAATAATAGCAATGAATGTGTGAAATTACCACGCGTATCGATGCGCTGCTTTAGTAGAAAGAATGAGAGTACAATCTTTTCATCATGTATACAGGGTGAGTGGAACGCTACTTATAGCGGCCATGTAAAAAAAATTGGGGCCTCAAAGAGGGGGCGCAGCCCTAAACAACTTTGTTTTTGCAAATTAGAAGACACCAATTGTGACACCTCTTTAGAAAGCTTATTGAAAAAGGAATTTGTCGATAACATTTTTTTGACATCTGTCAAACCATGTGTCAGAAATTTACTAAAAACTGATTTTTAGCTATTTAATGAACACTTAGATTAATAAATAACATTATTGCTGGAAAGTGACCTTTTTAGCGTGACAGTTGTTGAAAATGTGCCAAAATTAACCTGTTGGCACAGACCCAACCGATAGTAGAACTCTGCCCTTACTCTTCTCAAAACTTCTGGCATAATTAAACGTATATCTGTCCGAATCTTTGCATTTAAGTCTTCCAGATTTCTAGGTCTGTTAACATAGACCTTACTTTTTAAATCGCCCTATAAATAAAAATCGAATGGCCTATTTGGAAATGCAGCATTCACGAATTACCTCACATTTCTCTATAAAAAATCTTTGAGGACGTATTTTTGAAAAATATTATTCCCATGGCTGTTATAAACAGCGTGTTCCCACCCTGTATATTTGAATGCATTCGTCATTTCTAATATATCTAACTGCCTGTACAATTTTCTAGTCTTTGTCATCCGAATAATGTCCCATTCGAACTTTTCGTGCAGTCTGATTACATTAGGTATACTATGTTTTAATTTTGGTCATAGATTTAAATAATTTATGTGGAAAGTAAGTTGGTTTAAACTTGAGTGAAATTTCAACTAGTTCATGTAGAAAATATTAACAAAACCAACAGTAACACCTATACTGAGGCATTTGTCTGATGATGTGATTAAGGAACCAAGAAAAAACAAATATAATAAATGTTCCAGAATAAAATTGATTGAAATGTTCTTTGGTTGATTTGTTTTAAATTAGATCTTGTTTCATCGCTTTTTTCATTTGTTAGATCCATCTCATTTTTTGGTAAAATTATCACTTTCACTTGAGCCTCGTTGAAAAATTATTTATCCCATATATATATAATGACATATTTTAAAATAATTCCACCTAATCCTTCCACTCCATAATCATTTTATAAATGTTATTCGAAGAACACAGATTTATGGCATCATGATTACAATACAAATTGTATATATGCCATCAAATTTTCTCGCCCGCCTCCCTCCCTGCTATCACCAACGGTCTGTCTGTCTGTCTGTCTGTTTTGAAATCCCATTGAATATGCAGACACACTTGCTGCTATGCCATAATCCTCATACCTAAAACTATACACATTTTCTCTCTCTCTCTATATATATATATATATATATATCTACCTGGTTATCCACTTATAATAGGGGTGAAGCACCTGACTTCAACATATATACAAGTCATAATATATTTTGGTTCTCGCACTATCTCTCTCTCTCTCTTTCTCAATCTTTTTTTCCTCCTTCTCTGCCCCGTTCATCCATTCGATGACCTAAAGAATGTGAAAGAGTGAGCCCCCACAAAAATAATATTGTATATGCCTCTTGAATTTAAATTCCTTTCGCTTGTTGTACTTGATTACAACTCTAGAAGACAGCTGAAAACATTACAACGATTTTAGTTTGTTAAGTTATGTCATTGCCAATACTAGTACATAGTTGAAATTATTGTGATACTTAGGTATATATATTGCGAACAGAAATCTATGAAGGTTGTAAATCATTAAACACTTGAGTTATCAGCAGGCCATCTACCTACGCAGAGTTGTACCTGCCCTAGCCATTAAATTTTGTTTTATAGATAGTTATAATGGGTTAAGATAATTAAAAAAATCGCTTGGATATAATTGAGAATTTTTTATGTATATACAATACCTATATTATGATATAAAACACAGAAACATTTATAAACATCACGATAATGAATGCGATTATGCCAAATACTAAACTATGTATTTAATGAGATATCTTAATCCGGACCTGGGAATATTTCAATAATTTTATTGCTTATCTATATTTCGAACAATAGGTAATAATGAGGATCGTCGGCTAATATGGATTTACGACCTTCTTAGATTTTTGGTTCTGCTATACTTAGTAATGAGTTTTATAGAGCACTGCTTTTTTAAATGAATTTCTTCAGCTGTGCCAAATGATATTTCCATTGGAATATTTATCAACAAACACAAACTGCGAAATATTATTTTCTACAAAAGTACTGCCGACTACATTAGTTGAGGCACTGAAAAATACGAAATTATATTAATTCTATTGGTGCTGGTAATTTTGAAGTTGGTGCCCTAAAAAAATGTTGTTTCTTTTATTGCACAAACTAATAATCAATCAGTCATTAATAGTGTTGGAAATCTCAGGTTCAGCCAATTATGTTTATCTTTAAATTTTGAGCTATAAATCGATTTAGATACACAATATTAGATTCTTGGTTACGCTTTATTAGAACTGTACAATTTTGTATTAGAAAATATAAAAAAAATATATATTTCACACAAGTCATTTTTTTTCTAAGATTATCAGCGAGAATATTTTATTTTTACGAGTATTTTAAATACATACATTTTTTTCGTTATCCTAAAATAAACTGTTTAGAAGATAATCAGAAAAATATACCAAAATTGTCCATTTCCCCGCTCATCTTCGAAACTACTTACATTACTACTTCGTCTGAACTTCTAACCTAACCTTGAATTATGACAGCATAGTTTCCAGTTTCATTTTATTCCTAGGTCTATGAAAAAACCTCACTTTTTTTTTCTCTGTTATCTAGATTCAGTTATTTAGTGTCACATATATCTACTATCGTTGTTGACATTATCTTCGGATCAATCAAAATCAGGTATTTGAATACTGCTATTGATATATCGGTAAAGTAGATTTCGTATTTAAATAGAATTGATGATTTCACTAGACGGTATTAGATTTAGTTTGGCTGTTTTATTTCCTGTAGATAAAAACCTTAAACTTGGCCATTAATATCTAATTCATACTTTGAACCTTACTTATGTTTAGAAGATGAACAGCCGTATTCATAATCTATCAGTTCAGTACTAGTTTGGTTTGTTTTTTAGTTACTAAACTAATAATAAGATTTATTATAAATACCTCTGATAATGACTTTCGAGTGTACTTTTCTGTTGCCGCAACGATTATTTCCTTTTTTAACACGCTTTTATTAGCTTGGTATTTATGTATGTATGTAACGGAATCTTTGGACACGATTTTCACCCACATTAAAGCATCGGGTCGACTTGAAACTTTGTATACTTCTAAAGGACGATGACAATACAATAATTTCATGTTGTGTAGGTGCGAGTGGGACTCCTTAATGGTGGGTTCCATACCTATACATCTCAAGCTTTATGGATGGAGTTTTGTGGAATGTGTGTTGGAGTTTAAGAGTGGGACTATTTGGTAGAGGGTTCCATACCGTCCTCGTATATTTCCTACATTCGTGTATCGCTTTAATAGCAAACCGAATCAAAAAGTAGACAATAAGTAATAGTTTAAAAAACTAAAAACACGCTTTAATAGAAAACCTCTTTTACATTAAAAGGATATCTTATTTATTTTCAAATTTTTAGTTAGGTTTGCTATTAAAGCGTGTTTTTTAAACTATTATTTTTTATCCTGATTCCATCAAACACATTAAATCCTTACTTGTGAAAATCTGAAATCTACGTAATTTTAAGTAGCCCATAACAATAATTAAAAGATCTACTTTTTTTTAACTGTTTTTGTTTACTTTTTTCTTGAATCACTTTGTATTATTCTCGAAAGAAGCTATTCTTTTAATAATTATTTCCTGATTTTTATTCGAATTTGTAGCCGCCCTCAAACTGTTTACCTTATAAATGCCCTTTTATTATTGATTTATCAAAATCGTATCCTCTTATCAGATACAATTATTTATATCTCTAACAACGATAATGTCACGAATATCATTTTTTTATTAATATGATAAGGTTGTATTATATCGAAATGAAAAAAAAGAGAAAAGTAAAAGTGATAACTGAAATATTAATGAATCATTTTTGAATATGTATGTGTTGAATGTTATTGGATTTCACGCTGTTCAGCTGTTTATTTCAATTTGAACCACTCATTATAATACAACTACTAATAAATCTAATAAAATTATTAGACAACTTGATTTATATCTGAATTTTTATTTTAATATAAACAAAAGATGCTCAAAACTCAAAATATAAATGCCCATTAACTCGAACGCCTTACATGATCAACTATATAATTTATCATCGTTATTTATTGCTGTATTATATATAATAATTCAAAAATATTACATTATATATATATATATATATATATATATATATATATATATATATATATATATATATATATATATGTGTGTATATATCTTTGTTTAAAGTATTTGAATATTATTGAGTTCCTTAAATGCTGCATACTTGCAGACAAACCAGAAAGCAGATAAGAAATGGCGCCTTAATAAGTACTTACGCGATCACGCTGACCGTTTGGTGTTTTGTTGATATGACATGTGTATTGTGTTTACTCATTTTTTTTTTCGTCTTAATACACTAAATAGGCTGACGGATATCATATTATTATAAACCTTCAATAAATAACAAGTAATAACCACTATATAAATTACGATTACGATTGTATCAACTAGATTGTGTATATAGAACAATGTGAAATAATCTTATTAAATAAAATATGATATTATTGATACATTGGCTTCCCCGCGATTTGTTTCCTGTAACATAAATACAACATGATAGATTAAAAAAACACTAGACAAAAACTAGCTAAAACACTCAATCAAGACACCTGTGAAACATAAAAATCTTGAAACAAAATTGGTTCATCATCATGAAGTATTTTTGTCCGACTTTTGCCCAGTAAACGTTAAACTGATTTGGATGATTTTTTTTAGTAGAAAAAGTAGTGATGCTAAAAGGACCTGAATTCGTATCTCTGAAAATCTGAGACGGCAGAATTAATATAGATAGGACACAATCTGAAATATGTGTATTTTCGATGTGTGGAGGGGGCAATCTTTCCCGACAATTGAAAATCTGAGATGACTAAATTAAAGATTAGTAGTCGTATTCATAATCGAAACTGAGTACGCTACTAAAATAAGTGTGGAGGTTTATGGCTACCGGAACTCACAACTGACAGAACCACGGTTGTAAATGAGGATTGTGCTGCAATCTTACTAACCTAACCTTAAATTAGGTTTATGATTCTTTTGTCAATGCCATGGTAGGATAGTGTTTTGCTATTATTTTAATACGGCACTAGCTAGTACGAATTCGGCTACAGATTATTTGTATCAACATTTATTTTCCATAGACTAACAGCAGTATAAAATATACGTATTTTCGCGGCGATGTTTCTAGGTATACAGTACACGTACACGGATTATACCTATACATGGGTAATGGTATAAGTGAACGTTCAACGATTTTCGTGACTAATGTTACACTCAAAAGTTTGAAATAAATATTTTTTTCAAAAACATTGGACCGTCTTTATTATTTGCTGCACTAATAAATACAAAATAATATTGGTTCTGCTACTTGTGATGTTGGTGCCAAGAGTCATCTAGTTAACTACATTTGCACAACTTCAAAGTAACCAGTACCCATAGTATCAATATTATTATTTTGTATTTTTCAGTGCACCAATTAATAAAGTCAATCCATTTTTTTGTAAAAAGTATTTATTTTTAACTCATACTGTTAAACTCCATTTCAAAGAGAGAGAGAATAATTATAAAGGGCTTTTTATTGTATTATGACGCTTATACGGCAGTAACAACTATAAATATAATTAGGGTTTCTGACTTTTTTGATTGATTGATGATTATCATTTTGAAGATAATCTTCCCCAATAATGGCGAAAAATAAAAGAAATCGTTGAAATTATTGTTTCCGTTAAAGAAAATATTTTAGAAGCTTAATCATGTATAATAAATCGCCATCTAATGACAGTTCTTTGGTTTGATTCTATTTTTTATAAATTCATATACATATTTCATACTAATGATTTACACATGAACATCTTAAATTCTATTGGTTGCATTCATTTCTATACCTATTTCTATAGTGTCTATTTCTAAACAAATGTATTGGGTTAATTTTCCATGACAAAGTTGTTGAGAATTTTCACTTTTAACCAGGTGATTTAAATAGACTTCTACAAAGGTAGAGACGTTTAAAAAATTAAATTGAGCTCATCAAATATTTGTGACAAAATGCTTGCAGCGCCATTTCAAAACTGTGTCCATTTACTTTGCTGATTTATGAGAACCTTTTACTTATTAAAAACATAATATATCTCGGGATGTTTCACGGTGTGTATTTTTATTCTTGGCATATTCATGGTGTGTGGAATGTTTTTCTCTACTAAACAAATGAATGTTGTATTTTTTTTGCTTCATTAATAAACTGAGTCATTCGGTATAGTGATTTCTTCTGCCGAAATCTCTCTGTTACTATAGATACAGGTTTTTTTAATCTTCACTACTTTTCCTGGTGATAGATCAAGTGCGAGATCAAACGTCTATAAATAATGGATTAATAATGGAAAATATAGAAATCAAAAGTGAAAATAATACACCCGAGATATTTTCTATATCGTCTACCAGCAGTACCTTTAGTATAATCCATCAATAATGAAAAGATAATCATTTTTTTTATAACTAGGCACCACTTTATAAGATGATGCACTGCAAAATACAAAATAATATTTCTATTGATACTAGTAATTTTGAAGAAATTATGCAAGAAATAAAGTATAGGAAAAGTGTAGAAATTTAACAATTACCAGTATCTACCCACTGGTAAAATAAATATATTTCGTATATTTCCTTGCTCATAAAGTCGGTCCTAGTTTTTTTTTGAATTAGTTATTTCAGATTTTTTAGTGTAAATAGAATTACACTTCCAGTAAATATGTTATTATGTTATGATTATTTTCTTTTTGCTTTTTAAAACACCCCCTTCCTTGGCCTGTAAATTGGGAACCGTTGAAAAAAAACAATTTTTGTGAAAAAATCTTCTCCACCTCTTTGCAAGTTTTAAGTTGGTATATGTTGAGGTTTTAATTTTTCAATTCCTCTTTCGAACCAAATAAGGGAATCTTAAAAATGGGAGAACTTGAATGGATTCTGTTTGAGAGACTGAAAGATGTGTCGTTTCTGTTTTTTTTTCACCATAGGTGAAATAGTTTATGCTTCTTTACCACAAGCTCTTCTTCTTGTCTGTTTTGGCATATGCTTGCTTCCTTCAGTCGCAATTGGTCGCCTCATTTGGTTTGATTGTGGCACGTCCGGTTCTGAACCATATTACAGATTAAAGTATAACCATCTCTGTCAAGTCTCTGAGATTAGCTGCGTGGGACTTCCCTTACCCTCGTCCGGCAACGTTGCCACGTGCTTCTAACCTCCAAAGACTGTTAGGGTTAGGAATCGACTTCCTATGGAAAATAACCTAACCTAACCTAATCTAATGGTCCACTCCTTTATCAAGGCTATGACTCTCTGTACGGAAACTTATAAAATTTCATTCCACACAACACTGCTGAGGTCGGGACAGTTATTAATTAGAATACTGGAACGTTATTAAAAAAAAAAATAGAATAGACTTAAAGGATCTTATTTCTACTAAAGACTGGCGCATTTTTCAGTCTATCTTGAATGGATCGCATGTTTCGAGACTGAAAGAGCCTATACAATACAACATATCTGCGTTTTAGTTGTATAAATGCCCGACGACCATCGGTTACCGTCTTCGTAGAGTTAGTTCTCCACCACCTCTCACTCTCCGCTGCTGTTGTGTCTGTGTTGCTTTTTCTTTTCTTTCTATCATGCCGTCTCTCTCTCTCTCTCTTTCTCTCTCTCTCTCTCACACACACACACACACACACACACACTCCTCTGTCGGGCACTTAACGCAAATTACCAGTTGGCGGCGGCAGCAGCTCCCATTTAAATCAATCTTCTTGTCTGCTCTCATTCAGCTCTGCACTACTTCAGTATTACACTTTGGTGGTGGTTTCGCGGATTTCCACCTTCTTCCAAGAATATATATATATATAATATAAAGAGTGAAGAAGATTGTCGACGACGGCTATGACGATGATGTTAATTATGATGATGACGATGAATGATAATGATGATGGGAAGACGACAAAATATTCACAGCCAAAAGGTGATTCTTTATAACATTATGTATTATGGTAATTGTGTGAGTGGACGGACAAGGCGCTGTTGCTGGCAGACCGATGGACAGACGATTGCGTACGACAGTGTGCTAGCCACAGACTTGTCTCAGTTGGCATCTTAGCGAGGATGCAGACGATTTTTTTTTGCTTTTTGTGTGTTATTGAGATGGTTATAAAACAGTCTCTTAGTGTTTGTCAGTATGTTGAAGGAAATATTTGGTCCAGTGGCTATTGATATTAAATTTTGCAGACCTGATTATTTCAGTAAATTCAATTTTTATTAACTCTTTCTTCCTCATTTTTATCATCCTAGAGTTTTATGTCCCATTCACTGACTATATGATCATGATCTTTATCTTGTTTATCTGATCCGGTATCTAACAAGAAGAATAATTTTGAAATAGTCAGGTAGGGCTTGGAACTTGACTGGAAGACCTCAAGAATTGTTCTGGAGATTTTTAAATGCCGAAGTTTTTCAAATCTTTTCGAATTTTGAACATTCTAATTTCAATATATTTCCAACGTTTCAAAATCCCTCGCATACACTAGAAGATTTATGAACTAATGTCTAATCTTTGTTTGAGAACCAAGGGTTTTGATAATTTCATATTTGATATTTCTTAAGTTAATTAATAAGTTTTCTAGTTAAGTATAGTCTTTGCAAGAAGCTTTTTAATTTACCTTTCACCAGATAGTATTTCTTGAGAAAAACAACGAAATTCGTTACTGGTAGGTACCGATTCTATGACATTCGCTTTTGTTTTTTCTACCGTAGGACAAAATCTTCAAGGTAGAAATTCCACTTGAACTTACCACATATATTTTCACTCATTGTTCTCATAATTTTAAATCTACTACACCTTTTCCAACTGTAATTCAGAAAGCATCAATTTAACTTCAGAAGATATCAAATGTAATTCAGAATAATCAATTAAATTTCAGAAAGCGTCAAATGCATTTCATATTAGTCAATTGTAATTCGGAATTCGTCAAATGTTTTTCATATTAGTGCATTGTAATTCAGAACTCGTCAAATTTAATTCAGAACTTATCAAATGTAAATTAGAACGTATCAAATGTATTTTAGAACATACGAGTATCAAATATAAATCAGAAAGCATTAGACGGGTAATTTGGAACATATGTATCAAATCACAGGTAATCGTGTTGATTATTTTTGTCAGTCATATTTGTGCATTGTTTTTGATGGTAAAAAGCAGCTATACACTTACCAATTTTCCAAAATGAACTTCAAAGACAGTTGTGGAGTTTGCAGACCTACAATGATAAGAAATACATCTGATGCTTTCTGTTTTACATTTGATATGTTGTAAAGTAAATTTGACGAGTTCTGAATTACAATTCACCAATATGAAATACATTTGACGAATTCTGAATTTCAGTTGACCCATCTGAAATTCATCTGTCTAGTTCTGGATTTCAATTGACTAATCCGAAATATATGTGATGCTTTCTAAAATACAATTAACTATTCTGAAAATTACAGTTGACGACTTCTGAAATACAATTGAAAAAGGTGTAGAAAGATCATAATATAGACCTCTAAGGTCACACTCCACACTGTTTGTTAGGAACGAAGACGAATGGAATTCCTCATATATTATTAAGTATTTATTCATATCCCGAGCTAAATTAAATATAAATCAGCATCCTAATCATAATTTGACCCAGTTAAGATGAGTTTTTAGGGCCGCAGATACGTTCTAGTCCTGCACTGCATATTTCTCCGTATGTGGGTTCTTTCTCAGTTCACAGCCGAAATTTAGCCAGTTAGTTGTTCCATCTTTCTTTATCTCTGGTCACTCTCCCATTCTTTCATAAAAAATTATAATCCATTGCCGGTTGATGCCATCTCAGCTATTCACATGGTGTGTAAGGGAACTCTTTTGTTTTAGGTTTGTGTTGTTGTTTGTTTATTCCCCCTATTTATAAAAAAATACACACACACAAGCCTCTTTCTTGTTGTTCTTCACTTCCGTTCCGTTCCTAGCTGCTACTCAGCTTGATCATTGATTGCGAACACAGCTCCAGCAAATAATGTGTTGATGAGACAGAAAAATATTTTTGGTCAGCTGGAGTAAGTATTCAGTACCTACGCAAATATTATGCGCGCGGATTGAAGATAGAGAGAGCCTTGTTTGTGTTCTTCAAAGGCCGTCCTGTGGTGGTGCATAGCAAGGTTGCCGTTGCCGTATTATTTTGTGAGTGCGTACGCGCTCCAGGGTATGGACGTACCCAAGCTAATTTCCAGCCAAGTTAACTAGTAACTAGTGTTCCATTAGGAAGATATTTTAAATGTCACCACGATAACCACACCTTTGCCTCATTGCACTTACCAATTCGAGTGGGAGAGTATTTATTTTACATAAGTTATTAATTTGCTCGTATATAATGTGCATTGAAATTCGATCATTAGTTATCAATAAAAAAAACTCTTATGTTTTTTTTTAATAAAAGCTTGTAGATACTTATCCTCTGCTTGCAAATCGAGATGGTTCAAACATGAGGTTAGATTGTTCAATCAAGAATAAAGTTGTATTATTATTTACTTACAAGCAATTAATATTAGCACTTAAAAAATAATAGAAAGGGAAATTACCTGGTTGTTGACTTTCGGCTAGTGAAAAACTTTGTCTATATACTCTTTTCATTTCGGAATTCTTATATTACTTTTCTAAATTACCCACTGGCTTGGTCTCTATAAATTAAATAACATATATTTTAAGGTTATGTTTACAATTAATAAAAGAAAATTGTTTGATCCATAATTGCAGCTTTTCTACACCGTTGACACTTATTAATTTGAAGGTACACTTCTTGCATCGGTTATCAGTCCATACTGATAATTATAATAAAATGTCCGAATCCTTATGAAATTGTATAAAACCATTGGTAAATGCTTTTTTGTCTTTCAAAGCAACTCGCAGGATTTCGCTTTTTTCAAATGGATCAACCCCATCATTGAATTTATGGCCAACAACTCAACGTGGTTTACAAGAAATTAATTAATTCACATATATCGCCTATGCTTTACAAATTTATAAAATTTGTTCGAAATTTCAGCGCATGCTCACTTAGCATCTGTTCCTATCTGACGTAAGTAAAGTGTAAAGTCTTATTTTCATACTCCACAACCTACTGTAATAATAAATGTAATCAATACTTTTTTAAACTACAGAAATTGAAAAAAAAACCTTTTTTGGGAATGCAGTCGTTTATGATATGAAATTCTTTGGATTAAGCCAAGGTTTCGAGAATCTTTATTATCTTCGCCAGGGCAAAAATCGTTCGAAATTATATCAACCACATAATAAATTAATAATTAAACTACTTACATTCGTGAATTTTGATGAAATTGAAATTAAATACAAACAGGGAAGATTTCATTACCATCGATCAGAAATGTCATAAGTTATTTATAACTGATAACGGCATATCTAGAGTTGAATGTGTCTAGATTCAAGTTTTTTGAAAATATAGGAATTACCTAGACACTTTCAACTCTGGATATGCCGTTACCATTACATTTATAAATAACTAATATGACATTTCTGATTGATCGTTATGAATTCACGAATGTAAGTAGTTCAATGATTAATTTATTATGTGGTTAAGATAATTTGTAACGATTTTTAGTTTGCCCTGACGAAGAGAATGAACATTCTCGAAAGCTTGGCTCAATCTAAAGAATTTTATTTAATAATTGACTGCATCCCCAACAATTTTTTTTTTACAAATATTGAACCAGAGAATTCAAAATTAAAGAAAATGGAAAAATTTATGGCTTTTCCTAAAGGGAAAAGCTCACTATTAAATGCCTTGAGCAAATGTGAGTGAACATCTTCTAATGGATAGAATTCCACAATACATATAGCTACCATATTCTCATATGTATATACCTATGTATTTAAATGTGTAAGTGTATATTATGTATATATAATATATATTCTATGTTGAATGCTGGTTCAAAGAAAAAACATGGCTGGGATAAATTACAGCAATATCTATTGGTATACATTAATGTCATTCACTCATAAATCAACTTGTTCTGCCGTCAACATCGTATGGATGGTGGTAGTTCTCTGCGTATTCACACACATATTATAACACATTCATTTACGCTTTTACTGGACTGCTAAATAGTTGGTAATTAATTTATCTTGTTTAGAACTTAGACCTATAATGGTGTTTTGAGAAGCTTGTGGTTTTGAAGAAGAAGAAAATTGGCTTTGGCATTATAATGGATATGTTATAGTATGCCATATATTATGTTTGTATCTGGGTATCCAGCGATCAGAAACATCCAAGCTCAATAAACCACACTAGATTGCATGAGCTCTTGTTTCGAAAGATTGTTATTTTGTTTGTTTCCTTTGGCTTTAAATAAATTTCTTACATCGATTGACAAAATCATCTCCTGTAGCCTTAAGAATAGGAGAACGAATATCTCTTCACTAGAGTCAGCTGGGAATTAGTGACCGTTCCTCCAAAAATAAGTATAGGTACCCTCAAGGATGATGGAGGAGGAATTTTTACGATTAAATTAGACACTAATGACTGAAACTGAAATGTGGAATAATTTTTGTTACAACAAATAGAGCCAACTTTATTAGTTGGTGCACTGAGAAATACAAAAAATACCTTTAATATTAATTCCAATGATGCTGATACTTTTTGAGATTGGTATCCAAAGTCTTCTTCTATTCACCCACAATAACTGCACAACTTAAAAATTATTGCATCATACGATACGATATACAAAAGAAAAAGAACCATAAAACATGGAAAATCATCACGTATAATTTCGATTGAGGCGTACATTTACACCAGCCACAGATTTCATGGTACCTACCTTTCTGTGGACCCATTGATGCTGGTACTACATACATTTCATATTACCATGTATGATGGGTGTAGAAAATACAAGGTGCCGAATTTCTCGGTACACACCGTAGCTAAGGTGAAAATTGAGCTGTAGCCAAAAATATGTTATGGATAGCCGAAACGAGCCGACTTGCACGTTATTTGCTTGACCAGACATGTTATGCTTGCGATTTAGTGACCCTGAGACTTGCCAGTCTTGTCTGGATATTTTGAATTGAAGCGTAGTGTAAAAACTTTCATTCAGTTTTTGTCTGAAGAATAACGCTATACTCCGTGTTTAACAATTAGGATGATATAACGTGAAGAAAACCGCAAAAAATTGTCAATGATTTGTATACTGTTCATATAATAGATAATCGTTTCGACATAGAACATGTCTTCGTCAGGATGCTATAATAGTTGATAAGTCTATCTAGATCTTATAATTCTTTCGAAAAATGTAAGCGTATTTATAAATTGACAATATGGGTCAACATCACTATAAAATTCTTCAATTATAATCTTCCCAAAATTTTAATAAATCTATTGTTCTGTTCTATGATTCATAGTGTCTGTATTTTTTGTTATATAGACGAAACATCTTTAGAAATGATCTCTAACGACAATTCCGTTCAATTTAAAAGATTTTTGAATTATTATTTTGTCATTATTTTTGAAATCACTTTTGTGTTGAACTATTCTTTTTATTCAATAGGTGTTTTATAGAGGTACGTGTATATTTGACAATTCTTTAGAAAATAATTGACATACAATAACAGATAACGTAAAGTTTTTACGTCCAGAAATTACTTTAAATCTCAGTTTAGTGCCTTTCGTGTAATAATATTATCATTTGTTAATGGGATTAATTTTAATACTCCATTGTTACGATGGAAATTTAAATTTAATCTTTTGTTAACTATTTTCGTCCTAAATAATCACAAGATAATTAATTTTGCCAAGTATTTTTAGATGTTATAAATTTTGCTTTATCTAAGACAGTTTGATGTTATTTTTCTCGTTATTTTTAGGTAGTACTTAAACCTAACATATATTTTTATTTGTTGTTAATAATAAGGCTTGAAAATTTGAATGTGAGTTTCATATTTATTTAAAATCAAGTTCAATGTTTTGAAATTGTGATTATCGGCGGAGGAACAGATGATAAAAGACAAATAATGTCTTGCGTTTTTGTTGTTGTTGTTGGTTTGTCTTTTCTGCACATACAAAGTTGGTTATTAGTAAAGCGGCAGTGTGTTCGAATTCGCGTTCGGTTCTTAGAGATCAAAGGTTGAAGACGGTTCAATACCCGGCCTGTAAGAAGAGACATGATATGTGTAATGCTTTGTACATTAAGCTGTATTTATTAGTATATTTCTGCGTTTATTCACGGTCATATTTAAATATTGGATGAAATTAATTATCTAAAGTATAAAAATATAAAAATCAGTTGTTAATCGAACATTGTGAGGTCTTATAATTAGAATTAGCTTAACATCAATCATATAATTATTAGTGGTTTGTTATATTTATCTTTGAAAATATGAGGCATAGGGTACAAAATATCTACCTTTAAATGCAAACACTAAATAGTATGTACATTGTTTCTATCTATGACATATATTTTTAAAGAAAACCTGACCCATTAACATAACAAGGGGCAGTAGATTTCTATGCTGAATTGACTAAGTAAAATTGTAAAACATTGACAGATACCAAAACTTACTTTGTTATATTATTTATACTTTGTCAACATCACTGTTTTATGAGAGACGTAAAACTTTTTTGAACGTTTGAAGACCGAATTTGCCATATTATGGTTTTGAGAACAAGCTGCAACAAAAGGCTGGGTTAAGTTGGGAACAACCTGCATCTGAAGCAAATAGAGTCTGGATTGACAATTAAATTGAGTGTGTGCAAAATTTTTGAGAGGAGCTGGTTTAAAACATTCGAAGCAAACTGCAAATATTACACAATTGCGAGATTATATAATATGATATCGTTGTTTTTAAGAAGATCTGTTTTGTTTGTTCGCCCCGTATTTATAGTGATGTATGGTCCCGTCCCCATCATCAGCAAGTCTGTCTGTGGTGTGCTGTTAATTGATGCCAAGAGATGTGTTTGTGTTCACGTTCACATGCACGAGCATCTACATAACTCTATATGGAGAGAGCACATAGCCACAGCAAGCAGAGCCCCCACAACAGCTCTTCAGTGCCTTGATTAATGTTTTTTTCCCTACATAAATATACCCAATTATCGGCTTTTCAATTAAAACTAACGATTTCAATATTAATTAAGGTTGCAGTTGTCGTCGTTGTTGCCGTCGCTTTAGTTTTACTTTACTTCAATTGGCCATTTGCACCTTGGTGAAGTTAAAGAGGAATGTCGTTTTTGATATTGACTGTCTCTGAACATTTCATAGAAACGTGAAAAATGTTTTCAAACACTATGCGTTATTTTAAATATAAGTAAATATGTTTTACTAAAAATTGGACCGATTTTTGTGCACTGGAAAATTCAAAATAATATATACATAATCCTATTGGTGCTGGTAATTTTGAAGTTATGCAGTTGTAGTTAGTCAAGCACCAATAGAATATTTTTTTAAAACAAATTGAATATTGCTGCATATAATCTCTTCTTTAATTTGGCCGTCTCATATTTTCAAATTTTGAAGAAAAAAAATTCCCTCCACATAGTGGAAATACTTTTTCATCTTTTCCATTGCTGTAACTCAAAAACCGTAACTCTTTTAAAGAAATGTTCAATTTAAACGTTTCCGGATACGGTCTCATCATTAATTCTGCCGTCTCAGATTCTTGCTTTTCGAGAAAAATTTCTCCAGCCACCCTCTTCGGGGACGGGTTTTGAAGGAAAGAAAATTTCGAATTTGATATTTTATGAATATAGGACCAAAAAAAGCAAACAGTCGAATAATTGTATATCTCCTTCGTTTAGGTTCGTCGGTCAAAAATGTGTTTAGAATTAAACTGAGATTCTAAAAATGTAATAAAATAAAGGGCGTTGCATTTGACGAATGAAAGTTGTCATCTACGCCTGGTATGACCGGAAGTGGTGCATTCTTGAAAGTATTTCAGTCGAGTAGCCCCAATTAACTTAAGCATAGTTGTTCTCAGTTTTCAAAATCGGTTAATTTATTGTTTTCAGCAAAACAAAAACTTGATTCAGAACTGTCCTGGTCATGCGGATGTTTTTTTCTCGGACCAAAAATGTCTAAATACGCATGTGCAGTACAGTTCTGAACCAGATTCCTGCTGAACCTGAATAAAGTTATTGTTTCTATAGTAACAAACAAACAAACTAAAATTGTACACGCAACAAAGATTGATTATAAATCGTTTTGCATATTTTAAAAATTTTAAATAACAATTATTGAAGTAAATTGTTGATTTCTTGTCAGTGTTCTTCTGTTCGTTTTTGTGTATGTTCGTTCTAAAAACTCCTAAAAAGTGAAATATATTTCTGGAGATGTAAGTAGATCTTGTCAAATTCCATGCAGCATGATAGCGTAAATGGTATTACGAACATCAATTTTAATTGAATTGCTGTAATTAAATTCTTTTCTATTCTTTATACAGTGTGTTCATAAAGTATGGAAACGCTTCAATAACTTCTAAAATATTTACATATAGAGAAAAAGCTCTGACAGGTCGATTTTGAATTTTGATTTTCTACTTTTTATGCAAACACCATAATTTTATCCCCTCCACCTTCCAAATTATGACGTCATCATTATTTTTTTCAAATGCGAAGGCCATAATTTTATATTAATGATGGCAAACTGGCAATTTTCTGAGCTCAAAAATACTAAGTACATGAATTTTAACATAGAAATATATGAAATACTGGGTGCTAAGAAATTAATATATTTTCATTTGCTGCCTTAATTTTTCAATAATAACAATAATATTAATATGCTGTGGTAACTAGGAACTTATTAATTGTTGCTAAGGACTACGATTTAAACGCATACTTGTTTTTATGCATAATTTGTATAAAATTGAAAGCAGCTAATAAAAATATATTTTTACTTTTTAGCACCCTGTATTTAATATTTTTTTTATGTTAATACCCATGTATTTGGTATTTTTGAACACAGAAAATTGCCAGTTTTCTATTTAGAATATAAAATTATGGCATTCCCATTCAAAAAAATTAACGATGATGTCATAACCTGGAAATTGGATGGGATAAAATGATGCTGTTCGATCGACCTGTCAAAGCTTTTTTTCTATATTTTATGAACGCACTGTATAGTTATTGAAGCAGGTACAGGCACCTAATCCCTTACTAATTCTAGTCTAGTTCTTTGAAATGTTTTACCAAATCGCCTAAAAGATGGAAGGGGATTTCAGATTTGAGTTTTTTCTAAATATGGGACCATTTCTTATTTCTCTTTCAAATAAATTAAAACTCTTCAAAAGAGGAACACTATTATTATGCAAAACAGACAAACGAATTCCATATCTCCTACTTTTGTGAATCTGGTCAAAAAGCATAGAAAATAGACTACCCTGTAACATTGAGCCATATTTATTATTTTTTGGTGATTTGAGTAAAATCTATATATTTTGTATTGAAGATTTACCAGTAAAATCATTCCATTTAAATGAATTAATCAACCTGTATATAACAATTTCATGCCTTAAAATTCCTTCTGCCATATCCTTTGATAGCACTTATCTCTCCCTTAGAAAAGGACGGTGTCACTAGAAAAAACTGATATAGGTAATTCCATAATTGTTCATAGAATGCTCATAAGAATAATTGTAAACCTCAAAAACTATACAAAAAAATATCATTATATTCTCTTTTGGATACAGTATTTTATTGGATATTAATAATACCACCACGAAAGTGTATTAAAACCTCAGCTGGGTCGACTATATCTGATGACATCTTAGTAGTTGTGAAATTAATTGAAATGTTCTTAATTTATCTCAAGCAAGCGTTCCGAACATTTTAACATCATCCATGTGTTCCAAACTGTTGCTATTCCCTATTATTTAATCTGTCCATATATTACCGATGGATCATCATATAATAAAAATTTATCACCCTTTATTCTTGTATACAACCAACATATTTAAATATTATATATACATAGTATTTCCTGAAGATTGAAGAACTTTATGGCTTTGTTTAAGAATGTTATGTGACAGCAGGCGTGCATTTAATTTTAGGCATACGCTCGATGACATATTAGTTCCTGTTTAGTTTACATTCTATAACCCTATGCCACTCTTGGCTATTTCTGTCCTTCGTATCGTACCATCTATAAATACTAAAATGTTAATAGTACGACCAGAAATATAAGAAGGTTGTAAAAAAATAAATCGCCAAACACTTGAGTTATCAGCAGGTGATCTACGCAGAGTTGTACTTGCTCTAGCCATTACATTTTGTTTTATAGGTAGGTATACTGGGTTAAGATAATTTTAAGAAAATTCGCTTGAATATAATTGAGAATTGTTTATGTATATACAGTATATTATGATATATAACAAGTTGTTTAGAATTCACACTAGTGCATTATAAAGAAAATGATTCACCAAGATCAGTTTCACTTTCACTGTTCTCGTCCAAATTCATAATAAACTTTTCTTTGGAATTTTTTTCCAAATCGATATATGACTGGTTCCACCTTTTTAATATGGGAAACAAACTTGGCCCAGCTGCTATCAGAAATGTTTGCAGTTTCTTTTCGAATAAGACCTACCACAGATGAACTTAATGTTGGAGAAGTATTATTTCTTCAAACGGCTGATTTAAGCTGATGCTTAAGCTTTCAGCCAATGAATCACAATAATATTTCTTTTGTATCGAATATCTGTGAAAAACTTCGTGTAATTGTTTTTTGTGTACTTTTCCTCATAGTTAAATATCATTATTTAACATATATTCATGTATCTTCGGTATCATTTGAAGATGGTGCTTTATCAAACCTTCGACTGTGGTATAGTTAGCATTATCCATGACGATAATACTGTTGGGTGGAATTTTTGGTACGAGTTTATTTTGAAACCAGTCTTCAAATAATACGGCTGTAGTATTATCATGATAATCGACTAAAGAGTCGTTAATATTATTTGCCGATAAAGACAAAGCATTTGGTATAAAACCATTTTCGGTTCCTGCGTGAATTATCGTAATGCATTTTCCTTTATTAGACGTCGCCTTATTTTGACACAAGTCAGATAAGTCTACCCAACTTTTGTTTGGAATATCGTGTGCATCGAACCAAGTTTCATCCAAATGCATTGCGGTTCTATCATATTCTCTAAATTCTCTTAATCTTAATCCGGACCTGGAAATACTTCAAGTGACAAACATTGTTATTCCTTATCTATATTTCGAATAATAGGTGATAATGAGGATCGTCGGCTTATACTGATATACAACCTTCTTAAATTTCTGGTCGTACTATACCTACAAAATGTTTCAAAAATATTTTATCTTATGAATCGCTAATCTTTTGCTTGTAGTCTCATACATCCCTCCAAAATCAGGACATGTAGGTATATTTTGAAATTTCCACCAAAAAAAAAGATTAAAAATGCCGCTAATGTTAATTTAATCTCGTTCAACACGCATCTATAGCGAGCTTTACATTTTTTTCTATTTAATAATGTTGTTAAAAAGATAGTACCAGTCATATTAATTATGTAAATATTTCTTAAGCTTCTGTAATGCATAAATTAAGAATATATTATTATATGAATGTTATTCAAGATGTCGGGCGACGAAATGATATTTACTTTGTATATAAATGAAGAAATGTAATAAGTAATAGCAATTCTATCTAGTAGACTAGACTCAAAGTGAAGCGTTTCATTTGAAGTAGTTTTTTTCTTGGAATTCATAAATTGGTTATACAAGTGAGGTTTTATATTGAATTACGAGTGCGTTTTAATTTCTTTTCCTATGAGTTTAATGAATTATTTGCATTGAATGGATGATATTTTTGGTTAGAAAAAGTTCACATGAGTTTTTAAATTTATGGCCAACAAATCTATTAAAAAATAATTGATTTATTTTATATCGCCTAACGAATTTGTCCGTAATTACTGAGCATTGAGCATGCGCACTTAGCTTTGACCAAAGTAAATCTATATCAATTATTGAATCATCTAAATTTGATTTACTTTTGGGTACTAGATTTAAAAGGAAACGGCGCATGCGGACCCATAATATGACTTGTTTGTTCATATTCCACCAAATTTAGACACAAGACAATAATATGTAAAAAATATTAATAATCACCTGATGTCTTCCTGATAAAATTACGCTATGTGGACGGTGGTCAAACTGTGCTTACTCCATTTTTTATCTTCTGGTATTTGTACATGTACCTTCCTACCTAATACTTCACGTCTGCATGCCAAGAAATAGGTATGTTTTCTCAGTTAACGAAAAAATAAACATACAAAAACATGATGAAAAAACAAACGTCACACACAGCCTTCATCAAACAAGACGAAGAAGTAAGAGAAATCCAACACCCCTCGAGTCCCTCTTGCTTACATATTTTTTCCTGGTGATGCGTGTTAAGAAAAGCAGTCAGTTCCTCTGTGTATTTGTGTGGTCTTAACGTAAATATTTACAAATTACACAAATACTAAAATATGCTTGGGTGATTTGTTAGCCTCTGATGCTGCTACTACTACTAGTCTGTGCTTGCTTCTGCTGTCGATGATGGTCCACTTCAATTAGGGTCATATACACTTGACTTCAAACAATATGTGTGCAGTAGTTAGTACGGGTGCTACTGCTTCAATGATTCATCCAAATGGAATTCCGATGAAATAATATCCTATCATGCAATGTATCTTGATTAATTTGTGTGAAAAATAAGGCTGGAAGGTTTTGCGATATCAGCAGTTGTTGTTTTATACAGCGTTTTCTGGATGTTTTGTTATTTCCGCCACTAACAAATCTGTAATAAACAATTTCTTTCTTAGCTCCACCATTCAAGTCCACGAATTTAATTCTCAATACCTACCAAAGCAATTACGATAAGAGTTCGTAATATTATATTTAGTTATATCGAATATTTTGAAGGATGAATATAAAAAGTTAATCAGCTCTTTTCTAACCATATCTTACCATTCAACAATGTTGAAAATTTTCTGCATACCAACCAATCCACAATGTGGCGAAATAAAATTACTTGAATGAACTTTGGACCAGAACCAGAACTGTCTTTCGGGTGTTGGATTATATTCTACAACGTGTAAAAGTTTTACAATAAATAGGCAAAGAAATATCAACCATCAGTTTTTCTTTGCATTACCCACCCTCCAATTTCCGTTCCTAACTCTTCGAATCATGTTAATAACTTTGATATGCAAGTATGCAAAAACTGTATCAACATTCCAATATCAAATCCTATATCTGTACAGCGTGTTGATCTTTTCTTCGGTCGGTATAATGTCATTGAACCAAATTGAATTGAAACCAGTCAAGAAGAAGCAGCAGAAAGAACAAGTACCCACTAGTAGTAGTACTGCCATATACCCTATACGTAACAGTGAGGTGGATTTTTTTTCTTGTAATACCGAAGCCCATCATCCTTCCATCCATCTGTCTATCATATCATCATCACTGATATACTATATTTACTGGTTCTGGTGGTGTGTAATCTGCCCGGAGCAGTGGACCAATGCAACTTTGCTCCTTGCCATCCATTTGCAGCTGTAACCATTACATGGTCTGGCCTGCTGGTGCCTCAAAACGTGATCGTACCATTATTTGGTATATCAAAGTTATATATACGTATATACTGTGCTCTTGTATTCCGTTGCTTTTGTTTTTATATTTTCGATTATTCTTTTTTCTCATTTTTATTCTCTCCATGATGATGCGGATGAGGCAAGAGAATCTGAATTTGAATTTTCAACTTTTATTGTTTGTGTTATTTCTTCTTTGTCATTATCTCATGCATGTGGTTGGTTGTTATTGGTGTGTAATTGTTGGGTGTGAAAGTACCTTTGGGAGAACTTTGTGATTAAATATGGAATTAATTAATAATGTGTGTTTGTTTTCGTGTTATATCCTATTAAGGTTGATATGGTTTGTAAAAGAGGTCTCGAGGGAGTCAAAAAAGCCGCATTTAGTAACGCAAGAAATCAAAAGCAGAATGCAGGTCATTGCGTGAATTTAAACAGAAATAAAAAAGACGGCCTTAATTAGTAATTGATCTAGTGTGCTTTAACAGCCGGTTTTCAAATTCGCAAGATTTTCGATAACTGTTGCATTAATGTAAACGAGACTCTATGGTTCCATGTCCCAATAAAGATTCGGTATTTTGTTTATATATAACCGAAAATAAATAATAAAAACCATTTAAAAATAGGTAATTTTTCAATTCATGAATAACTTATTTCGTCATATACTTGCCAGATGTTTTGGAGTTTTTGTTGTTTTAAGAGTTCTGTTCATGCTATGATAAAACGGAACATATATCGACTGTCTGTCTATCTGTCGTTCTGTCGCAAACTATTGTCTCCGAAACGACAAAATTGTCTAATTAAGTACTTCAGTTTCTTTTGAATTTTAGGTAAAACAATTATTTGAAATATCCAGCAGAAGCTCTTGTATTTGATGTCAACGTTTGCTGCACTTGATGAAATCTTTTTTTATTTATTTACGATATACGATTCTGTATATGTATCAAATTTATTTTTTTCATTCAGTAGCCTTAAAAGAAATAGGCTGTCGATGTATTCTCCAAAATGTTAGAGAATCATTAGCCTATAAGAGAATTACGAAAATTAATTAGAAAAAAAACTAACAATTCTAAATTTATTTTAATCTTCTTTTCATTTTCATTTAGTCTTTTTCGATACAGATATTATTTCCGATCAAACATGGTCCATCCATCTTTGATTTATTAACTTAACAATCATCTAATATGTAACTAAATTCAAATCATTGTTTTACCTAAAGAGATTCTCTGCTTCAATATTCTTTGCAGTCCATCTAACAGTATAAAATGAGTTGTGAAACAATTTATCATTAACATTTCCAAAATAATCAAACCTCTATTAGTTTGACTAGTCTAACACATAGTATATACATATATATGTATGTATAAATAAAAGACACACATATACTGGCCTTTATTCCTACATAACAATTAGTCTTAATCGATTAATTTAATCGGTGAATGTAATGAGAATATAAAAATAATGCTGTGGCATTTTTGAAATGAACTTCATACAATACACATGTCCTTCTTAATTGATATAAGCTTGTTGAAAGGCTAATAATGATAATTGTTTTATTTAGTAGATAAAGGATTTTAGGACAAGTCATGTTTACATTTAAAGATTGTTTATCGGGTATAACTTTATATTTATAGATTGTAACATTACTAATATATTTAGGTAGATTTGTATTTCGAGAATGGGTATTTTAATTATTAAATATCTATTTTGTCTAGAAATACTGTTTAGATAATTATTTATTCAATGATAAGTATTTTCAAAAATAAAAGTATATCGATAATATTTTTGTAATTTTTTTTTGTGATTTGTGAAAATGATAAAAAAAATAAAGATTATTATTATTATTATAAGTATTTATGTTCTTTTATCTCTCAAAAGTATTTTTCCCATTTGTCTGGTTTTTATAGTAATTTTGTGTATATAACGATTCGCGATTATCTGCTGAAGCTCGTTCATCCGTTATGAAATTCCACATTAACCGGCCAAATAGTTGTCATATGTACAAAATGACAATGAACTTTAAATAGCTGACATAGGTACTATATTCTTTTTTGGGAATTTTTGATAACATTTCCACAAATATGCGGCTCAATTTCGCTAATAAAGCAATTTTTGATTTATACAATTTTTGCGCCCACTTCTGATAACAATCGGAAAACTTTCTTTGCAAATGAAAATATCTACGGCGTAAACTTGATAAATCTCAGAGCATGGAAATGTAGGTTTTTCATGAGAATTCCATGGATAAGCCCTTTTTAATAAGGTTCAAATGTTGTTTTTACGTCTGCGAAAGATCAATTTTGTTGAAATTAGATATTCTCTGAACGTTCCTTATGATTTGGTTAATGAAAAATGCCATATACGATTATTTTCCTTTTTTCTATTTATAGAATATTTAAATGACGTACTGTGAACAATATAAAAACACATGCAAAATGCATTAAAAGTTCAGATTATCGAAAGAAGTAATCGAACACTTGAGGAACAAAAAAAAGCTGCGACAAATTTATTTTTTGTCGCGATTATAAGTTTACGGTTCGAGGGGTTTTTAATCTTGGTGGGCTTCACTCTCCATCATTTCTGTTACAACAAACATATATGTGTACAATATGTGAGATACCATTAGCGATTCGCAGAGTGCTCCATCAGAAAAAGTAAGAGAGTTGCATATATATACTTATATGCTTTCCTGCCATGATATAATCCGCAGTATTCAGCCGTTAATTGCAACGAAGTCCCTTCCTCCTGCTGGTTTTACATCAGCATCCACACCCTTCATCGCCTTCAACCATCATATTATATCTTGTTTCATTCACTAGACCACATATATGCACTTACCCCTGTAATAAAAAGGGATATACCTATACATCTACATACTTTTCAAATCGTTTTAGAAACGTAATGTCTCCTGCAAATCGTATTGAAAAGCGTGTAGGTATATATATATGTTGAGGATATTATATTTTGTTGTTTTTTTACTGCTTTGAAAAGTTGAGTTTCCTCGTCTGAGAGTCGGACTTGAAACTCTCTCGTAGTTATACAGCTTTTATGCTGAAACCTGTTTGTTCTTTCATCATGTCTATCTTCAATAAAGAAGAGCTTTTTTGTGTGTATACACAACCAATTACTGTAATAATATAAATTTATTGCGTAATAATTGAAATATTATTTGCTAAATTAACTGTGTAATTATTACTGTCGAGCTTTAAGAAATGCACTATTTAATCTGATCAGTCTATCTGTGCGTTGCACTCTGATTTTGAAAACATGCAAAAGTATGGAATATTTTCATTCCGATTCGGATTTTGTAAAATGTCATCTAGAGCATATTTATGATAAAAATAATATCACCATGTACTTATTTCCTGTTTTCCAAATATTATTAAAAATATTTTTATTCATATCCTCAAACCATTTGAGTATTTATTTTCCATGTTTTTCGAAGTTATTTATAAATTCTTTTATTTTACATAATTTTAATGTTTTGTTTTCTTTTTTCTAGGTGAGTTTCCATGTAGCTGAATTCGTAAGAAATAATTTAATAAGCTATTGTCATTTTTTTAGACTATTATTTAGAATTAAACGTAATTTTGAGATTCATATAGATCCAATGCATGTTGGTTTTTAATAATGAAGGGATTTATATTGTATTATGACGTTTATAAGGCATAATACTATAGAGGTCACTTCATTATCATAATTTCTCTCTCTTTTTGAAATGGAGTAAATATGTCTTTGCAAATATTTCGCATCCCTCAAAATAATTTAAAGTGAAATGTTATTTTCCTGATCTTGTTCTTTGGTTCTTAATTCAAGTTCTATTGAATCATCTGGATTATCTTAAACAAAGGCTCCTAAAATGAAATTAAATTGGTGCAGACGTAAGCAAAAGTTGTTTATTCTGTTGCATCCTATATTCCTAACTAATACCATAAATGCGAAAGTAAGTTTGTTTGTTACGCTTTCACGCCTAAACCAATGAACTAATTTTGATGAAATTTGGTACAGAGATAGACTTGCTCTTGGGAAAGAACATAGGCTACTTTTTATTGCCCGTAGGACTCTGTGGTGGGTTCCGTAGTTCCGTACCTGAAAGTTGTATAGTTCTGAACTCTATGGCTGGATTTTGATGTTTTTTTATCATGTATGTTTGTAAAATTAATTGAAATGATCTGATAGTGGCTGTGAGTGTAATTGGGCCTCCTAGGTGGAGGGTTCTGTACCTGTAATACCCAAAGAAATTTCTCTGAGCTCTATGGCTGAATGTTTGTGGATTTTTCGCTATGTTTGTGTGTAGTATGTCCTGGACTGTTTTGTGAGAGTCTGCCAGACTTAAAGGTGGAGGGTTTCATTCCGGCAAATCCCTAAGACATATGTAGGAGACATTCTCATGCTGTTCTCTCTTGGTGGATGCATCTGGGTTGGTTTACGGACTGGTTCTGCGTGCAAGTAGGACTCCGAGGTAGAGGGGTTCCTTACTCAAGACTTTTTATGACTTTATGTTTTCGTACCACAATCTACTACTAAAGTGTTTTTAACCAAATTAATGAAGCAGGTAATTAATCTCTTTTTCGACTTGTTAGATGAATGTTTTTCGAAATGTTTACAAAATCGTAAAAATGAATGAATTGGATATCAATCATTTTTACTGAACAATGAATCCTAAAATGATAACTTGACTTAATAATAAAATTGAACAAAATTTCAAGACAATAAAACGCATTCATCTGTGAATGTTTCTGTTGTATGTCATTGTTGTTGTGATCAATTTAAATTTAGTTAATTATATAATTTTTATGTTTCATAATATATATAAACTACCAGATCATTCTACCTTTGGCCTTTTTGTTAACATCTTGATTGGTTTTGAATTCGAAAATGTGAAACCATTTTGTTTCATTACATGTAACAAGGACCGAAAATCTTCTGCTGGACCATATAGTGTTCTATATATATATATATTTTGATTTTGTATTCTTGACTGGATTTATAATAAATAAAAAGATGTTCTTGGGGATGCAGTCATATATTCAATAAAATTCTTTGACTGAAGCCGAGCTTTCGAGAATGTTTATTCTCTTCTTCAGGGCAAAAATCGTGAATTTAGAATAAATTAACCAAAAACAGGAAAGATTTCATATCCATCAAAAAAATATAAATAATAATAATAATAATATAAATAATGACATTTGTAATTGATGGATATGAAATCTTTCCTGTTTTTGGTTAATTTATTCTAAATTCACGATTTTTTCCCTGAAGAAGAGAATAAACATTCTCGAAAGCTCGGCTTCAGTCAAAGAATTTTATTGAATATATGACTGCATCCCCAAGAACATCTTTGTTAACTGCATTATATCCGTGTCCTTTCAAGGGCCTGCCTGGCTATCATATTATCCAAACTCTGCCTCTCTGTCTTGATTTGTGTTCTGTTTACCTGCAAAATGAGGAGGACCATGTATTGTGTTGTTATGTGCATCGAAACACAATTACTTTCCTGGTATACCCTATTATCACGATAATTTCCTCTCCCAAATAATAACGTGACGAAACAATCAGCCAGCGAACAGACCAGACAGACAACAACACAGTGTTTAAAACAGGATGTCTATCAATCTAAGTGGTTTTTGGTGTGTGTGTGTGGTTTGAAATTCAATTTCTATTTCGTCTTGGACTCGTCGCTGCTTTGGGTTTTATAATATTATTATAATCTTTCAACGCTTTCAAGCTAAGACGCTACTACTCTACTTCTCTATCTTCATTCTTCATAATATTAAAAAGTTAATCTGGGGATTATTCTGTAGAGAAGTTTTCGGAACCAATTCTATATAAGTTAAGTATTATTTATTCATTTTGGTTCGTGATGAGTTTATCGAGTTAAGTAATCTTTAATCAGGCAATCCTTGAGATGTTTAATTTTGAATTAATGAATTCAATTTAACTTTCCCTTTGTGTTTTGAATAAATTAAATTTTTTCAACGTTATCGCTAAAATGTCAAACTATTTTAAAGATTTATTATGTTCCTGATTGAATAATTTGATCTCTTTTTGGACCAACGAACCCAAATGGAAGAGGTATACAATTCGGCTGTCTGCTTTTTTGTTCGTGTTCGTGTGCGCCTTTTATGTAAACTTGAGAAATGTTCCCATATTCGTTAAAACTTAAATTCAAAATCTTAAAAAATATCCCCAAAGGGGGTGAAGGGGGCAATTTTTCTAGAAAATCGAAAGTGGCAGAATTAATGATAGGAAACGTTTTCCAAAAGATTTACGATTTTCAAGTTACAGTGTTGTTGAAATCACAAATGTGTCAATTTTCGCTGTGTGGAGGGGGCAGATTCTTTCGAAAATTGAAAATCTGAGGCAACCACATGAAGGACCAGATTATTTGGAGCAACATTTATATTGAACATTTTTTCCTTAGAGTTACAGTTTTCATGTTACAGCGGTGGTAATATGGTAAAATCTTAAATACTTAAATTAATGCTTTAAGATCTCTAAATACGTGGGTAATAGGTAATAGGGTAAGTCTTTCGTGACTAATGTTACACTCAAAAGTGTGAAATAAATATTTGTTACAAAAAAATTTGACCGATTGTATTAGAAAATAATATTAATTCTATTGGTGCTGGTACTTGTGGAGTTGGTGCTAGAATCTAACTGCAACTGCACAACTTCAAGAATAACAGCATCAATAGAATTAATATTATTTTGTATTTTTCATTGCACGAACTAATAACGTCGGTCCAATTTTTTGTAAAAAATATTTATGTATTATCTTTATTACTTGATATATGTGTATTTTAGTTCTATTGATCGTTTATTGTTTAAGTTGATAAAATATCATTTATTTATTGAATCAGTCTCTTCTGTTTCCAAAACTTTTTTGAGAAATGCAGAAAAATGCCTCTTATTATATTATATCAAAAACCCAATTGAAACTGTTCTTCCGTTTTGGAAGGAAAGTCACGTATTTTCTTGCATTAGTGGACCTTCTTGTTCTGTGTCTCGGGACGGCTTTCTGTATGCACTTACTCTGATCTGTCGTTTTTTTTGTCGAGGGGTTTACCACTTGATGTAATATTAATGGGACAGTTCCCTTGAAATCACCTTGAAATGAGCATTTTCATATCCTCCAATGAAAATAAACAAGACTATTTTGATAAGTATATTTGCCCAGACAAATTTAAATATAAATCATTGTAATTATGTTGCAGTCATGGTGTAATCAAGTGAAATCATGTAATCCTGGAACTCCTTTTATGATCGTGGTAAACCCTTCGTTTTTGTTGTTGCAACGAGTAAATACTTCTCCAGTTAGTTGTTTATTTTGCTTCAAAATAGATACACTCTTCTGATATCTTCCTCCTTCTAAACTAAACCAAGCATGTCATATTTTTTCTGCATAGGTAAGGTATATGATAAATAACAAATATATAAATCCCAAATGTAGAAACTGTTTAAATACAATATATCAAATTTTATCGACCCTAACTTCTGGCCGATGATGTTAAACACACCGGTGCACTGAAATTAAACAGCAATTAGGCGTAAAGACGCGACGTCTTCCAGTAGTTAGATAGGTAGTGCTTTTTCCTTTCCTATGACCCCGCAAATAGACATGGTTGCTGTGCGGTTGCGTTCCAACCAGCATTAGAAACACTTCTTACAGTCAGGATTCTGCGCATCAGCATTCATTACATAGGCAGATAAGGAATTTCTTTTCAAATAAAAGATAATTGTACATCGGCGATAGAAAATTAAATTCTCAATTTAATTTTGATTTATGATTGGTTAAATACCTATCAAAATCTAATGATTCTTATTTTGTATTACTTTCCTACGGCTAATCTAAGTGGCCTAGTAAGGCATTCACATTTCTAGAAGTTATCACCTGTTTCATAATTCAAAATCATTGGCGAGATTCTTCATTAATTTATTGTTTTGTTTGAAAGCGATTTGCAAACTGCTGGAAATCGTTTCCCAATTTATTGTTGGAACAAGGCCTATGTTGAGACTGATCTGCTTGCCTATCCGCTCTCTTCTTTTTCTTTCGTGTATATTTTATGTATTTATGTGTTTGTGTCGCTTTCCTAACTAAACGAAAGTCTTAAAATAGTACCAAAAGTTTGTTCTGTGTCAAAACCACGTCCGGTCTATCTCTCAGTGAACTTATCTAAATAGTAGTATGTAGTTCGTATACTTTGTATGTATTACGTATATAAGGCGGAATTGGTAAACGTTCAAAAAAACAATAATAGCCATTGGATTGTAAGTAGCTAGTTTTATAGAGAAAATATATTTCGCCTTATGTTGTGTTTAAGTTAAAGTAACTCAGCAGTCGTTATTTTTTTATTAGAACTTCTCTCAAAATTTTCGGATTGGTGAATTATTTGAAAAATCATATATCTGTTTGTTAAAATGAAACAATAAATAAATTTTCCTCACTTTTCCTAATGTGAAGTTCATATAGATTCTTATATTGTCCGTATGTTCAAGTTTTTGAATGCATTATTATCAATGTTACGAAAGATTCCTAACAACTAACTTTGAATATTAATAATTTTGAAAAGAAGTTCAGTCTCTATTGTGTGGTTCCAGAAAAGCTGAAATCATGTTCTATCTACGAATATAATTCATCTTGATGTCCAATAAGGCAGCACCACAAATGTAGCACACATCAATAGAATTAGTGTACTAAATTCAAGCATCCTCTTCTTCACGTGCTTATCCATTACCGGATGTTAGCGATCATGTTGTCTATCATGACTTTGTTAAGTGCGGCTCTGAATAGTCCCGTCGTTGTTTTTGCAAACCACGTTCTTAGGTTTTTCAGCCATGAAATTCGTCTTCTTCCTGGTCCTCTGTTTCCATAGACCTTTCCCTCAGTATCAGTATCAATTGAAGCATCCCATACCGTTGGTCGTTTCTCATCATGTGGCCCAAGTATTCAAGTTTCCTTCTCTTGACTTGTTTCATGATTTCCACTTCTTTTCCCATTCGTTCTAGCACTTCTTTTATGATGCCTTTGTTAGTGACCATGTCTCTACGCCGTATAATAGCTCTAGGAACACGTAGCATTGGAGGAGTCTGACTCTAGTGTTCATATTGAATTCACGGCTATGTGTAGCAATTTATCCATTTTTATGAACGCTTTCTTGCCTTCTCAATTCTGCATTTGATCTTCAAAGCGTGGTCCCATTGGTCGTTGATGGTACTACTCAGGAAAGGAATTTTTTTCTGTTTTTCGATTGTCTTTTTATTAACATACAGTTGTCCTTGTGGTGTGAGATTTTTTACATATCGTCATGTATTTTGTTTTGTTTATGTCAATGCCAAACTCACTGCTCTTGTTTTGCCACTTTGTCCTGCAATTCTTGCAGATCTGATTTTCTACAATCATTACAGTGTCGTCTACGAATCTAATATTATTGATTCTTTCAAAGTTCAGTTCAAATATCTTTTTCTCATTACATTATATCAAAAGCCCCGTGCATTTGGCATAATGTGATAACTGACAACTGATCTTTAGCTACATTTAATCATTATCTCGACCCGGTATCTTGAAAGTGTAAACTTACAGTCTTCTTCAATAACTTCTGTTACGTTATCAATATCATCAGCGCTATGCTAAGATGACCAAGCCTGTCCAATGCAAAAATATGTTCCAATAATTTGTTCCATGCTGCTTACCTACATAGAATAAATACACCTAGTATCACTATCGTCCTGTTGTAACATGTCTTTTCTTGGGCATTTCAGATGTCATCGCGTATATATATGTATATATATATATATATTTATGTGTCTATTTGTATCGTATTAATGCGTATTTGCGGTGGCAAAGTCGAGAGAGAGAGAGAGAGACGACCCATTCGATTAGTGTCTAATTGTAATTAATTAACTATATAACCGATGACTGGTGCAGCTACTAAATGTTATATATATATATATATATGTATGTCTGTGCGTGTGTCCATGCGGCAAATGTCAAGATAACCAAGCCGTAAAGACACATATTTAACTAAGCTTAACTTCTCCTTCTTCTTCTTGACGTAATTACCTTACTAATACAACTACTACTATTTTCTGTGGTTCGAATTCATTATTTTATTTTAACATCGTCTAATGTTGTTCGCATGTTTTCCTCTCTGATCGTGCACTTTTCTCTACGTTTTTATTTCTTACGTTCTTGAACTAAGTGGCCATCATGGCTAATCTGTGTCAGTAATCTATTTCGCCCCTTCGCCCGGATCGTTATCAGTGATTTGGTTTTGCTATCCTTCAAGACTTGAACATGTGATTTAAACTTGAGATAGATCAATATTTGGTACTCATCTGAATAACTAGAATAATTAAAATATCGATATGACAGTTGAAAAAATAAATCAATTTTCATATCAACTATGAAAGTAAGGTAAATAAATTAGATCAGATCAAAAGTCCCTGGAGTTAACTGAACCAGATACAGTAATATTTCAAGACAGTATGCGAAAACTCGATGTATTTGGCTTTGAAGAAACTATCTACAGATCTAGAGAAGTCATCATTGATTCTGAATAATTCATTTCAAGAATTTCTTATACAACATTGTTCTGAATGTATTTAATGGATGAAATTTGTTTAAGGGAACGTAGATTAAGGGACCTCGCTACCCTGGCGTCGATTTTATGATTTCTTCTGTTTAACGGTCCCGTAGTAAGTGTTAATGAAAAGTAACGGGTACAGCGATAGTTAGCTGAAAAATTTAATTCCACTAAAATTTTTTTGGTTTTAGAAAGAGATTTTTTCAAAGAACATATATGCCTGGAATTAACTGTAGAATCGCGGATCATATTTTTAATTGTCAATTGAATAATAATATATCAAAGTATCAGTTTTCAACTTAAATCTTAGAATTCTTATTTTTCCTATGTGATCCGCGATTCTCCATACTCTTCTCAGTAAGCATACAAAATTTTACCCAGATGGGATAATTAGTTTAAGAGAAATAATGGAACTACGATATGACTGGGTAGCGAGCCGCCTTAAGAAAAGAAGGGAAACTTTGTTTTTGATATTATTTTTATCTTTACTTATTTTTTCAAACAATTCAATTATTTTTATCCGTTTTATGTTTTTATAAACGCCCGTTTCGAATAGTAACCGTGCTCAGATTTTGTTGATTCTTTTTTCATTGGGAAGAAAAGTAAAAGGAATTGGTTCCATTACAAAAAAAATAACTTACAACATGTTTTTTCTCCCGAAAAATCTCCTCCAAAGGGGATGGATGGAAATTTGTTTTAGGGGATCAAAAATATGAAACGGCAAAATTAAAGGAGACACTATATGTGGAAACGTTTAAATGGCATGTTTTCCAAAACTTCAATGGTTTTAGAGTTCAAGAGTTTTTCTCCCCAAAAATCTCCTCCAAAGGGATTGAAAGGGATTTTTTGTTTTCAAAAATCATAAGTATAAAATGGCAAAATTAGAGAAGATACTATATCTGAAAACGTAAATGGCGTTTTTTCCAAAAATCTCTTCCAATGGAAATGGAAGGGGCTAAGTCAAAATTAAAGAAACGTCTATTTCTGCGAACATTTAAATTGATTTTTTTACAAAAACTTGAACGATTTTACAGTTTAAGAGCGTTTCTCCCCAAAAATGTCCTCTAAACGAGGTGGATGGGAATTTTTGTTTCCGAAAATCAAAAATAGAAAACGACAAAATTCAAGAAGATGAAGTTGGTACCTACAGGAAGGCTTCAAAATTACTGGTCCAAATATAATTATTATTACATAATTCTTATTTTTCACTGCACCACCCAATAAAATCGGTCCTAGTTTTTGAATTTATTTCCTCCATTTGGTTGTTCCGACATACCAATAAAACGGCATTTTGACTTTTATATCACTATAAATAAGTATATATAATTTTGTATTGAATACATACAATGTTGCAGAATACTGTGGGAATTCTTGTGTTGCCATTTGTAATATTATCTACCCATGAAATACCTAACCCAAAGCTAATGTCATTTTTTTTATATTATTTGATATCGCGCTATAAATCTTTAGGTTAGAATGGCTAGTTTTCTGGCACTTTTAGTAGATTTTTATACATAAAAACTTGCGCTTGCCTATTCAAAATATGATTATTTATAGCGATAAAATTTGCATTCTTAAGAACATCCTGAGCTAGTGAGTGAGTGAGAAAGAGAATCAGCAGCCAGCCATCTCAGCTATTTATCTTTGCATAAGAGAAGCAGATGGAGAAGAATGAAATAAGAAAAAAAAACATCAACATCAGCTCTCAACCATTTATTCGGTATAAAACGACAAGAAATATATATACGGCTTTTCACCAGCATCGCTGGCGCGGTCACAATTTTGCATATTTAATTTTGTTCAGCAAAAACCAGTAGCCGTTTCGGTTGTATAAGTTTTACATACCAAAAGAGGAGATTTCGATACTATAGAAGTTTTTATTTATTATTCGATAAGAAATTTATTGGATTTAATGTTGTTTTTTCTTTTTTGTTGGATTAGCTCTAAGGAATAATAAAAACATCATATTCTTGATGCACCAAATAAGAAAATTTCAATCTTTGATCAGTAAGTGTCGTGAAGAAAAAACTGTACAATTTCTCATAATCCAACACACTAGGTATTACGTCATCACGTCTTCTTTCACAAATTATAGGCATTCGGCCTATAGTTTCCAGCTGACATTTTAAAGTCCATGATTCTCTTCATTTCATTGCACTTGATATTTGTCTGGCTTTTTTTGCTTGCCTTTTTACTTCATATATATTCTATTTTGACATAATCTGATCTGTATGCCTAGTTAGTCAAATGACATGACTTGTTCTATTGCTTTGTATTTCAGGATAAGATTGCATTTGGCGTGTTCTTTACAGACGATGAGGGTTTTGGTTTTTTTGTTATAAATCGTATTTGTTATCTGCGTTACAGACAATGTTGACTTCGCCCGTTTTGAGTAGATGCCCTCCTCCTATATTATTTTGTCAATTCTCAGATTAAACAGTTACGGGCCTAATGATTATCCTTGTCGAATACCGGTTGGTGTTGTAGTACCTAAGTAAACGAGCTAATAATTCTCCAGAATCTCATTTACTTTGTCGTACTAGTATAGAAATTCAATGTTTTGACACACCCTTCAACTTAGGTATCTGACAAATATCGATTTTTGGTCACCGCATTTTTATTATAAACAAAATTCAAAATATATCCAATAATTATAAAGGAATACTTTTTGGCAGAAGAAACTCAATAGTGTTCAAACCTAACTATTAAAGTCGAATTTCAACCACTGAGTAGTCTCGTTTAAATTAAAATTCGAATGAGTTACTTCAGAAATTTCAAAATTTCTCTATGCAAGGACCGTTGCTTGAGCCATCAAAATGTTATTTTCTAAAAAACTGTGGAAGCTATTGCTTGTTTTATAAATCTGTTGACATTTGGGGAAGATCATCAATCACCATGGTTTATTTCAAAAGTTTTTTTATTAGACTTCCTGGTTTTGCAAATGTTACAAAAGCTTTTTTTCGCCAATCTCACATATTGCTTGTATGTTTACCAATCTTATGCCATGTAATATAAATAATTGATGAAATATAGTTTTTTTCATCTTCTGGTTTGTATACAAATATAATCAATTTAAATTTTATGGTGAAAAATATTTTTTGATGTTCGGCATTAAGTTTGTTTATCTGTGAAAGTTTAATACTTTTATATGTGGGTCGTTCTTCAAATAAGTGTTGACAATAAATGTCTATATACTAGATTTGTTGCATCTCATATAGATGAGATATTTTTGGAAATCGAGGTACGAATATCGATAAATAAATCTTGAATTTAAAAAGCTAAGGCGCAAGGTTTTACCAAGGAAAAGTACAAATCTTCTTTTGCAAATATGAATGAAGCATAATTTTTAAATTTATATCAAACTATTAGCTATCAAATTATACTTTGGTATAAGTAAATAAATGTTTAAGTATATAACAAATTTGAATGATTTTATTGAAATTTATCTTTTAGATGATTGAATGATTGAATTCTAGAAGTTCCAAGAAATTTATGCTAAAATGCTAATAAACATAAATAATCAAAAATATGATGTTTATATATTTATATATATTCTCTACAGTTTTGATTACTAATAGTTTATGTGGGTATATCAGGGAATATTTTTTCACATAAACAAATAAGGTAACAAAAGGGAATAATTATTAATAAAATGCATAATTTAAGGATATTATTTCTTTGTTGTATATTTATTAGTGACTTTTATGATAAAATTGATAATTCAGCGGAATGGAGCAGGTTGATGTAGGTAACTTCAAAACTAATAATTTTGAAACATTTTACGACTTGACTGGGTCTTTAACTTGATACAAAGTTGTAATTTGGCCATTTGTTTCTTCAAAACTAGAGATTCCCTACCCATTTTAATGAATATAATTATTGATATCTATTGTTAATATTTAACATATGAAAACTCAATTATATTACATTTACCTGCTGAAAGCAGTCATGAACCCGTTTTAAGCTAACTATATTTTATAATAGTACCTATTTGAGAGCCCTATCTATCATTGCCTTCTAACTTTTTGGTTCGTACTTGTCAAATGTCAATAAAGAAGACCAAAATATTACGGATATTCAATAGTTTAAAAATTGAGAATCATCCATTATATAATAGAGATGATTAGTATCATCTGCGGTTTGTTGTTAAATTAGATTTTTTTTAATATTATAGAACTTCTAACAGTGCCGACAATAACTACTGACAGAGCAAATACTCCTTCTCTTATTGAATTACGTCCATAATTGTTAGTTCAACTCGAATGACATGGTCATGTTAATATAAGGATTGCTGCACACTGCCAGATACTGGCGAGAGGCAACGCCACGAAATAACAATAAAATATTTCTGGGAGACTAACACTAAATTATTATAGTGGTTATTATCCTATACTCGTGAGAATATCAATCATTCGAAGAATAGCTTCAACGACCATTAGGTGTTGTCGGCACTGTTAAAAGTTCTCTGTTTATATATAGAGTAATAATTTATGCCAGTGCTCTTCATTATCATAGTTTATTACTCTCTCACATTTTGAAATGAATTACAGTTGATTTAGAGAGAACGACCTTTGCTGAATAATTAACATATTTATATCATATGCAGTATTTTTCGACCGACTTCAAGAAATATAGGAGATACATTTGAAGATATCTAGACTTCAAAACAAAAAAAAAAAGAATTTTCACTTAACCTGTAAAGGAGTGAATTTATTTAATTAAACAATAAGTGAGTGGTTCCTGTTTCGGATAAAAAAACGTCTTTTTCATCTTTCTTGTTGATCATCGTGGTAACCTATTCAATTATCTTTCCATGTACCATTTATTTTTCTCTCTTTCGTCGTTTTAATAGACTTTGTGGTGTGGATGGGTTTTAAATAAAGAAAAATAGAAGAAAAAAAACAACCCAAACGATAAATCAAGAATTCGAATTACAGTAAAATTGATGTAATCTTAAAAAAGTATATATATATATATCTCCAGAGAGTGGCATTCCTCGAGATTATTAGATGATGAATCGGCGTTTTGTGGGCGTAATTAAAGTTTTTAGAGAAAATAGTGTGTGTGTCAGGGGATTCAGGATGGTCCAGCTGATGTGAGTTGAAATGAGATGGAGAATCATTCATTCGCGCTGCCTGCTTATGGTTTACCTGCATATACAGGGTGAGTCGAGAAGAACGGATTATCAAAATAATTGTAGAAATAATAATAGGTTGATTCATTATTCTGAATAATCTCTTGCTATTTATTAATACTTATTGTCTTGCTGTGAAAGTTTTATCAAGTGAATGAGAAAGTGAAAAGGAAACAAATCGTTTATGTTATAAGCTCCTAGAGTATAATATTATCCACGTGAAAATAATACAAACTCGAATTTACGTTAATATTTTAAATTAAATTAAATTAATAAAATATGGTTTACGTGGTAGAAGTGTATTGTGTGTTGCATAACGAATCCAATTATTGCAATGTGAAAGTGAAGTCAAGGCTGTCAGATTGTTTTATTTGTGAATGGTCAAACGCAAAATTAGATATTGTGAATAGAGTATACAAGGTGATGTAATTATTTTGAGGGATACATTTGAATTCGCACTTGATGTTATTTCAAGAAATTCTAATACTTTTGATAGTGAATGAATGTATTTAAGTACAACGCAGTTTTGCAATGCAAAATATTTCGAATCTGAAATCATTTTTGTGAAATGACTGCGTTCTCTTCATTTTGTCATAAGGGTAAAGTAATATTACCGGCGTTAAGTCGAAACATTACAATGCATTGTATTATAAAATAAATAGCTAGCTGTCATTGTGTTTTTTGAACTGTTACTAACATTAAATTTTAAATTTCATATGTATTTTAAGGAATTCCCAAAAATTATATGCAATTATTATATCTTTGGCAAAAAAATTCAACAACGTTTGAAGTTAAAAGAATATTAGTTATTTTATTATTAATACGTTAAATAATGTTAACATTTATTTTGTAACCCTTCCATCTTTAAACCAGCTTTATAAATAATAACGTAGCGCTTTCAGATCAGAAGTTCTTGTTGGTCAGTAGAATAGTGTAATGCTGATTTCACTATTCCGAACAAAACAGATGTACATGTTCTTATGGTTTTGAAACATGACATGCGTTTAGCGGAAAATAGATATATTGTCGGCGAAATTTAGTGCTGGCAAATTCAGTCCAAAACATTTTTTCCTAGTGCTGGGACTATCTATCTAGCGTTTACGATAGCTATTTTTCATCAAACGCACCAATTATGTTATATTCGAATCTCTGAAAAGTCATTACTTCTGTTTTGTTTGGAATGGAGTACGTCAGATAAAAATTATAATTGTTATAAAAATTTTAAATTCCGCTATAACTCGAAAGGAAATTATGAAAATTGAATAAGATATATTTATACACCAAAAACAATAACTACCACGAAACACACCAAGCCTTCTATTACGTTCACCAGATGTCACGATTTTATCTTTGATTTTTGTTCAATCTACGCCAACAATTCCAAATTCCAAACATTATTATTCACACTTGTTTGAATGCTCCTGAGTGTTCCTTCATACTCACCCTGTAGATATGTTTATATATATATATATATATATATATATGCAGACCTTTCTCTTGAAGCCAAACTAGAAGAGCGAGGAGAACATCCGACAGCTTGTCAAAACTGTAAATGGGTGAAAAAAGGGGCCTCCTCCTCCTTCTCCTCCTCGTTCTTCTTCTCTCGAGCCCCAGGAGGAGCAGCAGGTAGGTAGGCCGAGAGAGAGAGAGAAAGATCCTTTTTCTCGAAACGAAGGTCACATCTATCTCTGCTTCTTCTTCTTCTCAACTTAACAACACCAACACACAATGGTCAGGTCAGAAAACACCAACAAAATTTATGCCCCATCGTTAATATTCAAAAGCACAACTTTTAAATAGGGGGATATTGTAAATAGACGTGCGGGGGGTGGTTGTTGTTCGTTTCCTTCGCCTTCTATATCTAGAAATGCCATAAAATTTCTGTTTACTTTTTTATTGATGTTTTAGTATCCCTCAAAATGACGAGAAAGGAAGAGAAAGATAGATATTGCCTGGTTGAACAAGGATGTTGGATGGGATGTATGCTAATTTATTCCTAATTTCTTATTAACAAAAATCTACCTGGACTTTTTTTTAGAGATTATATTATTATTCCATGGATGAGGTGATTATAATGACACAAAGTTAATAGACACTGTTTACATATTTATATTAAAAAAAAAGCCTAAAATGAGCTATAGCTGAGTCAACGAGAGTTTGCTAATGAATCATGAGATAAGATAAAAAACATGCATCATTTTCTTCACCAAATAATGTTAACTATTGATCGCCCAGTGGTAGAAATTCGACTTCTTCCATTATTTTTGAAATTTAAACGTTATTGAGGTATTTTTTGTCAAATATATAATAATTGCATGAAAAATTTGGGAATTTTGTTCTATTACGTTAGTTGCAAACTTGTAAAAAACGGCATTAGCTTGTATATGGTATATAGTAACAGTTCAAAAAACACAATGACAGCAAGCTATTTATTCTATTATATAATTGTAATGTTTCGATTCGGCGCCGATAATGCAGTCCTTTTACAAAAGTTACTGCAGATTCGAAATGTTTTGTAAAAACTGCGTTGTAGGTAAATGCATTAATCCACTATCAAAAGTATTAAAATTTCTTGAAATAACATTCATTGTGCATTTAAATGTATCCCTCAAAATACACTATTCACAATATTTAAATTTAAGTTTGACCAGGAATGTCATTCACGAATAAAACAATCTAACAGCCCTGACTTGTTGACTTCACATTGCAATTGGGTTCGTTATGCAACACACAATACACTTGTTCTATGTAAACCATATTTTTTTAATCTAAGCGTGCACTACTTTACCATAGAAAAAATATTATTTTGTACTTTTCAGAGCACCAACTAATCATTCCTAGTTTTGTGAAAAAAATGTTACACGGTGTTATAGCAACAAAATCGGAATTTCATCATCTAATTAGCCAAACTTTAGCTACAAACTCCCATGTTGTTAATTGCTATTGTTTCTGCTAACTTTCCAACCACCAACTTTACAAAGAGCTGTCTACTTCAGAGCTGCTGATCTCATTAAAATCAACACCGAAGAAATACTACACATCACCCGCAGTTAACTAACATCTTTCCATCTTTTATACTTTAATATCTTGATTAACCCTGACTAAACTACTTCTCTACACTACTACAAGTTTTATTGGTATAGTCTCATCATTGTCATTCTAATTATGCATTCAACAACATTCCATTCTTTTATTCCGGTGACAATATGACGCCTTGTCCTGCATAGCTTTCGCTTGGCTTTCAAACATTTCCTATAATATGTACTTACTACAGATATATACCTGCCTCCGATATGTTGTTTCTTCTCTAATTAAATTCTAATGGAGCTCTCCTCTAGCAGCACCGGTGTCACTTGGTTCTATGATGGCCAACAATGGCGAATGACATTTGAATAATGCAACAGCGCCTGCCTGGGTGCTTGTGCTTGCTCATTTTATAGGAAGCATGTTGGTATTCACTGTTAGAGGATATTTGTATATTAAATACGAAGAAGTATTAATGAAAATCTGTGGGTGTGAATTTTTCAAAAAGCATTTGTTATTTTTGTCCTGCAGTAGCCGGGTGTATATAAATATGGATGAGTTTAGTGTGAGTGAAGAATATATACTATCACAGACCTAAAGGAAGACACCTACGAAAACGGGTAATTCCACGTATGTGGTGGGATAATATACAGGTTGATTCTTAATCACTTGCAAATATTTAAGTAGATTGGTTATTCTTGATCCAGTTTTGAGCAAATATGTCCGTTTTTATAACAACTTTAGTATGATTCTTATTATTTTTGTGAAACATTGTACGCATCAGAAAGCATTTTCTGCAACACATTTTTTTATTCTTCCCAGTGGCGTTCGTGCCGAATTTACACTGAATCATTATTAGAAGGAAGGAAAACAATTTATGTTACTTAAAAAAATATTCAAGAATTTTTTTTTTATCGACTTCCTGAAGGAGGGATACAATTCGACTGTCTGTTTTTTTACGTGCGTTTCTTTAAGTAAACGTACTTCGATTTTGATATTGTTTCATTTGATAGAGAAATGGTCCCATATAAACAAATTTAAAATCTCCTTCCCTCGAAAGGGCGGCATGGACATTTTTTCTCGAAATTCGCAAATTTGAGACGACCAAACTGAAGAAGAGGCCCCCACACAGCAACATTTTAATTGGATATTGCTAAAAAAAAGATTGCAGTTTCTGAATTACAGCAATGGTAAAGTATGGAATATGTGTGTTTCCGCTATGTGAAGGTGGTAATTTTTATTGAAAATCGAGAATTTGAGACAGCCAAATTAAAGAAGATACCGTATCCAACATCATTTAAATTGGACTTTAAAAAAATGTACGGTTTCCGAGTTAACAGCCAGTGTTAAATATATGTATTTTTGCGATGTCTTGAGATCTCTATAGGTACTATCTATCTTCTATGGTAAGTGTGCGTTCAACCGTTTTCATGACTAATGTTACACCCAAAAGTGTGAAATAAATATTTAAAAAAAACATTGGACCGACTTTATTAAATGGGCACTGAAAAATTCAAAATTATATTAAATCTATTGATGCTGGTAATTTTAAAGTGGTGCCGTTGTAGTTTGTTGTTGTAGGCACCAATTTTTTGTAAAAAAAAACATTTTTTTGTTAAAGTTTCTAAAAATAATAAGTGCAGATTCAACATTAATTTGTGGCTTCTTATTTGTCCAGCGAGACGAATGTTCTTCGAAATATTTAAAAAATCATTCTAAATATGAATGGATTCACCTTTGAATATCAAACATCTTCACAAAACCATGAACTACAAATTAAAAAATGACCAAAAATCACTTAACTAAAGATAGTGGGATATAAATACATTTAAGCAAAATAATTTTTACTTATATGTGAATCAAATAAGACGAACTAAACCTCTATCGCCTCACCTATATTTATATTTTCCGTTCCTCTATGTGAATCCTGTGACATTTTGTGGATAATTTCTTTCGACTATAACATAATATGATGCATAGGTACGCTTTCGGAAGGATCTTTTTTTTTTCAACTCTTCCTACTCCATCCATCACAACTGCCGCCCTCTATCTATCTCTTTGTGTCCACTGGAGGGGCGGCGGCGGCGGCGGCGGCAAGGCCCATACAATATGCAACATATAATCAGTCGAGGAAATGAGGCTGCATTCAAATCCACATCTCGGAAACAAAAATTGCGGCGGCGACAACCGCGACGCAGCGCAATGAGACTGAATATTGCATAGGTATATGTATATATTATGTGCTATGTACATGCGAGACCAAACGTCCTGAAATGGATTAATGCGAAACCGGGAATTGCTAAAAAAATATATACAAAAAGCAACAATTCTTTATATGAGAACTGCGTACAAAACCATCAAAATTTCTGCAGAGCTGAAGTAGAATGGAGATTACTGACGCATGTTGTTATCTTTTCATGTTTTGACTTTTCTTCTATTGTTGATAGAAATTCTAGTGGAACAACTCATAGTGTTCTGAATATGTGTCAGAGATTAGATTAGTAGCATAAATTGTTCACTCCATATTCGGACGCTGTACTGTTTTTTAAATAGTTTTTATTACTTTCGGTTCTTTCTATAGATGAACTCCGCAGCGATTTCTCAGGCCTCATACGGTTTAGAGACCTAAAATTTCGAATTCGTACTTAGATCGGAGGCATCTCGCCGCCTGTTAAGCTTAACACTGATCCAAGTGTACCCAATATAATTATATTATCTGATTCAAGCAAGATCAAATATCATTTCTTCAACATGGAACGACAATGTCGGACATCACTGGAAATACGCACGGGCATGGAACACCTAACCTTTGTTTACACTTTTACCACTAATAATTTTGTATTGTGGTAGATAAACAGTAAATTGTTATAGAATAGTTGGTAAACAGATATATAAGTATAGTTCAAATCAAGAAAAGGGGAGATAGCAGTTGTACCTACTCATCGCTACGGTTCAAATCTTATGTCTAATAAAACCTATATTTTTTTCAAAAATTCAAGTTGTTTATCCTAATATTTCAAATTCTAACGACGTCTAGAATCTTACAGAAAGTCGGCGTGGGTCCACAGTGTTTATTTTATGGTTTGTGATACAGTTTGGAGATAATGAGATCTACCCAAGGATCTCTATAGCCTAATCATTGTTAATGATATATATATCTTCTATTTACATCAAATTTAACAGGTGAACTGGAACTCCTACAATTTCTATTTGATCTGAAATGTCTTTCTTTAATTTGAATAGTACCGAAGGACGTCATCAACCGACGCCATACTGTCAACGGATCATTTGACTGGACTGGCCATTATACTGAATTAAATTAACGAACAAATTTATAATATTTTACATTATTATTGAAACCTCATAACACTTGTTTCTCATTTGAAGCTCAGCATTCAATTTGTAGAGTTTCCAAAAATTTCATAATTTTGCTTCCAGTCTAGTAAAATTTCAAAAGTAACTGTCAAAAACTCTCTCAGGTTTCCTACCGAATTTATAATTTGAAAATCTTGAAAGATGTATACAATTTAATTTTATTTTTACTCCTTTTTTCATAATGAACGTTCTCCGATTTTGATGCCAAATAGCTCCACAAAAAAAATCAAGGAATCTAACATTTTTTCCCCCAAAAATACCCAAAAACTTTTTGAGTTAGAGTTAAAATAAGCTACTACTTATCATCTCCCAAACGTTGGTCTCAGTTTTTGTAAAAAGTTATTCATCCAGTTCATTTGGCTGATCTCGAAAAGGATGGAGCTAACCTCCTTATATGTGCGATGATCCGTGAAGTAAAAAGTTTCTTCCTTTTCTATAAAAAAAACAATTTCCCCATTATTTCTCCGAACAACCGTGAGAAAATCTCTAAATAAAGAATAAAGAAAACGAATAAAAATGTCATTGTCGAACTTCACCTTTCCACTTCTATCGAAATACCTGAAGGTATGCGATCCCTTCGATGGTCTTCCTAGTAAATAGTAGTAGAAGTAAACTAGGGAACCACTTTTCACCTGCATCTTCAGCATCCCTCTTTCCTATGTAATTCCTATTATTATTATATAAGCTTACCTACGCCAACCTTATGTGCCAACACAAACGCATTGTGTAATCTGATTTTCTCAAATGATTGTGCAAGGAGTGATTTTGAGCTTCTTTACAAAATAATGTCAACTTGTTCCTTGTGTTGGTTCCATTCATATATTAAATGAAATATCAGGTTTAGCTGGATATGAAAGTGAGAACCGGATGGACCAATTTTTGAGAGATGCAAGAGCCATTTAGTTGGTACAATAGGAAATATTAGAAGTATTTTGATCATTGAAAAGCCCACCCCCAAAAAATATGAAGAATTGAGAAATCCAAAGAATGAAAATAAGGAAGAGACTGTTTTTTTCGTGGAATCTACTCAACGAGGAAAGTTTATTTTTGGGGGTAATCCAATGAACGAATAGCATTAATAAACAAATTCTGATTCTGGGGGTTGATTTTGACGGTCAGATTAAAAATTAAAAAAAAAATCGGTATGACCATGTAATGAACGGTTTGGAAAAGAATAATATTTCTGAAAATATAGAATGTGGTTTTGAAAAGATTTTATGTTAATTAATATTTATTGAGAAAGTAAATGTAAAACGGAACACTTGAGTTTATCTTGATTAGGTACACTTGCTTATTCTGTTCATTTCCTACAGTAGTTTGCATTTACCTACATAAACGGTTAACATTTTGTTATAATCATGCAAGTAGACTCGCGATAGTATGAACACTGCATAATGTCAGCAACATATTAATTAGGTTAGACCACCGTATAATATACTGTGAACAAAATTCACCTTCGCTTATGGAAACGAATGTCGTTGGCATGCAAATTCAAAAGTATTTTAAATTTATGCCAATACTTAGTGTAAATCCTCTATAAATTTGGTACTCCACTCACCTTAGTAATTATTTGAAAATATGTTCCTCATATTTCATCTTCGTCAATTTTAAGTACTTGTTTCTTTACTGGATGTTGTTATGATATAACTACATGCATATGCAGGCAAGTGATCCCTGTATTTTTTTATACAAATGTCATTTTTCTCTATTTTATTTCATATTTAATATACGCCTCGTTAATCGTAAATAAACCGTGTTTATTTAGAAACTTGACAAGCATCTAATGATATTCGAATTTCTAATCTTACCGGCTAAATTCGGGTGTACTAGGGAGACATTTACGAGCCCCATCATCGGCCCCATCTCGGTATTTTTTCCAAAAATTTCATTCATACATCTTCGTCAATAATTATTGTATTTGGGTAGACTTGTTTTATTGGCCCTTCAATAAAACAAGAAAGAGCTGTAACAGCAGTTTTACTTTTTGTTTTATGGCGCCGCCCGCCAACAAACTTGTTGAACTCTTGAAATAGACAAGAAAACAATATGGCCGTCAGCCCCCGTATACTTTCTCTCCGCACGACGGCTTAATGCGGGTGTTAAAACAACAGCTTTAGATATATTTTGGTATGTATATATTTTGTATGCAAACATAAAATTTCCAAAATAAACAACGAAAATCCTGTGCTCTCTATAAAAATGTTTTTGGAATACGATGATGGTCTTCTGTGGCGGTTTTAAAAATAAATTTTGTTGATAGTTAGCTGAAAGAATTAATGATACCAAGAGAGAGAAAGAGATAGACTTAAAGATCATGGAAATGAGTCTAGTGTACGCGAATGTCTGTCTGTTTTTCTCAACAATGTATTCAGTTCATTTTTAGACTTTTAAGCCTACTTACATCCCATAAAAACCGTGGAAGTAGATTGTCAAGTTGAATCATCATTCGAGTTAATTTGAAGGTTATGGCTGTTATTTAAATATATCTTTAATGGAAATTAAACACGAAGTCTTCTCCACAATATATTTGCATAAAATTAACAGGGATGATGAGACATGTTTCAAATATATCTTTGTCTCTAATTCTACCTATGCTTTGGAATTTTTCTTGACCTGACAGCTTACCATTGTACTCTTGGTGACTGTTTTGATAAAATCTCAGACTTTATACTTGAAAAGTTAAAATAAAAAAATCTTTTTATTTACAACGGAATCAGCGATTTGCTTCAGCATTTTGTGCCTCTTGAATCAACCTGAACCATTTTTTTCCAATGGTTCCAATCACCCCAAATTCACCCAAACATAATGATTATATATATTTAGTCCTGAAACGGTGAAGAGTTCTACAACCTCAATAATTAGTATAGTTATCCTGTTGAAAGTTTCGCTAAAAGCCACCACACCTGCTCGTCAACAGAATCCCAGAAAATGACCAAATAACTATTATTAGGCATCAGTATTGAAGCATATCGTGATAAAATTTGCAAAAATCGTCGATTGAAATAAATATATACATAATATACCTACGTATGTAGATATACATTGGAATGTTTACTGGCCATACTTTCAAACAACACCTTGTATACTGACATATACCTGCTAACACAGACAGTCACAACGTTAATCACCATTCGAAACATTTTTATCTAGACTAATCTCGGCTTTTTATCTTGTAAAAGCCCATCTGAATCGTTAATGTATTTAATACATGTTTGTCCATATATAATTTATTCAACACATACCGAAATTACGATAAAAAAAATATTTTTTACAAAAAATTGGACCGACTTTATTAGTTGGTGCACTGAAAAGTATAAAATAATATTAATTCTATTGGTGCTGTTACTTTTGAAGTTGTGCAGTTGCATGTAGATTGGTAACTTTTGGCACCAACTTCACAAGTACCAGCCCCAATAGAATTAATATTATTTTATACTTTTCAGTGCACCAACTAATAAAGTCGGTCCAATTTTTTGTAAAAAATATTTATTTCACACTTTTGAGTGTAACATTAGTCACGAAAATCGTTGAACGTTCGATAATACCAATGAAGATAGTACTTATTCTATTACCCACGTATATTCCTTGCTTGTAGTTGTTATTATTGAGATCTCAGTACATCGCTGCGGAAATACGCTTGAATATTTTAGTTGTTACCATTTTAACACCGATTTTACTCGAAAACCGTAACTCTAAGGGGAAAATGTTCAGTATAAATGTTGCTACAAATAATTATGTCTTTCATGTACTGCAAACAGATTTTCAATTTTCGACAGAAATCGCCCTCTCCACATAGCGAAAATAGGTATATTTGAGAGTTTAAAATGTCTCTATGTCGAAAACCGTTACTCCTTTGAAAAAATGTTCCATTTAAACGTTTCCGGATATTGTCCTATCTTTAATTATATCAACGCAGATTTTCAATTTTCGACAAAATTTGCCCCCTCCACCCCCTTCGGGGGCGGTTTTCGTAGGGAACGAGATGTCGGATTCCCGTTTTTATGAATATGGGACCATTTCTCAAGCCTCCTCTTTCAAATGAATCAAAAATCATCAAAATCGGAGTACGTTTACTATATGAAACGCGCGCACAAACCAAAAAAAAAAAAAAAAAAAAAAAAAAGCACACAATCGAATTGTATACCTCCTCCTTTTGGGAAGTCGGTCAATGAGTTGATTTTTTGGGTTTCTCACTTGTGTATTTGCATTCGGGTATGAAAACATTCTCCATTGGCGTTACTTAAAAAAAACATAATGGAAAATTGGAGATATTGTCTTTGAAATGAAAAGTCACGTCTTTGCTTAATTCATCTGGAATAAATTGTTGATGAAAGATGACTTGTCATTGACAGGAGTTGGAATATTTTGATGGGCAAAATTTTAAGTAATGAAGATAAAAGTCTAGTCTAGACTTGTGCAGTATATTGTATGTTCAACGTTCAAGCGCTCATATTTTCGAAAGCCTGAAGACAAAGTTAGTCACCTTCGTCATCATCAAATATTTTTTTTTTGTAATTTTAAACAACTATACCTTTAGACACTTTAAATCTGACCACATGGTTTATATTTTCGTTATCGAATATTTAAAAAAATGTTCAATATCGCAAACGTTATATAGGCAGTTTTGGCAACATTGGAATTGGAACAGTTTTTAAACTTCAAACACACTGCACAAATCAATCGTCAATTCGCTTAACCTTCCTTTTTCGCGAACTTATTTTTACGAATTTTGAGCATATTTTTGCTAGTAAGGATGATTATATACTATTTGGGATTGAAAAAATAATTTCAAATCTAAAATTTCAGCTAAAAGTCGTAAGTCCTAAGAATCTAAGACCACCATCTAATAATGAACTATGCATTAGAAAATAATTCCGGCTCAGAGTAATTTTGTAGTAACTAACTCTTTCCTAACTCTACCTTGTATTGGAATCCCGTCAAAAAGCCTCCATTCATTATCATATCGTATAAGAAACAGGCGGCACTAATGCAATGATTTATATTTTTGTCTTTGTCTATATCTTCTGCATCTTTGTTACCATTTCTTAAGACTATATATACAACAACACAACCATAACATAACACAAATGATATGGGACCAATCCATAAATATATTAACATTTTATTATAATATATAATATCCTCCATTTCCAACGCCCCTGGCGCGCAGTTTTCGGGTGTCGAAAACCCGAAAATACGGCGATGACCAAAAAAGACCATTGACCAACTGAAGCACTATGATGGTTGAAGAAGAGAAAATTTGCCCACCCTATACTCTGGCAAGAACTCAAGAACCAGAGTCAAATATACCAAATTACACTCACTAGTATAAGTAGTGAGCTCGGAAGCTGGAAAAAGTTTCCAGTTAGGGCCGGTTTTATAATGTCCGGTTGACCGAAGGTGACAGTTTTCTCAAACATTTCAACCGCAGATTTTTCTTCAACCAGCGGTTGACCAACCGACGGTTGAAATGTCTCTTATAAAACTGGCCCTTTTAGTGATTTTGTTTACATTTTATGAGCTCATGTAAATTTCTTATGGCGGACATCTTTTAAAACTAAAATAACGCACATGTCATTATCCTTCTAGATTGTGTCCGGAATTGGTGATGCAATTATGCGTATCTTATAAGTTATAAGAGATATAACAACAATTAAATGAGAAAGGTTTTAATATGGGTAACTTAATTTTTTTCGCAGAATAATTTCGACTACTTGATTGGCTTTATTAGATATTTTGAAAAAACTACAATCTCTCATTTCTGAAAACGATAAATCAAATTGGTCAAGACATTGTTAGTGCAACTTCTTAGGAAGAATATTTTTCTATAAATAATTTTTGATTTCAACGTTTCCGTTGTTTGAAACCATCATTAACTTTGTTCTTTGATATGGACGCCATATTTGAATGAGAATAAAAAGAGGGTTTTTGTTCCCTTTTCAGTGATGTATAACAAACGATAACAAAAATGGTTTTCGATGAAAAAGTATAAAAATACGATTTTGCTATACATTTGGCAACGTGTGTTCGTAAACAATATAACGCAAAGATATATTATATTCAATTATTCGTTAGACGGCAGACGACAGGCATTTCATAATAAAATATTATCTTGTAAACGATACACGATCAGGATTCTCATCAAAATGATCATGAATGTTCCTCTTCCAATTTTCATTATACATAGGTAGAATAAATATAAATTTACTTAAATTCAGAGATGACAATTCGTTGTCTTTTCATAAGCGAATATAGCATATTGGATCTATTCAGACTCCATTATTTGGGTTCAGCCAACAACTTTCATTCAAAATGAAATTTGTTGTTTCTTCTTTTTTTGAAAGATTGTTAAATTGACTAAAATACTACCTAGAGAAGTTGATTGCGCTATATACACTAATAATAATTTAGATTTTTCTGAATTTTGTTTAACACTATTTAGTTTCGCTTTTCTTCCATCTATTAGGGCGTTTTGCCTTGTTTTCGTGAACCAGTTTTTTTTTTAATGATTTTGTAAACATTTCAAATATTTTTCATCTAAATCTGCTTAAATTGGTACTAGAAAATCAGCTAAGAGGATTGAAATAAATGAATACAAATATGTATTCGTAAGTCAGTCCATCTGCATCTGAAAAATCGGCATTAATTTATTTTTCGACCGCATTTTGGATATTGTATATCACATGACAGTCGATGATAGTCAATAGATGAGCTTTTATTTTTCTAATTTTGTAGAGCATGTATTTTCTAACACGGCGCGATGTACAATACTTATTTTATCGATTGTACATTAATACGCACACGTTTAGGCCCCCTCAAAAAATACCGGTTTTTAGAACACACTCATATTCTCTGTTCTTCTTTTTATTATTCTTGGTCTTCTTGTTCTCTCTGTCTCAACTGGGCTGATTATTTATCGGCTGGTCCACGATTATAGCTGTTTTTACACGTTCGTGTGGTTTGCTTGTTGAATTTTATGGACCGGCGTAAATTAATATTCGCCCAGTTGCCACATAAATAACCGGACAAAGTGTCCTGCTCGGATTTTTATTATTAGTATTATTTTTATTTTTTTCAAGTTCAGCCTTTCGTCTCGTAGCAGACGAAGAAGTGTGACTTTTTGGTTTGGTCGTCGTCAATACGACACTGATAAATAAATACACACAACACTCGTCATTATATTGCTTAAAGTGGGCGCTAAATATAATATTAACAGTATAATATATATAATATGTATATGCTGTGAGTGTTGGTCGCGTCCTTGATGGGGAAATACGGATGTTGCGGTGTTGATAACCCCACAGCGAGTTGCATTTCCGAAATGAATTTCCGTTCATCATAATAAATTATCATATCAGATCGATTCTTTAGTTTTATGCTAAAGTAGATCCTTGTGCTTTGTTTACCGATCGATTATTTACTGATAAGTTCTATTGACCTAATTTTTGTGGTCTTAAAGTTATAATTTTATAATTTCAGACAGGGATCTGGATAACGAAAGAACCGGAAATAATGAAGTGTCTGTTCTATGATGCATCCTCTTTTCATTAACACTCTCCAGAACGGCGACGGGGTTTATTTTTATTAAAATAAATTAAATTCAAGAATGAGCTTGAAAGTTTGAAAAAAATTAAATATAGTTAATAGAGTATGATATTTCTGAATATGAATGAAATCTATTGCTACATAATCAAGATGATTATGTTTCTGATAAATAGTTAACTAAATTACGCTAGGACGTCTCACTGTTCCGACAACAACTACTACGAGGACAAACACCCTTTCTGCCATTGAATAACAACAACTGCTAGAGTAATACCTACAGTATCGCATTGTCACAATATTGCATCATACCACTATAAATGTTTAGAGTATATAAAGGCGTAAGGAACATTGTTCCTGACGGGGGTCCCCCGAACGCATAACTTTTTTAATTATTTGATTTACCTAAGTTTAATTTGTATTTTTTTTTGAATACTGACCTTACCTTACTTGACAATAATTGAAATATCTATCCAAATGCTTCCTATATTACTTTTTTATTGTTTAAATAAATACAATATGTTAGTTATATATTTAGTTTGATGACTCATACTCTCAATTGCGGTCCTGACCTATCATCACAGGTCAAACAAATAAACAATAGTATATACTTAAGTATATAGGTACCATTAGCCGATCTGTGTAAATAAATAATATAAATATATATATATATATATATATATATATATATATATATATATATATATATATATATATATATATATATATATATATATATATATATATATATATATATATATATATATATATATATATAAACCAGAATGCAAACAGAGCAGAGCGTGTCAGAGAAAATTACATTCCAAACCACAAAATTTTATTGTCAACAATAACATAACGGGAAATCAATTGGCCGACAAATACAATTAAATATTATATTAGGTATATATATATATACACATTTAGTGTAAACGACGAATTGAATACAAATAATTAACTTAATTTTGTTGCAATTAACTGATTTATGCTACTTTATAGTATTTGTATACAAATAAACATGCGGCTAATTATTTAGATGATTTCAATTATTTTGTCAATTTATATAATAAGCGTTAAAATAGTTTTGCCTTGCTTATTTAGTATAATAATTGATTGGTATTATTATTGTTATTTGTTAATGCACTTATCAAATGAAATGTTTCATAATTATATCGATAAAATATTATTTCATACTTAATACATATTTGAATGGATAATAATCTCCATGGCTTTACTTGACCATAAATTAGTGCAGTTGCAGTTAGATTGAATGAAAACTTTCGGGCACCAACTTCACAAGTACCAGCACCAATAGAATTAATATTATTTTGTATATTTCAGTGCACCAACTGATAATGTCGGTACAATTTTTTGTAAAAAATATTTATTTACTTTATTTAAAATGTAGGTACTTTTATATAATTTTTTAACAAAATTTGACGAACGAATTTTTTTTCTAGACAAACATGGAGAATTGAAAGCAATAGCCCCCCCCCTCAAATTCATACTTCAGGATACCAACTTCACGAGACCATATACCTAAATTATCTACGTATGTCAATCTCGTTTGAAACAGTAGCTTGCGAACTTGATCATTTACCTCTTGATCACGTTGCAAGGCTAGTTCAGATAGTCTAAATACTTTGAAAGTTCTACTTTCTACGTCTACGGTATGTTTTAACGGGCTTGAAAAGATTCCATTTTGCTTACAAAATAGCCCCAATTTTTTTTGTAAACTTAGGTACACTTGCAAGGTTTTCCTTTTCTCTATTCTTCTGAAAACTATCTGATATTAACTGTTTTCACGGAGGAAATCCTGAACGTGTTCTGAACATGTTCAGAATGTGGTGTGAACATATCTGGGATTTTTCAGTACGCATGCGCGTCTCCGAATTAGTTCTGAATTTTTCAACACCACGAACGCATTCGGAACTTGAATAGAACGTATTTTGTAGATATATGAGAATTGACACTCACTACTACTTACTAGTCATTAGTGGAATATTTAGCATAATTATGACACTGTTTTTGCAATTATTGTTCTCTGAAATTCAGAAATATACAAATCACTTATAAAGATTCACACGCACACTCCACAACTTATTCTTCACTTCAAACACTCAAATGATTGTCTCTCAGACTCACAGTTTCGGTTTCTATTACAACAAATAAGTGAAATGTTTAGATTATAAAATGCTCTAAAGTAGGAGGATAAAGATATCCCAGCTTCGATCCAAGATTCTGTCGAACATGTTCCGAACTAGTTCTCAAGAAATGAGATGTGCTCCACGAACAGGGAGTTTTAAGATCTGAACAAATCCCTGATAAGAATATTCTTCTCCGCGAACACTCAATTCTGAAGTACGCATGCGAATACGTTCAGAACACGGTCAGGATTTACTCCGTGAAAACAGCTATATACAATTTCATAAACATCTTATCTTATTTGCAAATTGCATACATACATTATTTTTTAATGAAAAACAAGCACCGAAATTGCAATGTTCTTCCAACCTCCGTTTACCACCAATTTTGCTCATACCAAGTACCTCTTATTCCTTACTGCCATCGAATTCTGACCTTTTTTCAGGTCCTCCTAATATTATCAACGATGTTTATAAAACGCTTCTCTCTTCTCAGAATCTCACTCACTAACATGAATAAATATTATTATTATTATTATTATTCAGAAATTTACGAACATCGTCGCAGAAATACGCATATTATAAACTTTACCACTCTTTTAACTCGAAAACCGTAACTTTATGGAAAAAATTTTCGATATAAATATTGCTACAAATAATCTGGTCATTAATTTTCCATTTTCAGATCTTCAATTTTCGAAAGAAATTGCCTCTTCCACATAGCGAAAATACACATATTTGAAATTTTAACCTCGCAGAAACTCGATCAAATTAAACGTTTCCGGATATTTTGGTATCTTTAATTCTGCCATCTCGGATTTTCGGGGGCCATTTTCGGCGGGAAGGAGATTTCGGATTTGCGGATTTTTTCCGAGTTGGTCAAATAATTATTGTAAAAATAGCAATTAATGAGACGTATGGAAATAAAAGTAATTGGTTTTGGTTACTTTCAATTTAAACAAACTGCCTGTTTCCTCAATTTCATACCATGAAATTTCTGGCCCTAATTGAAAAGCGATGAAATGAAAAAAATTAATGAAAAATGAAAAATATTCTCCAGAAAAATCTAAAAAATCTGAGAATAAATGTATGTTATATTGATGAAAAAAATCTCTCAATTATCTACCCTACCCTTTTTCACTCTTAAAAAATTGTTTATATTTCTATTTATATATGCTGGCATTTTTTGCTTTCCCATTCACACACATGTAATAAATAAAATATGATTGACGCACCCCAAGGATGACTTTCGGCAATAGTGGGGTATAGGTGTATGTACTTCTTCCATCATATAGAGAACAGGATATATATAATCTGTATGGCTATATATGATATTTTGGCACCCCTCATGATCCACAAAGTTACCCTCTCGAATCATATCATAACTCTCTCCTCTGTTATTGTATGTATATAGAGGCGAAGAGATAAGTGTGTATTTGGTGTCGGTTAATATGGCAATTTGTAACTATTCATTGGTAATTGGCCAAGTGATTTTTTCATAATCGCTCCTCACCACGTGGTACATGCTATACATACGTACTGGGTACCTACCCCCCCCCCTATGTATATATTAATATATTTATCTGAGAGGGTGTGAAATTGTGTTGTGTTATTCGTGCGTGTCATCATTTTGCCCACCATAAACTTATACAGTGTGATTTGTTCCCGGTGTATCTGGGTAAATATTTGAATGACAGTTTAGGTTAAATCTGAAAAAATGTTGATAATTTCATACATATTTAACTCAATAATTATTTCTAATTCAAGTTATTCGTTTTTTTTTTTGGAAAAATGGTGAAAAAATGGCAAGTCACATTTTTAGTTTGGATTTGAGAACATTGTATTCCTCGTATACTTTTTTTTGGAAGAATTCAATATTACAGAAAAAATTCTTATTCCTTACATTAGAATAAAATGTTGTCGTTATTTTTTTTTGTAATATCAACAAGCATTCACTTACTTGGAATAGCAAACAATGTCATATAAATGCTAATGTTTTTTATTTATTTTTGTTTACGTTAAATTATTTATTCTTATATAACAGACAAAATTTAAAATATAATATTTTTAGCAGAAAAATTAGGTAGGATTCTAAGTTGACAATATTAGTATACTTTCAACGATGAACACTGAAACCCTGAAAATCTTGTAAATCCTTATATTGTAAATGCGAATTATCTGGAGAAATAATATTAAATGGACATTTCGACCTAGAACTTCGTATGAGTCATCCAAAAAAGAAATAAATAATGTATGTCGTAATTTTACGATAATCATCCCTGTATGGAGTGGGGTAAATAAATCTAAAAGTCGATATGAGTGTCTTTATTGAGCTTTTTCAGACGGCATTTCAGAATTCATTTTCAAGTTCTGCACTTCAGTGGTACCGATTCATTTGAAGTTGGTGCCAAAGATCTTGTTACTATCATCTACTGCACAACATCTAAATAATCAAATACCTACGAATAAAACTAATATTATTTAAAAATATTTTATCATAAGTATCGGATTTTCTTTAGTTTACGGGTATGGAAAGCTTCACAAATTATCGATAAAATTTTATAAAATATTATATGGTACCTAAGTATTGTTTTTGATAATTATTTATATTTCAAATTGCTGCTAGCATGATATATAATATTGCATATCCCCGCTAATTTCTTAATGGAATGATTATTGTAAATGCCTGATTGTATTATTTTATTAATAATTTTTTTCTTTTTTTTCAGGTAAGTGAAGCAAATCTTATACATCCACGTACAAAGTAAGCTGTTATGAAAATTGTATGTTTCTATAAGTGTTAAATTATCCATTGCTTTGACACCATATTTTCAAATTAATATTAGATGTTTCACATTTTTGCATATTTTACGGAACCTTCCTTTTAGAACCTTCCAGTCTGAAAGTATTGTATCTGTTCATTTTAAAAACGTTTCAGAATGTAACATAACGTAACGTATAAAAAACATTTGAAAATGGCTGCATCAACCTATTTGCAACGCCCCTAGAAGGACATTAGTATATTGTAATTGGTCTAAGGGTCAACCTTTTTTTACATATCCACCTTTCAAGGTCGAATGTCACATTTTTTTTGTTATGTAGAAGTGACAAAGTAACCGATTTTTTTAGTAACTGAATCTAGAGAAAAAGGAGAATGTAGTAAATTATGATAATGTCATTTGAGTGTCATAATACAATATATTATATTCGTTCATTATCATAGTTTCAAAGATGGCGGATTTCCGGATATACCGGAAGTAGACATCAACTTCCTCATTTTAAATAGAACACCATGTATATTTAAACATTTTTGAATTCAGCATCGATTTTAAGGTCCAGTTTGTTAAGAATATTTGTTGTCTCCATTTGGAGTTATTTGGTAATCTTTTATAAATTTGACGTTTGTAGTACTTCACAAAAGTTGTAATATCTCGGAGACTACACCCGATTGAAACATGAGGTTTTCGTTTTTGAAAAGACCGAAAACCGTACCTACTTATGTTTTAAACGTAGCATTCATTACTTCAAAAAAAACTTTAAATCATTATACTAACAATTGTCAAAGTTGAAAAGTTTGAAACATGGAAAAGTCATTTTTTTCAAATGGGGTGAGATGTTAAGTTTCATCTCCATGAATGCGATATTTAATTCTCTTTTGTTTCTATACTTACAGACATATTTAGGTCTATCTTTGTTGGTTTTGAAGCTACTAGCGATTTCTTAATTATTCCACAATGGCGCGGAGAAAATGGTAAATCGTAGAACATTTTCTTCCTAGTTCAACGGTAAAATCGCTAGATACCACTGCGCGCTTAATGGACAACCCTGTATATATATATATATATATATATATATATATATATATATATATATATATATATATATATATATATATATATAATAAAAAGATGTTCTTGGGGATGCAGTCATATATTCAATAAAATTCTTTGACTGAAGCCGAGCTTTCGAGAATGTTTATTCTCTTCTTCAGGGCAAAAATCGTGAATTTAAAATAAATTAACCAAAAACAGGAAAGATTTCATATCCATCAATTACAAATGTCATTATTTTTTTTGCCCTGAAGAAGAGAATAAACATTCTCGAAAGCTCGGCTTCAGTCAAAGAATTTTATTGAATATATGACTGCATCCCCAAGAACATCTTTTTATTTATTATAAATCCAGTCAAGAATACAAAATCAATATATATATATATATATATATATATATATATATATATATATATATATATATATATATATTTCGTTAGTGCTCATCGCTTGACTGTCAGATTGCGATGTGTCAAAATATTCTTCTTTTGGGAAATAAAAGCCTACAGATTTCCAGACTTTTTTCCAAACGTTGCTATTTACTAATGACCCACGTCTCGCGTCTCCTTTATATTTTTCACAGTTCAATGAATAATTGAGGCAACATTCCACATAGTGCTCCGTTGTGTTCGATTGGCCGATATTTTTAAGTGATTGAGTATGTATGTGTGTGTTTGGGTGCATAAAACACTGGTAAATATTTGAGCGCGACTTAGGGCACCTCTACTTGTAGAGGTAAAGGTACTTCTATCTACGCTTCGACACTTTGCCAACATCCAAAATGCATGACGTGCACTTAAACGGAACGCGCGTCTTTTCTATATGATGGCTTTTTAATGTTTCCGAATTCTCTGCTACTTCTAATACAATGATGGCTCTTAAAATTTAAAAAGCGTCGAACTGTGGGTGTGTGTGTTAAAAGTCATTCGAGATTTTTCCGTTTCACTTGTAGGGAAAAGGAACAATGAATTGGTGGGTTCACACTAGCAAAAATTCCAATTTCAAATTCTCTAAAGATTTGAGCTTTCAGAAATTATGAATCAGCAGTTTCGGTTTCTAGTTGTGTAGATGCTAGCAGTAATAAATGCTACAGAATTTAATATCTGACCCTTTTAGATTCTGCTTCGGTATGGGCTTTATCGAAGAAACCGCGTGAAGTGACGAGTCTTCATATTTTATTTCGTAGTCTTTTGCAGTACTTATCTAGTGACTTTGTTCATGCTTCAAATTTGAGAGTGTATAATCTTTTTTCTATTCAATCTATATTTTTAAATAGTTTCTTTTGGTTTGAGGAAAAGGTGGATCCCTCCTTGGATTTTGCAGGGTATTGCATTTGGAGAGGATGTGTAAGTATAGAGTATAGAGGTTTCGTCCACCTCTCCCAAAATCTGCAAACTCCTTCCACCTCTCAGTCGACAGTGCCCTGTTGGGGTTCCCGTCTATTTTGAGCTTATTTTTACTCTTGCTTTTGCATTCCTTTGATGTCTTCGGGTTATTATTCCCCAGCAGTATTTTGATCTGTCTCATTCCCAGTGAGTATATCCAGTCTTGGGATTCTTTGTTAACGTCTTCTTCCTTAAGTTCTTCATGTTGGTGTTTATCCACAGAAGGGTTCTGCTCCCAGTAAAGCTGTTTTAGCCCCCCTTTAGCAAGAACGCTTGTTACTTTATTAGCTTCCATCACGTTGTGTCCTGGAATATTCATAGTATCGTTATACTGTGGATAATATTAATGAAAAATCTTTTTTGCGAGATGGAATTGTAGAGACTCATATACATTTATGTAAATAACAGTTATGGATTCAGTCACAGAAGCTACATAAATTTTTTTGAACGAAAACTTTGTAGAACAAGTTCTGAAAGTACTTTGATCATTTTTTAAGTCAGACTATTTACTATAAATTGAATTGCTTTGTTTTTTCAAAGGTTAGTTAGTTAGTTCAAATGAAAATACATTGTATAATTAAAAACTTATCAAAGAAATATCACATTTGCTATATCAATATCGACACTAAACTAAAACTCATTCAGCTGCACTATTTTTAGTAGAAAAAAATGCATTCGTTCTTTGTTTTTTTTTCGACTTATCATTCCGGAAATGCCATCTACAAAAATCAACAATGGCAACCGAACAAATAATTAAAGGAAAAACAACGAGTCAGTCAGTGACGGAGTAGTACAAAAATTCCTGGCAGGCATCTCAGCATGAACAACAACAACTGAGCGCAATGTTGAAATACACATATTATATGAAGAGAAGAAATGAAGGCAAATGCAGCAATGTTTCTCTTGCAGCCGACGAAGAGAATTAATGATCCTCACTATCTCTCACTCTCTCATGTATGATATGAGTGCTCTTTCTCAGTCTGTCTGGGCAAGACATTAATCCATTATACATAGCTCATCTCAGCGCGCTGCTAACACGCTAAATTACTTGATAAATATACCCTTTGCTCGCTAGACACGCATGCACACCTCCTTCTTTTCGCTCTCTCTGGCCAAGAAGAATTTTTCATGTATAGTATATTAGGGCGGTAGTAGATGGGTAGGGTCCATCGACCATCTTATATTTTTATAATAAAATGTCCTTAAAGTTAGCACTACCAGTAGCGAATTTGGATTCAGCGGGAAGTAGATTAATTGTTGCTTATTTAACGTAAATTTGTTATGGAAACTAAAAATTTGTCGCACATTTGTTTTTTTTTTCGGTGGTGATGCTAACTTGGTTTTAAAGTTAGCACTACCACTCCCCTAAAAACATAAAATTTTGTCCGTTATCGAATGTGTCGAAAATTAGTTATGATGTGAAAGTTATTTTCGTTTTTTATACATTTATAAGGTGTGGTAGTGCTAACTTGAACTCAAAAAAAATGGTTTTTCCTTCTTTCCAAGAGTTAAATTTGCTGATTTTTTTTTGTAATTGATTTTTATCCTACTGATCTTCAAGATTTCACTCAATTTATACGTTTGAAAATAAAACCATCGTGCACAATAATATTTGGACTAGTTTAATTTATTCAATAAACACAGTAAGGATCCCGCTCACAAATAATAATAATAATAATAATAATAATAAGGTATGGATAGTCATGCGAGCCTTCATCATCGTAGAAGGAAAAAATACTTCGTTTTGTGCGGTGTACGCCTTCGGAATAATTCCAAACGGAAATGGATACACAAGTTTTCAATAAGCATAACAAATAACATGCGATTAAGTTAAATGGCTCCACAAAGAATTGCGCATAACACATCAATGTTTTACGATATGGTCGGTAATTTACTGCTAGGTACACTACATGCTCATCAAATGCCTCGAACCAACACAGGCTAACCTCATTAGAACATAGAGTAGTGGAAGTGTGATACAATAATATGTATTTGATCAGATGGATGATTTTTCATTATTTTCTAGACTTTTCATTGGGAAGAAAAAAATGTGTTTCCTGCGTTGCGGTTTCTTGATCATATAATATTTTCCGTTCATGAACTTTTGATTATGCGAAACATGGTCATAATTCAAGAATCCTGAAAACAAACCGCATTAACTTTTTATATCTATTAATCTGGAGATATCGAATATATGGAAAACATTCATTTAGTTTATATTTCATTTAAATCTGACACGGTATCAGTGTTTTAAGTTATCATGTTGAAAATTTGTATAGTTGTTGAGGGATTAACATATTTTTTTCTATTTTATCAGTTAACACATAAGATACAACATAAAATGGCAAGTCGATACTATAAAACACAAATATTTTTTACCAAAAATTTGACTGAGCTTATTGATGGTTCCAAAAGTCTTATATATAACTAAAATGCCACCAATAGAATTTATATTATTTTGTATTTTTCAGTGTATCTACTAATAAAGTCGGTTCAATTCAATTCATGAAAATCGTTGAACGTTCACTAATACCAAAGAAGATAGGACTTATCCTGTTACCCATGTATATTCTTTGCTTGTACTTGTTATTATTTAGAGATCTCAAAATATGGTGGCGGAAATACCATATACATATACATATTTCAGACTTTACCAATGCTGCAAATCGAAAACCGTAACTTCATTTGAGAAATATCCAATCTAAATGTTGCTCTTTAATATGATCGTCTCAGATTTTCTATTTTCTAGAATAATTGCCCCTTCCACCCCCTTCTAGGGCGATTTTTGGAGAGAAGGAGATTTGGGATTTGTTTTTTTCTTCCAAATATGGGACCATTTCTCAACTCTCCTATTTAAAATGAATCATCTAAATCTTCATCATCCAAACAGCAAGTTTCAGATTATATTTTTTTGAACTAACATAACCTAACCGTGCTACTTATATAGGATTTGCTAACACTTAATATCGAATTCATAGATTATTAACGGGTTAGTGTTAGCCCAGTTTTCATTTTCCTGAAGAAATACTGCCATTTAGACATCACTAATCCTTAATCTGTTTCTTTGAAAACTGATATCCCAAATTACACTTTCATGCGACATGGCCCTGCTCTCAAACTCATTCATTTTATCTGTTTATTTGTTTTTCTTTGGAAATCTTCATAATCCGTCAGTTTAATTTCTACCGCATTAGCAATAGCAGAATCGCAATGATCATGGAACACTTATTAGCAGTTGACATGACAACTCTTTTGCTTTCCATAGTTCCAAGTTTGAAATACTCCTCACTACTAGCTTTAAAATTATGTGACTTTGAAGTATACCAACTTCATGCATATTTTTTTATATAAAAGACTAGAATGTAAACATTAATCATTCACTTGCAAATTATCTATCGGTATTTTGGATTTAGATTTTTCTCAAAATTCTAGATGTTTCTAAATTGTAATCAATCATCCTCTTAAATCCACTTGTTGTGGGATGGTAACCAAAGCGGCCTTGTGGCAGTATAGTGTACTTGTATTAAAAAAAAAACTTGAAACCAACTCACCCCTTTGAATATAATCGGCATATTAATAATAATTCAACTACATAAACCCAAGAAGGGATGGATAGAAGGGATAAAGTGAAGCAAGCTCAAATAGGCCACATGCCACAGACATATTATATCTGCGGGGTGTCAAATTGTGGATGGGTTATTAAATGACTCCCTTTACTCTACACATACAAAAGGGTCCTATTGTGGTCGCTAATCGGTCAATTTATACGGGGGATTAGACTTGTGTCTGTATAATATGTGTTAGTCTCATCTTCATATGCCCTTTTTGGCCCATATTCATAATCATCCATCCCTCTTCTAATATAATATTGTATTATGTAGTACATGTAATCGGTTATATATTCCTGATGTGTTTTGTGCTGGTGAATTTGGCACAGAAGAGAACAGGATGAGATGAGAACAAAAATTGATATAGCTTTCAATGGATCATCATCGTCATCCATGTCGATGACAGAAGGTCGTTAGGCGATAACATGTGAGAATCCAATGAAGGGCGCGTAGGCGGGGGAGGGGGGAGATTTGGAAATTCACTTGTTGGATCTGCAATCTGGACTGTATTTAAATAAAAATTAAATGCTGTTCATTGTTGAGCGCAAAACTTGAGAACCATACTGGACCCGAGTTGAAACAAGTGAAATTTTCGAAAAAATATTAAAAATAGTTTTTATTGGGCATTTAAAATTTAAACCGTACAGATGAGTACCTACTATTGCTATCCTTTTCTCGATTTTAACTATACTTATGTATATGTGTTTGCCAGCAACAGCAATTCCATAACAAATTACTGTTTGTCTACCACAACACAAAATTAAACTTTAAATTAACAATAACGTCTGACATCTGACAATTGCGACATAACCATAGACGATCTTCCAGAAAGTACCTATATACCAGAGAACGAGACGTATATATACGGTCCATGCTCGTGCGTAATTCCAGTGACGGATCCCATTGTCGTTCCATGTCGACAAAATAATGATCTTGGTTGAATGAGATTGAATGAGATAATTATAATTACCAATATTGGATCACACTTGGAGCTTAACAGGCGGCGAGATGTCTGTGATCTAAGTACGAATTGGAAATTTCAAGTCTCTAGACCGTATGGGGCCTGAGAAATCGCTGCGGAGTCCATTGATACAAGAACCGAAAGTAATAAAAACTATTTAAAAAGGTTTGTAATAATCCGAATAGAGCATTTAGAGCAAGAAAACCGGAAATTTTCTATGAGATTTAACTCAAATAACTCACGATTCAAACGATGGATTTCACTTATCTTTGTTTTGTTCGTTATTGTTCCTTCGTTATGAAAAATCATGGAATAATTCAGTTCAATTTAAAAAATACTGAATGATCTGGAGAAAAATCTGAATAAACACATATTATGCTATTTTGCGATATTTCCCACAAATACTTGTTTTTATCATTTATTTTTCTTTGTTTACACATTTTGAAGATGTCTTAGGATGTTCTAGACTTTATTCAGCTCCTCAGCACAGTTTTATCATTATCGTCACAAAATTTTTAGTTCAAGTTATCCACCATTCGCGATATATGTTTTTGTGGCTGGGCCAGTTTGTCGAGTTGATCTTCAATCATTTCACTTCTGTTGTTTCCTTCCTCAGACCGTCAAATATATATATATTTTCTTGACCGGATATTCAATTTTCCGTATTGTGGGCTGTACCAAAGATTGGTGTTTCTAATCTTTGGCCATACCGTGTCATCGTCTGCTTGATTTCTTCCGAACGCCTCCTCTATGCACTGGAACTTAGAATAATTAGAGCCCCGATCCGAGCAATTGATAACGGCTAATCAATGTTCCATACTTTGTCAGTATTTTTTGTTAAGATCAACGAAGGTGTTATTATATCGTTTTTGGATTCATGTTGACATGACATCCTGGTTGGAATCAACTTTTCTTTGTTTGATTAATGATATTATAAGATGTTATATGTCATCTTAGCTCTTTTATTCTAGTTAATTATTTTTCCAATATTCTATTAACCTTCTTAAGAAATCTCGTCGGGTGCAATGAGCTGCAAAGCTGCATCGCCATTTTATTTTTGACTTTTGTTATATCCCAGTTCGGAGGTATCTCTATAATTTGTCTTAACCGATGTGAACCTTTCTCTACGTGATCTGTTGGCTCATTTCTCGCAAATACTTCAAGCTACTTATATGCTGCTGTCGTCTTAACGTCTATCCAAAAAAAGCTGCTTAGTTATGTCCAATACGTTTTCATGTGTGTATGTGTGGATTAATTAATTAATGTTAATAAATGAATAAATTTGAAAGGATTTAAAATTAGGTTTTGTTGTTATGGATTCAGAGAAAAAAAAAGTTATTGAGCTCTTGGTTATTAATGTCGGCAAAATTTGATGAGGATATTTAAGGTTTTTTATTCAAATGTGAATTCGAAGTAGTAATCTTCTTAAAAAGTGATTGTTATTATTCATTCATAATTCTTCTATATGAATAATTTCGCCTCAAGTCTATTATGTTTATTTTTCTCATGTTTCCCGACATAAACAAAAACACATATTAATGTTTTTGTTTTCGAAAAGCATAAAACAAAAACAAAATTGTTTTTTTTATAAAATTACCTAATTATTGATAAAATATGCGAAATTTTGACGAAAATAATTTTCTATGAATACTCGACGTTGTGTATAATTTTCCTTAATATTCTTGCATTCATTTCTAATACGCCTTAAATATTTTTAAAGCGCTTTTTTGCTATATCTTTGTGAATTTTTAATCAAAATCACTTGAAATTGCACAATAAGTGATAAAAACTAGAGCCGACTTTAATCGACGGTGCATTGTGAAAAGTATAGAATAACAACCTGTTATGTAAGAATCATAAAGATTTTGAAGTTGATGCCAAGAGTCTTCTATTGACCTATAGCATAATCAAAATCGCTATCATTTTTACTTTATGTGCTATTAATTTATACTTTCAGTGATGTATCTAGTTTCTTTTGTCATTAATTGTAAATATACAAGGTTATTCATTAAGAATGTCCAATCTCCAAACCGTAGATTCTAGACCCCAAAATATGATGATTTAGCTCACTAGTCCTTATACAAATATTACAGGCTTCCGACATACAGGGTGTTTAAAGTTGAATTAATTTTTTTGAATTTTGCAATAATTTTTTATGTTTTAAGTAAAAGTTTCTGCTAGAACATTGGTAGTAGTTTTATGTTTTTTGGCATGGTAATTACGAATTTGACTTCTAATTTAGCATTTCTTATACAGGGTGTTAATTTGTTATTGTTACAAATTTAGAGAATTTTTTTTTCATAGTAAAATTAAAGTGTATTGAACTTTTTAAAAGCAAATAACTCAACAACCGATCGAGTTACACATTTCAGACAGGAGTGACCTTTCTAGTGGAATTGAACGCTCTCTGGACATTCTTATTGAATCACCAGGTATATAATCAATTTTCTGATCGAATAGCTGATAGTCACAAAATCTTGAACATTATGAAGTTGTTGGCGCACTAGTGTCCGTTTTATCTGTCTGTCTGTTCTTTTCTTCATCATTCTCTCACACTGACAGAGGAACTGTTTTTGTTTTGTTTTGTACTATATCGTGTCCAGTTTGAGCAACGACACCAACGATACACTGGAGAGAGACAAACGCGACAACTTCTTATAAAATTCCTGCAGTTCTGTGAATGAGGAGGAATGCGAACCATTATGGCCTTAATGGTGGACATTGTGCAATACTTTATCTTTTTAAACGTACCGCGGGATCGAATAAAATTTACATCTTTCGTCTTGTTCACACATAACATTATCTGGCTGGCTGTCTGTCTGTCATTCTGTCTGTCTGTCTGTCTTCCAGAAGAGGAGGTTTAAGATGGACATCGACGGGATCGTTTTTGCTTTATGAATGTATACAGTGTGGACCTGGCAAATGGGATTAACTTATTATATATTTAATGTATTGGCCAAGTGCGAGTTGGCCCCGCACACTAAGGGTTCCAGTTCATATGGACGTGGAGGTCGATGGAATGGACAGTATTATCACCAGATCTTACGCCATTAGACTTTTTATGGGGATAAGTGCAAAGTTGTTGCAGAACTTCCTGATCGTCGCGGCCGGGTAATGGATAATCTGGCTCTCTCCAGAATCTAGAGATTGTGCATTCTGCCTACAATCTGGCGGGCGGAAAGTATTTGCTAGATTGGTGCTATCAGTTTATTTATACTATAGTTTTAGTGTTTTGTACAGAATTTCCTCAATTAATTAGACAATTTTCGAATTTGCGCTACATTTTAGAGCAATATATTTTTTGTTTAGAAAATGTAAAGACCGATTTAAAAATGTTATAAGAAGTTTCAATGTAGTTATGATTTTTTTTTCATTGCATTGTCAGTAAGTGTCATTTTATACCTGCTTCAGATTTTTTTTTTATAAATATGCTTTTATCTATTTTATTTGGATGTTCCATACTGTATATATGTTGTTGTGGTATACCACCACGTAAAAAGGAGGGTTCCATGTCTCCTAAGTTGTAATTATGCTGTTCCCGTACGTCTGTTCTGGTGAGTGTGTGTGTGTTTATTTCAAGAACCTGACGAATTCTGACATGTATAAATGTCGTAAGGAATGCTGTAAATTTTTTCATAGTATGTATGTAGTAGATAAATGGTTTGAGGGAGAAACAAATTATTATCACATCACACGTGATTAGACTTTTGAGATAAGTGAATAGTAATTTAAATGAGACCCTTGTTTTTGTATTTATTCCTGTTAATAAAAGGCAATACATTTTGAGCTTGAATGGCAGGAAAATTTATATAAACAGTCCATCTAAATTATTACAGATTCATTTCGGTTCATTTATTGACTATTAGTTTTGACTCCACGTAAAAAAGAGGCGGGAAAGTTATGCCGGATTATTTCAAAATTTTAGGATTGTAAAATTTTCTTCAAAAGCTGAAAGTCAACTTTGAAAAATATGAATACACTTTTGTTTAAAAGAGATTCATTTTCAGTTGTCCTTCTTTAGATCATCACGGTAAACATGTAAAATTTAAGCGAACCAGTTGCTATCGTATTGCGATCGCGTTGTAAACTGATTGCTAGTCACCAAAAGAAAAATCGTATTATGTCAAACAGTTGTTTGTTAAGCAGTCGCTGGTTCAATTCAATTCAAAAATATTCATTAGAATGAACCTATATTGTACAATATTAATAAATGAGATATACATTGTATTGTTTTATTGAGATATATTTTATTCTAACCTGTTAGGTTAGGTTAGGATTTCCCCCTCAGGCAGCTCTCTGGTTGTTCGGTTGAGGCAGCACTGTTGCAATTCGCAAAGGTCATGTTAATGTTGTCCCTTTATTTTGATATTCCTAAGAGGTGTTTCTTGATCGACAGCCAAACAGGACATTGTGTTGCTTTTTATTTTGCATGGCGCCTGTCTAGATCAAGATATACCATTTTTGATTGTATTCTTTATTATGTAGGTAATATTGAAATTTAAAAAAAACACCTTTCATTCTATTGGTACATTTGTATTTAACATTTTACTTTTGGTGGCCTGTGTTGTATGTTTATTATAATAATTTATGATTATCAAATGCAGCATATACAATCACATTATACTGAAAAGAAAATCATTGATGTGTGTATTGAACACTAATAATGCTTTAAAGGAATCGATCATGCTTAAAATAAACTGTGACTGCATCAAATTATGTTTATTATAAAAGCCCTACAGCCAAGCTATATAGCGTATATGTGTTTAAGGTTAGGTACTCTCCCATAGATCATCGACAAATATATATGCTCAGTAAAACTAATCGTTGAGATACGGATTATATATGTCTGTCTGTCTGTCTCTTCACTTTAATGAGCACATTCTCAACATAAACTATATGAGTTTGATTGTATACAGTGTGACTCAGAAGTATAGTCTTAAATTCATTCAAAATTTAGCCGTATATTTTCGTCGTTAAAACACATGAACCGATCGGTATCTATTTTTGACCGACGAACCCAAGGTTGGTATACAATAATTCGACTGTCTGCTTTTTTGTTGGTTTGTGCGCGCGTTGTATATAGTAAACGTACTCTGATTTTGATGATTTTGGATTCATTCGAAAGAGGAGATGAATTCATAAAAACTCCATTCCCATATTGCTTTCCGCCTAGAAGCCGCCCCCGAAGAGGTCAGTGCACTTTCTCTGGAAAATCCGAGACGGTAAGATTGAATAGTTACCAATGTATAAGACAATATCCGGAATCGTTGAAATTGAACATTTTTTCGAAAGAGTAACCGTTTTCGAGTTACAGCAATGTTAAAATTTGAAATATGTGTATTTCCGCTATGTGGAGGGGGCAATTTCTTTCGAAAATTAAAAATTATGAGGTGGCCAAATTAAAGTCCAGATTATTTGTAGCATCATTAAAATTGAACATTCTCTCCATAGACTCTCCATAGAGTTACAGTATACCTACTAATAGAATTAATCTTATTTTGTATTTTCCATATAGATATACAGAGTAACCTAAAAATAAGCTACGACCATCAACTTAACTTTTTCATATGTTAAACAGGAAATATCATGAAATTAAAAATCGACGGGTCCGAGCGTTTTTGCATAAAACATACGGCTGCATTTTAAATGAATATATACATCACTATTGGGACTCACTGTATATTATAAATGTATGTATGTATATATGTTAAACGTTGGAAATGAACAATTTACTAATTATCTTTTGTAACACTCCAATCAACCACATTCATTATGTGGAATTCCAACATCGTATTTTGTTTTCTATATGTATAGTTTTTTTTTCTTGTTTGGTTTGTACTGTCGAACTTGAGTGAGGATATATTCTGTTGTTTATTCTTGGGAACGACTATGCGATGGATCTTGTTGAGTATAAAAAAATGAAAGAAAAAAAAACTTGTCTAGAATATAGCCGCGTCATCGACGTCATGAACACAATTCTTTAATTTGTTAGACAACGACTAGCTCGACAGGACGAGGTACCTGTTCTCACAGTGTTGTTGAAAATAATTTCGATGAGGCAGAATAACAGAATTCTTTGGATCTTTGGCAACTTTGCTTACTGATATACATAGATATAAATAAACCTGTGCTTCCTGAAATTACCGTAACCCAGTTGGCGTAGATTTAGGCAGTCTTTTGAGCTGGTGAGAGATATTAGAATATTATTATAAGCAGTTAAAAAAACTGAAAAAACGGTTTGAAAATCACGAAAATACACAAAAACTCTTACAAAGGTATTGGTCAACATATTATCTCAATCTTCATGACAGTAAGCAGGAAATAAAAGAATTCCTGTAGGCTTATATTAGGAACATGACAACATAAATTGAAAATTTAAGTCAGAACAAGGGGTTAAAATCAATTCTGAAAAAAATAATTAAAAAATCTATCTCTAAAAACTTCTTCATACTAATGTCAAAAATAATCTTGGTTGTTTTATTTGTTCCTCATTAATTTTCAACTAAAATTTATTTTTGAGCGACTTTATAGACAGGAAGATGTGTATTATTTTATTTTATTGTATTTTTTACCATTTGTATGTCAAATTCTTTATTTTACGGGTAAAATTAACAAATTATAACAAAAAATTACTATTTCAATGCATAATCTGACATTTTAAATGAATGGATACTCGTATCAATTATCTTCTGTAATTCAAAAGATACCGAGTTGAAAATTCAGTTAGGCTTCACTCATAAATACAGGGAAACCAAACTGGAAATCCCATGCAGCTTGGATACGATCTTTTCCCACGTTTATTTCAAACTTTATCTTCACATTTTTCGTCACAGTCATCATCTTCACCTAAAAAAAATCAAATGTCTTTTTTTTCTTCTTTTTTCTAATGCAATAATTCAGACAAAAGACAGAATCAATATAATAGTGAAAATTGGAAACCTCCACCTTGATTCATTTATGTATGAATGAAGCGCATCTTTTTTGCGCAGTTACAAAAAATGTACACCTAGTTGAAAAATAAACGTTGTTGTGAGGTTCTCAATTTGGCTTTGGGTCTGTTCTAGTTTAGTTTTTTTTCTCCTACTTTTTCCGAAGTCGAGCAATAATTGTAAGACGACACCCTCATGAATGGTTGATGAATAACCTTGATTATTTAACTGGCCAGAAACGGGGTCCGCTATAGTTGCTGTGTATTGACTGCTTCACTTTTTTTTTCTTCTATCTTCACCAGTCAGTCTCAGACAAGCTCAATCACTCTCACTCAACAGGATGGATGGTTTGGTATTTAATTTCTTCGTTAAATATAAAGAAAGAAAGAGACAGAAAGGCGTTTATTGAAATAACGTCGTATCATTGTAGTAGTTATGTGTTTTAGTAGAGGAAATAGAAAGCGATCCAGGTTCTTTAGTATAGTAATGTATAAAAAATAAAGTCTACTATTCTGTCAGTGATATTTTTCCACCATTATTATTTAACTGTTTTATAGTTGAAAATATTATTTTTATATTATGGACCGTTTCATCTGTTCATCTAAATAAGTTCACTTCTTTTCTGTCAACTCTTTATTCTGTAGGCGAATAATTGATAACAAACCCATGTTCCACATGCATTTTAGACCTCCACTTACGTTTGTATATCTTTATTTTGAATAGTCTTAGCTATTTTCTTCGATTGCCTCTACTCAAGCTATGCTTTTTGTCGCGATAACCTGATTTGTTGTATTTTCTGCGTATATCAAAAATCTCAGCCTAGCCCTTGTACCCGGATATAAAATTATTAATCGATAATTCATTCTCTTTTGAGACTTCGTATATCGCTTCTCAGCAGGAAAACTTTTTTTAATTTGCAAAATGTTTGGAAAATAGGGTATCTTTAATTTGACATTAGGACTTCTTTAAAAAAATTGTCGGACAATGCTACCGAAAAAAAATTGTTATTTTCTCAACCAATTTACACAAGATGAAAATTGAAATATTTCTAATCTAATAAGAGTCCAAGAAACCGAAAAATTAGACAGGGTGTGTTATTTAAAAAAAATATTTGTTTGATCTATTCGCCGTAATGCTGCAGCAGGTATTTTTGAACTCTTCATCTCGATTACTTTATTTCTATATCATAAGACTTTTATCTTTTTTTTACTGTTCTAATATTCCAAAGCTTACTGGGGAACTTTTTTTATCGCTCATTATTAAACATACACCAGCCCTTGGACTATTATCTTTTTTTAAAATCTACAATTCATTATTAAAATTGATATATGAATGACAATACCTTCTCAGCTATTATTTCCCTTCAGACATTCTGGTGCAAATTAGGTGACGAAATATTTAAAGGCGAGTCGTCCGTTTAAATATTGTCGTGTGACATTTCCGCTCTTTCTTTTCCAACAACAACAACAGTTCTCTCGTTGTTATTATGATTATGCTTGTCCTAGTTATCAAATCGCGACAAGAGGGGCGTGTGCATTTGAGATCACAACCGAGGTAGAAATGACAGTGTTTATGTAACTGGTAACTATATGGTACCTACCTATCTCTGGCGCGTCTTCGGCTCAATATTTCGAGATCAGCAAGTCAAATAAATGCATATTAGAGTGTTTCTTTCTCGTCTCGACGCGGAGATATATTGTCGCCTGAATATATCATCAAACGCGACCTACCCTCCTCTCCCCTATCTAGTACATTGCCCTCCTCCCCCCTAACTAGAACCTAGCCCCCAGGTATTACGAGTGTCAACTGTTGATTTGAAATTTTTATATACCTAGTGTAAATATCATTTGAATCTTTTACAATGCTAATCGATCTAACATATTGACATTTAGTTCATGTATATATTGAATATACATAATCGTTCTTGCATTCCAGTGGTGTGATAAGACTTTAAGGTAAAAGTTTAGTTTAGCGGCTTTTGCTATAGAAGCCCTAAAATATCGACTATTAGCAAAAATAGATGTATGTTAGCTTAACTTTGAATAAAATTGAGGCGGAAGACGCTTTTTTAATGATTTGGTTATATAAAAAGGAAAAATGGCGTTCGTTGGAATTACGACTTTTAGCTGGAATTTTCGATTTAGAAGAATCTTTTCAATCCCAAATAATATATAATCTTCCTTGCATTCTTTTTAACACTAACATCCTTCAATATTAGCAAAAATATGCGTAAGAGTAGTAATTATAATTTCGCTAAAAAGTAAGGTTAGACGAATTGATGATTGACTTGTGCAGTATATTCAACGTTCAAGCGCTATTAATATAAATGTTACCAACGCTGCCAGTATAACTTTGCCAGTATTAGATTATTTTGAATTCCATTTATTTCCAAGATTATTGCTTTAGAAAAAACGACAATATCTTCTACTAAAGCAATCACTGAATTCATATTTTCAAAAGCCTGAAGACAAAGTTCGTCACCTTCGTCATCAATAGTTGCCATAATATCGTATTTTTCCTGTAAAGCAAGCATTTTTTAAACAAACATTTTTTTTGTTAATTTTAAACATGAAACTATATCTTTAGACACTTGAAATCTTACCACTTGGTTATAGAATATTTTCTTGAAATGTTCTATATAGTTCACGTTATAGTGGCAACATTGTAATTGACAGTTTTTAAACGTCAAACACACTGCACAATTCAATCATCCTTCTGTTTAACCTTACTTTTTTGCGAACTTATATTCACTATGTTGACGCATACTTTTGCTCATTTTGAGGGATGCTACTGTTTAATAGAATGCAAAGTGTAGATATTATATACTATTTGAGATTGAAAAGATACTTCCAAATCGAAAATTTCATCTAAAAGTCGTGTAAGTCCTAGAAACACCATTTATCATTTTTTTATTAACAAATCATTAAAAATTTTCCGCCTCAATTCAATTGAAAATCACGCTAACATACATCTCTTTTTGAAAACCTTTGATTTTTAAGGCTTTTACGGCAAAAGCCTCTTAACTAGACTATTTCTGACTTCAAGACTTAACTCTACATGTATCTTGAGATTTTTAATATAGAAAAATTGCTTGTAGTAGAATTAAAGTTAAAAAATATCAAACCATAGAAAATATAAAAATAATGTCACAAAAGAGAGGCCAAGGGCCTAGAATATGTCTGGTTTAAACATGAATAAAAATCTTGTAAATGAAATAGAAATAATAGATTTCAATTTCACTGTAAATACCTATTTATTTATAGATAAAAAATGATGAATATGTTAAATTTTCCACAACTTCCTTAATTATAACGTTTGCAAGCTCAGAACAATAAACTAACTGATTGATGGTTTTATAGGTATATGTCCATCAGTAAGTAGTTGTTTGTTTTGTTGAATAAGATCGATATAGCATAATTTGCATTTATATATGTATAGTATAGAAAGAGAGAACAGAGTAAAGAGATAAAATCTCTTGAGAGGTTGTGTTGGTAGAATAGAAGAGGGATTTGTCGATTTGTCAAAGATGAGAAAAGCAACCAACGTGAGTGACAAATAGGCTCTGGCATTGCGCGGCGTTGTGCTCGCTTGCTTGGGCTTATTATAAAGATCGTGTTCTGTTGAAGAGATGCTGCGGCGACATTATTTATTTATCTTTATCGCAAACGTCGTCCAAGTTGAGAGAGTCGACGGAGACGACGCAATGTCTGGCTTCTGTTCTGCTTTGGGTGTGCCAATTTCATTTTTGTTTTGAAATGCAAAATAAAGAATATAATGCTCATAGAAGTTAAGTATATTTGACTTTTTTTTTCTGATCAACTTTCAAAATGGAAGAGATATACAAATCGACTGTGATATTATTTTATGGATGTAATTTTGTTTCGCATTGTAAGTGTGCACCGTGGTTCAAATTGAAGTTTGAACAATTGATTTATTTGAAAGAGGAGACTTGAGAAATGATCCCATATTCATAAAAACTGAAATCCTTCCTGAATGGGGTGGAGGGGGAAAACTCTCGAAAATCGAAAATCCGAGACGGCAGAATTAGAGATAAGAAAAGATCCGGAAACGTTTACATTAAACATTTTTTCAGAGTTACGGTTTTCGATTTTCAGCAACAGTTAAAATTTGAAATATGTGTATTTTCGCAACGTGGAAGAGGCAATTTCTTTCGCAAATTGAAAATCTGAGAATGGCAAATTAAACATGTATATATTGAACATTTTTTCCATAGAGGCTTTTCGAGTTACAGCACTCTAAAATAAGCAGGTGCAGTTGGATTGAGAACTTTTGGCACCAACTTTACAAGTACCAGCACCAATAGAATTTAAATTTTTTTTGTACTTTTCAGTGCAACAGCTGATAGCGTCGGTCCAATTTTTTGTAAAAAATATTTATTTCACACTTTTGAGAGTTACATTTGTCACGAAAATCGTTGAAAGTTCACCAGTATCCATGTATGCTTTGCTTGTATTTGCTATTATTCAAAAATCTAAGAATATCGTCGCAAAAATACGCATATTATATATAAACTTTATCACTATTTTAACTCGAAAACCCTATGAAAAAATGTTCAATATAAATATTGCTGTTAATAATCTGGTCATTAATTTTACATTTTCAGATTTTCAATTTTAACATCGCAGAAACTCGAGAACCGTAGCTCTTTTGAAAAAATGTGCAATTTAAACGTTTCCGCATGTTTTGTTATCTTTAATTCTGTAATCTTTGATTTTTGATTTTCGAACAAATTTGCCCCCTCCACTATCTTCGGGGACGGTTTCGTAGGGAAGGGGATTTCGGATTTGCGTTTCTATGAATATGGAACTATTTCTCAAGGCTCCTCTTTCAAATGAATCAAAATTGCGAAAAAAATTTTTGGTTCTCAGTTGTTATTCTCATTATAATGATTCGCATATTGGGCGGCTTATTACCATTTTGTACACAGCGAGAAGAGCGCAGCATCCATCAACAATGTTTCAACAGCGGACGAACGGACAGACGAATGGATGGACGGGTCGATAATACACCGTGGAAAGTGTTGGTTGGTTAACGTGAGTGAGTTTTCGAGAGAGAGTAAATTGCTATGCAGATAATCACCCCATTTAAATTCCGGGCCCTGGGAAATGAAAATGAGAGAGAGAGAAAGAGACACTATTACCCACTACTACTACTATCCACAAACTGGCATCATGTAGAAGAGAAAGTCCACCACCGTGTCCTCCACATCGAGTGCATATTCGATGTGAGAGGAGCAGCAGAGGCGGCAGTGGGGGCGGAGGCGGCTTTCCTAGCAGCGGCGGTGGTGATAATTGCCGCCTTTGAGAGCGGCGCTACAGAGGTGTAATTTGGGCGACCATCAACGGTGAAGTAATTAATGTAAAGTAACGAGAACAGCGAACGGAACGACGCGAAGCGAATCGAGTCTTCAGCAGAGGGTCCCCGGCCCAATCCGGTTTTTTTGTTGGTCCGTTCTTCATCTCTTCCGTCGACGACGACGACGACGACGAAGCGACTCTTGCGACATCGTAAATCTTCCAAATTAACTAAACGAACCGGACACTACCTATAGATAGGTACCTTATGTTGTTTGTTTTTTTAAGAGGGTTGGGAGGGAACTTGGAGGAGTTGTTTATTTATATATATATATATATATATATATATATATATATATATATATATATTATATATATATATATATATATATATATATATATATATATATATATATATATATATATATATATATATATATATATATATATATATATATATATATATATATACGTTCATCGCTGATTATTTGGTGCTGATTAGCGCGAATTAGATAAATGAGGGGCTATATTCAACGAAAATGCTTGAAATTGACAATGATTAAGATGAATAGCAGACATTCGGGTTTTTATATTACTAGGAATTTGCGATACAATAACTATGTAGATTGAATTATCTCTTAAAATGATCTTTTATTTATTTTAACGTTCCCTAAACACTTATGGGATGGTTATTTCATGTATGTAAATGATTTCTATTTGCCGTAACTAAGAACAAGAATAAACATTTGTATTTTTAGTGTTTTGTGTATTCGTTCGTATGTCTACCTTGATATTGAAGAAAATTGGGCGTTCTTCCCCGTATCTTAGTCATTACGAAACCTAAAATACCTAGATTTCACAAGAAAGGTTCAACGAAAATTCCCTTATCACGTTGTAAGATGCACGGAAGATAATTTACATACATTTATTACCTTGATAAAAGAGATTTTTGTTGGGGATGCAGTCATTTATTGAATAAAATTCTTTGGATTATGCCGAGCTTTCGAGAATGTGTATCTTCTTCGTCAGGGCAAACTAAAAATCATTACAAATTATCTTAACCATATAATAAATTAATAATTAAACTATATACTTTCATTTAGATGGAATTAACTAGAAACAGGAAAGATCAATCAGAATTGTCATTAGTTATTTATGAATTTCATGGTAACGGCATATCTATGTGTTTCCATGTCTGTTATAAGTGTTTTTTTCTAAATTAATTGAATAACAACTTTTTCTTTTCACTGAACCTGTATCTGCCTTTATATTTTCAATTTAATGTATGACTTGTTCGAATAGCTCAAACACAAACATAATTCCTATAAGATATTTTCTAAAAAACTTGAATCTAGACATTTTCAACCTAGATATTATGCCGTTACCATGACATTTATAAATTACATTCCTGATTGATGCTAATGAAATTTTTCCTGTTTGTAGTTAATTTCATCTAAATTCACGAATGTAAGTAGTCTAATTATTTATTTATTTTGTGGTCAAGATAATTTGTAACGATTTTTATTTTGCCATGACGAAGAGAATAAACATTCTCGAAAACTCGTCCTAATCGAAAGAATTTTATTTAATAAATAACTGCATCCCCAAAAATGTCTTTTATCAAATATTGAACCAGTCAAGAATTCAAAATCAAATAATTTATTACCTTGTGTAGAAATCTATCTATTGAAAAAAAAGCAGACAGTCGAATTGTATACCTCCTCCGTTCGGGGTTCGTCGGTCAAAAACGAAAAGCGGTCGGACTGGGCGACTACTTACCTTTGGATACCTCTGCTATTTGGGAGACAATTTGCAATGTTCCACGAAGTCCGACTCACTTTGCCATTTTTTACTTCCCTCCATAAGGGAAGTATTGGATTCACATAAAAAATCGACCACGAGATTTTTGCTGATATTTACGTTTTGCGGTTCCTAGATCACGAAAATCATGGTATCTCAAGTCCGTCGGTCTGTCTGTCTGTCTGTAGTCTGTCTGTTGGCGTTGTAGCTCAATAACGGCTTGACCTAGGACAACGAATTTTGGTATGCATATTGAAGGACTACAGGCGACGCAATGTAAGGGTTTTCGTTAATCATATATACAGGGTGTCCAAAATATTAAGTGTCAATATAAGAACGGTAGACGCGACGAGGTTGTTTCCATCTCGAAGCGAGGTGGTTTGTCGAGGGAAGTCATAAGTAAAGGCTTTTACCAATTTTTTCCGCTTGATTCCCATTTATCTGCGACTTATTCATTATTCTAAAATGGATTCAACACTACTAAACCTATGATCATTATTGTAACAGCAATACAATTGATATTTTTCTGTTGTACTTATTTTTGCAATTCTTATGTTCTTTCTTTTGTATATTTGTATCTATATATTATCTTTATTCAACTTCTGGTGCTTCAGTAGGTTATCTTCTCCCTAGTGCTGTATTTTCCGTATTATGTGGTTTTTGTTTTTGGTATTTCATTCGTAAAACAAAAAAAATATGATTGATAACCATAATAGTTAAACATATTTCAGTTGCAGACATATTAAGAATTTTTTTTTCGATTAAAATATTATGCCGTTAGATCTATGATTATATCACAAATAATAATGCATTCATAGTATTTGATTTAGTTGTATATAATTTTGCTATATTATTGTCGAATATATATATATATATATATATATATATATATATATATATATATATATATATATATAATTTAATAAATAATGTTGTTTCAATCACAAAATGAGGACATAATTGAACGCCCTTCTATTTTGATAAATATTTTGTGTTAATGATGATATTAAATGTGGTGGTTGGATATTAATCTTCATTTAATAAACATGTACTTTCTTGTCATGTAAATTAATATAAATAAATATAATAGTTCCGTAGTCATACATGATAGGAATTTATTGCCTAAAAAATACAATTAACGACGAAATTCAACTGAAACTAGTGTTTATTGTACCTAAATGAAAGATAAGGAAATGATAATAGATTTTGGTTCTTCTTCAATAAAAATCTGACGACTAAAGGTGAGTTTATACAATAAATAAAATAAAATAAGAAACAAATTAAGATAAAATAAGAAAGTTGAACATGCTCATTTCCATGGGAGCGTTTATACACGAAATAAGCTAAATTAAGAAATACAAATAAGAACTAAAGATGGCCAACATTAATCTTTTTTTCTTATTTTATTTTATTTTGTTTGGAAACTGATAATGCACATGATCAACCACCAGAGAACACTTAACTTGCATACAACACAAAAGTTTTTGACTGTGATTTGATTGGTTCATTCTAATTTTATTTTCGTCATCTGTATAAACCAATCTTTTTTGAAGTTATTCTTATTTCAATTTTAATTTGTTTCTTATTTTATTTTATTTAATTTATAAACTCACCTTAATTGAATTTATGTACCTACATGGTGGCTAATAAACGAAACGAATAAATGACTCTGGAGCTTGCGTGGTGATGGTTTCGTGCTATTCTGTTACCGGTGAGAATTTAAAGACTTGTGACATTTTTGCTTAAATTTTAATTGAATTTTATTTTCCGGTTTGGGTGTTATGAATAATATTTGTTTGAACAAGCAATTCCGTTTCATAGAATATATTATGATGCTTTTAATTTCTTACGAAACATTGATAGGACAACATGAAGAAGTTACTACTTACTTTATATATATAATATAATATAAATATGTGTATAAATATGTGTATACTCTGTTCTGTTATCTAATTTAATTGGAACAAGTCATAATAAATCTCGGAAATCTTTTTATCGAATGCGATAAATTAGACATTAGAACAATATAAATATGTACATGAGTTATATTATGTTTAAGTTACATATTTATATAATATGTATATATATATATATATATATATACATGTTTGTTAATTATTGCTGTATTGTCATTATTCATATGGTCCAATCAAGGGAGGTTAAAATAAAATGAAATCATCAGATGATACATTGAAAAATACATCAGAATATTAATACTATTGGAATTAGAATTACACAATTAGGAATATTGCATGAATAAAAAATCTGGTGTGTCCACTCATGACTTTCCTACCGCTCGCTAGCAAATTCAAGTGAATGAAAATTTTACAATACTCTCCTTACATAGCGATGATAATAGCGGTAGTAAAGTAAAAATCCTCTGGTCAAATCGTGCTACCACTCATTTTTTTCAGCATGTCAAGACAAACAACAATGGTCATATAACATTTTTCCTTAAGATGAAACGTTTAGCCAGAATCTGAAGAAACATGTGGAAAATATGGAATTTTATTCAAGCATAACTTTTTTGTGCTTTTTCTCAGAGATGGCGCTATATGTGGGTGGTAGAGGGCTCTTAGAAGAATACTTTAGGCAAGTTTAACCAAAATCCTTAGAGCCGTTTTCGCGCTATAGTCTTGAGCAAATCACGTTTTTTAGCTATAGCTCAACACCCAGTGTATAGAGGATTCTCATTCAGTGCCACCAGATAGTGATATTGGTACCAAACAAAATAAAAAAGAAAGCAACAACATCCACCGATCCGTTCCCGAGATAATGCTGTCACAGACAGACAGACAGACAGACCAATGGCTGAAAATATGTTTATTAGAAAAATCTCGATACCGAAAATTTCACACGATTGCAATACTTTCCTTATTCAGCTACTATAGTAGCGTAGGAAAGTAAAAAACAATATTTACAAAAACAATGTGCTGTAGAAATGATTACCTGAGATTTTGAAAAAGTGCAAGTTATAAAGTATCAGTTAGAAAAAATATCAAATAATAATAATCAAAACGGAGATAGGTAGGTAAATTGTCTTCCAAGTAACTGATTTAAATTCTTTTCCGTTTTTGAAAAAGTTGTTCCAACAAATTGTATGTTTTACCTAAAACTTAAAAGTACTGTCACGATCGTTAAGGACTTAAATAATAATCCAAATTCCCTTATACATATAATCGTGTCCACAACAATTTACCTGTCATTATTACCTTTTGTAGAAATCATATCTGCTAAAACGAAAAAGCAAGTGGTCGAACAAATAACTTACTAGTATAAAAAGGTACCTATGACATCTGGGAAGCAATATCCAGTTCAAATCTATTTGAGCTATAGCCAAAAAACGTGATTTGCTCAAGAGTGTAGCGAGAAAACGGCTATAAGGATTTTGATTAAACTTGCCTAAAGTCTTCTTCTGAGAGCCATTTACCACCCACATACAGCGCCATCTCTGGGAAAAAGCACAAAAAAAGTTATGCTGGAATAAAATTTCGTATTTTCCACATGTTTCTTCAGATTCTGGCTAAACGTTTCATCTTGTGAAAAAATTTTACATGACCATTGTTCGTTTTGATCGGACGATTTTTTACCTACCTACCTGCGAGCGGTAGGAAAGTCGTATGAGTGGATACACCAGATTTTTGTTCAGTGCATCAACTAATAAAGGTGGTCCAATTTTTATTTATAGTTATCTTTGCCTCACCTAACCTAACATGGCAGAATTTAACACTACATTTATTGGACTAATGATATCCCACATATGAATGAAAAGAAAAAAATATCGAATAAATAATAAGCCGCGATATCGTTAATCGCAATCCAATGCGTTTTGTTTGTTTATTCGGTCATTTTATCTGTATCTGAATTATTATGAGTTGCCTTATCAAATTGTAACATAAAAAAGTGCATCTAGAAAATGTGTATTTGTTAATTTGTTAATATTTGTCCCTGTCCCTACCAGAAGTGCTGCCCTCTCGTTGCGAAAGGCCACATTCTTCTCATGAAAAAGGCTCATTGTTCCAGGTAATATAGCTGTTTTTTGGATAATGGTTCTTGACATATCTGACACCACACTAAGAAAGCGTATGGGAAAAGTGGTGTTTTCACTATTTTCCTCGCAATTTTTACGATTTTTCTCTACATAAGAATCTTCCTTATGCCTTAACAAAAATGGTCAAGCCGTTCGCGAGTTTTGCGCTTAGCAACGCATTTGGCGATTCATTTTTATTCATATAGATTACATAGTAGTTAAATATGTCTCATACCGTATTTCGATTATTAATTAATTGAAAAAAAATGTATTGTCCTTTTAGTTTACTACTCTTTCCACAATTATTGACGTAATAGATCATTGAACAGTATTCGCTTGCAGAAAAGTAGCTGCAGTTATAACATGAAAAAAAAACTAGGCTTCTCAATTGAGTCAGTTCAGGTGAACTCAGTGGCCATTCAAACAGGTACTATGTATGTTACACCCTGTATATTCCGTAAGAAATTTGTTCATAAATAGCGATTAGTTCTGGTGTGTAGTCTGCAGTCAGAGCAACATCATCAGCAAGAAAGACATGCATTCTTATAATATGATCTCCGACGACGACGACGACTTGCTTGCCATATCTGTTCACTGACTTGTCACATTTGCCTTTCTAATGGTCACACATACCCACATACATATTATATGTATGTATGTATGTATGTATGTTTGTGAGTGCGCGATTGACAGTAGTTGTATGAACGACTAATGATTTGTATGTAGGTACTATAGGGACCGTCATCTGTCTCCCTCTCTCCTGTGTGGTATGTTTGTATCTACCCGGTTTTGATAAATAATGCATCTGGTAGCAACAGCATGGCAATTAATGCTAGATTAAGAATGGGATGCGTCCGCTTGGTGGACAGGTTTTAATTATTCAGCGACCAACAACTCTGAACCGACTATGTTGTATGTGTGTGTATCTGATTGTTTCTGTCTCTTTTTTTTATATGTATGTAGGTATGTTGAGCGCCCTCTCTTCGTCGTCCCTCTTGTTACTCTGGCTGGTGTCGTTTCTTTAATTCATATGCAGCGAGGAACGGGTTAACGAGCTGCTCTCCTCCAGTAGTTAGTTTGCTCTCTGGCTGGCGGTTCTATCTCTGGCCAGGACTGGCTCTGATGAACATTGCTGTTTATATATAATAGCCCAATGTTTTTGGGACTTTTAATGACCTATGAGAAATTTCCTTTGTTTGCTAATTCAACTATAAAATACGACTTACGACTTCTCCAACACTGTTGGCATCCAGCGGTATCCAGCTAAGGGTATGATAAATAATAACTCCACATGATAGTTATCCAAATGGCCTTATCCAGCAGGAAAAAAACAATCTAGGGCTTGCAACTATAACTTTTCCAGTTATCCAAGACTTATAATGAAAGATTTGTCAAACATAAGACAGTTGTATAACTAATTGAGTTTAATATTGTTGTGCTTGAAATAATGAAAACTAATTGCATCTTCAAATATCTCCAGAAGAATTCATTAACTGGATCTCAGTAAGAATTTTCTTCTTTTTACCTACCTAATATTTGCAAGATCTTGTATCTAACTGAACACGAACATTTTTCTTTGTACTCATTGGGTAGAATAAACTATACCTGGGATGTCACTATACCCGTTCAAATTAGCTGGATGCTCTATATCCAACTTTAAATGGCGTCCAAAACTAAAGGTAATATGAGAATTTAAGTGTTGTTGTGAAGAGTTGTAAGATGTAGGCCAAAACTGTGCAAGAGGAAGCAATAGCCATTGTCCATATAAAGAAGCTTTAAGTGTATTAAATAGAATCTTGTTCCTGGGGCGCTACATTAGCTTCACTAGCCTTAGCCTCCTCAAAGATCTTCCATTTCACTGTCTGGCTCATTTTTTTCAAGTCTTCCATAATACACCTCTTTTTGGGTCATCCACGTGATCCCATTTGTTGCAAGATCCTTATGGAAATGATGATTTTGAAGGTCTGTTCATCTCATGATTTGCAGAATTTGGTGATCGTTATTTCACAAAACAGCGTGTCTAGTTTGTATTTGATCCTTCTACGAATTCAAATAGCCATCGTAATATATGTGAAAGTTCAAATAGATAGTTAAAAAATATTATAATAATTGAAGATTTTGTCTTAAATGTAATGGAAATATACTTGGAGCCTTGGGTTTATTTAAAACGCTTAGTAGAATCGACTGTAGGGCAAAGCTTGGATCTACCTGTACAGCCCTTATCGAGCTCGCTCAAAACAGTGTCTAGAAAAAAATTGAAATATTTAGAAAAATAATAATAGATCGTACTGGTTCAGGAATACGCGATATGGAATTACTTATTAAGAGCATAGATACTTTAAATTTCTACATCAAATAATTTATATCGATATATTTTTTAGTATTATTATAAACGTTCTCATGTATCCAATATTGGCAACCCACGTAGTTACAATTTTGGATTTATTAAGGCAATTGTGAATCTAAAGAACTCATATCTAATAGGTCCCATAAGAAAAAATCAAAGTGTCTATAAATTACCTTGATCATTTTGGATTATCTAAATACTCATTATTGGAACTATTAACACTGCTGTTTAGTTTTATCGTTATTGTTATTTATTTGGATAACTTATTAGTTATAGAGAAATTGCACAAATCTGTAAAATATTTATTTCAAAGTTTTGAGAGTGACCTTGGTCTACTATCTCTACTTATTCTATAACCCATGAATATTATTTGTTTGTACTTGTTATTATTCAGAGATCTGAAAACATCGCGGCGAAAATACACATATTTCAGACTTTACTTTATGTTTCATATAAATGTTGGTACATCTCCTATTTTCAATTTTCGCAGAAAATTGCCCCCTTTACATAGTGGAAATAGACATATTACAGAAATTACCACTGCTGTAATTCGAAAACAGTAGGTACTTAAATGTTCAATTTAGAAGTTCCCGGATATTGTCTCATCTTTAATTCAGCCGTCTCAGATTTTCGGTTTTTGAGAAAAATTGTTCCCTCCACCCAAGTCGGGTGTTGTTTTTGGAGGGAAGGAGACTTCGGATTTGAATTTTCGTGACAATTTCTTTATTCTCCTCTTTCAAATAAATCATATATCAAAATTGCAGTACGTTTACTATAAGCAGCGGGCGCACAAACCAAAAAACGCACAGTCGAATTGTATACCACTTCCGTTTGGGAAGTCGGTCAAAAAATTTAACAAAATTATTTCAAATTACTTAATATGAATTTAATGTATAATTTTCGTATTTCATTTGAGGCCTGCTCTGTATTTCAGCGGTGTCGCGCAGGCTATCATCGAACTCTTCTGGATATAATATGGAAATAATGACATATACACGCCCGATAATGATATACCTTTCTCGATTCAGACACACTCACTCACACACCAGCTCGTTCATCTTTTCATCTGCACACTCCATTTTCACTAATTGCCCGTTCAACCCTTTCTACCCCAACTAATAATAATACACTTTTCCATCCACTTTTCCGGTTTTGTCTCTCTTTCTCCTACTGAACCCTTTTAGTTAGTTAGTAGCTATTTTAATATGGCAAGAGTATAGCGCGCTAGCGGGCGTGAATTTTCCAACTCGCTGTAGTTGACAAGTATTCTTGGATATCGTAATTACCTACGTTCCTTTCTCTTTATAAATGGGCCCCAGTATTTTTCCACCGCCCCCATTTTAATCCTTCCGCAAGAGATTATTAAAATAATTGGTCTGGCGTTTTATTATATTTTTTTTCTAATTATTGTTGACCGTCGAATGATGTCGTGCCACCATATGCCCAGGGCTCAATTGTATGTTGTTGTTGAGTACTGTGGTCGCTACTCTCCTCGACTTACAGAAAAGAACTTCTCTTTTCACAGACCATTAAATTATTCCACCATTTGGTTTTTCAGCATTTAAAACGACCGACGACGTGCAGACATAATGCTCGTTAGATTTGGTCCTGTCGCTAGGTACTCTTGACCTAACCGCGCGCACTGCTCCATTTATTCGGGTTTCCTTCCGGAGAGGAGAACCAAGGAAATGCTCCGTCTTTTTCTTCTCCTGCTTTTCTTCTATCTCTGTCTCTCGCCCAACAAGCGACTGCATACCGAACCGACTATGCAGATTATACTGAGAGCGGATCTCGTTTTGGAATCCTCGTTAAAAATGAGCAGCATAATATAATACATCTTCAGCTCTGGAAATAAGCCCAATTATTTCAATGGTCGTGTGTATCTTTTGTCTGTTTCAGTTCTTCAGCATTTTTTTCTTATTCATTATTATTTTCATTCCTCGATGCTTAGTAACGTTCGATCAGATCCTATGAAGTTGGTACGATATTCTTTGAATTTTGGTCAAAAACCATGATAGATCTATTGGTACTATTCAAAGTTTAAGAGTTCTATAAAGAAAATTAAATAGATCCGTACTTTTAATATCATTAAAATCAAAATGAAAAATTGACTAGTACAAAAATAAACGTTCAGAAAACTAAATATTATATCGCCCTGTGTACAATTATTGCGACAGTTATGCTATTAACATAAATATGTACATTTTATCTAGAATTAAACATTGCGAATAAATGTCGTAGGTACTGATCATTTCCAGCTCATTTCTCAACGTTGTTTCACAGTCCTTGATAAGTTTTGGTAAGTAAGATCATTTTTAAGTGGTGTTCCAATAGCTGATAATTTTTGAATATTTCTCAAACTTCTGTACATCCGATGAAAAATGGAACTCTTATGTCTATCTGTATGTCTGTAAGTCGTAATTCTTCATCGTTTTAGTGCATAGGCAATACGTTACTAATATGTTACTAATAAGCGAGTAGAAGTAGAAATATTATTGAAGTATAACTTTCTTGCTTGAAAAAAAATGTAATTAATAAAAAATTGCGGTGTTTTTTTTAGTCTAGGTATCTCTGAAGTTAGTAGAAAAATCCATCTTTCGCATTCCCCAAACAATTAGGTACTGCAGAAAATCTTTATGCGATACCTAGCTCAGTTTTCAATTACTTATTAAATAGTTATTTTTGTATTAAGTGCGTAAAATGAGAGTGTGAATTTTTCTCGAATGTGCCATGATAACACGAATTTTATACACGAAATACAAACAACATTTTTTGTACAACTGTGAATGTGAATTTACATCGTCTGAAATATATTAAAAATAAATACTTCAAATATATCTTGACGAGGTTTTTTGTTTCGATAAGTTATCAATTTTAAACGACTGTTGTTTTGAAAATATTATTCAATGTTTTCGGTAAAATCGTATTCAAAAATGTTTCCTGTCTGGAAAAAAATAAGTCCGTAGCAGAAGCATATATAGAAGATAATTTGAGTAACAAAATTGAGATTTCTAACAAAATATTGAATTGTTCCATCTTCCAAACAAATCAAAATATCTGATAAAATTGTGGAATCAACTCTTCAAGAAATATCTAAAGTTTCTGATCAACAGCAACATGGAACATCTTCGGAAATTTGTGTTGGAATTAATTGTTCAAACTTTACTATCAATTATTATTCCAATAAACGAAATTATTTTATTAATTATCAATTAATAATTGACTATGTTAAAAATAAATCCTTCAAAAGTAAAAAAGTTAACATTTATGCATCAATAGAGATGCAGAAGTTTTTTTGACAGTTGTAAAAATATAATTTTTGATTTAGCACGTAATTTTCTATGCCTCCAACCAATAGTCAGTGAATCACTCAATAAACTGTATCGTTCCGAAATCTATTAATTCAAAGACACAAATATAAATGACCAAATTTCGTGGCAACAAAAGAACCTACTAATCAAATATTCACACATCCACCCCCAGGTGGGTTCGAAAAAATTCGGCAGATCTATTAATCATTTTATACTCGTTTGATTCGACTAAGTATCCCTTGATGTTCTTTCGAGTTCATTCAAAATTCATACAGTCGTGTGTTTTGATCATATTGACGTCAAGACATATTGATCCCAATCAATCATTGTTGGGAAGGATTTTAAGAATTTGATACAAGGTTGAGATGAAAAATGACAACTAAGTAAGTTACATATCATTTTGCTTCAGTATCTGGACGAAAGGGATGGCAGCGAGGTATACGTACTATTAGAGCAGCTACATCTGAGAGTATAGAGTGGATGAAAGTGTTTGGTGGAAAGCAACATCATTACATAAGACTAGGTAGAAATATATATATATATATATGTACCTATGGTACCTAACGTATGCTCCATTAAGGCTCGTATAGAATCTAATTATATCTCCAGAGTGTCGACGTAGATATGTATACGTATTAAAGCTGCACTCATGTCCTAGAAGATTTACAAAAGTTCTCTAGGTGTTTTGGGAGAAATTTTGGTTTCTTATTCTCGTCTGCATGTAACTCTTATGATGAAGCTTGTCCTGAATATAACTACCTAACCTAGTTGTTTTTTTTTAGACGATTCGCTATCAAGTTCGATTGGAAACGAGTGAAGTTTTAATTTCGAATAAATCTTGCAAGAGATTTTACTTAATTTTAATCACAATATGGCATTCATCAGGATCTAATCCTAGACAATTTGGCAGGTGCCCCTATTTTTAATTTCCTACGCTACATAGTAGCTGCATAAGGAAAGTATTGTAATTGTGTGAAATTTTCGGTATCGAGTTTTTTTACAAATGTTGACGTTTCAGAGTTTTTTAAGTCTAATAAACATATTTTCAGCCATTGGTCTGTCTGTCTGTCCCTGTCTGTCTGTCTGTCTGTGACGGCATTATCTCGGGAACGGATCGGTGAATTTTGTTGCTTTCTTTTTTATTTTGTTTGGTACCAATACCACTCGTCGGTGGCACTGAATGAGAATCCTGTATACACTGGGTGTTGAGCTATAGCCAAAAATGTGATATGCTCAAGACTGTAGCGTGAAAACGGCTCTAAGAATTTTGATTTAACTTGCCTAAAGTATTCATCTGAGAGCCCTTTACCACCCACATACAGCGCCATCTCTGAGAAAAAGCACAAAAAAAGTTATGCTTAAATAAAATTTCGTATTTTCCACATGTTTCTTCAGATTCTGGCTAAACGTTTCATCTTACGAAAAAATGTTACATGACCATTGTTGTTTGTCCTGACATGCTGAAAAAAATGAGTGGTAGCACAATTTGACCAGAAGATTTTAGATTTCCTACCGCTATTATCGTCGCTATGTAAAGAAAGTATTGTGATAGAGTAAAAATTTTCATTCACTGGAATTTGCCTGCGAGCGGTAGGAAAGTCGTGTGAGTGGGCACACCAGATTTTTTCTCTTACTTTTTATTGTAATTTCTAGCACTTTTCCATCATTGGCAGAAACTCCATATATATTCTCCCAAGGATTGTGGTACTACTCAATAGACACGACGTTTCGAACTTTCTTTTCTTTTGGTTGTTATTTGACCAGATCCTACATAATCTTCCAAAGTTACCCTTTAATGGACATACTTGTTCAATTATCAAAAAAAAATATTTTTTTCCGGCCAGCCAGATATATTTATAGGTTAGATTTATTCCAGAGAGGTAATTCTGTCTCTGTTTTCACTTTTATCAAACGAATACATATATATAGTATATGAAGAGGAGAGAATACATTTAGTTGTGGGGCGTGCTCCATCTCTAGGGGATACCGCATTGAGTATTCCCTTTGATCCTGTCGTTCCTGTAACACGCATTCCTCTCTCCTCTACAATATTCCTATATGTGTCTCCTCTCACCCACTGAATGTATGTATATACGAGTATATACTGTAGTATATCCTATATCTGCAGATTAGCGGTGACACGATGTTGCATGGTCCCGTGGGATATGCCGGGGTGACATATCTGTGGCAATTGGACTTCTATGATTTATTTTTACTGATTTACTGATTAGCCATGGTTGTGTTTTCGGTGTTCTAATAATAGTAAAGGAGTAATGAATACTACAGTATGTTATTACTTTTAGCACATTACACGAAGTGTATATTTATCTATTTCGTTGATCTGTCTGTGTTTTCATTTCATTTTCATGTGAAAATCCGCACATTTTGCTCGGTTTTCTGTTCTACTCGTTAGACGTTTGAACATTCTGGAGGATTAAAACTTAACCTGACTGTTCTACACATTTTTTTGATCATGGACTCTATTTCTTATAAAATCCTAATTTAGACTGAACATGGTATTCCTTCAACTTTACTTTTTATACTGATTATGAACCTCGCTTCTTTAACTATTAATCCTGTTGTTGCTTCAATCCACTTCTGCGTTGCATTGATAATTAACTGATTAACTGGCAATAAAAATCATCGTCGTATAACAAACACACAAAAAAGGAATTTCCACAAGCATAAAACTTGAATAACACAAAATCGTCGTTATCTGCAGGTATGTATCAAACAAAAATACCCATGTCCATACGAAGATATGTGTGAGTTGGCAGTTAAAACAAATGAGAATTGTTAATGTAACAGCGAAGATCTCGTTCAAGAATTTCTTCTCTTTTCTATAATATGTATCTGGGAAATTTGATTGGAACGCAGCAACATCAAGCAATACCATATGGCGCGCATCTTCAAAGACAATTTATAACGCTACAAATAATGATCTACGAATGCCTCCTCCATTGGTCCAAGAAAATGGTGAATCTTGCGCATATTTCTTCTAAGTAAGGGTGTTCATTAATTACTACATCTTCTGTGAGCCAGGCCTTTTTCATATCGCCATCTCTAAGTATAGTAAGTATTTTATAGGTTGAGAAGAATGTTTAAATTTAACATCGATCGACTTTTTCCGACATAATTAATTTGTTATGTAGGTATATATATATATGTATATATAAATGTCGGCAAAAGGTAAAAACACAACGCCAAAAGTAACCGTCGCGCCTTTTTATAGGAAAAACCATGAACGGCCACAATCTAAACTAGGCACTGCTTATTGTGTGTAATTTATCTGCTCAAGCAGCTACAAGAACAAGAAGAAGAAAAAGAAAGATATCCTCTTCTCATCTATTCATGGCAAGAGATGTGATGAGTAGAAGACACTATACCTATTTCTTTTTGTTGCTCTGTTCTTTTATATCCGTAAACGGTGGTGCGACCATCCATGGTGTACGTAGACATACCCATACTCTGAAATGGCATAATATGTCAGAGTGTACATACACAATACTAACAAACAGCATCCGTTGTTTCAACATTCTACTGGCATTGTCTCTATTTATGTATGTATACAAACGCTACTTTTCATTAAGAGCATTAGAAGACAAATCCTATAATTGGCTCTTTTGAATCAGATTTAGAATCATCCTGCCCCAATGAGCATGTAGAGATAAATCCGGCAAGAATCTGCTAGAGAAAAGATCATTGATTCTTAACTAATGAAATTTGAACTCTCTAACTTTCCATAGAAATTGTCACGATTTCCTTCCAGTACAAAAATGCGCCTTCGCGCATTGTCTACCGCGCAGATATCGTTTATATATCTCCTTTTTGTATTCTCATCTATCTCCGTTTTACAAACCAACCACTGTCGTATTGATTCTTAACTAATGACATTTGAAGTCTGCAACTCTTCATAGAAATCGTCACGCTTTCATTTCAGCACAAAAATACTGCTTTGCGCGTGGGCTACCGCGCAGGTATCGTTTACCTATCTCCCTTTTGTACTCTCATCTATCTATGGTCCTTGCAAATTCGAGTATAGAGTTTGATGATATAGATATAGTAGTAGATCTCATAAAAATACTTGGTTTCTATCTGAGCTATAGCTCAAAAAATTAAACTTAGCTACGATATATGGGAAAGAGGAGAAGCCAGCTCTTTGAAACAGATTGTTACGATTGTGCGACATCGTTTAAGTTTTTCTGCAGCCACTACAAGCTATCTTATGCTAGTACCGCATTATTTTCATAGCTAGGCTTAAATTTCACTTGTTGTATATGTAGCTTAGCACTGTATAGCGTAACCTAACCTAACCTAACCTAACCTAACCTAACCTTATTATTTCAATGGTTGCTGTTAAAAGTATTTAAGAATTTTTCGATTATTCTGGAAACTTGATTGCTGAATTTCAATTGTTACTTTTGAGACGCTCATTTTTAGGGTTCTGTGCTCAAAGAGTCTGTCCGTTGACAGTTGAAGTTTTCACAGAATGTATATTTATTTCTATTGATGCTATAACAATAAATAATAAAAATAAAATAAAATTTAAAATAAAGTGATCTTTTCAACGGCTTAAGCTCGAATTTAACAGTCGCTGTAGTACATAAAATGTAACAGATAGACACATTAAATTTTCAAAAAGTAAAATGCTGTAATAACAAATAATGAAAATAGAATAAAAATGAAAGGGGGATAGACAGTTATTATACGATGGTACGGAATCCTTCGTGCGTGAGTCCGACTCGAACTTGTCCGGGAAGAGGTTTTTGTTGGGGATGCAATCATATATGATTGATGGTTATGAAATCTTTCCTGGTTGTAGTTAATTTCATTTAAATTCACGAATGTTGCCCTGACGAAGAGAATAAACAATCTCGAAATCTTGGCATAATCAAAAGAATTTTATTTAATAAATGACAGCATCCTGAACAAAAATCTATTTTATCAATTATTGAACCAGTCAAAAATTCAAAATCGTGTCTAAATTAGTAACATGGGCAAAATCTTCATATATATTTAAAATACTAAGTATGAATACGTATACATATATGCCTAACTCTTAGATAATTCTCAGTAACCATATTTTATCTTTCACCTATTATTAGAGAAATAATGAATTATTTGTGAAACAATTTCTACTCATATAGTATTAGTTTTTATCCAATTCAATATTCCAGTTACGATGGATATAAATCGCATTTTACTTTACTTTACTTTACATTTATAGGAATATTTTGGAGGATATTACAGAATTAAAATTGTGCCCTTATTTCTATTGTTGTTTCCAGCGCACCCTGTATATTTTATTTTCTTTTCTTAATTGTACATTTAATTTGAATTTTTCTCTTTCCGGGCCAACTAGTTTTATTTATAATTCACACACTGAATGATCGCTTTTTATTCAAAGTCCTTTTTTCTTCCATGTAAAAATCAAACAAATCCATGTGCGCCTGAAAATGACATTATTCCATGGCTAAACCAGCTGTATGATAATGAATAACAGTAATTTTATTATTCGTAAATGGTTTTATCAAGTCGCTAATGATTACCCCGAAAACAAAAAAAATGTCATTATCCACTTCCTCTGATCTATTATTAGTGTATATTATATTATGGTGATCGCTCTTCATGTTCGTACATGCATATTCATGTACAATTATTTTATTAAAATTTCATCAAGGTTTTTGCTATTCTGTGCTTTTTTGTATTCCTACTTGTTTTATTCACTTTGTTTGATAATTGATTGCATCTTTAGAAGAGGAAGAAAATAATTTAAAGGAGTAATTTATTTGCATCAATTACATTATGTACTTATATCTAATTTTCGATGAAAGATTGTAATAAAATACTAATAAGCCTTCATGAGCATATTCACACCGATTAGCATATCTACTCATTGTATCAACAATTTCAAATATTATCAAACGAAAATGTTATATTTAGTCTTATTTTGATATATTTAACTAAATTATACTATTTTGACTTTAGATTAGTCCAAAAAAGTTAAGAAATTTGAGATTTTCGACGATTTTCCTAAGAAAATGGTCAAAAAAACCGGGTTTTTCGGCCGTAACTCAACACCAGATTACCTAAACCTCACCATAAACAATAGGGTTCTTCCTTGGGCCGATACCAACCAACAGCAAAAAATGATAGATAATTTTAAGGCCCAAGATGGAGTATATTCAACACTTTTTGATTGAAGTGGTTTTTGTGGTTCAAAATTCAAAAAAACAGATTTTTCAAAAATCCAAAAGTAATATATTCATATCGTAAAACGGTGTGAATATGAAAATCTATCTCTTTCCTAAATGTCTGATCAGGGCATGTCGTGACTGACTATTAATTTTTTTTCAGTGTAACAAGACAAACAACAATATTTATATTCAATTTTGATATAGGAGCAACCGTTTAGCCAGAATATAAAGGATTATTATGAAAATTTGGCAGTTCTTTTAAGCATAAGTTTTTTCTGCTTTTCCTTGGAGATAAACGTTATAAAAGAAAGAAGAAATCAGCAAATTCGGTCCATCCGTTCTCAAGATAATCTTTGCACTGACCAGTGGCTGAAAATAAATTTTATTTGGCCGACTTTATTTGTTGGTGCACTGAGAAATACAAAATAATACTAAGGGCCGATTTCATAATCAAATTTAATCTCGATTTTCGAGAGAAGTTGCCACTTCCACCCCTTTCGGGGCGGTTTTTGGAAGGAAAGAGAATGGACCATTTTTCAAGTCTCTTCTTTCAAGTGAATCAAAACCAAAATCGGTGTACGTTTATACAGCGCGCGCCCAAACCAAAATAAAGACAGTCGAATTCTGTATATACCTCCCATGGTCTATAAACTGAGTATGCCTCCTCCGTTTCGTCGATCAAAAATAGGTTTTTACACTATTTCAATAGTTTCCTTAATACTACTATTTACGGTAGTGGAAGGAAGGTAAAAAATGTGATTGTATTATAATTGTAATGTCCTTCTAGTTTGCAATGTCTTATATATAAAGAATATATCAAGATAACCTTGAAGTTTTATCTTCGTTGATAGATTAGATGACCAATTATCAAGACTTTTAACGTTGAAGGATATTATGAAACTCCACCTCAGTTTGATGTTTTACAAGAAAATATTTTTTTTTCCTTACTTTCTTCAAAAAGTTCTTGATACGAAGTTGATACCTTCATTTATATGTGAATATATTATCTACTTTTAATATATACTCACAACTCTTTGATTTCTTGTACTTTCTAATCTTGCCCCTAAATAAAAATAGCCAAAACCAAAAACTTGATGATTTAAAATGCTTCAATCTTTTGAACGGCTTGGACCATGTTGATTATCAATTCCTAAGAATAATCAATAGCGCGCACGCTTACGAAACTTTGATAACATTTTTACTGTCTCTCTGCTATTTCATAAGTCACTGAGAAATTTTATGCCCAAAATGTCGTGGGAATTTTTGCATCGAAGAAGCTCTTTCTTCTATACCATGTGATCATATCATAATCATCTTCTGTTTCACTCTCGCTCTCTCTCTCTCTCTCTCTCTCTCTCTCTCTCTCTCTCTCTCTCTCTCTCTGTTTTCTGTTAAATATGTAATTTTATGTGTGTGTCGGCAAAAGATCAAAGGATCGACTGTGATCCACACACAACTCAACAATATATCTCCAGAGGCTTGTCAATTAAGGCATCAGCAAAAGCATCATTATCATCATCTTCGTTGTTGTTGTTGTCAACGTCGTATTCATTGTGTTTGCTCGTAGCGCAGATGTAGGTAAACAAAACCTTAAAAGCGCGACCCAATAATTATGTTATTAGCGCCTTGTTGATGTTGGTCCCACACCAAAAGTATTATAATGATGATAATAATAATAATAGAATGTTGATGGCTGTTAATGCATTTACGGTACCTTTTCTTCTTGGTGGTATTTTCAGATTCGTTTGTTACTTGTGTTAAATGTTATATAAAAGAGAGACTTTTTAATGTATTATGTTTGTTATTGTGTTGAATATATTATGTTATATATGTAGTTGCTGCAGGCATTTTATGGCTTTCTGGTGTATGTACGTCTGTGTGTAGTAGGTATGTATATATCGGTATGTCGTGTGCCCAAGCCGCCGACTACGACGGTTCTTAAGACCTCAACACGGGTAATTATGACATGGCACGCGATTCCTAACTATTACTTCGTATGTAGTGAGTAAGTCAGGTATGTATAATAACGCTTTACCAATAATGGTTCCAAGAATGTTTTCATTCATTTAAATAGTGTTGTCAAGATTACACTTCTGTGTAATTGATTATTTAGCTGGGATGCTTATTTATTTATTATGAAATAAAACATAATTATAATGAATTTACAAACACAGCTTTTTTCTGTCCATTTAGCCATTTCTTCCCTGAAACGCCCTATGGAACTCAAGTGCTTCTTCATACGTTAGGAAAATCTTTTACATATTGTCAGTCGCTTAAGGAAATCGTACCTACACTGATTGTCTGGGTTAAAATACATTGATCGACTTGCCTACCTCCATAAATGTGAACTTAATTTTTTTTTCAACTATTCCATTCAGCTAATGAGCCAGTTTGCAAACATTTAAGAAGTTAAATTGAACTTTATGACTGTTGAACCCAAACGGAGGAGGCATACAATTCGACTGTGTGCTTTTTTTGATTTTTTGAAAGAGGAGACTTGAGAAATGGTCCCATATTCATAAAAACTCAAATCCAAAATCTCCTTCCCTCCTAAAACCGCCCCCAAAAGGGGTGCATAGGTCAGTTTTTGTCGAGACTAAAGACCAGATTATTTCTAACAATATTTTGTCCATAGAGTTCCGGTTTTCGAGTACAGCCGTGGTAAAGTCTGAAATATGTGTACATAAATATTTCCGCAGCGATATTTTGAGATCTCCAAATAATACTCGTAACAAGTACAAGCAAAGAATATACATGGGTATTGGCAAAGGTATAAGTGAAGGTTCAACGATTTTCGTGACTAATGTTAAACTCCAATGTGTGAAATAGATATTTTTACAAAAAATTGGACCGACGTTATGAGTTGGTGCACTGAAAAATGCAAAATAATATTAATTCTATTGGTGCTGAAGTTGGTGCCAAAAGTTTGCAATCTAACTGCAACTGCACAATTTCAAAAGTACTAGAACCAATAGAATTAATATTACTTTGTATTTTTCAGTGCACCAACTAATAACGTCGTTCCAATTTTTTGTAAAAAATATTTTTGACATCACTTTTTGTGGATAATTCAAGCACTGTGGAACAATATTTTATATGTAGTACTAATACTGATTCAAAAAGTTGTTTCTTCCACTTTCTTGACAGTAGTTTCCTAAATTTATAGAAAATATTCACTTCCTTCACCCGTTATTAAATAATATCCTCTACCTACATTCCAAATGCTCTCTTAAATTGTGTCTGACGAAGTATGACTCTCTCATCTTTGTATTTATTAACCCAGTCCAGCACTGTTTCATCTGTCTTAGTATCATACAACTCTTCTGCTTATTCCAGAAAGAAGTATAAATAATAACGGTCCTTGTTCACTACCCTGCGGTACTCCTCATTTTATTAATTCTTCTACGGACATGACAGTGTTAAATTTTCCAGTTTGGTATACTCTTCCTCCTGGATCCTTAAGGAAAGCCAATAAAAGAGATGGACGATTCGAAATGCAGTCATTCAATAAATATGATCCTTGAATCAAGCCGTGCTTTCGAGAATGTTTATTCTTTTCGTCAGGGCAGAAGCCGTGAATTTAGAATAAATCAGTCTCAAACAGGAAAGATTTCACAGCCATTAATTACATTTGAACTTTTACTTTAAAAACTTGATAACACTCGTTTTTGTGTTGTATTATATTGAATTTGAATGTTATATAAAAATTTCAATATTACTAAGGCAACATAAATGAACTCTTTTCTATTAGCTGATGGATGACATTGTGGTAAATGATGATCTTCAAGTTAACATTCTTCCCGCGTACTAACTCTTCCAAACAAATAAACAAACAAAAAATACTTACTCCCACATTTAGCGTCCGCTCAAACTCGCTCAAACATAAAGACGACACAACACACAGGTAATTTGAAGTCATTACTTTGTCATGTCAACTCTGTTGGGTTTTGTGTGTTCAATTATTTCCAAATCACCCGAAAACATCACATTTTACCTACCTCATATTATAGAGGTAGGTACCTCGGCACTGAGAAATCGTGACGTGATATGCACGGGACATAATTTTGATAAATTGGTGGAAATTTTCGACTGAATACTTACTTACTTGGGTTGGCTATGTGGTTTAGCTTGTGTATTTTTTTACCATTTTTTTTTTGTTTGTCTCTTTAGTCGTGTTAACGTCTCTCTTTTCTTATTGCCTTTCTCTCACTCGCGCTCGTGTTTTCCTTATAACAACGACGAGTACGTGACCAAGGCATGTCCCCTAAAAATGCTTGCGACTTCGACTTTGTCGACGGTAATAAAATTAGATTTGAGCACGACATGACTCTTGTCTACGTACGTACGTACGTCTGTCTGTACGAATTATTATAATGTACTACGTGTTTGATAGCATATTACAGGGTGAATCCGATATATACTTATACCCATAAATATAAAAGTAACGATCATTTCGAAAGCTGGCAACAGTTTTTAAAATATCCTTCTATTAAATTTATATCAAAACATGAATTATTTTTCATACAAATAATAATTTTTGTTTTCTTTTTTCCAGGTGAGTTTCCTTTACGTCTCTTCGAGCGTCTCTTTTACTACATTGCTCAATACTAGAGATGAAATTTTGTAAGTAATTGCCATTTTTTTCATAGAACAAATCATTAACCAATCATAATAATTTGGTAAGAATTGTCAGAAGGATATCATAGAAATTGAATTGTTATATTTCTGTTTTTTGCGAGAGCCAAGATAATTTTAAAAGTATATAGGTTTTGGTAAAACTCCTAACTTCAATCAACAATATAACTTCTTCTTGTTTCTTGCCTCCCTTATGCCCTTATTGAGAGTATATCGGGCTCAATTTATTTCGATATATCAATTATCTTAATTTCGTTTAACTTAATAACTATCCAGTAGATGTTACATTTTATGTTATGAATAACGACTTTTTGACACCAGATCCGTCCAAATGTAATAATCAATGTAATCAGTCCACACAAGATAGTTTTCTTGTAGAAAAAAGTCCATTTCTCAAAGTGGAGTAGATTAATTGGGGAAAATAAAGCTCAAAAAATTTGGGGTTTGAGACATGTTTCGAGTCTACATAGACTCATCTTCAGTCGGCATATTACAAGGATTATTTGGAGAGAAACAAAAAATTAAAATAAACTTCACCAAATTCCGAAATTCCTGTTACCCCTCCTAAATTTGTATTAGAAAAATGAGATTTTTCAAGTTGTATTTTATTTGAGTGAGAATTTTTGTTTTGAACTTTTAGATAAAAAGTAGAAATGAAAAATTTATGCGTATTTTACTGAGCCCCCCATTATTTTTAATTTTATTCTATTGTATTATTTGTTATTGGTGTAAAAATATATGTTCAATGAAAATTTCAACTGTCTCTTTCACGGCTCGTGAGATACAGACGAATTTAGGGTTTTTCAGTCTACTTCTGGTTTTTCTAGGTTCAAAAATGTAATAAATTCCTTCTTCTTCCTTTAGAGTGTAGAGGGTGTTTTTAATTTTTACTCTATTTTGCTAATTTCATTCACGTTGCATATATTTTATGAAGTGAATGTTGAAACATTTTGATAGATGATACAATTATTGTTTTCGAGGGGGTTGGAGTTTTGATGTGAAAAGTTCAATACAAATAATAATAAAACAGCCACATGTGTGGTGTTATTATAATAATAGGCGCCAGGTACTAACACCTTCTACTGGCTAAATAAATGCGACAGGAGCGTTGATATAATATAAAAGGTGGTTAATCGAAATTTGATAAATGATTATCGAAACTAAAAGAAACGCATAAATATTAGAGCGTAGCCGCCAGTGGCAGAACAACAGAGGGGTATAGAAGTTTAACCAAATATAAATTCAATTCATTTTACTGACGAATCCAGAAAGATGTAGTCAACGATATCATATTGTGCTGTGATGGTAAATTTAAATAGTTTTAAAAAAAAAGTCAGGGATTGATTAACAAGGTCTTGTACAGTTTTGTGCTTTTATTTTGGAACGGAAGTGAAGTATGGGTGTCAGTTGATGACGTCACTCTATTGTGGCCAGTATACTTCATCGAATTTAGGAACACATGCATAATATCACACGTACTTTGACGTGACAGTGTCTCTGTTGACTCGATTGACATTGTTGAAGGATTTTCGTGTGTGAAAATATCGTCAAATTTCTATAGCTAATATTTCCGAAATAATTAATGCAAGAAAAAAGACTGAACAGCTCTATAAATCTAGACGAGATGTGCGTTAAATGTTTCTTGATATTTAAACGCTTTTGGTGAAAAATACAATTGAATGTTGTAATTTCAAAACATTGTTATTAAGCATCTAGCTGCTAGATTCTAGCCCATTTGTGACTTATATTATCATTGAAAAGACAAGAACAAGTTAATAAATGAAATTTGGTCTAAAAAAAAGAGATTCGAATTCCGGTATCAGCTTCCAAGTGCTTTTTTTTGCTTTGTGTGGAGTGGGCAGTTTCTTTCTAAGACGTCCAAATTAGAGACCAATTTTTTTAGAATTACAGGTTTCGAGTTATAGCAGTGGTAAAATCTGAAATATGTGTATTTCCGTCGCGTTGTTTTGAAATCTCTGAATGATAACAAGGACAAGGAAAAAATATACGTGGGTCATAGGATAAGTACTATATTCTTTGGTACTAGTGAACGTTCAACGATTTTCACGACTAAAGTTACACTCAAAAGTGAAATAAATATTTTTTACCAAAAACTGGACCGACCGTATTAGTTGGTTTCACTGAAAAATACAAAATAATATTTAATCTATTGTTGTTGATACTTTTGAAGTTGGTGCCAAAAGTCTTCTATCTAACTACAATTGCACAACTTTAACAGTACCGAGTCGGTCCAATTCTTTGTAAAAAATATTTTTTGCGATTTGGTTACAAAAGGTCTATAATTTTCAACTATAATTCCAATCCGTCCGTCCGTCGGTTAGTGAGTAGTATCTTATGAACCGTAATGAGTACACCGTTGAAATTTTGTTTTTACAATGGTTCGGAACCCTTCGTGTGAGAGTTCGACTCGCGCATGGCCGCACTTATTTATTTATGATATTTCTATTTTCGAAGAGTTTGAAAAAAAAATTGCTCTTAACATGGCAATTCTATTTATGCAACAAAATAGTTCGATATTAAAATTTTAGAAAATGTTCAACATTCCTCTTATGTTACGCCATTGGTTTCACATCACCATGAAATTATACTCAATACTGAGTATGTCTTTAGATATTGCTTTTCGTTGCAATTATCTAATCATTTTTATTGGCCTGTCCGACAAAATAATCATCTTTTGGTTAATGTTATGCCTTATGAGCATGATTTGGCTGTTGTATGTTTGGATTTGGCGTCGGGGTAGCTTGTTTTGATTAATCGTTGAAATATTTTAACACACGGATGGCAAATCCACACACAATGGACAGTTTGTTCGATATAATAAATAGAATAGATAGGCGAAGCGAAAATACAGAAAAATAATACATAGTAATATTTGAATTCATGGGATTCTTTTGTTCGGTAATGTACTTAACCTCCCACTGGGAATTTGTTGTTACAGTAAAAGTCTAATTTTGAAATATTTCCATATTTCAATGTCCCTAGTATCGAATATATTGATTTTAAGGAAGATATTTGTGTGTGTGTGTCTGTTATTTTCGTCTGGAATATCTCCAGAACCAAACATTTTATTGACGTCAAACTGGTTTCATTTGATGCATAATAATTATAGGTATAGCAGCAATAAGCTAATAATTAAGGTTCTTATCAAAATCTGTTTATCATTTTTTTTTGTTATTTGTTGTGTGTTTGTATTTAGGTACGTTTGTACGGTGGCTGTAGAGAACTGTCTCAAGAAACAGAAATGATAGTTGGGCTAATATCATTCGATTTAATTTAATGATTGTATTTTTTAAACAAGTTAAACGGAGCAGTTTTAAAATTTTACGAAAATTTCAAGAAAAAAATCGAATTTTGTTAGAAGTCATGTTCACAAAAGAAAAACTCTATGAAATACTAGACGTTTGCATAAATTTTGATTTCTATCAAATCATAAAGAGGTAACATTTTGCTTTCAAAATCAGTTCAGAATGTTTCGAGCGTGCTCATGTTAACGATAAGATAAACGTTAATAATCGTTGTAAACTGGTTGCTAATAGCAAAAAAATCGTATTGCGTAAAGCGGTTACTTGCTATGCAGTTGCTGGATGCTAGTAATAATATAATAATAGTTTATTGCACTGTATACATTGCAATTGCAAGGAATGCGCAAGCCAGTCACAAAGTTAGAAATTATTTAGATCCGTCATTCATATATGTATAATGCTAGTATAGTCAGTATATTTTGATCGTTAAATTTAAATTGTCTTCTGCAGGATTGCTTATATGTGAGGTTTTTTTTATAATACGTATGCAGTTTTTTGTATTTCAAATATTTTATTAGCGTTACTGCTTTCTCCCCAGATCACAATGCCATATTTAGCTTTAGAGTAGAAACTTAAGAAATGAAACATTTTGCAGTGTTGTGTTGGTTGTTTTTTGTCAAAATTCTCAAACCATAGCAGGATCGGTTTAAATGTCTACTGAGAGATACTCAACATGGTGAGGGAATTTTAAAGTCTCATCAAGAATGATACCTAGGACTTTATTTCACTGGAGAACAAATTTGGTGATGATTCAGTATAATATATTCCGGAGTGTCGGTTCCTCGATTTGTTTTAAAAAACATTGATTTGGCTTTGTTCTGGTTTAAAATTAATTTATTATTCGAAAACCAATTTTCAACATCCAGCATTATTACAGTTTCCTTTGGAGGATAGCTCTGGGAAACTTGATAACCGATACCATATCATTTATGTATATGTTAAAAATTAGAGGTCCTAAAACACTACCTCGAGGGACCCCCGTGGTCACCCCCAGTATAGTACGCTGGTTGTAGAGGCAGTACTGTTTTCAGTTGTAATTTCGTCGCAGTAACGTTATACCAAAAAAAAAACGATTGGAAAATTCTCGGCAGTTGCGTTGCGGTTGCAAGTAACATTATAAGCGTTCTTTTCTAGCTAGAGGAAATCGCGCCAATTCGATTTAGGTATAGGTACATAAAAATTAGCGACATGACTGGAGCTTCTAGTTTATCAGCTAATCAAAATTCTCAATGACCTGTTCAAGCTATTGTTTATGATATTTTTATGATGCAGGGGCTAATTGCTGATTCTGTTAAATACGAGAATATTGTAACGGGGATTTATATTAAAACTGGGTTCGATTAATTTTCACTTATTTATTTACACCAATAACTACACGACTATATACACATTTATATTCACACTTATTTCTCTGACTATATACGACTTTCTACTGTCTATGATCTATGACCGATTGTGATCTGTGACTATCTATTACTAACTAACTATCCTGTCATTGCCATCCGCATTATATATCTAACCTAAAAAGCTCTAGATGATTCCAGTGTTGTTTTCGTTGTTTCTCAGTATATGGCTTCGAGAATAGACCAGGACTTATTCTCGTTGCCTCTGATGTCTCCCGTGTTTTCCGGAATGTGCATTGTGTGTGTAGTTCATTATTCGGGTAAGTCTTCACGTTACAATATATTTGTTTGCAGTAATATGATATTATATTCATTTTAGGTCGTAAACCTGAATGGCTTCCATCAACACTCCCTGATACTTTTAATTATTCAAATAAGAAATGCTTCATTTTTAACGATCCCTAGATTCGTTTTATGTATGTACAGTACTTTGAAATCATAAGAATAAGACGTATTATTAAAAAACTAAAAACCAGGTACAAGATAAAAATAAAATAGACGTCACTGCCGGTGTTTTCTGTGTTTTATACCTGATATTGAATCAACAAGTGAAGACCTACAATAATTGTGATTAACGGCTTTTGTCGAGAGACTTGGCTGAGTGACTGATGATGTGTGTGTGGGCTGTATGATATCTGTGCGCGGCTTTCTTTCAGTATAACAAAAAATCTTTCCTGCTGTATAGATGAATAAAAGTAACTGGTCAGGAAGTGTATAAGGAGGATGAACAGAAGCAGTATAAGAAAAAAAACACACTTCTATCTATTTATTCTATACCCATATTGAGCGCGAACGGTTATTTATTGACGGCGGGAAACTACCGACTGTCTATATCCTTAACTCGCCCGCCGTCACTCTGTTATTTACAAAGGGAAATCTTTAATTTCGATCTCATTTTCCACTTGTCGACGACTGCCATTATTGTTTTTCATTATTTTTCTCCATGCTGAACTTGTGCCGGCGTGCCTTCTAATTTGGAGAAATGTCATTTCATTTCTATATAGAATCTCTCGGCGATATCCTTTGATTTTTTATTCACGATGTCCATAATCCGATATATATATATATAACCGAGACACGTTATTATCTGAGTTTTCTCTTTCCCGATTCCCCTTTTGATATTGTATATGTGTATGCTCTTGAAAACATGCCATCTTTCCTATTTTTTTTTTTTTCGAGTGAGACAGAATTGTTATCAGTAGTAATCTCACGATCTTTCGTCTCTTTGATGCTCACTTGATTATGATGTATTTTTTTAAAACACATTTGACATCTCAATCTGGAAACTTTTATTGAGTTGTTTCTCTAGATTTTTTTTCATCCAAAATGTATTATTGAAAGAAAAGTGTCACATGTTCTTAAAATAAACATTCTAATAATCAATAAATTAAAGTTAATGGGTAACTATCAGGTTCGGAGGAAGACAAACCACGGGAACCAATTATTTTTACCATTTCTATTTTGGAACTAGTTATGTTATTGGAATATTTGAACATTTCCATGAATTTAGGCCTTAAAAATTATCATCATACTTCTCATAGCAATTTATTGTTATCTTAAAGGAACATATTTGAATATTTTTACTACCTTGAAAGTACATTTTTTGTTTTTGTTGTAATATAACCGACTTTTTAGTTGGTGCACTGAAAAATACAAAATAATATTAATTCTTGCAATTTTAGTTAAATAGAAGAGTCTTGGCACCAACTTCACGAGTACTAGCACTAATAGAATTAATATTTTGTATTTTTCAATGCACCAACAAATAACATCGTTGAACGTTCACTTATATACCAAAGAAGATAGTAGGTACTTATCCTATTACCCATGTACATTCTTTGTTTGTATATGTTGTTATACAGATATATATATAAACATTGTCGCGGAAACAAGCGTATTTAAGACTTTACGACTGCTGTAACTCGAAAATCGTAACTTTATGGAAAAATGTTCAATTTGCATGTTGTTACAAATAATTTATTCTCCAATTTGGCCGTTTTAGATTCTCAATATCGAAAGAAATTACACCCTCCACATAGCGGAAATACACATATTTCAGATTTTAACATTGCTCTAACTCGAAAACCGTAACTCTTTTGAAACAATGTTTCAATGTAAATGTTTCCGGATATTGTGTTATCTTTAATTCTGCCGTCGCAGATTTTCGATTTTCGAGAGAAATTGCCCCCTCCACCCCTTCTGGGGCGGTTTCTAGAGAGAAGGAGATTTCGGATTGGAGTTTTTATGAATTATGGAATAATTTCTCAAGTCTCCTCTTTCGAATGAATCAAAGATCATCAAAATCGGAGTACGTTTGGGTTCGTTGGTCAAAGAGTGGCAAATAGTAAGGAATGTAGCTTATAAGTCAGAACTGAGCTACCTTTTCGCAATAGTGTGGTAAGTACATAACTTTATGTGCTCATTAACACAGGTGTCAGTCAGATAATGAACCAAATTATACTTTCAAACCAATGTTTAAAAAACCAACATGTCTTACACATTGAATTTATTAATTTTGATTGACAACATTCATTATAATTATTAAATTTATTATATTTTATAATTACACTTGTCCATGACTTTTATACATTCTGCTCTTGTAGAGTAATACATTATAATAATACACTAGCGACACCTTCATTTCATTAGAATAATATATTACTTACTCTTTTTGAAATGGAGTAGGTATTGAAGATAAGGTTACGTATCGAAATCGTGTAGAATTATCGGCGTCAGCTTTTTAACAGTTGTTGACGTTTCAGATCCCGGCGTCCAAAAAAACATAATTTCAGCCATTGGTCTGTCTGTCTGTGCCAACATAATCTCGTTGTTTTCTTTTTTGTTTCCTTGGGTATCAACGATAATACAGACTGGGTATCCTGCTCGTTCTGATATTTGGTCTCTCAAGACTGTGGGGCGAAAACACTTCTAACGGTTTTGAAGAAACTTGCTATAAGTTTTTTTCTAGAACTCATTTATCATTTGCTATAACACGTATCAGAAAACAAAAGAAAGAAAAAAGTTATGCTCCAATGGACTGTCAATTTTTTTATTTCTACATATTATGGAAAACGCTTCATCCTACATTAAAATTGAATGTGACCATGTTGCTTGTTTTGAGACTCCTAAAAAATAGTTTGATAGATAGGAAAGTCATTTTTGGTCTCCATTTCGTCTACATGAAAAATAAATTTTGAACATATATTTCTTGCTCAGAATTTAAACTATTTTTTGTGTAGATTAATTGTCATTGTATGTGAAAACACCTGAAAAAATATTATATTGTATTTTTTTGATAATGCTATTGATTTTATTCAGCTATGTTTTTATTTGTTTAACAATAACTCAGTAACCGTATAATTATTTTAAATTACAGGCAAAATTCAATATGCAGAATATGATTTTATGAATCTTAATACAACCTAATATTGTCTAAATATTACTTGAAACTTTGTAATTCAAATTAGTGTCAAGTATCCGTACCCCGAACATATTCGCTAATAGAATCACTAAATATATATACGTATATGAAAAGTTCTAAGTATAAAATTCAATAATAACTGTATCAGTTCACACTATGTAATTATTTTTTGGCGTTATTGATCAGTCACATTGTACATTCGATTTAGGTAGCGCTTTTCTTCCACTTCTACACAGGGACATTGTCGAAGGGAAAGCGAAAGGAAATAGTCCTCCTATATAGGCACCCCCGATTTAGCATGCTACTTTGACACGACACACTTAAAAGGGCTCAAAATCCCTGCGCGCAAGTATGTTCTGTGGGATATCTTTATTGCGATCAGACACAATAAATCTCCCACCTTCCGTGACGACATTATATTTAGTCCACCAGCAATAATATGGTTGTGACTCTCGAAGTTGACACATACTCTCAATTTCTTACTGTAATACAGAAAGACCTGACCCTACAAAACTTGGGTGATCAAGGATGTAACGCTCGTAGTCTACATTCTTAGAACTTTGTATTTACTGAGTAAAAAAGTTAAATTTGGTTCAATATCTTTGCACCCTAATTTTTCTATTTTTTTATTTGAATTTGTTGAAACAAATCCAGTACATTCAGTTCCTGCTGAAAAGCTGAAAATTGTGTGAAATCTGTTCTTACATGTCATGGGTTACTGAAATCCCTTACCATATATATATATACACCGGTGCCTTTTTACGTATCCCTTAATTGTGTTCTTGGGGTTTCATCGAGAGAAAACTCATCCCGGAAAAGTGCTTCGGAAATTGCTCGAGAAGGAAGCAACACCGGATAATATATATAGATAGAGAGTGGTTCTTGTTAATCTTGTTGCTACTTTAACTTGATAACCTGATTATTGATTAGTCGGATGGGGCTTTATATATGCCAGATAGTCCATTTATCGGTCGAGTAGACAGAAATTGGATTATCTAAAAAAATCTGAGTGTTATATTACTTTACCCACCTCTAAACTGTTAGATTTGTTTTGTTTTTATTATGATTCATGAATATTTCTAAGTGTTTTCACTCAGCTGATCCGTATAATTAGAACTTGTTCATAATAAACCTAATGAATCTGACGAAAAGCTTCTTTGTTTGAAGATAATCTTCTTTAGCTAAGCGTTTCTACTTTCTACTGAACAATTCCAAAAAAGCTTATGTTCTTATCTTTTGCTAAGCTATTTAGGTATCTCTCCATCAGCATTATTTTTTTTACTAATTGTTTTTTTAAAGACCTTGTTCGATAATGGAAACAACAATTTATGAAAGATATTCTGAAAATACATTATCAAAAAGATTAAAAAAGATTTAACAAAACTTGTGAGGCTTAATACATTCACAGACCGAAATTATTGTCTTTCTTCCAGCGTCACAAAGTGAATGTTTATATTATCCGTAACTGTATTTGTTACCTCAAACATCTCAGTATTAGTGTGTCCCTTGAGGTCTACACTATAAACTTTCTAGTAAATTTATTTTTGAAACTGATTTCTTACTTGTGAACATCTCATTTTACCGCGACGATATGAAATTATTGGCCTGTCTAAACAAATTGTCAGACGATATGGAAATAGAAATTCTGGTATATAAACTATCTATTTTCTGCATTCATTGGGAGGAACTTATCTTAATCTGAGGCATGTTCCACTCCGAAAATCGAAGGGCCAAACTGACTAGACACAGGTATACTTTTAGCTGTACCCCCCCATTTCGGTTGTGTGATAATGTGTGACGAAAAACAAATTAGGGACGAGAGGCGCCTACCTACAGGGCTCTTAAAAGGTTTTGTGAGAAATTATTATCTTTATCCATGAAGAAGTCAATAATGTCGTCGTCATTTGTGTGGTTGGTTAGATTGTATTTGAGATAGAAAACGAAAATTTGGGCAAATGATTATAATGTTTGTGTTGAGAGACAGGAAATGAAGGATAAAATTGACACAAGTTCTTATCTGTCGTGACATTTGGTTTGACAGTAATGTTGTAAATTGGTTCTAGAGAAAGTTTGCGATAATTATTGACTTTAGCGACTTGTTTTTTTGTGTGGCATTTGTAAATGTATTCAGCCGTATATGATCTAACCATAGTTTAGTGCTGCGATCTCTTTTTGGAGTATAAAAGTGTCCCGTTGCCATAGTAACTAATACAAAAACAAACTAAGATTTGATTAGGAATAGTTATTTAAATCTATACCATAATTAATATTACAGAAAAACACATTGTATACCTCTTCCGTTTGGGAAGTCTGTCAAAAACATAAACTGCATTTTTTTTTTAAATAACTCAGGTTACTATGTTACCAGTAATTAAAATCAAGTGTACATTGAAATATATGGGTTAGTAAATTACAGTTTTACATATTTTCGAAATTGATTCACAAATTCGGCCTTGAAATATACGACCTGTCGTGCTTTATAGATCACCTTCTTTAGTTGTGTTGGTATTCGAGTATTATCGATATGTTTTCCTAAAAAATTCGTTAGGTCCTATTAGTATTACTTTCCTACCGCTAGAAAGAAAGATATTGTAATCGTGTTACAAAATAGAAAACTATTTTTCATATAATTTTAATATTGGTTTGTCTTGTTTTTCAGGTGAGTTTTCAATTTCTTCAATTCTTTCTTTCACTGCTGAGTAAGTAAGACATATTTTAGTGAGTTTTCTACCATTTTTGACCGACTTAAAAAAAGGAGGACGTATACAATTGGGCTGTATGTTTGCTTTTTTGATGATTTTTGATTCATTTAAAAGAGGAGAGTTGAGAAATGGTCCCATATTTAAAAAAACTGGAATCCAAAATCTCCTTCCCTCCAAAAACCGACCCCGACGGTGAGTGGAGGAGTCATTTTTTCTCGAGAATCGAAGATCTGAGACGGCAGAATTAAAGATGAGACTATATCCGGAAACGTTTAAGTTCATTATTTTTTAGAGTTACGGTCTTCGAGTTACGGCAATGGTAAAGAGTGATATATGTGTATTTCCGCTAGGTGTAAGGGGTATTTTTATCAAAAATTGGAAATATGATAGGGTCAAATTAAAGAAGAGATTAAATTTAGCAGCATTTGAATTGTAAATTTTTCATAAAAGCTACGGTTTTCGAGTTACAGCTGTGGCAAATTCTGAAATATGTATATTTCCGTCGTGATGTAATAAAAAGTACAAGCAAAGAATATGCATGGGTAATAGGATAAGTACTATCTTATTTGGTATTAGTGAACGTTTCACGATTTTCATGACTAATGTTTCACTCAAAAGTGTGAAATAAATACTTTTTTCAAAAAACTGGATCGACTTTATTAGTTTGTGCACTGAAAAATACAAAATCATATTAATTCTCTTGGTGCTGATTGCTGATACTTTTGAAGTTGTTACCAAATGTACTCAATCACTACAATTAGGTATACAACTTCAAAAGTACCAGCACCAATATTATTAATATTAATTGATATTTTTCTGTACACCAACTAATAAAGTCGGTCCAATTTTTTCATAGAAATATTCATCATTTTATCATTACAATCGAAATTTATTGAAAGATGACGTATGAGTAGATATTATTCAAATGAAATTGATGAGTTTTCACCCTGTTTTGAAATTACTGAAACATTGACAAATGTAAAAAATCTCTATTCATTAAGTAGGTATTCTTTTTTTAGTCGGATGCATTTCTGTGATGAATTTTATGCATATTAAAAATATGACTGACCATTGACCAACATTGAGATGATCGAACAAAAATATCCAGCACGTGTCTTGGATAAGGATAATTGCAAATGATTGCAATAACAAAAAAAAAACGTTAACAAGGCGAGAGCAGAGAGTCTATTGTGTTGGTGGGTGGCAAAATGTCTGTCTCTTCCATATTATTGAATGTTGTGTGTACGTGTCAGTGAGTTTTTCGTTAGAACGCGTAGTACGGTCTACTGCTAGTGTTGGCGTTAAGATATTACGTATTGTATAATAAGGTGGATTGATTTATGTATGAAGCCACAGTTGTTAGTTGTAATAATATTATAATATACACGATAATACTTAGCACATAATGACATTTATATATATATATATATATATATATATATATATATTCCTATATATAACCGTAATTGAACTTGATGGCATTTAATCGAATTCGAGCTGTTTTTCATTGTTTCATGTACAGACTGTCCAGAATAATATTCACTACCCCCCACCCCTTATCTTAGAAATTATTAGAGATACGAAGAATTAGTATATATATACAGGGTGCTCCTTAATGATATGCGAATATTTATAGGGATGATTCTATATCGGAAATTAATGATAGTTTATTGATTAAACTATAGTCCCAAAATGTTCCATTACTAATAGATTTTTTAAAAAAGGAAAATAATTAGAGTTTCTAACTACAAACTGTTGTTTGGACAATATGTCAATAAAACACCAAAAATGACATACTAACTATGTATTTTAGGTTCAGTCACCTAGATTTATTTCACATTTGTATCATTCAATAAATAATTACAATATTACTTCTGTCAAAAACCGACGTTTTTGAATTTTTTCCTCAAAAACAACGCATTGCAGCCCAAAAACTCATAAACGCTATATTATTGAAATAGAATTCGAATTGAAAGGGAAATTCAAAATCAGATTTATTCGGGAAAAAGCCACATCAAAGTCCGAGCTCGTACGCACGCCAATGTAAAAGCTAGAAATTATGTTTTTGTTGAAAAATATGTGCTTTTAATAATAGTCACTGCTTATCAAATTTTATGAAAATATCTAAAAAAAACTCTAATACCCCGTATTTTAGTAACAAAACATTTTTGGACTATATGGTTTAATAATTTTTGATTTAGAATCATCCCTTTAAATCTTCGCATATCATTGAGGAACACCCTGTATAAGTATAGAGGTAAAGACTTTGTGAATTTCTTCGAATTTTTATTTTTATGCTATTATAAACACCAAGTAAAGTTTTCGTTACAAAAATTTAAGCTCTAATTTTATGTAGAATTCAAAAATCTAAAAATATATTGGGTGTTCTATTTAAAATAAGAAAGTTGATACCTGTTTCAAAAATACTAAACACCATGTGAACATGACAGCAATGAATATAAAAAATCTAAGAAACTCAAAAAGATTTTATAAAAAAATGGTGGATTATTTTCTTATAACAACTCATGTTAAATTATTACTTACCAAAGTGAGGTGAGCAAAATATTTTCGTGCTATTTTTTTATAGTAGAGAAAAATAACCCTCAATAAATTAATATCGTCTAAACCTAAACTGACATTCAAAAGACAGAACCCTTACTGTGTGAGTCCTACGCAAACTTGGCTTAAGGTTTATTTCTTAATAAATAATTCTATAACTACTATCCTGCGTTCTCTCTGCTTCTGGATTTTTAATAAACACCAAATAAGGACATCCTTCACATTTACTACATTTCTTCACTGATAGATATAACGATGATAGGAGGTCATGTTTCTCACATGCCTTTGGACGGTATTAATTAACCACTCAGATCAAATTGATCAAATATTTTCCATACTCTATCCGCTTAAACACTTTATTTAACTTGCTGTATTAGTGGCAAATAAGACTTTATTTACTATTTAATTTACCTGGAGAGAAACAAGTAGGCACATATCATTCTCATTATAAATATTATATCTATCAATTAGAATACTAGAAAACAGTGTTATGTTATACTATTTTAAGTGAATTATCACAATCAAGTGTTTTCGATTCATTTTGAAAGAGATATATTTATAACAGCCTAATGAGAAGTACAAAAAAAACTTAGGTTAGGTTAGGTTATCTGTTTGTACTTTGTACCGAGATTATTTTGCGAACGGATGTGTCAGTTTTGCGGCTTTGTTTTTTAAATACTGATACCGCTGAAATTATGTGCTTAATTTCCTGAAACATTTAATTGAAATAACACTTTTGGAATTGCTACTTTCCCAACTTATAAAGATAACAACGTATTTTTACTTTCCTACGCTACTATAATAGTAGCTGTATAAGGAAAGTATTGTAATCGTGTGAAATTTTCAGTATGGAGAGTTTTACAAATGTTGATGTTTCAGAGTTTCCTAAGTCTAAAAAACATATTTTTATTTTATAAGTGCGAAATATTAGTGAATATTTATTGCGCAAAAGCCACCTGCACTTGTTCATTTGATTGTTTTGTTTTTATCTAAATCTGGACGCGCCAAAAAGTCGACAAGACTGAATAAGTATATTATAATATGTGTATATATAAATGAAACCTCATGTTCTGCTAAACCACTGGTGCAGTTAGTTGATTGATGCCTACCACTCCTCTTCTTCTTCTTCTTGTAAAAGCCAGCACAGGCATTTCTCGGAAGGTCTGTCTCTCTACTCTTGACAAAAATTCTCTTCGCTACATGTGGCCCCCTGAACAGAAAAATGTCTGTCTGTGTGTGTTACCTAACAGTGCAGAATTTCTCTCTCTCTTTTTCTTCTACAAAATATATAATGTATTATTATACCTTCTTTATCTTATACATAACGTTCAACAACTATATATGTAGGTATATAGGTTTCTCGAAAATAGCTTAGCACAACAGTTTTGGGGCCTCGACACTTTTATGACCATGTCCATAAATTATATTAAAACGTTCTTAAATCCGTTTGTCAAATAAGATTTTTCATTGTGTAGTCTTGTGGAAAAAATAGAATGTTCACATATATTTCCATTTTTTATAGCTCACTGGATTTTTTCTGCATCCAAATATTCAAAATTAGTAAAAATAAATCAGTAGTGGTTAAATATTTCTTAAAAATAGCAAATAGTGTTATTTTAACTCAGTTAATAATGGAGATATAATTTTGACTTGCCCCCAGAATAGTATATTAAACAAGATTAGAAAAGTAAAGTTTTAGTAAAACCATTTTTGTTTGTTTTACTATTAAATTCATAATGACCTGACGCAGCTTTGTTTATTTACATACAACAGCAGACTCGTTTCAGTTTCATTGTTGAATTTCGTTCATTGTCTCTTTTTGAGTTACATTATTATAAAAATGAGTTTTTGCTACTGAGAGCAATCCAGAAAATAATTCTGAAGATGTCTTAAATGCTGCAAGAGAAGCGTCTTCGAGCTTGCTTCCTTCAAAATTCACGGAAAAATACGAGAAGGTATATAAAGTATTTTGTAGCTGGTGACTGAAAAAAAACGTTCTGAAAACTGATGAAAATGTAATGCTAGCGTATTTTTTTTGAGAAGTATTTCTCATACAATGTCTTTTAGGCATAAGCATAAGGCATCCACTTTGTGGTCTACTTATTCCATGTTTAAAAGTACCTTAATATAAATCGAAAATATTGATATATTACGATATAAGAAACTACTGGCCTTCTCAGAACGTCGAAATGATACTTATGAAGCAAAAAATCTAAAGTTTAGACTAAAGAGGACGTTACTATGTTCTTGAAGGAAGTTCCTGTGGTACTAATATTTGGTTTAAAAGGGCACGTCGGCAAGCAGAATTGTGCAGCTTAGCCATAAAAGATAAAGAAGATACGGGAAAAAAAATGGTTATAAGTTTACATGATACCAAAACTAAAAAGAAACTTGTATTTACCGTAGGATCAGAGTGTAACGGATATGAAATGTATTCACGTTTGTGACCTAAACAAGTAAAATACAATATATTGTAATCCCGGTAAGCGCACAATGAAACAGTTTTGCAAAAAATCCCCAGAAAGTTGCGGAATACTTAAAAACTGGCCATTGCTTGAAGAAAAAACTTTTCTCGCTGAATATATACGAGAAACGACTTTTCGTATGACCACAAAAATCTCGAAAACTACTTATCCGATTTCGAAAAAAAAATATTGAGTTTTTTGTATTTGCGCGGATTACGGATGACATAGGCTATATATATTGTATGTGTGTCTGGGCCTCCTAGGTTGAGGGTTCCATATCTGTAATTCCCAAAGAATTATCTCTGAGCTCTATGGCTGAATTTTCGTGGATTTTTTGGTATATATTTGTGTGTGGTCTGTCACTGGACTGTTTTGTGAGAGTCTGTCAGTGCGACTGGAATTTAAAGGTGGAGGGTTCCATACCGGAAAATCCTCAAGACATATGTAGGAAAAATTATCATTTGTTTGTATGTCTATATCACTTTATAAATGTTTGTGATCGATATATCTGGTTTATATTTTGTTCCAATGTAAAAATGCCGTCAAATTGACGTCCAAGTGAATGGCTCCCTAACAGCGACATTACTGTATGGTAATATGATATTTCTATTATTACGTAGTCAAAATGCGAAAAACAATATTTTGAACATTTGGGTACTTTCTACTCTCCTAATTTTGTAGGACGAAAAATATGCATTGTAACACATGCCATGATGCTGATAAACTACTAAGTACTAACAACATATTATAAATTCTACTCCAATGTACTTTATAAGGTATTCTGATTTCTTGTTAATTTACGGCAGTTTGTTGTAGATTCTCTTTTTCCATGCTATCTACCTGACATTCCCTCAGGTACATCATTATAACTTGTAACTTGTTAACCGTTCAACCTAATTTAAGCAACTTGGAACTTAATGTAAGCGATATGACAAATTATAAAATCAACTCGTTTGTGTTCACTATCCTCCATATACCTGTACACACACAAAGTAGTATGTACTGATAATTACTGGTTCAAAAATTTTGTTGTTTTTTTTCACAACAAAAAAACTAACTGGTATTATAGATATAGTAGATAGACAAGGTCCTCTCGGATTTCTCTTAAATCTGTGCGGTATTCATTCATTCATTCATTTCATTGTCTCTTTCTATATATATATTATATACATAATATACTGTTTTGGAAACCAGATGCTGTTAATGCTAACTAGGTATGCCAAAACAATAAAGAAAAAAGAGGGAAATAATATTGTCTTTGTTTGCATTCTGTATATATTTAATACAGGCTACTAGGTGGCGTGTGATGGTAAATAGCAACTGAAGAAATATTTGTACTCTATTAGAATTAATTTTACAATCGTTTTTTTAACCCCCGACGCAAACAGAGTGGTTTGTGTTAGTATCTTCCAAACAAATTAACCGATTTTGATTTTGCTTTTTTTGTAACTTAATATATAATTTCCTCCTCATTTGGTTCAATTGATGCTAAACTCAGTACCTAATGTTTTTGGACTGACGTTGCGATGCTTTTATCAGTGCCAAGGCTATGCCATTTTTAAATTTTTGCTGGAAAATTCTAATCAACTGGATAAAAATATTGGATAATTTCCGGAATATAAGATGTGACATTTAGTGAGCGACAACGATTTCGAATTTGAGATAAAACAAACATGTCAGCTGACTTGGCAATTAGCAAATTGTGTCCTTGGATAATGATGATTATATGATTCCATTAGATTTGTTCTATAGCCCAAGGCCAGTTATTTGGTTCACTAAAAATCAATCCGAATTCATCCAGCTATTGTTTAATCACAAATGCCCCTAGTCAAATTAAGCCTGTTGTTATTTAGGGTTCCGTACATCCGATGAGCAAATTGAATTTTCATAAGATCGATCATCTGGTATCTATTTGTCTGTCTGTCTTGTCTGTTCGTCAATATCAGTCTATTTTCTCCAAACTTGCTGAACAAAAACAGTTGGATTTTTTTTATGCTTATTAAATAATTTTATGTAAATCATCAGTTGATATTTTCATTGACTTTGTTTCACCCATCTATTTGTTTTCATATTGTTGTTACGTAATTTCTTTTTTCAATTAGAACAGTAGAAATAAAAAACGAGATATTATTAAAAATCAAAAGTTTGCTTAAATCTGCTTATTATGATCACAGGAATAAAGGGTAGGATTCTCTAAAAACCTTGTTAGGACCTCTTTTTTAATACTATAATGGCTCTCTTTTCGTGATTGTGGATTTATTATATTACTTGTGCGATTATTGGCGTGATGAGGGAGATTTTCAAGGGTCACGTTTCTTTTTCTCTCTTTCGCTGTCCCTTTCACTCTCTTCTCCCAAGTCCCAAGTCTCTGACCTAATGATCCGTGTAGATTTGTACACTATCGCATCACTGTCGCACCCTTGAATCTTTTTGCCGTTGCCGTTGGTGGTCAATCGCATTGTTAACGATTGGACCATTTTCTACGCCATTCTTCACATTACACTCTTCTGTCATCATTTTGACCGGAGAGCCAAACAACTGTTGCTGTTGCCTTTCTATGTGTCTGCAGTCAGTAAGTAGTTCGCAGTCTGCCCTTCGTCTTTTCCAACTTCTTGGATAAATGTTTGCTCTCGAGTATTGTGGCGTTAGTAATGCCTGACCACCGGGGAAAAAACGAGAGGAAGGAAGAAGGAAGGCGCCTGTCCCTAAAGATTTGATCCTCGTATAAAAGATCGTGCACAAGGCGTGGGTCGGAGTGAGTGTGCAAAGCGCACAGAGTTCATTTTATGGTTTGTGGTACAGCAGCAGTCTGAAGATATCTATTTAGCTTGATTATTTATAATGTTATAAGTATATTCCACCCAATCGGTGTGCACGGTCTGTTATTTGATTTTGTTTTGTTGATGAACTTTTGACTGATCTTTAAGTAGAATTTTCCGCATAGTAGCTTTCAAGATATTTCGTAATATTATTTAAATGATACATTCATTAAATAAAGTCAATGCTTAAGTCGTTTTATGTGAGAAAATGGAGAAATCTGGGATAATTTGGAAATAATTAAATTCTTCAATAGTTTAAGATTCTACCACAGTTGGAGTTTGGATTTTTCAAAATGAAAAATATGGTACAATTGAAGTTAATTTATTGATAATTTCATGTGATTTTGAAGGTTGCGCTTTACTTACAATAGATTTTTTCGGATTTTTGCAATAACTGTCAGGAGTGTGCGCAGCTCAAATTTTTCGTGTTCGAGTTTTATCAAGCTAATGTAAGATGGTTTTGGAACAATTAAGTTTCATATTCGGATGAGAATCATAACAATTCTGGAATCGATCCCTGGTTTAGAGCAAGTACTGTCGGAAACGGACAATTTTTGAAAAACTTCAACGGTTTCAGAGTTAGAGAGTGGAAAGTTTTCTAACAAATCTTGAATTATTTTACTTATTTATTGGAAGTACTACTATATTTAATTTATTTTCTGGCGACTTTAAAAAATGTGAAACAAAGAACTTCTTACGAAAACGAAAACTGACTTGGTGCATTTAAAAATACTAAATCATATTAATTTTGTTGGTGTTGGTACTTTTGAAGTTATATACCTATAACAGTATCACTTCAGTATTATCAGCACCATTAGAATTAAGATTATTTCGTATTTTTGAGTGCACCAACTTAGTAATAAAGTCGGTTCGAGTTTTTACAAAAAGTTATATGTATATTTAAATTATCATTGATTTTTTCCAAAGAACTATGAATGATAAGTAGAAAATTAATTGACAGAAAAAAATGTCTCATGAAGATTACTCATAACATAACTAATTATTTAAAAAATATAATATGGCACGATGATACGTAATTAATATCCTTCCGATTGTTAGATTCCAAACCTCGCTGAAATGGAGTCGTGTTGCTGGCTAATAGCCTTAGGTGTTTCTCTCGTTCTTTTTTCTGCATTAATAAGGCTTATTAGTAGGAACGAATACACGCAAAATAATCTACCAGCTCTCGACATCGGTTGAGTTATTCTTTCTTACTTTTTTTTTCTTCTTAATACTCGGTAAGACAAGAATCTGATTTTGTCGGTTTGTGGGAGGGGAGACGGAAAATGTCGGGCTGCAAAGGCGAAAGCCGTAAGCTAAGAAGCACAGGTAAATGTATATACATTAAGAAGGTATATAGATATATATATATATATGTATAAGAAGTCACCCTAGAGCAAGAAGGGACTTAGTGTGGCTTCCGAACGGAGGAGTTTCTTTTTTCTAATCCGATATCAGAGATTTTGTTAGCTTTCCAACACGCAAATCTATCGAGATTCTTTTACTTATGACTTACGCACATAAGTACCGGGTATTTATTTTGTAGAATCGTAATTTAATGAAATTCTTTTATGATTCTTTTGAAAATTAACCTAAACTTATTATAAAAAGGAAATTACGTTTGTGTATCTTCAAATATTTATAAACTTATATTCTTCTACCCTCAAAAAGATTTTATTCTCTTATATTTCTTTGAAATTTTTAATTTAGACTAAGTTTATTTTAAAATTCAGTCAGTATTAATCAACAAATTGTAATTAATCTATCTGATTCATGTTGTCTTATGCCCTAGCATAGTAAAACCGGTAACGTTGCTTAGCAACATAATTTAGATACGGAACCCTGCCTTTGCAGGTTCGACTCGCACTTGGTCGCATTTTTTTGTACCTCATTCAAAAACTGGTATCTTTTATTTTCTGAGAGCTATTTTTGATCCTTCCCATAAGAATCTATCCTGAATAAACTAATCATTTAGGTCGATAAGATGGTTTCAAATTTTAAGGCATGTTTTGTGAAGCTTCAGAACTATCCTTCTGAACTTTAATTGAGATGGTAGATTCATGGGTTGGCTACCCTGTCTAGTCGAATGTATTGATGATGATTTTTTTTTATCTTGAATCATCCAAACGTTACATACCTATTTCATTGTCTCTCTGAACCATTTAAACCAGTTTAAAAGGAAGTGACATGATACTATGTGGACAAAATTGACCATTTTCAAATATGGAGCCCTCTAGGGTCTACGATCTTATTATTCACTCAAACAAAATATTTCACGTGTTTATCTTATTCATAGGGTTTTCGTACCATCATACTTACTAGGATGAGTCTTTCACCACAGCCAACTAAGAGCGTTTCTTAGGATCGTTTGATACACGCTTCCCAATGACAGGCATATAAAATCATTGTGAATTTAATTTTCATAACAAACTATTCCGAGTAACTCTAGACACATCCAGCTGGGCATACCTTTTAGAAACGATGGAGCTTTTTTATTATTATTGAACTTTTCTCCACCCACACGTTGAAAGAACCATTAGCAGCACTCCATACAGCCTTTTTTTTTAAAAAAAAGAACCAAACGATTTCTATCACACTATATCATTATCATTATATTATATCAGTCAAAACAATCTTTCTTATAAACCAATTTGACTTGGAATATCAAATTTCATTCAGCGCATGCTGCGTGATCATAGGTGCTTTTGCTTTTTCTTCGGTTACATTTTGTGTGTGTATAAGTATAGCATAAATATTCTTTCATAATGTTCCGTGGTACCTAATTCATGTTGTTTGTCAAAGATATCACATTATGGCAGCAGTAATTTTTCGCTCGTTGTTGTTGTTCGTGTGCTATGTTTGCATAAGTAAACTAGATTAACGCACAAAAGTCATGTTTGTGTGGATGTGGTGTGGTATGTTTTTTTATATAGTTCCTTGCCTAAATTGTCTACAATTATGCTAATATGTGAACAGTGGACCCACCTACCTACCCTGCTACTTGCTTATCGAAGTAACATTTCAAATGACCGCGACATATCTAAGCTGTTATTATTATGCACTAATACAAGGTGGAATAATTATTTACACGAGTTCTGAAAATGTCTTGATGAGTCATGAGTTATTCAGAAATTCATCAAATTCATTTAATTTTTCCAGTCGGTAAGCCGAAGCAAATTACAATTTTTTTTTTTTATGTAAGTTTATTCAAAATTCGAAATTGGTATTTCCGAAACATTATTCTGTTTCTAAGATTTTTTGTATTATATAAAGTCTTCTTGGTAAGCAAAGCTGAACCCTGGAATACTTTCAACAAGCAAAATGCCTCCTATCTATATTTACATCTGTAGTAATTACAACCTTATTTGGAAAAACATGTTTGCTTTATTAATTAATATGATCACATGTTGATGTGTTGTCATTTTTCTAGCCTTTTTTATCAAAACCTAAACGATTTCTTCTGAACTAAATAAATATAATCAATGAAAATTTATTATTCATGAAAGTCATTTAATTATCAACATTTTTTAAGTAGTTTCTACCATTTGATTTCTCTATTGGTTTTTATGTATTTCTTCTACAAAACCTGAATGATTCTCAACAGAAAAAAATATTCTCATAATAATTATTGAGAGTCTGAGAGTCATGATTGACGATCTGATGAAACCATGCGTGCATTTCATAAACAGAAAAAAAATAATCATGTGGCCCAGTTACCTCAAAAGAACCATGACAAATTCACCAACGTATTGTTATAAGAAATCAATCTCAAAACAGACTAATAAAAAGTTGAAAATGGATGCGTTAATAAAAAGATCCTAAAAAAGTGAGTTATTTAATGGATAGACTGGGTACGTACATGTCCGGTATTTTGTTAAAGAAAATTCCATTAAGTATATATTGGTTATTACCTAAGTAATAAGATGTTGAAACTGTAATTTAATTAGAATATTTGTTTATAAAATTGATCCAAAACTTAGATACAAGTCATGTTTTTTATCCTAGGTTTGGTTAGGTTAGGTTAAGTTAGGTTAGATGTTTTTATCCTAGGTTAGGGTTTAGTACAAAGAAGAGCTTGACTGTGTCATTAACACGGCCGAGGGATGTTGGGCATGACAACATTTACGATCTATATGTACTAAAAATAGTTAGTACTTTTTAATCTTAAATAATCAGTTTGTTTATATTGACAATAACGTTGAAGTACTTTGCAAAAAAAGTAGTCTGGGTTCAAACTCCGCTCAATCTTAATCCAAATTGTTTCACGATGACGTATCAATTGCATAGGATTTTCTGGTCAAGCGTCGAAAACTTTCTAAATAAATAACCTACACATTCTACTTAACGATTTTTTCTTATTTTTCGACATGTTTAATTCTAAGAATCTAAGAAGAATTATTAGCTATATTGTTTTTAGATGATTTGGATTAAATCTCCATATTCGATGACCAAGATGAACGTTGACATTTCATGTCATAAAATTATTTTCTGATACACAGCAGTTACCTCTTTCATCTAAATATTTCCTCTCTCATCGTTTTTCCATATAAAAAACTTGCTTTTGAAATCATGTTTTTCTATACACATTCTATGATTTTTTTTTAAATATAACTCGAGCTAAAATCTAATACGTTTTTCCCTTGTATAATGAATAACTATTTTGAGTAAATCAGTGGCGTAACGATTTCGAGATAGAATATGGTATTTCCAATTTTTTTATACGTTTCAAGGAAGTTCATATAATTAGGGAGAAATAAATATCGATTGATTAAATAAGCAATAATATTGAAAGATTTATTATTAACATAAATACAAATCTTTGGCTTGAGTTATAAAATATAAATTTATTCATCCGAGTTCTCTGAAATGTCACTTTGACTTTCAGACGCCTATGAAATAAAGATTGCATAGCATTCAGACATACGAGCAGCAGCGCTTTATCATCGTATTGAAGGACATAAGCCTGAAATTCTCATGTCGTAGCTTAGACAGACAAACGCAGTAGAGAATTTCATGATAATGAGATGCGATGAGAAGTATAGCGTGATGTACTTAGCTTGTGAATAATTACAAACAATAGCTATAATTCGTGAAACGAACTATACAACATATTGAATGTATGGTAATGGTTTCTAAGAAAAAGGTAGAGTATGACGTCTTCACATCAAAATTAAATTAATCTAAAATTTAACTTTCAGATGTTTATTATTATTCCAATAATGATTTGAATTTCCCATTCAGCAGAAAATCGTCGATAATGTGAATTATCCATCCATAATTTTCTATTATAGGAAAGAACTTGATGATTGAAATGAATTTGTTCAATCTATTACGCCAGATATGGAATACATTCATGTGTACGTATTTCTATATACTTACAAATATTATCATAAATTGTATATTGTATATATATATATATATATATATATATATATATATATATATATATATATATATATATATATATATATATATATATATATATATATATATATATATATATATATATAGGAGCTGCCAGCCATCAAATTAGTCATGCATTACTTTCAATAAATTTTCACATTATAAAATTAGTATGGATTCATCACCACTATAGAGCAAATATTACAAAAGTTTTTAATTCAATGAATGCGTTACGATATGTTCAAAATATACATCTTTATAAAATAAAAAAAATGTTCTTGGGGGTGCAGTCATTTAATGAATAAAATTATTTGAGTTAAGCCGAGCTTTTGAGAATGTTTATTCCCTTCTTCAGGGCAAAAGTCGTGAATTTAAAATAGATTAGCTAAAAACATTTATATAAATATATTCCGTGTGAACAGTTTTTTTTGGAAATATTCTGAATTTACGCAAATCGTTTATCAGGTGAGTATTTTAAATGTGTCAAATCAAGCTCAAGTATTTTATCGATTAAAAATAATAACGTTGAATGAAATGAGAATACGTTTATACTATAAGGTGGGGAAAATGTATTTTCATTATGTGAATGTGCGATAATTTTTGCAAATGCTGTCAAATGTCATTGTGCTTTGACATTACATTTATGTTAGAGACAGATAGATAATAACCACTTAAGTGTTTGTAAACAAACAGAATCTTTGGACAAGGGTAATCGACATGAAATGCACGAATACGAATAGCCATAAAATCCCTTCTAAGTTATTGTTTCGTGCGGCAGTGGCAGCGTAAAAGTGATTGGTCCTTATATGGTGTGCGCTAAAGATCTATGATAAATGAGTATTTGTTGTTGCTGCAAGTTGCTGACTTGGCGTTATCAAGCATTGTTGGTTCTAACAGGATGAAGCAACCGCGCACTCGCAGCTCGCCCCCAACGTCGAAGACTTTGAAACACGGCCGTGTTATACCCATCTCGTTTTGACGATTTGAACAACAAACCACAAACCTTACACGACTCGAGAGCCAACATTGAAGAAGTCACCAATTTGTGGCCAGGTCGCAAAACAAGCACTATGTGCTCAGAACTCAGAAGGTTGGAACGATATCGTTTTCACAACTAAATTTCATAGATTTTACATCATCAAATAAACAATTTATAACAGTATGGCAACCAATTCTCATTATGACACTCGTTATGACAGTACTTTTACCCCACCTTGTATACCTACCTGTTTTTTCTATTCTTGTAGATTTTCAGATTCAACAAACAATACAAAAATGAATATAATTTATTTTATTCTATTGAATAATAAATACAAATATTCAATTTAATATTGGATACCAATTAGTGCTGCTCTGATGCAATGTCATGCTCCATCTTTTTTCATTTACAAACATTTTGGCTAGATGAGCTGCTCGACCATTAAATATAATAAATATTATACGCAGTAGTTCAGTTTTGTATGTGGAGGGGTACCACCATCAACTAAGAAAAGAAGAAGAAAAAAAACTTCAGATCCATTCACAATACACATTCATGGAATTCTATTGAGTAGGGGATATACATATATACCTACCTATATATATATACACATATATAAATGTATAATACCTAACAATAGGTTTTCTACCTGTGTGCTTGCTCTGTTGTGGCCGTCTTGACTACTAAATAAACATTCCACCCCATAATAAATATTTCCATTATACTCAAATATTGCATGCCAATCAAAAAAATGTCAGAGACCGGTTATTCATGATGTGCTTTCGAGAATTAATTAAGAAGTTTGTTTGAATGAAGAAGAAAATAAGCTCTTTTATGTAATAATAAAAAATATATATTTACTCATATATCGGTGAATTTATTTATTCACATGAATTTTTGGATCAGCAATTGTTGCTTCTGAATCCGTGTGGAATTGGAATTAACAAATGCATGCAAGGTTGAAGAAATTGAATAAATTGATAGGCAATATTGTGTAGGAGGACAGTTAATATTGCTGCAAATGGCAATTAAGTTTTCTTGGCTCGCATCCAGCAGGATGGCGCCATCTACCTTCTCTTACATAGGTTAATAAAACAAGGGGAACTATTGCAACAAATATTTTATACTCGTGATTATTTGTTCTTCCTAAATCGACGCTATAATTGTTTTAACACCTATTGAATGTCTAGTAATAGAGTGCTGATGCAACCATTTCAGTATTTGTAGGGTAATGAAGCCAGATTTAATTGTAAAATTATTGAAAATTTGGCCAAGTAGAAGGGATTCAAATGATGGTTTATGTCATATTTCTCATTTATCTGAGTTTCACAGTAAATAGATGAAACTAAAATATTTAATGTAAAAAAAAAACAATATTTATCTGTCCAGTTCACTTCAGTTTTAATATCAAAATCATACATTTCGTTAACGCATTCCAGGAAAAATAAAACTTACAAAAAAACATCAACCTGCATGTGTCTTTTGTCACCGGAAAAACGAAAATAACGCCTTCACATACACCCCTCAAATAAAACAACGACACCAACAGCGTATCTCCACTAATTAAAAAATCCTATATAATTGGACACACTTCGACTTCGAGAGATGGATGATGAATAATAAAACAGAAACAGTGAGAAAGAGAGAGTGAGATATAAAGCGACTTTGAGAACAAGTGTGAGGAAGAGGACGGATGTCATATAAAAATACAGGAGAGTACCTAGTAGATTCTTAACTAACCTTCTTGTACGTCATTATGGGGGATCAAGAGCCATGAGTTAAGTCGTCATTCGTCGTCATCTTCATCAAATAAAAAAGGCAAATAAAATTCTGTAGCAGATCCGACCGACCACAATTTGTGCTTGGTGGAAAAGAAAAGGGAATAAATAACTCTACTCGAAATTATCACACGTAGGTACTTAATATTTTCTTATTACATTCATTAGCTGACAGAAACGTTGAATTTCCACAATTACGTTGCTGCTTTATGATTTTGATTCAGTACAGTTGAGTATTTGAGAAAAAACAAACGTTTTACAACCGGAAGTTCATAACTGGAAATGTCTCAAATCAACACTATAATTTTACATATTATACTAAACTGAAATAATGTGGAATCGGAAACACTGACGAAGTCGAGCTCGTCTGGATTTTGTTTTCGATCAACTTGTTTGGGAGTGAAGATTTGGGGGTTGGTTTTGAAATTTTCAAAAACTGCAATTTATCTATGTCATAAACTAAACTAAGAAGCTATATATACAATATCTTTTACATAAATAGGACTCTATTAGTTAGTGAACTGAAAAATTGGAAATTTTTATTTACTCAGAACTGCACAATTTCAAAATTACCAGCATTAATAGAATTATTGTTACTTTTTTTACAAAGTATTTATTTCACATCTTTCGTTGTTCCATTAGTTATAAAAATTGTCGAACTCTTGATGTTTTAATCCCTAGAAATTATTATTTTCTCTTTAATTCTTTCAGATAAAATTTTGATTTTTAGAAAAGTTTTGCCACCTACTTTGGGGGAGGGAAAGATTGTGTTGAATTTAAATTTGTTTAATATGCGAGACCATTCCTCAACGTTTCTTTTTCCAATGACAACATTCAAATAAATTGTATACCTCGTTTGTTCTGATGAAGTCGGTCAAAAGAATAGGGCAATAGCCAGGTAATTCACAATTAGCTATTTCCATAGATCATTTAAGTCCAAATAGTTATAATAACCATAGATACTCTTAAATATATAGAATTTGTGACCAAATGTCTATTGGCAAATATAAATTATTGTTAATATGGCTGCAAGCCAAATAATGCCACCGCCGCAGTAGTGTTGATACAGGGTCATTATTATTAGCCTTGCTTTGGCAAAAACTGTAATTTGTATGCTACATAGAACACAAGTTAACAGGCTACATACATACATATAGGTGCCTATACTACCAATATGGCAAAATCGCCTTGTTACTCTTTGATTTTTTCGCTTGATAAGAAATACTTGTTCGAATCCATGTTTATATATAATATACACATTTATTTATATTATGTGTATTGTATAAAAAGGGAAACGTTGCAATCGAGATTTATACACCGATAAGGTCCAAATAATTTATCATTCTATCGACACAAGATGTCAATCGAGTCTTTGAGACTTTTTCCAGCAGCAGTCCTCGTATAATTTGTGCAAATAATTGAACACTAGATATTCACCACATTGTGGTTCCAGAAGAAAATTGAGTTACTACTGAAAAAATATAAATAATTAATCAGTATTTAAATAATATTCGTATGAAATTAATAAGTTGTCCATAGATTGTGAGAATTAAATAACGTATCTCAGCGCATTCAGGGATAGTGATTATCTCAAGCAAAAGTTTCTATGAATTATTGTGGTCAGTCGTGGTTCTATACTATCAGCATATACTAGGTGATACGTTTAAACTCATCGGTTAAGCTATGGTTCCACTAATATTTCAATGAACGTGTAATAAACCCCTAGGATTTCCGAAAAAAAAACTGTATTCATAGATATCCTGCATTACAGTACCACCAGAATAGGTACTATTATGAACATATTTTTGGAACCCTAGGTTCCATTAAACTATAAATTGACCACGCTATACCTAGAAAATTCCGATTCAGTTTAAATTATAATTAGACAGTCCCAGACTCCGATAATATACGAGCTTCTTTGATTTTATCTTTAATGTTCTGAATAATCGTCGGAATATAATAAATCAGCGGACATGTAAACGCAAATTTTTCGTTAGTTAAGTTCTTGTTATTGTCGTTTCACATAGCGTCCGGGTACTAGGTATGTGCTCCTCGGCTTTTTAGGAAGTCGTTATGGCGTTTTATATACAACAGAAATAAGACGAAGAAGAACCAGCAGTAGTAGAAACAGGACCGACCACCCAACGCGCATCATTGGGTATAATAATATGAGATCTCCAAATAACATAAAATGTACTCCTCAAGCCACTTCAATGCAACCAAATTGCAGCTGATTTATCTTTCATGCTAGATGATACTATTTTTGATTCGCAATTTTATAGACGGACGTTTTGTAGGTACAGAATGATCAAATAATGTACTCATAGACAATACATCTAAAATTATATATTTTGAAACGCGTATCACTAAATATACATGTAGATATAATCAAATTTTAATGGAAATAACACTGTTTTGTGACTTCAAAGAAAGAGTACCTAGGTATAAAACAGTTCGATTATAAGTCCGCTTTTTTCGATGTAGGTATATTTTAATTTTAGAAATTGTAATTTGTAACGTTTAAGTATTTTTCAAGGAAGGTAGAAGGAGAAATTATCTAGAAAATCCAAATTTTAGTAAAGCACTTGGAATTTCATAAAAAATCAATGTTCCAACGTATAAGTATATTCCTGTTAATCAAGTCTTTTAATAGTTGACTTAATTCTACGTCAAAGCCATTTCGGGCATACCCCGAACGGAGGTTTTTTTTCTTTTTTTTTTTTGGTTCGTGCGCGCCTTTTATATAGTAAACGAGCTCCGATTTTGATGATTTTGGATTCATTTGGAAGAAGGGGATTGAGAAATGGTCCCATATTCATAAAAACGCAAATCCGAAATCTCCTTCCCTCCGAAAACCGCCCCCGAAGGGGTGGAGGGGGCGAATTTTCTCGAAAATCGAAAATCTGAGTTGATATAATTAAAGATAGGACAAGATCCGGAAACGTTTAAATTGAACATTTTTTCAAAAGTGTTACGGTTTTCGAGATAGACGCATGTTAAATATGTATTTTTGCTTTGTAGAGAGGACAATTTCTTTCGAAAATTGAAAATTTTTCGATACTACATGAAAGATATAATTATTTGTAGCAACATTTATAATGAACATTTTTTCCTTAGAGTTACGGTTTTCGAGTTAAATCGGTGTTAACATGGTAACAACTAAAATATTCAAGCGTATTTCCGCAGCGATGTTCTGAGATCTCAATAATAACAACTACAAGCAAGGAATATACGTGGGTAATAGGACTAGTATTATCTTCATTGATATGGTATAGTGAACGTTCAACGAACGGGACTAATGTTACACTCAAAAGTGTGAAATAAATATTTTTTACAAAAAATTGGACCGACGTTATTAGTTGATGCACTGAAAAGTATAAAATAATTTTACTTCTATTGGTGCTGGAACTTGTGAAGTTGGTGCCAAAAGTTATCAATCTAACTGCAACTGCACAACTTCAAAAGTACTATCACCAATAGAAGTAATATTATTTTATACTTTTCAGTGCATCAACTAATAACGTCGGTCCAATTTTTTGTAAAAAATATTATTATTGAAAAGTCACCAACAGAATCATTTGTTGTTAAAGCCGACGCAGGTATAGAACTTTCTCTGAAAAGCAAAATCCCGACGACTATACTACTAATTGCTTATGTCATTCACATTCTCTCAAATTCTCAGTTGGCGTCAGAGTTTTCAGCCAGTCGGTCATTTGTTAATCATCCGAGCGGAAACACATTATATTATCAAGTGATTTCACGTGTGGACAAGTCTTCTTAATTACTTGTTTATTGTTTATAGGAAAAAAAGTATGATTAGTATACCTGTGCAAATATCACGTGATTTGTTAATCAACTACTACTAATCTAAGACGGTGTAATTCAGGTTTAATCACATAATTATCACTTCAAGTGAATTCACGTGTGGATGAGTCAATAGTAGTTTTCCTGAGATCTTTTCATCGCATCTTCATTGGATGAATATAAAAATATTTAATTTTGTTCATATGAAATCATGCGATGTTACAAAACCGACAATATCTTTGTTTTTTGACCGACGACCCAAACCGAGGAGGTATACAATTCGACTGTTTGTCTACTTTTTTTTTGTTCGAGCCTTTTAAATAGTATATTTGCTCCGATTTTCATGATTCTTTTTTTCATTTGATAGAGGGCCATTGAGATTTGGTTCCATTGAAAAAATATCAACATACAATATGTCCTTCCCCTCATAAATTTCTCACAAAGGGGTGGACGATCGAAAATCGAAAATTTGAGAAGACAGTATTAAAGAAGAGACCATATCCAGCAACGTCTATATTGGACATTTTGCAAAAAGATCATAGGTTTCCAAGTTACAGCAGTGGTAATGTTTGAAGTATGTGTTTCCGTTATGTGGTGAGGGCATTTTTTTTTATAAAATTGAAAATGCGACGGTCAAATTAAAAAAGAGATTATATGTAGCCAAATTTAAACTGGACATTTTTTAAAAAAAATACGGTTTCCGAGTTAGCAGAGGGAAAGTCTGAAATGTCTCTATTTCAGCGATGTTTTGAAATCTCTGAATAACAATACTTAAGCAACGTATTATCTTCTTTGATGAACGTTGAATGATTTTGATGACTAATGATATACTCAAAAGTGTGAAAGTCATTAGTGGGCGCCCTAAAAAATACAAAATAATATTAATTCTATTGGTACTTTTGAAGTTGGTGTCAAAAGTTTTCAGTCTAACTACAACTGCATAACTTCAATATAGAATTAATATTATTTTGTATAGTTCATTGCACCAACTAATACAGTCGGTCAAGTTTTTTGTAAAAATAGCAAACAACTTACATCAGTTTTCATCATTCTCTTATCATTTTGATATAAACTGCATAATCTAACATTAAAATTTTCTCTTTCAAAAAAATCAAATAAATAAATGCTGTACAAATCTTCTCAGTATATATATTTTATTTTCAACTGGACGCTGACCATTTAAAATGAAAACGACTGAAATACGAGAGATAATTTACATGTCCTGTGCGCGCGAATACAGCAGCACAGCCATAGTAGAAAATAATTATTCGTTCAACCTCAAAACGGAGCATTTCATCATCATCATCATCATCATCATCAACAACAGCATCCATTATCACACAAGAGCTTTGTGTACACTCTAATTACACTCATGTAACATTTCTTTATTCGACCAGCAATCTATGTATGTCTCTCTCTTTTTCACATAGGTACCTCCATTCACTCACATCATCTGCTATTTTAATAACATTTAATGGTGATAAGTAGGATGCGCTGACATAGACATAGTTTGTAATTGAATTAATCTAGCAATTATGTACATATATGTATGTATATAGGATCAGTCTCGGGATCTCTATACTCTATTATGTATTTTTTTTTGTTCACTTTCACACATAATAATAATTCAACACACCTGAATAATTAAATAGTGGTATCAATTAAAGAAGCACCTCAAGCTATACCTTACATTTACATAATCATAATATTATTAAGTACTTGTATGTATGCATATATATATATATATATATATATATATATATATATATATATATATATATATATATATATATATATATATATATATATATATATATATATATATATATATATATGTGTGTGTGTGTGTGTGTTAAACTGCTACTGGCGATACATTTTCATTGATTAACTATAACATACAGGGTGTGCAATTTAAAACTTCCCACGCCTATTATCTCGGAACGGGATAGATTTTGTAAAAATCGCCAAAAAATGTCAATTTTGTTATCGAGGAGGACATAATATAGTGGCGTAAATTTCATTGTCTTGGAACCTACTCCTGTAGGCAGGGGCGTAAAGTACCCTGACATTTTAAATGGCACCCTATGTTGAGTGACACCTCATTCTGAAGCTGTTTTGATTCTGATTACGACGACACAAGACTTTTTGTGTTTTCTTTGGGCTATGGCCATAAAATCCTTAATTGAAAAATAAGACAGAATATCAATAAATGCGATAATTTATTTAATTAAATATTCAAAGTGTGTGCCTACGAAATTCCTCAACTATTTGCCGACGAAGTTCCTCAAGTGTGTTTGGTGGTGTTGCATAAATTTTCGACTCCACGTGTTCCCATAGAAAAAAGTCTAACGGTCTTAAATCTGGTGATCTGGAAGGCCACGCGATTGAACCTCTGCTCCCTATCCAATGATTTGGAAAATTCTGGGCACGGCGATCAGGATCGTCTTCAGTAAGATGATGAAATTTTGTATGGGTGATACTTATGAATTTTTAAGATTCGGGGGCAACTAGGTAGGTACATAAATTCGGCGAGGTTATCACGTAAATAGCAACTGCAACGCACTATCGCACAATCGTCGCTGTCAAAACGTCGATTTGGTACAGTGTTGTCGCTCTGTCATTCTTGAGCTTAAACTGATACTGTCCACTCGGTGGTGGCTTTGGCTGAATTGTTTCCCTCGTTATAATATCTTTGTATTCTTATTTATCTATGTCCTGCTGAATGAAATTCACTGCAGTTTTTATAAATCTGCATAAATATATAAGAAACTTACTTTGAAGAACGTTTGGGGAAAACTTCAAATTAACTTTTCAACTTGTAGTTGCTTCAAATTATGAAATCGCATAATAAAGTTATAATCACTGTATTTAACATATTTTTCTCTTTTCTTTTCAGGTGAGTTATTAAACTCGATCTATCTCTAGCTAGTACCCTCTCCATACCTCTTTATCAGTCCATCATTGTTGAATATGTAAGTAGTGAATAAATCATATAAATTGTATTCTTTGCCCTGTGCTGATTATTGAATATTCTCTTTGAAGTTGTCAGTAGAAAACAAAAAGATTTCCTTCCATCAAATATTAATAGATTTGAAACAAAGGATTCCTAATTTGTGTGGCATACTACTACTTACTTATAGTAAGTATATAGATTTTTCAAATGCAAATGCATTTTAGTTATTGTATTTATGTTGTTTTTCAATCGGAAATCTATATAATATCTACCTACAGATTATAGCTGTGTATATGGATGATAAAAGATGATAAAAAAATATGATTTACCGCTATGATTAATATCTGAGATTGTTCGTAATAAGCCATCGAGATCAAAGAAGCCATCTTTATATATTATTATTAATGTATTATAGTTATGGGTTTCGAGGTATGGGTTTTTTTTTACACTGCATTCCGTGTTACTTATTTACCGATGGGAAAATAATTTTATTAAACAATCATAACAAAGTAATCAATTCAAATGGATTCTAATTGGTATACTCTGGACTCAGGAAATGTATTACCTGTGAGTCTGCCTTAAGAAAATATAACGATACAGCTCGATGTTTTTTGTGCAATGTTTTCCCTCAATTCAAATTATTCAATATATTCAAACCTTGCTGCGTCATGTTTGTCATCATATTTGCTTAATTCTATTTTTTCTTCTTTAGATTAACTTTTTCCTTTTTATTAAACTAGAGGTTATTTATAATCCATGCTTTTGACCGACAAAACCAAATTCGACTATCTGCTTTTTTTGGTTTTTGCGCGCGCTCTATAGATATAGTAAACGTACTCTGATTTTGATGATTTTTGATTCATTTGAAAGATGAGACTTGAGAAATGAACCCATATTCGTAAACTTCCTTCCCTCCAAAAAAACAAAGGTGGAGGGGGCAATTTTTCTCAAAAATCGAAAATCTGAGACGACAGAATTAAAGATAGGAAAACATCCGGAAAAGTTTAAATAGTACATTTTTGAAAAATAGTTACGTTTTTAGAGTTCAGCGATGTTAAAATCTTAAATATGTGTATTTTCGCTATGTGGACGGGGCAATTTCTTTCGAAAATTGAGAATCTGAAGCAACCAAATTAAAGACCAGATTATTATTAGCAACATTTATATTGAACATTTTTTCCACAGAGTCACGGTTTTCGGGTTACAGCGGTGGTAAAGTCTAAAATAAGCATTTTTATGACGATGTTTCGAGATCTCAGAATAATAACAAATATATACAAACTAAGCCTATACATGGGTAATATGATAAGTACTATCTTCTTTGCTTGTACTTGTTATTATTTAGAGATCTCAAAAGATCGTGACGGAAATACGCATAAGTATATTAGATTTTAGATTAGATTTTTCTTCTTCAGTATATGTTTCTATAATTATTAGATATAATTTTATATATTGATAAATGTAAACGGCTGTTCGGTATACATATTATATATTAATTTTAGCATTCTCTAATCCTTCTCCACATAAACTTCAACTATGCGAAATCACATATTCGTCCGTAAACGCAATATACTCAAAAAATAGGTGAAAAGTATTCTCTACACGTATTAATATACTTACATGTTTTCATGTATTTCAGTGTTATAAAATATTATGTGTCTTCAGATGATTTCAAAGCAAAATAATCTTTGGCAAAGGTATGAGATAACATATTCCATGGCACACTGAGGACGTACTGTAATGGGGATTTATATTAAAACTGGGTTCGATTTATTTTCACTTATTTATTTACACCAATAACTACTGGACTATAATCACATTTATATTCACACTTATTTCTCGTACTATATACTTCTTACTACTGTCTGATCTATGAGCTATATCCGATTGAGATCTATGACTGGCTATCTATCACTAACTGAACTCTGTCTATGCCTTCAGCCTTATATAAATCTAACCTAAAAAGCTCTAGATGGTTCCAGTGTTTGTTTTCGTTACTTCTGGAGGTTATTTCTCAATATATGGCTTCGAGAATAGACCAGGACTTATTCTCGTTGCCTTCTGATGTCTCCCGTGTTTTCCGGAATGTGCATTGTGTGTGTATAGTTCATTTGTGAGTGTAGTTTATTATTCGGGTAAGTCTTCACGTTACAGTACTTTTTGTATTGTTCAATATTCCGTTCTTCTGTTTGATATACTTACTACCAGTTTCTGCCAATACTTTACGATAAAAAATAATAATAATCGCCTTTCCATATGACTGCTATAATTATTAATGCCATCAGGTAGGTATATAATAAATTATATAAAACCGATTTCTATCCTATTAATAATCCATAGAACACACACTTACACACATGTCGAGTATTAATCAGATTAGAATAAATTAGAGATAGAGAGTGTGGAATGCCAAAGAGCTACAACTACAACAGGTCTTGACTCCTGTGTGCCCGAGTAGCGGCATGGAGAGGAAGCTGTTTTGGAACACTACCAAACAACATAGCTCTCCCAACTAATCAGCAATTAAAGTCTATTATAATTAACAATATTGAGAGAACGAGATGTTATTCCAGGAATGGACGAGATTCAGTTCAGTTATGTTTTAATTTTGTCTTTGTATTTATTTATAAATTGGTTTAGTTTTATAACATGCTTCAGCAGTTATTTGGAGTGCCAGAAGAAACTTTTCTTCTCGCATTATTATTGAACGCAAGGCATTTTTTTTTCTAAATATTTTAGTCAAGAACCTCTTCCAAATAATATTTTTCTATTGGATGTCAAAGCCACTCAGTAAACGTGCTCCGATTTTGATGATTTTTTTTCTTTTGTGAGAGCATAGAAAATTGGTCCAAATTCATAAAAACTTCTATTCGAAATTTCTGGGACAATTTCTTTCGAAAATCGAAAATCTGAGACGGTAGAATTAAAGATAAAGACAATAATCAGGAAACATTAAATTGAACCTTGATTCGGAATAATAACAAGTACAGGCAAATAATATACGTAGATAATAGGATAAGTACTGTCTTCTTTGGTATTATTGAACGTCCAACGATTCTCATGATCAATGTTACACTCAAAATTGTGGAATAAATGTTTTTTTTTAAATGGGCTGGCTGGCTTTATTAGTTGGTGCATTGAAAAATACAAAATAATATTAATTCCATTGGTGCTGGTATACTTGTGAAGTTGGTGCCAAGAGTCTTCTACATAAATACAATTGCACAATTTCAAAATTACCAGTACCAATAGAATTAATATTATTTTGTATTTTTCACTGCACCAACAATAAGAAGTCGCTCCAATTTTTTGTAAAAAATATTTATTGAAATTTCTGAACGTTCAACGATTTTCTTAACTAATGATAAAAAACATGAGAAATTATTCTTACAAAAACTAGGTACGAATTCAATAATAGGTGCAATGAAATATACAAAATAATATATTCTACTGGTACTGGCACTTTCGAATTTGGTACCAAAAGTCTTCCATCTACATTTAACGGCGCAACTTCAAAGCTACTTTTAGCACTTCTTAATTAATTAATTGTTTTCCTTACTGAGATCTGAACCTGAACATTGACTAAAAAAAATAAGACCCTCGATACACTAGCAAAATCATGTACAATAAGTAGTTTGTATTTTATATATTTTTGGTCGATTTTTTTCTTGTAGTTGTAGTTTGAATATTCATTGATAACTTACTTTCTTATCCCACTATTTACCAATAAATAGAATGGCTTTCCAAAATTTTACTAATATTTGATCTTGCTGCAAAACCAAATAAAACAGTATTATTCCTGCACGAATGAATAAGATTAGAATGGGTCTTTGTCGTTAAGTTTTCCAACATTTCTGAAATAACATCGATCCGATACCTACAGCATGAAAATCCTCACAACAAGACAGCAGCAACCATAGGTATAATATATCCAAGAGAGGTCTAAAAATAACCGAGCGTTATATCCCAGTTAAAACTGCTAAGAGGCATTTCCGTTTTGATCGGCCGTCGCCATGGCAGCACCTCTCCTCCTGCTGAAGTCCACTCGCGCCACCAAAAATTCTTCATCTGGGATCTGTGTGCTCCAACATTTTTTTCTCTGCCCTTTTTTTTTCATTAGAATGGAGACGGCAACGACGTCCATTTTTGAGTATCCTCGCTCCTCTCTCGACTACTGCTTGCTGGAATTTGCATGCAATAACCAAAGCAGAAAGGAAAACCGGATAGAGTTATTGCCTCGGAAAGGATAATGAAATACTATCGGCCCGGAAGTTCGGGATTGCGAGGTCGACGACGAGGTCGAAGGGGTGAGGAACAGGAGAAAATCGTTTCTCGAGGGAGGAGGACGGACGGACAACGTTATGTGTATGGGAGGACGGTGAAAACGACGACGTCGTAAGTTGACCCGCCCCCACATTGTTGGGCATCCTCTTGCCGGATCCCTCTCAAGATTCAGCGTAACGAGAAACCCCTCTTCCTTCTTCCTGAGCTGCCCCGATAGGATAAGATAGGACGAATCCACGATGCCAGAAAAGAATTACTCCACAACACGAGATTTGGATTCCTTGGAGAGAGGAGATCATGTTATCATCTATCTATCGTTGCGTTTATTTGCAAGTGGAGTTGTTTACGAACTGGTAGCCTATAAGTTTCAAGTGTTCGAAATCTTACTTTTCCGAAAGACATTCAATTTTGTTGGATACACAGGCACTGATTGGTTGGGATGCCCTGAACTGTAAAGTTTTTTTTTACCTCAAATGAAAAGGTAGCTTTTGCTAAGAGAAGGTTTCTAAAGGAGCACAAGACTTGAACATTAAACTTTCAAAGTTGATTTTGCACAAAATATTGTATCCTACACTTGAGTAAAGGTCCGAATCGTGATGCCCGAATTCACTCTTGGACTCGTCTTTTTAGTGAATTTAATTTACAGTCAAAGAACCCATGTTCTAAATAAAATCCTATGAACATGAGTAAGTAAATTATACATTCAAAGATTCCGCAATATCCTACTGTTTGAAATCCAAATGTAAACATGTTATGCCATAATACTGCTTATGCATTATAAATACTTAATAATTACATAATTACATATCAAATCCATCCTTAATAAAGAGCGATATGTGTGAACAAACAAATTTATAATGCAATCCACCTTCTTATCAGCAAACTAGTGGAGTGGATAAGACAGATAATGTTGATGTAACTAAAAATGGTAAGTGAGAAGACATTGTTTTTCCAGAATACCGTTTCTTTTGATCTTCTCTACCTTTTCCGGTTCATCTGTGTAGAGCGACCGTTCCAGTGTACACATAATAACATAGAGATACATAAATAAAACTTTCCTAATATATGTGTAATGTGTGCATAATATACCTAGAGGTATGTTAATATGAAGAGAAAAAAAAACAGTTTAAACACGTTGAAAGATGAAGAGCAAATATTATAATGTCTTACGAGATTTACGACGTTATTAATTTGTGAGTGTTTTGTTTACTCTATGTACTCTCTTTATTGTTATTATCTTACCTTTTATACCTCAAGTTGGTTGAAGAGGTTTGTACATGATAATGTTCAATTGTGATAAGAAATGAACAGAAGAAATAATCTAGCTAATTTTTGGAGCACTAGTTTCATTGTTTAGAACGACATCAGAAATGGAAGACTTGTGTACGCTATAGATGTCATAGTTCTCTCTGACTGAGGTTTTTTTTTTTCTGACACCTGAGAATGACTTAATGAGTATGAAATATTGAATTATTAATTTATATTGTTTGAAAATCAAAGGTGCTCATTTCCATGGGAGCGTTAATATACGAAATAAGCTAAATTAAGAAATAAGAATAAGAACTAAAGATGGCCAACTTTCATCTTTATTTCTTATTTTATTTTATTTTGTTTGGAAACTGATAATGCGCATGATCAATCACCAGAGAACACTTAACTTGCATACAACACAAAAGTTTTTGTCAAAAAAGGTGTGATTTGATTGGTTCATTCTTATTTCTTATTTTATTTTCGTCATCTGTATAAACCAATCTTTTTTTAAGTTATTCTTATTTAAATTTTAATTTGTTTCTTATTCTATTTTATTTACTGTATAAACTCACCTTAAGTTGTGTAAAGTATCTAGATTAAAAGTGTTAAAAGTTAAAAGAAAATATTTAATATACAGTGCGTTCATAATGTATGGAAACGCTTCAATAACTACTAAAATATTATGATATAGAGAGAAAGCTTTGACAGGTCGATTTTTGATTTTGATTTTCTTATTTTATATGCAAATAGCATCATTTTATCCCCTCCACTTTCCAAGTTATCACGTCATCATTAATTTTTTTAAATGGGAATTCCATAATTTTATATTATAAACGGAAAACTGGCAATTTTCTGTGTTCAGAAATACCAAATATATGGGTATTAACAACAACAAAAAATATTAAATACAGGGAGCTAAAAATTAATATACATATTTTTATTTGCTGCTTTCAATTTTATACAAATTATGCATAAAAACCAGTATGCGTTTGAATTGGTGTCCTTAGCAAAAATTGATAAGTTCTTAGTTACCACTGCATATTAATATTATTGTTATTATTGAAAATTGAAGGCAGCAAATGAAAATATATTAATTTTTTAGTACCCTGTATTTCATATATTTTTATGTAAATACCCATGTATTTGGTATTTTCGAGCTCAAAAAATTGCCAGTTTGCCGTTTATAATATAAAATTATGGCCTCTTCATTTAAAAAAAATAATGATGACGTCATAATTTGAAATGTGGAGGGGATAAAATGATGCTGTTTGCATAGAAAAGTAGAAAATCAAAATCAAAAGTCGACCTGTCAGAGCTTTTTCTCTATGTGTTCAAACATAGCATGTGTTTTGTTTATGTTGATCAATAAATTGTATCGTGTGAGTTGGGCTTAATGATTTCATGATTGCTTCTAAATTTTCCTAATCATAGTAGAAATGTAATGTTTGCAGTGCGTGAACTAAGCAGATTATTTGAAATGTTTTTTTTGATTTCTTCATTATTATGTTAATTTTTCAGAAGATTCAAATTCCAAGGCACACTGGATAGTTTATGATTGTTTTTTTTATCATTTAATGTAGTTTTAAATTTAGCATTCGAATTGTCACAGCACCGTGAAGTGTCGAATTACGATTATGGCCGCGCCGCCGTGTTGTTCTGACAAATAATCGCATTATTAAGTCCTTATTAGCGACGATCATTCGCAGTATTCGTCGTTAGGACACAGATCCAGTTTATATATATATAGATATAGGTATATATATGTATATAGAGACACAGAACATTTTTTTACATGTGTGGGTTTTAATAATTATATACTACTGTGAATAAAAAGGGAGAGAGAGACAAAGAATTAAAGTGGAAGTAGCGGCAACATTATTAGCCAGCTTCATTTTCGTTCTTGGGTATCGTCTTCGCCTTCTCGGTTCTCGCAGACGAGCCGGTCTCCGGGTTCCAGCACAACGTGGTGATGGTGGTGTGTATGTAGTTAGTAGCCTCGGGCGGGACTTCCCAGAACTAACAAGGTTTCTTTTGTGTCGTTTATATAATAAATTATATCGTCGAGTTCGATATATTTCTTGGTCGTTGGTTCTCTTTCTTCCTTCTCATTATAGCGCCAGAGCGTCATCTTGGGGCTTACTTAGCCTATTTTTCTTCTTCAGAAATACGTATGCGGGTAATTTTTTTCTTACGAACAAAGAGTATATTTTTTCTTGTTACAATGTCGCCTCGTTAGCATTAGTACAATATTTTTGGGCGAGAAAATATCCTTATTTGGACGAATATAAGGACAAAATCTGTAAATCAAAATAAAGATTTTACATGAAAATTAAATTAAGGTTTTAAATTATCATCAGAAGAAAATATCGGAACTGTTGCCAAATTGTCGTATTTAAACTACATTTATTACTTATTGCAATTGTATAGGTTTTTCAAATTTAGTAAAAACCCAAATTTTCGGAATTCTAGTTACATTTCCAGTATAAATTATATAATTTAACTAGTCCCAAACCTGGATAAAGTGATCGGGAAAGCAGTTATTAGAAAAGTCCTCAGTCAAAAGTAATTTTGAAAACAAATGAATCAATCAATCAATTTTTTGGGAGTTTTATAATCAAAAAACTCCAGCAATCTTCTTGTAATATTTTTATATTTTGCATTGCCCTTTTCGATTGCTTTTACATTATTTCTATTTTTGGAGCTTCACATTGACGTTGTCTCTACATCCAGACTAGTTAAAAGGATCGAATTATTCGATAATTTATACAAATATTTTTTACAAAAAATTGGACCGACTTAATTAGTTGGTGCACTGAAAAATACAAAATAATATTTGGTTGTTGTCTGAAACAAACTACAACGGCACAAAAATATTCAGCACCAATAAAATTAATATTATTTGGTATTTTTCAGTACAGCAACAAATAAGGTCGGTCCAATTTTTTGTAAAAAATATTTATTTGCTTGTTATTATCTAGAGATCTCAAAACATCAGACTTTACTTGTGTAACTCGAAAACCGTAACTCTTTTGAAAAAATGTTCATTTTAAAATTTTCCGGAATCCATATTTAATTTTGCCTTTTCAAATTTTCGAATGTCAAATAAAAAATCCCCCTTTTACTCCCTTCGGGTTTGATTTTTGGAGGGAAGCAGATTTCGCATTTAAGTTTTTCTAAATATTGGACCATTTCTTAATTCATCTCTTTCAAATGAAACAAAAATCGTCTAAATCGGAGTACGTTTACTATGCAAAACTCGCGAACATCCCTAAAAAACAAACTCCTCCTGTTTTGAAGTCGTTAAAAAATATGTTTATCTGATCATTTTTCAAGTAAATTACTCTACTCAACCATATGCATTGCTTGAGGAAAAATGAACTCAATTAAACAATAAAATCAAATATATGGGTCAATTAAAAGTATTGGCGAATAAAAAGATTCTTAGTAGATCTTATTTTTCAAGTTTTCAGATCCCTTTTTTGGAAGACGTCTGGGTGTGCTCAACTATCTCTAGAACCAAAAATGATACTGACTTTGGACAGGTTTTTTTCAAAATTTAAAGATTTTTTTGTTAATTGAAAAAGCTATGACGTTTTGAATGCTTATCCCGTTTTATCTTGACCAAATATAGTACTAGAATCAGTTTAAAAAGGTCGGCCTTCGATTTCTAAGAAGAAAAACTGTTGAAAACCAGATTTGTATGCATAAATTCTAAGGAACATCTTGAATGATGATATGGAACTCATCAATATAATATGAATATCGGGTTCTCGATGTATCGTATCGGTCATAATATTATGTTTTTTTTACCACCGTAATTTCTATTGTCAGTGATGAACTTTTAATTCCATATTATTGTGCTGAAAGAAAAAAAATATACACCTACGGTCCTCCTCAACCCTCATAACATTAAAGAGGAGGGTAAATGAATACACATATTATTATATAATCTACAGGTCCATTAACAATTCATCATTTGTTTTCTTCGCGAATAATAATAGTGCGATATGAAATATTAAACAGGTCGATCGATCTGCTTAAGGTAGGTAACTGTCTGTCTCTCTCTCTCTCTCTTGTTTTCTTTACATTCATAATGATGTAAGTGTCATATAAATCTGAATTAAGAATGTCCCTTGAGTTATAGTCTTGAAAGAAGCATTTATTGTAGTATGTATTTGTGTATATATACATATGCAAGAATGTGTAACAATTATTACATTATTATTTCAATGCCATTGCGGTTTATCATGCAAGTAAAATGGAACAAAGGGTTTGCAAACACCAGTGGCAAGGGTTTTATAATATACTTAATAAGAGTATTTATAGAATTTCCTTTGATGTTTTATTCTGTATCCTCGTGATCCTCGAAATTAATATGTTTATACTAGTTCGTTTAACTAACCAATTCATTGTTAATTGTAAAATATTGACATGATCTTGTAAATGAGCATTGCGTTAATTATCCATACGACGGATTACTATTATTCGGCCCTTTATGCTAGTTCAAACCTGAAATCTACTATATATATAAAGGGTGATCCAATTTCAGTTTTCTATATTGTTAATATTGTAAATCAGGCAGTTGGTAATAAACAAAAGTCAGTTTACAGAAACACATTTACGAAATGGATCGCTTTACGACCGCTCAACGCTTGCAAATTGTACGATTGTTTTATCAAACCAACAGTTCCGTACGAACCGTATACATGAAGACTTTTAATTTTTTTCTGATGAAACGCATTTCCATCTGGCAGGGTAAGTAAAGAAACAAAATTGCCGCATATGGGGAAACGAAAATCCCCATGAGATTTACGAAAGACCATTACATCCGCCAACATCCAACAAGATGGGGCAGCTTGCCAAAAAGCGGGTGCAACGTTTGATATTCTACGTGAAAAGTTCCCAGGGCGCAGTATTTTCCGTTTTGGAAACGTAAATTGGCCATCGGGATTGTGTGACCTATCTCCATTTGATTTTTTTTAGGGGATACCTTAAAAGTCCGGTTTATGTTCAACAACCCGAAACGTTAGAACATCTGAAAAACAATATCGGCCAAGTTATTGCCGGCATACTGCCCGAAATGAAAAAGTCCTTGAAAATTATCTAAAAAGGATCGATTTTTGCAGAAGGTCTATGGGCGGCTATTTACATGATATTATTTTTCATATTTTTTTTTTGCTAAAGTTGAAATATATATATTTTTTAATATTTAACTTTTATTTCATTTTAAATTTCGGAAATTCAAATTGGATCACCATTTATAACGAGTACGAGATATATAACACTAGCCCTGAATTTGTAACGAGCAAATGGCCGCTTTGTTTTTTTTTAGAATTGAAAGAGTAATATCTAGGTTACCGCGAGTTTTGCCCCGGTATGTTCAATGATTGAGATGTCCTTGCCCTGTTTAATATAATAAAAGTTAGTGTCACCTCTTAAATGCCCGCTATTGCCCTTCTTTTAAATCCTAACTATTGCCATGTTTAACTGTATTTATTTTTGTTCCATAATACAGAAAAATGCAGCGAAATAGTATTTTGACAGAAGGACTGTAAATTTGTTTTTAATACCCTGAATGTAAAACTTGCATAAATCGTTTTACTTTTGTTCTTTCGTTATACATATACATATTTTTATTTCGTTCTGCTTCTGTAAATTCTGCAGCCAGACAGACAGACACACAGAAGTTTTGCTACGAAATCTTTCATCAAACCTACCCATGCTGTGTGGGCAGCATTGTTATAATACAGTTGACATGTTAAATTGCCTAAAGGTCGAATTCGAATGTGATGACTGGCTACATGAACATACATAGTCGTGCGACTCTGTTATTTTGACAGATTTTATTCAAATAACCTACGTTTTTTATTGATAGCTATGTCGAAGATGAGTTGGCAATACTGGAACTTTTTAAATTATCGAAATCGCGAAATAATAATTCATTATTTCGCAGATAAAATATACATTCTGATAGGCAATAGATTTCAAAGACAACTCTATGAATTATTTTCAGAAATTCAGTCACATTATGCTTTTATTAAAGTATGGAAAATTAACGGATTGTGACAAACAAAAAAAAAGAGTTAAGTGCGAGTCGGGCTCGCGGGGTTAGGGTTCCGTACTTTTCGTCTGGGTTCAAATTAAAATAGATTTAAATCAAATATTATTTTCTGGCGTTCTAGGCTGTTTTAAAAGTGTTGAAAATATTCGTCAAAATCTGAATTTCTCAAGATTTCGTCGAACTTGAGAGCATATGCGCGATCAGAAGATATGAACCAGTTTCATTCATTTTTAGCCTCCTTTCTAATATCTGTCACAATCAAAAAATATTAGAATGAAGTTCGATATCGCGCGATGACAGCTACTCGGAAAAAGTAGGTCTTACAGTGAGCTAGAAAGACAGGGCCAGTCGACCAGTACCATACCAAGTTACCGAAATAAGCAGACGTGTAGTTTCCACAATCGCCCTTTCTTTGCTCCGTCTATTCACGAGTCACGGTACGGTTAGTACGGTTTGCTGTTCCGTTCAGTATAGGAATAGCTGAGTAAGGATGTACATACAATTTTTGAGATAATAAATTCTGCTTACGACGTTTGATTACTTGCCAGAAATTATTTGTTTATTGAACGTTCTTATAATTTATCTGATAAAAACACGTGCCTTAGTGTTCCGTTTATATTAATTAATGAATTATAAAAAATACATCCTATAAAAGGTAATAAACTAAGTATTAATCTTATTATTTTGAATATATGTTTGTTTATTTTTTAAATCGTGACAAATGGTCTGCATTCTTAAGCCTTTTATTTATTGTTTGAACCTTTTATAAACAAACTATTTGGACTAAAATTGGTCGAAAACTTATTTAAGTAAAAATTATTGTGGATATGTGCGTATATTCATGTATATCTTTGACAAATTTACAATTTTGCACAAAATATTCAGAGCTTCAACATTTCAAGCATAAATATTATAGTATTTATATTTTACAATTTACATTACACTCAAAGATTTGCTGTATCTAATGTATATCTAGTGAAATTATTTAAATCATTCGTAATGTAACATTATAAACTTCTAAAAAATATATGAAAATACAATTTTATTACCATTCTTTCATTTGTGCTTGTTATTTAGAAATATATGTTGCAAAATAATCACACTTATTCGCTGTTTTTCTTCTGTCGCTCTCTGTATTATTAATATTGTTGTATATTTTCGTTCACCTCTAAACATACGCCAATGGTTGGTAGTTCAAATGATGGGTGTGTGCAAGGTTTGTATCTATCTACGTCGACGTTCAGAGGCACGAACACGTTAATAATTATTAAACCCGGTGTGAACTATTTATTGTGCTCTTAACGATGATTTAACAGCTGAAATTTAGATATATATACCTAATAGTAAGTCTGTCACAACAGCACCTTGTGTAGAGCAAGTATGTGGTAGTGTTTAGATAAATATTATGTATGTACGATGTAGTATTGCTTGAGCTGGAAAACGTTTTGCAAACCATTTGATAAAACCATGTTGAAACGTGATCTGTTATTTGAACATTTGTATGTTATAAATAATACTGGCATAATTTAATGTGTTTGTTTTAGCTTATTAGCTGCTATTTCTTATCTCAGAAAGTCTGCAAGAGTATTTTGTAGTTCAAAGAAAAACGGTAGAAAATTCATTGAGATAGTTGCTGTCAAAGAGAGAGATTTATATAAAAATAATATCACTAGATCGCGCAAGCGCGTTCATGAGTTGTACGTGTCAAGCGTCAGCTTTCCGGTGAACGTTGCTTCTTAGTAACATAACAGGTGATTTGATGATTTTTTGATAAAAAAGCAAAAATTGTGTTCTTAGAGCTAATGACTTTTAGCTGGAATTTTCGATTTGTAAGTATCTTTTCAATCCCAAATAGTATATTGTCATCCTTGCATTCTATTAAACACTAACATCCTTCAAAATTATCAAAAATATGCGTAAAAATAGTAAATATAAGTTCGCGAAAAAGCAAGGTTAAACGAATTATGGATTGACTTGTGCAGTGTGTTTGACGTTTAATGACTGTCAATTCCAATGTTGCCAAAACGTTTGCGATATTGAACATTGTTTTAAATGTTGGATAACGAAAGCATAAACCAAGTGGTCAGATTTGAAGTGTCTAAAGATATTTATAGTTTTATGTTTGAGAAGATACTTCCAAATCGTAAATTCCAGCTGAAAGTCCTACATCCTAAGAACAACATTTTTCCCTTTTTTGACCGACTTCAGAAAAAGGAGAAGGTATACAATTCGGTTGTATGTTTGCTTTTTTATTTATTTTTTATTAACAAGTCATTAAAAATAACATCTGCGGCCACAATTTTATTAAAAGTTACGCTAACATCCATAATTAATTTCCTACGCTACAATATATAGTAGCTGCATAAGGAAAGTATTGTAATCGTGTGGAATTTTCGGTATCGAGATTTTTACAAATGTTTCAGAGTTTTCTAAGTCTAATAAACTTATTTTGAGCCATTGGTCTGTCTGTCTGTCTGTGACAGCATTATCTCGGGAACGGATCGGTTTATTCTGTTGCCTTCTTTTTTATTTTGTTCGGTACCAATACCACTCGTCGGTGACACTGAATGAGAATCCTGTTTACACTGGGTGCTGAGCTATAGCTAAAAAACGTGAATTGCTCAAGACTATAGCGCGAAAACGACCCTAAGGATTTTGATTAAACTTACCTAAAGTATTCTTCTGAGAGCCCTTTACACGAAAAAGTAATGCTTGAATAAAATTCCATATTTTCCACATGTTTCTCCAGCTAAAAGTTTCATCTTGCGAAAAAATGTTACATGACCATTGTTGTTTCTCTTGACATGCTGAAAAAATGAGTGGTAGCACGATTTGGCCGGAGGATTTTATCGGACGATTTTTTGTTCACTAGAATTTGCCTGCGAGCGGTAGGAAAGTCGTGTGACACAATTTAATAGTTCTAATAAGTTTGTTTAATAAATAAATCGTTGCTGATACTCGAGACAACAATAAATAAATAAATATTATGTACAACTCAAATCGATCCTGTCAGGCTGTGAATATTCTTCTTCATCTTATTTTTTTAAATTCATAAATTATTTGGCTATTAAGTAATAGCAATATAGTTTACAAATCTCATTACTATACATGTCTAATTGATCAAACGGTGTGAACAAAACCATGTATGTGTATTATATATTATAAATATCTCCCACAACAGAAATAAACAAAACTAATCATCGAAATACTTGGCAATTAACTTTTTGATTTAATGCCTCATTTGCCATAAAGCTGACTTGCGGCGCAACTCGTCCTAACTAAATGAATGAATATCATTAAATTTGATGAGTTCTAAAATAACATTCCCAAGTAACTCTTGCGAGTCGCATTCAACAGGAATATATCATCATTCATAGAATTATAATTGTGTCTTATAATAAATTATGTTTGTGTTAAAATTTATCTCAATATTGTAATTGCTTTATTTTTATCCCAGTGATTATTCTAAAGAGAGATTTTGAGAAGACATTTCAAAGATATCTGGTTAATTTCGCAAATAACGAGAAACAAAACTTCAAATGATGGAAGAACTCGATACAGTTAGCTACTGATTTGCAATAATTATTAATGACGATGCTGGTGTTATGCAACAAGGAAATACACACTAATGGGTTGGTTAGTTTTAACCAACAAGGAATTTGATTTTTAAAGTAAATGCAAACTAAGATTGACAAAATGGGATGGCACCCCTTCAAAATTTCAACTGGAACTACTATTACAGGCACATTTGGCAGACTTGTGATAAATGCGCATATATATATCTACAAAATTTATTCAATGACATTGCGACAGTCGTTTTTCCAACATTTTATACATGTAAATCCAGATATTTCTATTCGGAGCTCTTTTTTTTTTGTTTATCCATTCCTTCTAACCCTGCTGCTTAACATAACCAAATAGGCTGGGGGGGTCGATCGTCGTCACCCTGGTAAAATAACGCCCCTGAACTTTGCAATACATCCAGAAAACTGCTCGAGAAAAAATAAGGGGAGGAATATAAAGGAAAGAATTGGGAGAGAGGGAAAAAACGTTCCGAAACTTGGAGTTTATTTTGCTCGACTTTTCGAAAGGAAAAATATCGGATGCAGGCATGCAAACGTTATTCTAGTATTTTCAGGTCGAATGAATACGCGCGCAGCTTTCTATATACATATATAGATGACGTTGGAAGGACACTTGAGGAAGGACTCGTTCTGTATATGGCGCAGGATGGAGACGAGCGGCTGAAAAAGATTCAGTGGAAGAGATTTTTCAAGGAGGAATTGCGCTTCAAGTATGAGTTTGAAAAGTTCGCTCGCGGTGACTCACCTTTTCCCATCTAGGATTTGGTCAGATTTTTTACTTCGAATTTGATCAGAATTTCAGTCAGTGGCATTGATGTATTATTATTTCTTATTTCTGAAATTGAAAATTGATGTTGACATCATGGAGAACTGGAAGAATTGCTTGACGTTTATGCAGACATCAAAGTGATTTCATGAAAGTTCAAGTCAAGTTCGCCACAATCAGCTGTTGTTTTTTGATGGTCACAAAACGATTCTGAAACTGTATGGATTATTTTGTGCGCATGTGCAGCGTTCGCGGCGGTATTGAACGATTCATGAAAATTATGGATGGAATGATTATTCCTACTCATGCCGAAATCACCGAACGGTTCGCACTTATTTTAACAAGTGATTACGCCTTCAGCTAGGCTCTTTTGAGAGACTTGTCTAATTGATTGGTCATTTAATTATTTACCTGTATAGTCATGTTTGTTTCGAATTAAATTTTGATGTTACTTGTCAATGCAAAACCAATCACGATACAATATTATTGTAATTTATGTCAAATATTTTGATGGATGAATATGACAGAATATTTTTATAACCTATAAAACAAGTAATCAGCTAATTCCATTCAGTTCCGATTTGACAACGTTGGGAATTTCCGGCCTTACAATCCAGCTGTGAAATAATACGCGTACAACTGTTTAATTTAATTGACTACAGCTCTAGATTTCAGGTTAAATGTCAAGTTTTATTTTATCATCAATTATTTCATCATTGATAATCATTATCAGTCATGTTAACCTTAAAACTGTTTCACTAGTAAATTCAACAAGATTCGATCAACTTTGAAGGATATTTATTCTTAGGATGCTGTCTATCCAGGTGTTGAAATTTTGAATTTGTCCGTTTTACCTCTCAAATGGAAAGTAAAAATGATCCGAAGATCTTCCGGATGTTTTTAGTAAATATATATTTTTTTCAGATAGGATAATTAGATTAGGATGAAGAAAGGAAAAATGCCATGTTGTACTGGATAAAGAGGTCTTTCTTCTTGGTTTAGTTCTCTTTAACCTATCTGCTGCAGAAGAGCAATTTTGGTTATTCCGAGCTAAGTTATTATTCCAACTTGATGAGTATAGCGACAACTCGTCCGGCCCTCCCTGTTTATCAAATTAAATTTCTGAAGGAGAAACAACCCTTAATAATACATATTAATTTAATAGATAAACTCTCTTTCATATTATCATCATCAGACAATGACAATGATCTTTCAAGGGGTTTGGTCCATCATCATTTGGGCAAGAAGCAGAAAGGACAGGCAACAATTATTCCCCGAACCCGCACACGCTCCGAAATTTCAATTTGCGTGTGCCTTCTAATTTCCAGATTTTATCACTGCAACAGAACTGGATGGAAAAGACGACAGATACGATGAGAGGGCGTTGTTAATGTATTATTTAACCCGTACACGTTTATCCAGAGTAATGAGATGACATTTGCATGTCCACGGTTATATTGCACAATACCTTCTGTTACATTATATAATACAGTGTGTCCAAGAAAAGGGTGGAACATCATTAGGATTTTGAGGAGTTGGTTAAATGTTGAGCGATTTGATCTTGTTTTCAAAAAAATCATCGCTTTCTTGTTTTTCGACATTTTATAGACTATACTAATTTTAATGACCTTATGGAACGCAGTTTCTTAACACTGCTCGCAGAAATTGTCACATAAGGAAAAAGCGTTACGCTTCTTCCATGTAACTTTCCCTCGCTTGCTGTCTGTCTTTCTTTATGTTGTAGCTGGTTACTGGTTCAGTTACTGGTTTACCCCTAAAGAGGCCAACGCAAAACAATTCTCGGGTTTGACAAAATAAAGTGTGTTATTATGGTTAATTTTGTCTTTGTTTTGATACCAATATATTTTATGTGATGTGAGTTGGAGTATTAACTAAATTAAAAGTGTATAAGTACATACTGAAATAATGGGGATGGTAAACATAAGGCTTAATGATTAATATAAACTAATTATGTAACAATTATTTATACTGTAATTAATGGGCTCAATTGTTAATATCTATTACTTAAAGTAAATTCAATTTTAATTTTTTGTTTTCAACAAATATGAATTTGGAATTGTCATCAAATGTGTGATTATTATCATTGACATGTAGCGCATAGTATGAATTCGTTTTATAGTTTATGAGACAATTCTTAATTATAAAATCGGGCTTGAGAATTTCTGCCAGTCTGACCTATGTAAACTTTGAGTGATCACCGCATAAACATCTGATTTACAGTTATCTGGAGTTTTTGATTTATTACCTAATGTGATTAGGTAAATTAGTCAAGAACAATAAATATTAATTAGGTCAATTCAAAGTGAATCAAATTTCAAGTTTGCATTGCTGAGAGTATTTGAAAAAGATGCCGCGAAGAAGTATAGATTTTCGCAAACACGATTTAGTGACCATCAGATCTTTAATAAACTTTGTCCTCATTTAGTCGACTCAGTATTTACTTTATTACCATTATCTAGATGCTAATGCTATCTTGGACACACTGTATAAATAATAAATGGAATACAAATCGGGCAGCAGTCGCAGTGCTCCATCAATGGTCCCTTCTGCTCAAAACCAAAAATATATATTACGTATGTCGTTATTGTTTTGATGGTGACATCATGTCGTCAGGCTTATCTGGCTCTGCGATCCGACGATCAGATGGTCCTTCTTCGATTCTATCATCAGCATCATCATCCCCATCCTCCACACCCCTTCATTTCCCACACAATTGCGACAATGGAGCTACTCTACTTTTTAAAAGCGTAATTACGGATAATCTCCCTGCGACAAAGGGGATGACATATGTGTGGCATATACACGACGAGATGTACCACTACGCGGGGTGGATATCGTGTGTGTGTATTTGATTTTTTTTCAGCCCTGACGACGAGCAACTCTACTAGGCCCGAAGCAACGTTTGCGCACAGATTTGTGCTAGCGACATCTCACATCCAACGTATGTGTTTTGTGTTGGCCTGCCTCTGCTGCTCTGTGTGTGTGTGTGTACCTATCTGTCTGTCTGTCTCTCTGTAAATGTAATATTTGTTTTGATTACACATGGACGATGACATGAGATACACATACGTTACACATGTATTTGTATAATATATGCAAATATGTCTACCCAAATTTATCATGTTATATTATATAACCTAGTGTATTTGATTAGCTCGTGCCCTGTTTGCGTGTGTTTTATTATAATTTTATTCTTTCGTTTGTTTTTATTTGTTTAAGTTTGTATGCTGTTTTGGTTTACAGTTATTCAAGCTTGAATTTTGTAAGCTTACGTCCTGGTTTTAGATAACGATAATAATACATTTTTGCATACATTTTTGACCGACGAACCCAATTCGACTTTGTGCTTTTTTTTGGTTCGTGCGCGCTTTGTATATTATTAAATATTCTCAGATTTTGATGAATTTCGATTCATTTGAAAGAAGAGACTTGAGAAATGGTTCCATATTCGTAAAAACTCAAATCCGAAATCCCCTTCCCTTCAAAAAACACCCCCAAAATATATGAAGAGGACAATTTTTTTCGAAAATCTAAAATCTAAGATTGTAGAATTAAACTAAGAAAATATCCAGAAACGTTTAAATTGAAATTTTTTTCAAAAGAGTTACGGTTTTCGAGTTACTGCGACCTTAGAAATTTAAATAAGCGTGTGTGTGGAGGGGGCAATTACTTTCCAAAATTGAAAATCTGAGGGAACTACATGAAAGATCAGATTATTTGTAGCAACATTTGTATTGAACATTTTTCTCTTGGAGTTACGGTTTTCGAGTTACAGCGGTGGTAAAATGGTAAAATCTAAAATACGTTTGCGTATTTCCACCGCGATGTTTTGAGAATTCTAAACCATAACAAGTACAAGTGAAGAATATACGTGGATTATAGGATAAGTACTACCTTTGGTATTAGTGAACGTTCAACAATTTTCGTGATGTGTGAAATAAATATTTTTTCACAAAAAAATGGATCGAGGTTATTAGTTGATGCACTGAAAAATACACTTGTGAAGTTGGTGCCAAAAGTTATCAATCTAACTGCAACTGCACAACTTCAAAAGTAACAGCACCAATAAAATTAAAATTATTTTGTATTTTTCAGTGCACCAACTAATTACGTCGATTCAATTTTTTGTAAAAATATTCATCCTATAAACTCTCTGTACTCAAGTAGACTAAAAACTTGATTGTATATTTGAAATATATGTTCAAATGCTTGAAACTATTTTCTTTGAGGCGGCGTAGTGATTTTTCTTTGTTCGTTGCGAAAAATGTAGGAAAAGTCTTGGGAAAACGCAGGAGCTATGTAGGTATGTATGTCTGTCTGTATAATATATACATTTATACGTGTGTCGACAGAGAGAGAGAGAGAAAGCAAGTCCGCCTTCGTTAACTAATAAAATTTCCACAGATGCGTCGCTATTTGAGATTATATTATGTTATTTATAAAGCCTTTGAGAGACGCCGACGACGACGAGGACGACGTCGAACATCATGGGCGTCTTTTAGTTTGTGTCTTCATATAAAAAAGGGTCACCGGAGATTTCATTCTAACAACAAGAAAAAAAAAATAAAAAAAGTTACTTTTTTATCTCTTTATAAGGTGTGCTAACTTCAACTCAACTACCACCGAATAGAAAATGGTTTTCCCCGCCCTTCAAAAGTTAAATTTGTTATGGTCGAAATCACAATCGATCTGGATTTTTCAGCTATTATAACTATAAAAAACTGTGTACAACAATGGAACTCAATTTAATCAAGTTAGTTACGTTTTTTTCGAAACTAAATTATCTTTGAAAATGTTGTTAATGCTAACTTTAACCTGATCAAAATGGGCAAACGCAACTTTGACGATTTTTTCAAAGTGGAGGCGTTCAGAATTAATTGTTACGAATTTGTTAAGACGCAGAAACGGATGAGAAAAAATATTTTCTTTTTTTTCTTAAAAATCTGACGTAGTATGTTTAACTTGAGCTCAAAGTTTCTACCACCTGGTAGAAAATGGTTTTTCCCGCTTTCCAAAAGTTTAATTTGGTGTAACATTTTTGTCGCTAATTAGTTACGATTTAAATCATTTACTCAGTTTAATCAGGTTAAAGTTAGCATTACCACTCTTTTAAGAAATCCTGATGAAAGATGATTTACTTTAGGAAACAACGTAACTAATTGAAAATCGGCGTATTTCGATTAGTTATGCATTGTTAATCGAAAAAATTCATCTCACATTTAGTGCGAATCTGATTTGCCGCGTTGTCCGCAGTTTTTCATTTTTATAATAGCCGAAAAATCAAAATCGGTTGTATTTGCTAATTAGCGATAAAAATGTTCCACCAAATTTAACTTTTGGAAAGCGGGGAGAACCATTTAATACTCGGTGGTAGTGCTAACTTGAGTTTAAGTTAGCACTACCATACCTTATAGAAAGATAGAAAGCGAAAGTAAGTTTTTTTTTAAGTTCTTTCACGTCATAACTAATTTGCGACAAATAAGTTACGCACAATACATTCGAAAACGGACAAAATGTTATGTTTTTAGAGGGTGGCAGTGCTTTAACATCAAGTTAGCATTACCACCAAAAAAAAAGTGTGACAAATTTTTTAGTTAAACAAATTTACGACAAATAAATGACAATTAATCCACTTTCCACTGAATCGAAATCCGTTAAGGGTAGTGCTAACTTTAAGGACATACATTTTTCAGAAAAATTATAGGTTTCCGAGTTCTAGCAGTGGCAAATCTGGAATATGTTTGTTGACGCGGTGTTTTCAAATCTGTGAATATAATCAAAAATGTGAAATAACCAACTTTATTAGTTAGTTTTGTAGAAAGGTTCTATTGTTTGTCCTTGACACAGAAAAAATGAAAGGCAACACTACCTAATCTGACGAATTGATGTAATTATTTTAAAGACGGTAAGAAACTCGTGTGGGTGGACACACTAGATTTTTTGGATTCAAGAAAACCTGCATTTAGTTTTGATTTGAGTTTAAATTGTTGAAAATTATTATTATTATAGTCACACATGTGAACTGAGTCGTCAATATATGTTTAAGTGGAAGTAGTACTTCACAAACTGTAACACCTGAGGGGCAACGGGTGAAGCGGAGGTATAAAATTTACTACTGGTAGGTGGAGCCTAAATACTACGCAAACATTATTTCTCATTTGTAATTCCCGTCCTAGAGCAGAGCTTCATCGATATCGAATACTTACGAGGGGAAAACTATTTTCGGTACAGCTGCGGCGGTACCGACTGGAGACATATAGGTAGCGAATAAAAAGCGAGGAATGCTTTTTATGGTATTTTTATAATGACAATAATTTTACCAATATTTGTCGATAAATTATTTAGCACAATTGACGTTAAGCACTTCGCACGCTTTTCTACAATAAAATCAAATATTTTGTTAATCTATCTATTTCTGTTTTAAACTTATTTAAGATTATTTTTTACATTTTAGTTAGGGTTTTGTATGAAAGCGTGTTTTCTATTTTTTGGCCGACTTCAAAAAAAGGAGAAAGTATTTTTTTTGCGTTTTGCATAGTAAACGTACTCCGATTTAAAAGATTTTTGTTTCATTTGAAAGAGAAGAGTTGAGGAATGGTCCATTATTGAGAAAAATCAAATCCAAAATATAGTTACAAAACCGCCCCCAAAGGGGGTGGAGGAGCAATTTTTCTCGAAAATTGAAAATCCGAGACGACAGACGTTTGAATTGGACAATTTTAAAAATAATCATACGTTTTCGCGCTACAGTCTGAAATATGTGTTTCAGCTATGTAGAAGGGGCAATTTTTTTCCGAAAACAGAAAATTCGAGATTTGAAAATTAGAAAGGGGAGCATATCCGAAAACGTTTAAATTGAACATTTTTTTATAAGAGTTAAGGTTTCCCAGTTTCGCAATGGTAAAGTCTGAAATATGTAATATGCGTATTTCCGCTATGTGGAGAGCATTTTTTTCGAAAATTGATATGACACGGCCAAATTAAAGAAAAGATTATATGTAGCAACATTTAGATTGAGTTACGGTTTTCGAGCTACAGCAGTAAAGTCTGAAATATGTATATTTGCGCCGCGATGTTTTGAGATCTCTGAATAATAAATAACAAGTACAAGGCTAAGCCTATAACTTTTTGGGTATTACCAAAGAAGATAGATACTAGTAGGTAGTATCTATCTTCTTTGGTATGTCTAGAAGTTCAAAATTTTCATTACTAATGTTATATTCAAAAATGTGAAATAAATATTTTTTTACAAAAAATTGGACCGACTTTATTAGTTGTTGCACTGAAAAATACAAAATAATATTAATTCCATTGGTGCTGGTAATTTTGAAGTTGTACAGTTGTAGTTTGTTGTTGTAGGCACCAACTCCAGAAGAACCAGCACCAATAGCATTAATATTATTTTGTATTTTTCAGTGCAACAACTAATAAAGTCGGACCAATTTTTTCAAAATAATATTTTTTAAACTATTCTTTATTTTTGACTTATTATTTATGAAGCACCTCTTGTGTTGTTGTTTGTTCATGGAGGTGGCACAGCGATAATTCAACGATCATAAAATATTTTTTAAGAAATTTGGCTTAAAAAATATATATTCATGAATTTATTGTATTGTCAACGGATTCTAATACATGTTAAAAAAATACATTTTATTTAGATATCTGAAAATAGTGTTCAAAGATTTCTGTACATAGATAGATAACAAGATACAGGTGTTAGTATATGAAACCCTCTTAGAATATACACATAGCAGATCATGACATTTGACCCAAAAAATATTAACGTACGTGTATGTGAGGATAATGTTATTTGGTTATTGATTGTGTGAAAGTGTAAAATAACAAAATATACCAGAAGGAAACGAATAACATTAGAAGGGACGATTTCATAAAATGTTCTGCGTCGGTATAAATATTGAAAAGTAATATTTTTAATAAAACTCATTTCTCATTTTGTTTTTTTTATTCTATCTCGCACTTCCATGCCTCTATTTGCCCTACTATCTACAATTTCAGGTAAAACGTATTGGATATAGAACTCTTTTATTTTTCCTTCCATTTTATCACTCCAGAAGTCGTCCATTCGAGGGATTTTCTCCACTTTTATTCCTTGAGTGGTCCAAACACATAAATAACAAAAATTCATTTTGGTTATACGCAACTGACCCTGGATTTGAAAGTACCAATTATGGCATTCATTATCGTCCTGTCTTTTTTCCAAAATGTTACTTTCCTTTCAGTTATCCCTTCATCCACAGTTATAGTTCTGGCTCCGTATGGACATTTTATTTCCACAATGGACTTTTCACCTTCAACAATTCCGTCGGGACTTGCAGCCATGTAACTGAATTCTTCATCAATGAATAGTCCACATTTTATAATTTTTCTTTGCAAAAACTTCTCCAGGTCTGCTCGTGCTCTGACTTCATTTTCTATGCCATATTGTGTGGGCTTCGAATAAAATGGCTCTGGATGAATTATGGATTTTATCAAATTTTTTACTGAAGACGTTTCCCTCTTTTTGCAAATCTCTCCAAATTTTGAGGCAGTAACGCCTTTTTGTCTTTCACTGTGCCATAAAAGAGAATCAGCCTGATCTCGTGTCAATACCTCAATTTTTTTGGCTTCTTCAGCAGATATTGATAAATTTTTTAAAAAGTCTTTTGCTGCCATGTCTAAAGTGGCGTCATCCATATCTGGTTTGGTACAATGCTCACCGTAAAATAGATCATTTCCTCTGAGCTCTCGTGGTTTGTTATGTTTTATTTTTCGTTTTGAGATAGAAGCTTGTATCAATTTTTTTTTGCATGTTGTTTTTCACGGCTAAAAATAAAACTTTTCTCGTTTTAAAACCTACAACTGCAGCAGCTCCACTCAAAGAATTATAGTTGGATCTGTAAGATCTTTTGGCCCAAACACCATCACATACAACGGTTATTAAAGGTGTACCATCTGCAGTTACATCTCCACATTCAATTGCCAAGTGTTTTTCTTCTTCAGCAGCCTTAGCCATTTCCTCCATTGCAGTTTCTTCCCACAGATCAGCTAGATTTTCTTCGATTCTTGAGTAAGTTTTGGAAGATAACGTTGGTATATTCATTGTGGAATGAAACTCATTAAGGTGTATATACCCAGATCCCACGTTTGTTATTCCAAGCACAGCACTATTATTAACGTCTTCAAAATTAGAAACAGTTGTTACAGTCTCCATGGACATACACATATTACATTTGAATGTAATTTTAGAAGCTACTCCCCTTCTAGTTTCTTTTACTATCTCAAGGTTTATGAGAGAGCATCCGAAATGGGGAGCATGATTACTTATTGCAATAAGGGAGTCGATAAAATGCTGAATATCGACTATTCTCCGTCCTTCGAGTTCGATTTTTTCATCGTTATTTCCCTTTTCTCTATTTGAGGTTTCAATTGATGGTTCCTCGATAATTAGGCTTGTGCTTTCTTCCTGATTTATATGAGCTACATGAGTGACTTCGCAATAAGTGTTACTAACATCTTTTCCCAAATGATTATCATCTGGAAAATGTATGTTTTTTGAAATATCACACAGTTCACTATCGAAACTTAAATTTTGTTCATGCGTTGCTTCAACAGAGGGACCCTGTCCAGAACAATTATTTTCACTGAGGCGTTTTACACCGCAAAGAATCACGTCAACGATATCAATATCCGAACATTGTTCATTTGAGGGCGTAGAACCAATAGCTTGGGTATCCTTATATTCCACCGGTACGGTACCAGACTCCTGTACCTCTAATGATCTTGATGTCCCAGCTTCACTCATCTTCGATGACACCTAAAAATATAGTGTTTTTAGTATTTGTCTGACCAGGACCTCTTCAATCTCAATGTGCTTTGCTTTATGTAGAATATGATGACAACGGCTTTATTGAAGGAATACAAAAATTACACTATTGCTTTTATTTACTATATGGAACAGTTACTAGTTCAATAATGAAGCCTTCAATCGCTGTGTGATTTATTTAGAAGAGAACCTTGTCACATTCCTCATGTAATTCAAATTACATAATGATAAAACTTCCACTTATACCACCATATTTTTAAATAATAAATTAATATGTGTTTTAATATACCTATAAGTGGAAGTTTATAATTTTTTGTTTCAATTGATCATGAATTTCCATCAAGTATCAGCAATATAGTTTAAAGATATTATTATACACAGATTTTAGAGATTTTCTATTCACAGTTACTGTGTACATGATCGCTAACGCTAACCAAAATGCCGTTGTATTGTCAGGACACTGTGTTCAATAAAATATTTACGTAGGATTCCAGTTCAACTCACCTTATTTATTCGCTGGATTTTGGATCTAGGCGACGATCTCGTAGATGACAACCATAATCGGTTCTTCAAACCTTTACGTGTGACCGGCATTCTTGAATATTATAATCACAATGCCTATGTCTGTTGCTGCTGATCTTTTATACCCATAAGGGCCAATTTCAAAACCAAATCACTAATGAGGGATTAACTAAATCTCCAAATGACAAATTAAAACATTTCATAATAGCTTTCATATTTCGTTATTGCGACCGAGAAATTACGGCAAAAACGTAATCCCCCGACAGGTAATTCTTCCAAGAAAGAATATTATCCTACTTGGATGAAGAATTGAAAAAAATGTGCTGGTATAAGGAGAAATAAGGAAAATAATTGACAGGGATATGGAGATTCATAGAAAAGAAGTGATGTTGACGGATTTGGATACTGAATTCAAAATCAAAGAATAGATAAAATAAATAGTACCTATATTCAACCAGAATTAATTAATTGCGCACGGATTTTATCAATACTTAATTGAGTATATTGGTCCGCTTATGAAAAAAGATTTAATTACATCATGAGTTCCTTCAATGGACATCTCTAAGACAAACTACGTGAGCGATGTAGGGAATAAACCCACAAATCGGTCAAGGCAATAGCTCTTCATATATTATACAAACCACTAATTTCAGTTCAAGCAGTTTTATTAATTTTTCAATATTCTTCTTGATCTTTTTATTTACCTACGTACGATATAAAATACTACTTATTCAATTTTCAACGGAAACTGTACATCTTCACCCATCCGTCTATCCCTCGTAAACATTTATAATAGTGAATGTATTTTATCTCCATTCATAAATGATGATTACTTTAGAACTCAGAGAGCGGCGCCACTCTGCAGGTGCAAAATGTTGCTATGCAAGGGTTTCGTAGTCCCTTACTTTTATGATTTATTTTTCATTACTAGTGGATGAAAAAAAATATCATTGTTGGTAAAGGTCTAATCTATGTTTCTGTCGTCTTACTTTTTTGATATTTTCCTTAATTCTTCTCTAAAAAAAATGGGAAACTCGTCAAAAAATATGAAATTTTATGTTTTTTTTTAGAAAGAACTAAATAAAATTTTGAAAAAGTGATTCCACAGAAACATAGATAAGAGCTTTACCAATACGTAGTTATTTTTTCAGTCTCTTAAAATAAAAAATGAACCTAAAAGTTTAGGGACTACGAAACCCTTGCATACACTGTTTTAAAGAGAAGTACAACTTCCTCTTAAGCAAAAAAAACACTCAACAAAAATAACTCTGACGGCCACACGGCTTTATACAAAATTGATAGAGCCACTTTATATATAGTAGAGAGGATATAATAGTGAATGTTCGCGCACGCCATATTTCCCAAATGGTTGATTACGCCCTTTTCGCGACTAGTTAATTGTCCTCTTTTCCAGCCTTTTAAGGTTTTGTAGTTAAATTACGAGGTGACAAATTTCATGCTGCCCTGTTCTCTCGTTGCAGCAAAACGAGAGAGGTGGAAAAAAAGAGAGAGAGAGAGAGACTCATTTACACGGAGAGGGAGAGAGCAGTTAAAGTGTCAATCACAAGCGCGCTACAGAACACCCCAACAACACACCAATTAAATTGTCGAGCAAATTTTTGTGACTAAACATTGCAGCAATGGCTGGTCCACTGTAACTTCGTTAGTAACAACGCGCGCGCGGGTAAAACGCCGCCGCCGCCGTAAAAAGCCGACGGATTCAAAATGTAATTTCCCGATAATAGATGGATGGAGTAGTATAGTAGGAAGGAACCTTGTTGCAAATGTATTATTAACCCCTTCGTCGTGTTGTAGACACCAAGGAGGTCAATCAGTATACATACTTCTTATAGCATTACATTTTTTTGGCACAGCAATTTGGTTGCGCTGCAATAATTGATAATTTATTATTCAAAAACGTGGTTGGAGAATTATTATTGTTCAATGTTTTTTCAGTGGTGCAATAAAGCAGCATGGAGCGTACGGAGCGATTTAAATGGAGTCAAGGACATATTTGATAGTTTGGGGCGTTCAATTTGGGAGCAATGATGGAATATATAAATGATGAGATGTTTACATTCCATGGATAAATATAAATTAAAGCTTTGAATTTTATTGGTTGAAAATACAACAAATGTCAAATTTCACTTCGAGAATAGCTTTAAAAGTGAATATGACTCAAAATTTTATTTTTTATTATTGAGTATAGATGGCCTTATATTACCTATAGTTTAAGCAGATTTATTATCTCATTCTCGGGATAAAGATTTTTTTAATTGTGCAGTTATTAAAAAAATCTTCGATAGTTATTAAAATTCCTTTATACAAGGTGGCTAGAAAGTCTGGTAACACCTGATCTCTGGCTAAACGAATAGATACGTAAGTTTTTGTAGAACATTGAGTCTTTTAAGTGACGTGAATTTTCTGGATATGACGTCATTGGTAGCTTTTTAAATGGAACATCTTATATATTTTTTAATTTCCAGATACTCACTTTAACAACATTTTAAATTATACAGGGCTTGATAAATGGATAACTTGTGATTTTCTTAATATTAAATAAAATATTTCCTATTTTATCAATGTTGAAGCACTGAATTTTTACTTAACAAATAAATATTTAGTACTACTCTAATGATATAATTTTTTTTAAACCACAAGTCGCACCAAATCCAATAGCATTTAAATAGTTGTTAAAGTGAGTATCAGAAAATGCAAAAACATATAGGGTGTTCTATTTGCGAAAATTGTTTGGATGTTTTTTTTTAATATAACGTATAGTTTAGGCAGAAATCAGGTGTTTCCAGAGTTTCTCACCACCCTATATATACCCCAAAAGCTACCTTTCATAGTTACAATTGGAAATACTAAATAGGCAATTTTTACAAAACCTAGATGATAAATATAGTTTGCAAAAAGTGTGGACTGAAAATGAACCCAAAGAAATTTGAATATATGATTGTGAAAAATTATTGAAAATAATTATTTTATACCTATTTCTCAGAGTAACAAAGTCGGTCCTAGTTTTTGTAAAAATGTTACGACGACCTTATCTATTCGAAAAAGAAAATTTGATTAACTGAATTGATGGAAATGATATTTTTGTCTATTTTCCCCAGAAAATGTAAAAAACCGTCTTCACCATTTAAAATTAATTCATCGAATATAATGCAACATAAATATGTCTGAAGTTTGTGGATTACTAATTCAGATTTATTATCAATAATTTATGTTTCAAGTTTCAGTAGAGCCGTTGTATAATAGAATTGCAATTTTGATTAGAATATTGTGCAGATGAGGCGAAATCATACGGTGAGGAACAAAAGTTCAGGCCCCCCAAGTAGCTCCTTTATTTTAGAAAATACAAAAAAAAGTTGAATACAAAAGTTGTACAGTACCCACAGTGTCTCAAATTACTACTACAACTATAAATTAGTATTAAAGAGATAGACATGTCCCACTGTTTCTTGTTTATTGATAAATTAAAAGCACATCAGCAGTGTTAATTCACTTCAAATATTGTTTTTGACTTATTATTTAGTTACGTCTTGATAAGTTATTGTTTTTATTGATTTTATTTTCTTTTTTGTTACAGGTGAGTGTTTTTCTATTAACAATATCACTCCTTAGACTAACAACTATACTACTGTGGAATTGCTGTAATGTTTAGGTAAGTTCACTCAAAATATAAATTGAATTTTCTATACCTACATTCCTTTCAATATCTCAAACAATTGCGCTACCAAACGTTTTGATTTGACTCAATCAGATTTGATATTTCTGTTCTGCCATTTTCGTGTTGTTTCTCCTGTGTGGTCTGTCTTCTTCATTTATATGGAAGCGCTTGTCGATGTCAAACGCAATTTTCTCTTCCGAAAAACACACACAAACACATATTGTAGCAGAAGGCGGCACATTTTCTCAAATCGGCTCTACCTACATCCTTGATAGAGCCCGTGGGCACAGGCAGGTGGGTGGGGGGATGGGGTTGGGGGGCTCGTTATACGTCTCACTTAATCTACGTGCGGAATGACGAACAGGAACAGCGGCAATGTTCCCGTCGTCGAAGGCTGTCGCTTGCTCCAGACTCTCTACACATTGAATTCACGCTCGGTCGGTACCAATTCATAGCCAGAATTTATCCCATCAATTTCTGCCCGTTGAACTGGCAAAGAGCCGTGGTGGTGGTGGCGTTTTCTGCCTGCCTCTGCCTCTTTTCACCCCCTTCACAGCTCAAGCCCTCTAATGCCGCCGTCCCCGACGACGAAGCCACCCACCCATCATCGATGCCACCGTCGACAGCTCCAACAGCAGCCGTTCCGTTGCCTCATTACGACGACGACGACGGCACTGCACAGCGAGACCGGATACACCGCCATCTTGTTCCGTTGCCTGTGTGATTTTACATGTCCTTGTGTTTGTTTAATCAAGCACGAGCAATCGCGCTCCGGCTATATAGCTGCTGCTCTTTCGCTCTCTTTTCTTTCGTAAATTTTATAATTGGGCATCGGAAGAAATTCGCAGAAATATTTTTGCCCATAATAGTGTTCTTCTTTCAAATACTATAGGGACTTTTTTCTTTCGCAATATAATGAATGATATCGACTCAACGTCGAATGAGCAGCTCTATTCGTTGACCATCGTTGAAGTAAAAATAAGCATTCGAATCTCATAACCTATAAAAAGTTGAATGGATATTTTTAACGATGCTCGAACACCAGAAATGACATCAAGATTTGCCTATTGCGTTCTGTCATATTTAACTATAGGTTAGGTTTGATAACTTCGTTACCATTAGCGAACCCAAAGTACTGTTTCTAATATTATTTATATACGACATATTTTTTAAAGTAGAATATAGATAGTAGTCATCTTTGACAGGTACAAGTTGATTTAAGTCAATTTCAATTTAATGACTTGGCAACGTTTGAATATTTCACAAAACCGTGCAATGATGCTATCATATTTAAGCAAGAAACTACCCAAAAAGTCATTGTATAGAACTCCCCACAGCACGTTGCCACCCACTTTTGGGACCCTGCCTTACTGCACGCTATTTTGGGCATAGAGTATATATAATTTTCATTGTACATTCCGATAAGTACTTTTAATTTGGATTTTTTAGTAATTCGTCTAATAAATTCCGTCAGTAGTTTTTGTAAAAAGTATCAACATAAAACATTCAATAACTGTGAACACTGATTTAAAATTTATCGAAAATTCCCCCTTCCAAGGGCTGAAACTCTGAAACATCTGAAGTTTTTGGGAATATGATTCCCAAAACTAGTATCTTCTGAAATTTTGTCATCTCAAAATTCTGATTTTCAATAATTCCTCAGTCTTCCTTTACGGGGTATTTTTAGAGAAAAAAGCGTGTTATATTTTCAACAGGACCATTTCTCAGAAATCCTCTTTTGAAGAGAAAAGAATCTGCTATGAACTTTCTCATTGATTTCCATTTTTTCAGGATTATATTCCAATAGGAAAGTAAATTCTTGATTTTTTTTACTAATTTTTGAGTCTGAACTCGGATGCCTCCTAAACCGCCATATGACGGCATCTTGGAATCACTCATTATATTTTATTATTTATAAAATCACCAATTGAAACAATATTTCCAGATACGAATCGATGCGATTGAGATATAAGATTCCAGGTTCCAGATATTTGAACCATATTTATATCGATGTGTTTCCAGATTACTTGCAGCCACGTAGTTCCGTTCTACAAATTTCATATTTAAAGAAATAAAAAATAAATAAAAAAATAAAAAAAGCTGAAATATTTCTAATAAATCTTCATAATACAAGGAATCACATTGAAAAAAATATGAATCGTCATATTAATCGACCATGAAACTTGGCTAACCTAATTATTGTTATAGGTATAGTAAGTACGTAGAGTGTTTCCGGTTCATGACGAGTATATTAATATATTAAGTGTAATACTCTAGTAAATAATAGGTAATAAACGCTGTTGCGATAACTGCTGCGAAAACGGTTTCTTTTACTATAAGCTGTATTTAGACATAGACACCAACATATGAAAATAACAACAACTATACAGGGTGTTAATTAATGTCTTGTAATCATTTTAATGGGTGATTTTTGGGCTCATTTTGAGTCGAAAAGATCATATTAAGGTATGTCCGCAGAAGCTTGGTTTCCGATATATACAGGGTTGTAAAGTTTTATTTTTATTTAGGTTTTTTATTTTTATTTAGGATTACATATTTTGATGTAAATACGTGTTTTTTAACAGATTTTTTTTACTTTTATTAAACCAGTGGCATAGATATAGGTATGTCTTGGTACAATTTTAACTTAAAAAGTAGTACGCCACTGTTTTTTTGTATTTTTAGTTAAATATTATTCTTAACCATTTACTTTTAAACAAATAAAGTTTCTTGTGTTTTTGTCGTAGAACTTATTATTTTAAAGAAAGTAATTAAAAACTAGTGCATGGATTTCGGCAACTTGAGTAATTTCTTTTTATCAAATCAAGTTTGTAAGTGTCATTCACGATTAATAAGTGCTACTTTGTTGACTAATTAGTTTGGTTGGTTATCTCCATTTGTCATAAGCAATATTTTATTTAAAAAAATGGTAAATTATTCTAATTCTGATGAGGCCGATATACATTTTGTTTACGGTCTTGCTGATGGTAACGCTAAACGAGATTAGCTATCAAGAAAGATATCCTGATCATTCCATTAATTTTCAAAATTTTCTTTGGTACCTAAAATTTTCTTGTCTTATTTAAGAAATTACGAGAGAAATTATATAAATAGTTCTTGGTATTAATTAAATTTCACATAATCATGTAACAACTACAGTTCATAATTATTTTCATTAAAATAATACAACGACAAAAACACAAGAAACCTTTTTTTGTTTAAAATTAAATGGTTATCAATAACTTTTAAATAAAGTTGCGAAAAAACATTGGCGTACTACTTTTTTGGTTGAAATTGTCATACCCATATCTACGCCACTGGTTAAAAATATTAAAAATACGTATTTATATCACAATATTTTATCCGGGAATTTAATCTAATATCGTAAACGGTTTTTGAATTATTTCAAATAAAAATAAAACTTTACAACCCTATATATCCGAAAACAAACATCTGAGGACATACCTTTATATATGAACTTTTCGCCCACCCACTAAAACAAGTACATGACATTAATTAATACCCTGTATACACCACCCGCCATGATGCACATCTAAGCTGATCACGTGATCGACGCTAATCGACTTAACACACAGCTCGCGCAAGAATCTTTCCATTCTCCATCTCCATCGTCTTCTTCTTCCCACTTGCCATTATTATCTACGCTTTGTTGAACAAGCGCATACTTACCTATTTATCTCTTAAATGCTTCAAAACACGTGACATAATAAGTTATATGCTATATACATTATAGGTATTGAGAGAAAATATTATCAACTTTATAATTGGCATATAAAAGTTGAATCTCTATATAATTATAGTTCCGTAATAGAGTTGTAATATGTGGGTTCCTTATGAGCTTCAATCACTTTATTATGTCCTTCCATTTTTGCACTTCGAAGAATTTAGCTTTGATATGGGTTTGGAGATTTTCGGTTCATTGCTTGATTGGTTTAATTATTCAAGGTCAATTTCCACAAATAAAACAAATATGACTATGATGACCTAAAAGAGAAATTGAAAATGATCAAGGAAAATTTAAATATCACTCTATTTAAATGCTTTAAAGTTTCAGGAGTCCTAAGACAATATCAAGAAAAAATCAGTCTCATATTATTTTATTTCTTGTGTCCCTTGTTCCCCTAGTTTCTTCAATTTATGTTAATGTTTTAGTCTTAGGAGTCTTTTAATAACAAGTTTCTCTCACATTTATGACTTAAAAAAAAGAGAAGGTATACAATTCGGTTGTATGTTTGCTTTATTATTTTATCTTATATTGGCCAGTACGGATAGACGTCATCAACAGACTCTATATTATTGTGTCAGTGATGCACTGGTTGAATTCATATATATTGTCCGGCATTTGCTCATTTAATCAACATGCTCAGTACTGTACTGATCATTGTACTAGATTGAATTTACGAACTCACGCTATGTTTTTAACCAGTTGATATATTCCATCTTTCGGATTAAGACACTCTTTCTTTACGTATTTCCATGGTCTATAAACTTTTTAGACCATGACGTATTTCTTCGATATTTTTTCGTAAATATAGTATGGATTTTGGTGAAAAATGCCGCAAGACTCCAGAAAAGATGAAATGAAACTCTGGGAGAGGTGCTTGCCCATGATATTACTATTACTATGTAAAATTATGCTATTAATTTATGTTATGTTTACATTGAAATTCTTTCAATACTTATAGGTAATTTGTTACAATAACAGGTTCAGACAGACTCAAGTTGTATCAAAGTCAGTTTTCTGGTAAGGTTGCTTGGCAACCTAGCATAGTTTTATGAGTCACAGTTATTTTCCTTTCTCAGATGATTTGATGATTTGAAATTCACCCTACAAAAGTCTTACAGAAATAGTTGTCAGTTGGGTTTATTGCTAAATTATCTTTACAATGTAGATCGTCAGTTTGATAATCATCTGAGTTTTTAATTGCAAAATAATAATAATAATAATGTTCTGTTCCACTCTATCTATCTGTTCTCTTGAATCAGAAGAGGTTCGCAGCAGACAGTGAGAAAATTGCTCAATTGGGTATTCCTTTTCTGGTCTCCTTAATTTAGGGGGGTATATTTACAGAAAAAAAAAGAGAGAATCTTAGATACACCATCTTGAGTATAATATCACGTCCGTCTACTCAAGAAACAGCAACAAAGGACGAAGCCGCCCTCCTCTTATCTGCCATCCCACTCCATTTCCACCACCCCATTATCATCATCTATATATATATATATGTATGTAGAAAGAAATATCTGTCATCGCATTTTTAAATTTGTCGTAATGATCGTGTCAGCTCAAGTGAAAAAAATCTGTGCTCGCATATATATATATATATATATATATATATATATTCACTCTCTTCCCGCGCAACGTAATTTTCGAGTATCTGCAAATCTGCTTCCCTCAGCTCAGCACCACCAGCAAGTATATTCCAGGACGACGACAACGACGACGAGTTTTTAATCATGGGGCGCCCCTTTTATGCAAACGTCGAATTATTTCCTCTATATCTCTCTCTGTAGTATCAACCCTTACCAATTGCACAAATTGATTTCGGGGCTAGGACTATGAACTATATAGAAGGGGAGTTGAATGGATCACGGCCGATCGTAGCTTTATGCCCTACGTAGGTAGCCCTTCTCTCGTTTTTTTTTTTCAACCAGTCCATACTTTGTATAATATATACCCGTATACGCACTCAACAACAAAAGGGTCCTTCGGATGCTTTAATAGTTGGGGCTTGGTCATGGGCTTTCACATGTAACCGATGAATAAATATTATATTATATATATGTTTACTCAATGAAATATTACATCATAACTGGTGTATATAGTCGCCCAGTCAATTATTACTATATCTAATTTATAGGCAGATATCCATCGTATGGTGGGGGTTAGAAATCAGTGTCCCACCTGTTAAATGAGTGACTATTTGATGTTGATTGTTACGTACGTGAATAATTAAATTGAAAAATTTGTCCTCAATGTGCCGTGGAATTTTGGAGTATGGAATCATTTGATATTGCTTAATATTCAAACAGCACTTGTCATTTTAGGAGTAATGAGACGTACAAACCTGTACTAATGTATTTAACATGCAGGTGGGAACAATAATTCCTCGGCATAGAGTCAGGTTCGGATGACACTGACACTCACGGGTTACCATCCGAAGTCTGAAATTCTTGAATGCAGCTAATCCCTGTGTAAACTTGGCGAGCATGCGCATTTTATTGTTATCTGTTCTAAAGTTTACATGGTATCCGAAAGCATTTTAACCATTTTAACGAAGGAGGAGGTTTCTCAATTCGACCGTATATATGGCAGAATTAAAGAGAATCCCATATCCGGAAATGTTTAAATTGGACATTTTTAGAAATAATCATACGTTTTCGCGTTATAGTCTGAAATATGTTTTCACCAATGTAGAGGGGGCATATTTTTTTTAGAAAATCAAAAATTTGAGATATCCAAATTAAAGAAGAGATAATATTCAGCATCATTTGATCCTGTTTTTTTTTCAAAATAATCATAGCTTTCCGTTTTACAGAAGTGGGAAACTCTGAAATCTCTGAATAAGTAAGAGTAACGCATTATCTTCTTTGTCGAACGTTGCATGATTTTGATGACTAATGCTACACTCAAAAGTGTGAAAGTCATTAGTGGGCGCCCTAAAAAATACAAAATAATATTAATTCTATTGGTTCTGGTACTTTTGAAGTTGGTACCAAAAAACTTCAAAACTACTAGAACCAATAAAATTACATAATATTATTTTGTATTTTCCAGTGAATCAACTAATAGAGTCGGTTCAATTTTTTGTTAAAAAATATTTATATATATCGAAGGTCGGACGGAATATCTTGAAATATTTTTTTTATTAAACAATAATAAGAAAATGAAAAAGAATTATTCGTATTTGTCTAATAATTCCATATCGATACAGAATTACACCTACCTTTCTTCCTTTCAACTATTTTATATGGCCAACTGCACAATTCATAACATAGCATAGGGTAGGGGGTTGGTTAAAGTCAGATGTACAAGTGGTTTGCCAATAAATCTATTTAATGCGCCTCAGTTATTGTATAGAATTATGAGTTAATACACTCGAGATCATTTCAGTTTGGTTGGATTATAAGCATGTATATTATATATCATATCTGTGGTATGCAGGGGGGTTTTTTTCGCTGTTATTGTTGCTGTTATAGGAGGGTCAATGAATTAAGATTAATTTAGATTCATTCGTTTGGGAAAGTGATCTTTTTTGCTCAATTTTTTATCTAACTAAAAACATTATTATACACATAAATTGTATTTTAGTAGGAAGGGTTTGAAATTGTCTTGAAGCTTGAAATTAAAAAATGAAACAGAAGCAGGAATAGGTAGATATAGTTACCTAAATATTTTTTTTTCACGCGCTCTTTAGAATTGAGAAATGGTCCATATCGAGAAAAATTCAAATTCGAAATCTCCTTCACTCCAAAAACGCCTCCGAAGGTGGTGAATAAGGCAAGTTATCTTAAAAATTGAAAATATGAGGCCGCCAAATTTAAGATGAAATTATATTTAGCAACATTTGAATTGGACATTTTTCAAAAATTGTTAGGTTTTCGAGTTACAGCAGCGGTAAAGTCTGAAATATAAAGTGTATAACAATTAACAATAGTGAGTGTATTATGAAAGAACCGGTTTTTTCTTCATTATAAATTATATTGTTATTTAATAAACTCTAAAATTAGAGAATATACAAAACAATTTTTGATGAAAGTATTGTATTATCCATTTTTGATGGTCTAATCAGTGACCACGCATTATTAGTTTCGTAAATATAAACAGTGAAAATTGACAGTATTTTGACAGCCAAGAATCTTTAAGCATCAAGGCTAGCTAAAACATCAAATTTGTATACATTAAATAAATTGTTAGTGCAAAATCTGCAGCTATTATTTCAAAAAAATCTGGTATTTCATCAAATATAAAAATTGCCTGATCATGGCGTGCGACCATTAACAATTGGAAATCTCATTTCGGTAACTACAGGTAACTTTTTTCCTGATTTTTCTCAGAAATGTGCTTTATTGCTGATAGTTGAGGACCTTTGAAATAATACTATTGGACAAGCTTCAATCAAACGAGCAAGATACCCAATTTGTGTCATTGGTGAACAGTATCGATACCCTACAAAACAAAAAAGAATGCAATTTAATCGTTCCATTCGTTCCATGCAAGATAATCTTGGCACAGACAGACAGACCAACGGCTGAAAATATGTTTTTTGGACTCAGACACCTATTAAAACCGGACAAGGAAAATTTTACACGACTAAAATAAGTTCTTTACAAAGCTAGGTACGTAAAATTTTATTTTGAAATATGACGATTTCACGACTGTTTCAATCAGACTTTAAACTTTTCAATAACCTCCAAAGATAATATCTCCGAGGAATCAAATCTGCAACCCAATTGTGGTGGTTCACATATATAGGGATTTTCTCAGAACAAAGAAAATGCTCAAATAACTGCGGTAGATTAGGATTGGTGGCGTGGATATTCCAATTTCGGAATTGCCGACATATTATTCCAACATCCCTTGATGGCATATCATGATGGCGATCCGATCCGATTGGATGGGTAAAGAGGTACCTGCTACATATATTGCGCCCTGGTGCGCAAAGAGAGCAAAAGGAGATAGAGATAGAGACTGGAAAATAAGAAGCGAGTGAATTTGAACGAACACCCACACACGCGCGTCCGAAAAGTATCTAATAACAAGATTCCCACTTTGAAGTTGTTTTAATCAAATGGATGGTAATTACTGCACACTCGAGCGATTCTCCATCACCCAGCACCCAGAGTGGAATGAGAGGATCAGCAGCAGCATCATCGGAGGATAGAGAGGGAGATAGATGCCTATCTGGACCCCGACCATTCACTTTCCCAGAAGAGGGAACGAGACGGAACGATATTGTCGGAGCTCTGTTGTGTGGGGGTTGTGGAGAAGCAGGACAGGAGCACGGACGGACGGACGTGAAGGGGGGAATGTTTCGATATACCCTCTTCCGGTCGCTGCTGGTGCTTGCTGCTGGATCTGATGAAATTCCAGCCGATCGCCCCGCCCGAATAGTTACACGACTTTCAGGAATTCAAATACCCCCTGATATTACACACATAGCAGGAATTGTTGACCCCGTGCACGCCGGATATATATATATATTCCATCCACCTATATATGCTGAATTGCTATACATCGTTGAGCACGACAGCAAGATAGCTTATATAGATATCTCTGGTAGTATGAGACAGTGTCATATCAATGTCAGATGTGTTGTACAATATTGTGCTGGATTTTTCATATATATGTCAGGATACTCCTGTGCAAATGCATCTCTATCCTATAACATATATTTGCTGGCTGTTAAATTTAATAAATTTCTATTGCAAATATGTTTGTCTTTTTTCTTTTCCATGTTATTTGGAAGAATATTTTCTTTTCAGCGAGATAATTTTGATGACTTATTATTAGTTGTTTCTTACTGCCATCAATATAAGACAAGGACTCTATAGAATCTCGACCTTAAGGTCTTTTACTTCATCTTATGGTTTATTTTTCATTTTACTAATGAGTCTATTTCAAATCCTTCATAGCCAGATATCATTGATTTTACGTAGGATTTTTAGCTTACTGGAAAAATACTTCACACTCTATTCGGAGTTGCTGTACAAATTCCTTATAAGGGTTTTTCTACATAAGTGGACGTTTTCACTGAATTGCTACTGCATTTGGTCTGTTTCAAGAGGTCGTTCCATTGTGAAGATTTCAGTCCCTTTACCCATTTTCTAGTTTCTGCTTCAGTATCTTGCTTTGTATATCCGACCTAATTAATGCATAAAGGTGACTATTTCGTCTTCACCATGGAATTCATAGTATATGACGCTATTTATCTTGTCTCCAGTCAATGTTATCTTAGAACGCCTTTTGTGGTACTTTCGTTGCTATGGTCCTTTTTCTTATTGGACCTATCCCATATCCTAATATTGCAACCTTGACAATAAAAAGAAACTCTTAAAGCCTTTTCCAGGTTCTGTACCTGAAAGGTAACAGCCGTATTCATAATCGAAACTTATGCTACTAAATTAATAATTAGGTTTATGACTCTTATGTCAGTGTTATGATAGGATAGTATTTTTTTTTGACCGATGAACCCCGATCGGAGGAGGTTTACAATTCGACTGTGCTTTTTTTATATTTTTTTGTTCGCGTATTTCATATAGCAAAGGTACTCTGATTTTGAAGATTTTTGATTCATTTGAAAAAGGAGGCTTGAGAAATGGTCCCATATTAAAAAAAAACGCAATTCCGAAATCTCTTTCCTCCGAAAACCGCACCAGAAATGGGGGGGAAATATCTTGAAAATCGAAAATCTGAGGTGTTGCAATTAAAGATAGGACCATATCCGGAAATGTTTAAATTGAACATTTTTTAAAAAGTGTTACGGTTCTCGAGATAGAGGCATGTTAAATTCTCAAATAATATTTTTGCTATGTGGAGAGAGCGATTTCTTTCGAAAATTAATAATTTGTGGGTACTATATGAAAGACCTAATTATTTCTAACAACATTTATATTGAACATTTTTTCCTTAGAGTTACGGTTTTCGAGTTAGAACGGTGGTTAAATGGTAACATATAAAATACTTATGCGTATTTCCGCAGGGATGTATTGAAATCTCAATAATAACAACTACGAGCAAAGAATATTCTTGGGTAATAGGATAAGTACTATTCATTGGTTTCAATGAACGTTCAACGATTTTTTGTGACTAATGTTGCACTCGAAAATGTGAAATATTATTTTTACAAAAAATTGGACCGACGTTATTAGTAGGTGCACTGAAAAATACAAAATAATATTAATTCTATTGGTGCTAGTATTTATGAATTTGGTGCCAAAAGTTATCAATCTAACTGCAACTGCACAACTTCAAAAGTAACAGCACCAATAGAATTAATATTATTTTGTATTTTTCAGTGCATCAACTAATAACGTCGGTCCAATTTTTCTTACAAAATATTCTTAATACGGTACTAGCTAGTACCGAACTAAGATTGGATTATGAATACGGCTGTAAATGCTTTACATTACATCACTTTGTTCTTCTTTCCAAAGACAACGAAAAAAACTATTTAGAAAATAATGTATGTTTATGACAAATAAAAACAGTACATACACTTCACTTTTTTACCAAAAAACTCATTTTTCTTTCCCTCTCACGAGTAATATTTTTCTAATCTTAACTTTGAAATGACCTCGTGTTATCTAGAATAGTCTAGATTCTTAATCACGTATTCATTTCTTCCCTAGCTTCATAGGAACGTGAATAAACAACATTCAGTGTAGACGTCCTCCTTGCACTTTTGCTGGCATTATTCTATATTTTATACGTCAACTGTGCAAAAATAACCGATAATTACAGGACACAGTTAAGTACACGTAATTAGCCTGCATCACACATTTTATTTATTGTTTCATCTCCAACCGGTAGGCCTTCAAATTCAAAAAGAGACAACAAGCTCTCGTAGGTACCTATGTAATATGATCATCCTTAGCAATTTTTACAGCGTACTTTAGAAAACAAAACAAAAACCCATCGCATATATAAATCATACAGAAGCTTATTAAAATACTAATGAAGCGAAGTGTGGACAAAAACTGAACAGGTGTGAAGGATGTCTGTCTGGTAGGTATAATTCTTGATCATGTTGATGGGTGGTGTGTTACTTATTTTCTTATTTTTTGTTCAAAACTCTTGTCTCACTTTCCATAAATCATAGCGTAATGATGGATTTTCTTAAAGAAAAGAGAAAAAAGAGACAAACGTCGGTGTGTCTGTCTGTCGCATCATCATCATCCATGACGCGCATTATTATCTTGAGCGCAAGTAGTTCCATATGTGTGTACAAGAGAACTAGACCAGTTTTTGCTCGATCATATCGTACGCCGTTGTATTATCGGTATGTATTAATAACTATTCGGTATAGGTATATAGATTTCAATCATTATTATAGTATGATGACAATTCGAAAAAAAAAATGAACAAAGATGCACGTACCGGTACCCATAGTAAGTAGAGAGTAGGTATATGTTGTTGAGAATGTTGAAAAATCACATGTGTACGCGTTTAACTTTTCTTATATACTACATACATACATAAAATGAGGCGGAATGGTTTTTGTACATGGCGGATTTATATCAATTAGCATTCCGGCTTATGACAACGGAAAAACTTGAATATATTTATATATATATATATATATATAGAAGGTAATTAATGTAGATCAGTAATTGACCAGGTTGATAATAATAATAATAATTATTATTGTCGTTATAGTAGATACATGGAATATTAATTTGTTGCGATAAGATCAAGTTATTCCCTTATTATACATGGTGGTTCTCTAGGAGAGACATCGATCGATTGTGGGCAAACTATAACTACAATCTGAAAATATAAGTCGGAAATATTTTCAAGTTTGTCGCATTTACGGTTATGCCGAAAATGTTTAAATTGAACATTTTTTCAAATGATGTACCGTTTTCGCGTTACAGTAGTGGTAAGTCCGAAATATGAGAATTTCCAACGTGTTGTTTTGAGATCTCTGAATAAATAAATAATAATAAACACAAGCTAAGAATGTACATGGGTAATAGAATAAGTACTATTTTCTCGGGTATTAGTGAACATTCAACGATTTTCATGACTAATGTTACACTCAAAAGTGTGAATTAAATATTTTTCACAAAAAAATGGACCGACGTTATTGGTTGATGCACTGAAAAGTATAAAATAATATTACTTCTATTGGTGCTGTTACTTTTGAAGTTGTGCAGTTGCAGTTAGATTGATAACTTTTGGCACCAACTTCACCTTCAAGTACCATCACCAATAGAAGTAATATTATTTTATACTTTTCAGTGCATCAACCAATAACGTCGGTCCAATTTTTTGTAAAAAATATTTATTTCACACTTTTTAGTGTAACATTAGTCCCGAAAATCGTTGAACGTTCACTATACCATATCAATGAAGATACTACTTATCCTATTACCCACGTATATTCCTTGCTTGTAGTTTTTATTATTGAGATCTCAGATCATCGCTGCGGAAATACGCTTGAATATTTTAGTTGTTACCATTTTAACACCGATTTAACTCGAAAACCGTAACTCTAAGAAAAAAATGTTCATTATAAATGTTGCAGCAAATAATTATATCTTGCATGTAGTATCGAAAAATTTTCAATTTTCGAAAGAAATTGTCCTCTCCACATAGCAAAAATACATATTTAACATGCCTCTATCTCGAAAACCGTAACACTTTTGAAAAAATGTTCAATTTAAACGTTTCCGGATATTGTCCTATCTTTAATTATACCAACTCAGATTTTTGATTTTCGAGAAAATTCGCCCCCACCACCCCTTCGGGGGCGGTTTTCGGAGGGAAGGAGATTTTGGATTTGCGTTTTTATGAACATGGGGACATTTCTCAATCCCCTTCTTTCAAATGAATCCAAAATCATCAAAATCGGAGCTCGTTTACTATATAAAATGCGCGCACTAACAAAAAAAAAATAAAGCAGACAGTCGAATTGTATAACTCCTCCGTTCGGGGTTCGTCGATCAATTAAATGCATTATATAACTGCAGCGCACCTGAGTAGTTCATATATGCTGTCAATTAAAAAAAGAATTAACAAGTAGTAGAAAGTTAGGTCAAGGAAGGTAGAAGAGATTTTATGTTGGAAAAAAAAATATTTATTTTATTCAAAAATATTTGAAAAGTTAAACCAAAAAATTATAAATAAATCGTAATAATTCAAATGTCCCTTTAAGGCACCGAAACCGAACCTAAATACATTCTGTAGTTCTCTTTCTGTAGCCCAATTATGATGAAATTGTTTTCAGGTTTCAATAATTATTTTCAATACAAATATAAGCTTCTTATGAACATATTTAATTATTATATTATTCAAAAGATTTCTTATCAATATAACCCTAGATTTAGCGAATACAAGTAATACTATTGTTCAAAATTATATAATGAACGTTGATGATAATCTGATAAACACTTAGATATCTACTAAATATCTTCACTCGATTAGAGCCGTTTGAATTTTATCCAACGAAAAAAAAAATAAACACCGTCGTATTTCCTGTTCGCAGGAACAGGCACACATACATATTATATAGACAGAAAGTTGTTCCGTGCTCCTCCTGCTGACTGCCAGCGATATTATAACAAGATCTCCATGATGAGATAACCCGCGCGCTTGGCCCCTGGGGGCAAGAGATACGCGCCTCTGCCGCTATATCGGGGCTGAGGGCATATTGAGGGTTGAGGGACGGACGATTCAGTGAGTGAGGAGGAGAACGCTGATGATATGCCGATTATAAACGTAGCAGGAGCAGGAGGAGGAGAGAGAGAGGAAGGAATGTCTAAATGAGCATTGAGAGATGTTGTAATGGCGGCGCCCGCTGCTACCCCAACCCCCTTCACCCAAATGGAGATCCCTCTCCCCCCGGCTCGCCGAATTCTGGGGGCGGTTTCCTTTGATCTCGCCGCCCCCTCATCACCATGCCCCGACACTCATCCCCCTGTTTCTACTCTCGAATGCACATTTTCTCTATTTTCCAAATGACTCATAATCAATTCAGAAGACTTACTACAATTATTTTTAATCCATTTTTGATTGTGTCCTAGACAAGACAATTATAATTGAAAATAACATTCGATTGTTGTTGATGTTTTGTAGAGCTATGAGAACTTCACCGGGGGCCTACATAGGTTGATTCAAGTTTTACTAGAATAACTTCAGGGATCCATGAAACTAACCAACATGTATTATAAACCATACTCCAAAAACACTTCCGTTTGGAGTAAAATGGCGCCGAAGTTTGAATTATTTTTCGGTTTTTATTTTATTACTCTTAACCCAGAGGATGTAACTACGCAAGTGTTTGGTTAAATACTAAGGGTAATGTAACTGATAAGTGTTAAAATTTTTATATTAATTGGTGTACAGGGTGTTGTTTTTCTGGGGATCAACTGGATGGAACTTTGTAAAACTTTTTTATCGCACTGGATAAATTATCATTTTTTCTCTGAAATGTTCTGTCTTTTTACTAAGTTTTTTATTCTTAAACCATAGTATAAGTAAGTAGTTATTTATACTATGCTTGAACTTTACTGATACGTCGCTTAGTTTGGGAGATATTCCCCAAAATTCCGGACATTGACCAGCTGCGTTGGGCAATATTGTTACTCAAATAGCAGCATGCCTTGAAAAACAAAACACATCCTATATATATATATATATATATATATATATATATATATATATATATATATATATATATATATATATAGCGTATTTTGACGTAAGACAGTTTACGCTTGTTGCGAAATACGTACGGACGGACAGAGGGGTCTACCGTCAAATTGAATACCTACTCCTACCTGTTAGGGAAGCTAGGATCAATAAGCTAGCACAACAAAAGCGGTACAAATCAATAAAATTAGTGTACTAAATTTGAGCATATTTAGTCCTAATTTAGTAAATTTAGTACGCAAAAATTAAATTTATAACTTATTTTTTTTAAATACGGGCAATTCCGCTAGCTTAATATTAGGTGAGCACACTTAAACAGAATATGATCGAATTTGAGAAAATAAGCTATTGATAGTTTAAAACAAATGTATAACCCATCAGTTTTGAAATTTATAAGCAAGTTTGGCAGTTTAATATTAAGTCAGCACACTGAATTATATGGAGAAAATCTAAAATGTTCATAAATTTCAAAAATGAAGTGTTATAAATTTGTTTCGTATGTATTAAATTACCACCAAATTATTTATAGCAGATTTTCTCAAATTCGATGATATTCTGTGTGCTCACTTAATCTTAAGCTAGCGGAATTGCCCGTAAATATTTTTGCTTGAATTTCGTACACTAATTTTATTGATGTGTACTACTTTTGTTGTGCTACCTTAATGGTCCTAGGGAAGCCGGTCAAAAAAAAACTCTCTTATGATTTTCTGATTAATTTTTCTCAAATCACATACATTATGTGTGACACTAGTTAGCTGACATCGACACGAATGCTAATTGTTGCAGAGAGAATTCGCTCCGCGATAATTAGCAAGTTGTCATCATGTCAGAGCAACAAAGAAGGTATGTTAGAATATAAGGACGCACATGCCATAATTGAGAGAGATGGGCACAAACAACACAATATCAGGACGCTAACCAACGTCATCGTGGGTATAGGTACATTATATTGAAAGGTACATATACTCGTAAGTGTCTGTATATGTAAGTATCCTTTCAGCTTCAGCCAGCGCGCTTTTGCTGATGAACAACAACACGAACACGACATGATATTACCTTACATCACACATAGACAGGAGACAGGAGGAACGGGGTTATGGTGCACACTGGTGCACACACTACTCTTGACATATTAGCAATTTTCCTGTAACGGTAGGTCTAGGTACAGGGAAAGAGACTGTGTGAGGAGTACGAGAGAGAGAGAGAGCGATGCGGGGGACTTTTTCTCATTTCCCCACTTTCCAGACTCCATTAATTAAACGCCAACAACAGCTTTCCACTCTCTCTTTCTCTCTCTCTTTCTCTCAGTTGTCTCTATCTTTCTCGCTCGCTCTATATTTCGCTCTTTCTTGCTCAACGAGCGGTTTTGTGAGCTGCTGCGTTGTATTAAAAGTTAATTTTTCATAATTACCTTTCACAGGCACACACATAATCTTTGTTGCTCTATGGATTAAAAGATTTGCGAGTAGAAAGAAAGTTGATTAGATATCATCATTTAATATCAGCTTCATGATCATGCTCGCATCATCGGTTAGGTTCAATTGTTATAAATAGTTGATGAAAGTTTTATGTATATAGATATAGGTTTAGTTCGTTTGCAAAAATATTATTTTGAATTTTTAATCAGTTCAAGGATGGAGTAGTTGTAGTCTATAATAATTAAGAAAGCTGTCAAAGAGATTTATCAATTTAAAAATCTAAACACATACCACGAACTATTAAACGAATATTTTTAATTGATTGGAATTGAATGTTTTTTTTTGTTGTGGATTCGCTATATATAATAAACGTCCTACGATTTTGATAGTTTTTGATTCATTTGAAAGAGGAAACTTGGGAAATGCTCCCATATTCGTTAAAACTCAAATCCGAAATCTCCTTCCCTCCTAGAACGTCTCCAAAATCGAAAACACGATAGAATTAGAGATAGGACAATACCCGGAAACGTTTAAATTGAATATTTTGAGAAAAGAGTAACGGTCTTCGACTTACAGCGATGTTAAAATCTCAAATATGTATACTTTTTCTGAGTGGGGGGGAGGAATTTCTTTCGAAAATTGAAAATCTAAGGCAACCAAATTAAAGACCAGATTATTTGTAGCAACATTTATATTGACATTTTTTCCATAGACTTACGGTTTTCGAGTTACAACGGTGGTAAAGTCTCATATAAGCGTATTTCCGCGACGATGTTCTTAGATGGCTGAATAATAACAAGTACAAGCAAAGATTATACATGGGTAATGGTATATAAGTGAACGTTCAACGATTTTCGTGACTAATGTTACACTCAAAAATGTGAAATAAATATTTAAAAAAAAAAAATTGTACTGACGTAATAACCACTAATAAGTGGTTGCACTGAAATATATAAAATAATATTAATTCCATTGGTGCTCGTACTCGTGAAGTTAATGCCATGAGTTTGAAAGCAACTAGCAAATATGCCCATGACCTTGCAGTGAAATCCCCACGTCTTAAATTTTTTTATAACGATGATTGTCGTTGTCGACAGCTTGATGAGACCCAATACAAACTCTGGAACCCCGTTTCCCCACTATAGGGTTTTAATTTTTATATCATGTCCTTCGTCTTGGAATTGAAAATAAATGTCATTCTCTCAGTCCCAAAAACCTCACCACTGAAACCTATATAATTTTTTTAAATTTCTTTACCCCCTTTCAGTCCTTTTATAATCAGCATAATTAATCAAGTGGTTTCAAAATGGCGTCTATAAAGACCATCTTTTCAATAATTATATTCCTATATAGCTGCCTGTTATCATCACGATGTTGTTACTGGAACCTTATTTTTCCTTCAGCAGTTTTCCATCATCCAAATTCACCTACCGAACCATCAAAATTGCTTCACTCAGCAGAAGCAGTAGGTACAGACGTGAATTGCTTAATGATAGCGTGTTCACTTCAATTAGCAAATCTATTACATCTAATATCCACATCTGTGTAAAGTCAGTTGGTGTTGGGGACATGTGTGTTCGTTCACGAGATATTTTAACACGAAAGAACATAATAAGAGCATCGAGCTAAATACTAGTGACACTTGTAACAAAAGGTGGTGCTGCTCGGACAAATTGGCCTTGTCTACCTTAATGACACACTGTAACATTTTGTCCGGACAGGCAGACAGATAGACAGACAGATCCCGTTTCTAGCCTCTTCTGTAACTGAGCAGCGTGGGCCAGTGCCAGTGTTGAATGCTTGTTGTCCGTTGTCGTTGCTATAGTCTTTTATTATTATTTGTATCCTGATCTGAACGAGGCACAAACTGCTGCTGTATAAAACACATAGAACACCAGATGCTGTTGCTGCTTTACTAATTAAAAAGCGCTCTCTCCTCTCTTCTCTTCTCATCTGCATTCAACACCAACACAAAATGATAACCGACGCGCAGTGTGACTCTCTCTCACTAATTTCAGAGAACAAAACTAGGAAAATAAAAATAAAGAGTGTATGGGTGTGTGTTCGGTAAAAAGGAGAAATATCGTGGAGGCCGTGAATTAGAACAAAGGGCACCCAGGCTCTAATTAGGGCGCGCATTGTGTCCTTCCGTCGTCGTCGACGGGATGGAGTGAGAAGCGGTGAAGAGGAGCAGAGGAGGGTTGAGACTGCTATATGGGGTTGCGTGCTCAGTTATATTTTATAAAAGAACAAGTCTTCAAACTCGAGTGTTGAGTTTACTACTACTTTATATATATATATATATATATATATATATATATATATATATATATATATATATATATATATATATATATATGCTGCCTCCTCAAACCTACCTCTTGCTCACTCACTAATGACTTAACTGAATTCATTACATCAGCCCTGATAACCTTATATACCTACAGCCATAGTCATGGAACTCCTTATGTATATAAGATATGTATATGTATATATGTGTATATGTATTTTGTACGTCAAAAACAAAACGGTCCCCGTTTTCTGGCACTTGCGCGAAGGCTGATTGACGGCGTGATGTAAAGACTTTAAGGTAGGGGGAATTTAAAGGAATAAATAATACCGTTTCTTACTAATTAATGACCCACAGTGATCAATACCATATAATAACGAGTAACGAGCATAATATAATGAGAATGTCCTTTCGTCATCTTGATTCGTAATCGTATTCCAAACGATTATTCGCCTTCCAAGAGCCGATTTTTTTCCATTATTTTCATCGATTGAAGGGCTCAAACATGTAGGTACTATGCAAAACGCAAGAGCAAGAGCATAAATCGGTCAAAAACAAGCTTCTTTTGTTTGTTCTTCTGCCTGTAAATAAAGGTCAATAAATTTCACATTCTCAATTCGATCTACGTCTCCAGTCAGAATTTGTATTATAATGCATAATTTTTTGACATAAGCAAAGTTAATAAAAGATGGTGAAAAGCTCAGAGAGATAAATAATTTTCTAACAATTTTATAAAAATCGTCTATTAATAATTATTGAACAAAGTTTACAATTAAATAACTATTGATATACTAAATTCTTAGGAAACAAGAATGTTGTGTATAGGCAAATTCGTTGAAAAGGAAAAAATAGCAAATAAATCCCCCCTAAAATTTCGCAGAATAGCTGAAACGAGAAGGAGCAAAAAAAAACAGGAGATAAGAAGATTTGTACAAGGGCCTAAATGGATTAGATCAGCAAGTGTAAGGACGAGCAATCGGGATAATGGGCCGGACACTTATCCAGGATTTGGGGGAATTGGGGAGACCAGGAAAACGGATGTGGTGGTGATGGTGGGGCAAATGTGTCTGTCTCTATGTGTGTGTTGTCTGTTTACTTTCAGCAATCACTTCAGAGCCTATCCATCCATCCACTCGACCTTAAGCATTTCTTTCTCCCTGAGGAACATATTTCCTATCAACATTTTCTGCATGACGTACAAATACGATGATGGCCCGTCCAAATATATAATGTTCATTTTTAAACATTAACGAAATGCAAAATCTATATTGATTGAATACTAACACAAAAAAAAAACGAAAAAGCACACTTTTTCAAGTTCTATTGCTTTGTTCCTAAAGTTAAAAAACATACTTATTAACAACAACAAAATCCAATTAGGAATCAAACACGCGTTTTGCTTTAGAGGTTGCGTTTATTCATTACACATGTTGTTTTTCTATTTACATGATCCTAAATATCTTTGTGACATCAAATTCGATTATTTTCGAATATACCGGTATCAAAATATGTATTTTCAATTTTTCATTTGACTCAAGAATCCGAAGTAATGCTACAGTAAATCTTCCAACATCGAAAAACATGAACGATCTCATCACAAAGGAGGTACTACGTCTAGGCGCCAGAAAACAACACTCTACTCTCTTCAATTGAACGACATAACCACATGATGATGCTAGAGATCCACCCATTGTTTAAAATTAATGTTGAATTCTGAGAACAAGACCAACTGCCAACTCGATAATTACACACCTGCTGTCTCAACTTATCAGGATATAAAATATAAAGCAACAGCAGCTTGTGGTCCAGCATCGATGACGATTTATACCTGCGTGAAGTTGTACTTGGAAGAAAAGTTCTTCATAAGGTCATATTTAATCCAGTTAATACTGATATACTACTGATAGAGAAGCGATAGAAGTTTTAAATCGCAAATATACAAATTCAGTTTTGATACGTACCTAATTGTTTTATAAATTATAGCTGAAACTGATTACCCCCTAAAATCATGTAATTCAATAATTTCTTTTCAAACCCAAGATGGGAGTCTGCCAAAAATGCCATTTTTGATCTTAAAGGACCGTAAAATATCAAATACTAAGTTTTAGAAGCATTCTCTAGCAAACATTTGAGAATAATGATGAAATTCCCACAAAAAACTAATGTTCAATAATTAAAGAATCTGCAAAACAATAATTATTATTGTGCTCGTTTGGAAAATAGAAAAGAAAGATCAAGTAGGTATTATAGGCGCCTTCGCCTATTTATAATCATCATTATATAATCAACAATTCACTTAGCCTAAGTGGTTGTTGCTCGACCGACGACCGACCGACCGACCTTCTTCCTCCTCTTCCTCCTGTTGAGTTTTTGTGTGCCTCGGATTCGGAACTCTGAGATTTAGTGTCGAACTAAACAAGTACAACAAACACAGGAGAGTAGTGTGTTGAACAACACGAAGGTGGAGTATAGAGGTGCGTGAATCAGATGGGCGGGGTAGCTCTAATGCGCTAATTATTTCAACCACACCTTACATTTACACGCGATACCCCTATTACGTTATTATTTGGAACTATGTACATATATATATATATATATATATATATATATATATATATACAACCCAGACTTAATACAAGTAACAACAGGTATCTTCAACACAAACTCGAAGCAATCGCACTGTTTAAAAAAGAAGATTGTGGCAATTAGGAGTAAAATGTTTACTCATCATTGAGTCTTGAGAAAATGGGAGAATCGAATATAAATTAATAATATCGACATATTCTGACAAATTAAATTTATATTTTTGCTAAATCTTGGTTCATTATTTCCTCATGATTTGTGACGTTACCTTTATTGCAAAAACCATAAGCATCTTAAACAAATATTAATGTATTGATGGTTTCGGCTTTTACATGATGAAAATCCATATTAAATTAGAAATAAAACACACTTGTTTAGATTTTCACAAATATATTGTCAACATGACACGTGTTTCACCGACACAGCGGCTTCTTCAGATATGAATCTGAATCTGAAGTATGTGTTCTATGGTTGTCCTCGGAGTTTTGTCACAGACTGACGTCATTGGCGTGTGGCCCACGTTCTTCCAAGCAGGTCTGGAATCGAAGGGCGAATTACATAGGTAGCAAGTGAGTCGCTTAGCATCTTGTTCAAATAATGTCAAAGTCAACTATGCCACTGCGAAAATATAAAAAGGGGATGTTACTTAGAACATAAAATACCTTAATCTTATTAAAAAGTTATGTGTTTATGAGCGTAGAATACTTTGATGAGTACCTAACCTATCGAGATGGAAATATGTTAGCGGAGACAGTGTGAATATTCTTTGCAGCATCCTTTGAATTGGTCTTTTTATGTTTTAAGCAACATCCCCGCTCAACTGCGAACTACGCGACAGAAATTGAAAGCTGAAAAAGACTGGACCTAAGCAAACCACTTTTTGACCGACGAACCCCGAACGGAGGAGGTATACAATTCGACTGTCTGCTTTATTTTTATTTTATTTTTTTTGGTTCGTGCGCGCCTTTTATATAGTAAACGAGCTCCGATTTTGATGATTTTGGATTCATTTCAAAGGGGAGGCTTGAGAAATGGTCCCATATTCATAAAAACGCAAATCCGAAATTTCCTTCCCTCCGAAAACCGCCCCCGAAGGGTTGGTGGGGGCAAATTTTCTCGAAAATCGAAAATCTGAGTTGGTATAATTAAAAATAGGACAATATCCGGAAACGTTTAAATTGAACATTTTTTCAAAAGTGTTACGGTTTTCGAGATAGACGCATGTTAAATATGTATTTTTGCTATGTGGAGAGGGCAATTTCTTTCGAAAATTGAAAATTTTTCGATACTAGGTACATGAAAGATATAATTATTTGCTGCAACATTTATAATGAACATTTTTTCCTTAGAGTTACGGTTTTCGAGTTAAATCGCTGTTAAAATGGTAACATGTAAAATACTCAAGTGTATTTCTGCAGCAATGCATTGAGATCTCAATAACAACTACAAGCAAAGAATATACGTGGGTAATAGGATAAGTACTATCTTCATTGGTATTAGTGAATGTTTAACGATTTTCGTGACTAATGTTACACTCAAAAGTGTGAAATAAATATTTTTTACAAAAAATTGGACTGACGTTATCAGTTAGTGCACTGAAAAGTATAAAATAATACTAATTCTATTGGGGCTGGTACTTGTGAAGTTGGTGCCAAAAGTTATCAATCTAACTGTATGTACACAACTTCAAAAGTAACAGCCCCAATAGAATTAATATTATTTGATACTTATCATTGCATCAACTAATAGCGTCGGTCCAATTTTTTGTGTGTGGCCATATCTTCTATCCGTAGTATCATGATGATTAACATTTGAAATAAATAAATGAACATGTACTGTTATTGGCTCGATATTGATAAGTAACGTTATAATTAAATACGAATTATAATCGATACAAACCCTCTGACATATTTGTGGACGTCAATAATAAATTGATTTGACAAATCTGTCAGCAATAATTCCAAAATTATCATAATTATAATGACAATTTCAGGTTGTCTTCTCATGAACAAGAAGTTGTTTGTGCGGTTTTTATATACGACGAAAAACACGAACAGACGCGACAACTCTAACCAGTATTTGCTGTGGTTGCTGCGATTTTCTCCTTGTTGTTGTTGTTTCCATTAATTAATTGTTAATGTTTCACAAACAAAGCAGTTGGGTTATGTATATTAGATAACTAGAGCTGCCTGCTGTCTTTTGATGATGGAGAGCAAAGAAATGCGTGTGTATAAAATTATTTACTCGACTGACACTAATGACAACGTGTTGCGTTCTCGAAATGAACAAAGTGTCAATTAGTAGCTATGTGTTGGTATATATATGTATGTAGCTATGTATTTTACCGCATCATTAGGACAGTAAATGAAAAATCCCGACCACTTTTCGAGGAATAGTGGATGCAAATTGTTATATTTCACTCTGCGGATGCTTTCTATGAGGGTAAATGGCATTAATTGAGGTTAGATTGCAGCTTCTCTTTTATTTTTAAATAGAACCCTTTTCAACACGCTTTTATTAACTTGAACTGTATGTATATATCTACATAACTAACAAGATGACGAAATCTGTCATTGTAATTTTCGTAAAATCGATGACAATGAAATAATAATTAAAAAAAACATTCAAAAATTTTTAAAACAAATTGAAAGATGTTAGAAATGAAATTTAAAAAAATAATTGAAAGCTGTCGGACAGGCTCTGAGACGCGGAAAGTCACTTACTTGTACCAAATAGACTAGACTAGATTGCTGCGGTAAACTAAACGTAGAAAATAGTTTTTATAATTATGAAGAGTCTATTTGATAGTGATAGAAAGTCTAATAATTCATTCAATTCATAATTGAATAATTTGTAATAAGTTTAAAAAAAAGTTATCAACAAGATAATTGATTTTAATGTTAAAAAGTGTGTGGTGCTTGAAATAATATTTTACAAATATTTCATTAATAACTATTCATACTTGTAAATTTTATTATAAAATATCTTCAAACATTGACTTTGAAATTAAACAAATTACCAGCACCAATAGAATTAATATTATTTTGTATTTTTCATTGCAATTGCTATTCTGTTCACTGACACTGTTCAATGTAACAAAATCATTCAACGTTCAGCAAAAAAGATAATACGTTGCTTATTGCTTATATTTATTAATAAGATATTTCAAAACATCGCGGAAATAGCAGTTATCCTATTACCCATGTGTTTTATTTGCTTGTGACATGTTATTTTCCAGAGATCTGAAAACATCACGGTGAAAATACACATATTTCAGATTTTACCACTGCTATAACTCGAAACCCATAACGGTTTTTTAAAAATATCCAATTTGAATGTTGTTGCATATTTTTTCTTCTTTAATTTGACCGTCCCATATTTTTAATTTTCGAAAAAAATGCCCCCACCAATAAGCGGAGACACACATATTTCAGACATTACCACTACCTGAAACTCGGAAACCAATGATTTTTTTCAAAATGTCCAATTTAAACTTTGCCGGATATGGTTTCCTTTCTGATCTTCCAATCTCGAATTTTCGATTTTCAAAAAAAATTGCCCCCTCCATATAGCTGAAACATATTTCAGACATTACTACTGGTGTAACTCGGACACCAATGATTAAATGTCCAATTTAAACGTTTCCGGATATGGAATCTTCGGTTGGGTCGTCGGTCAAAAATGGAGGCTTATTGTCATTTAACTATCGATAACTTTAAATCAAATTTAGGATATGTTTCTCTAACCTGAAATATTAATCATAGCACTATTAAACTTTTATTATACCTATACATTTATGTAAATGAATAAACTCCAGTAAAACCCTTCAAACTTTGATTTTAAATGTAATGGAATCACAACTCACTTTGTTGCAACAGAAAACTTATCGTCAGACGATTGGTCTTTGAGCCATTGCACAGAATCCTGAATGTAACACTCTGGTTTCTGATGGCGGTTGAAATGAATCTTGATTTGGGCTAGTCATTGTTACAGTTTTGCAATGGATAAATCCAAAAAACATATATTGTGGAAAGCCATTACGTCTTCATGTAGTGATGCTAATGAAATATTTAAAATACCAAGCAATCCTGCATTGATTCATGTATTAAACTTTCCTAGATTTAACAAAATGAGTTAGAACTTTAACAAAATAAAAAAAATCTCTTTATCAGATTTCACCAAATAAAATAAAAATAATCTATACCAAACAATCTAAATCAAGATTTTTATTAAATTTTGTGACTGGCTTGGCATTCCTTGTATTTGTAACGTATATAGTGCAATAAATTATTATTATTATTATATAAGCTTTGCTGGAATGGAGCTTTGAATGAAGGGTGTATTTTACCCTCACCCTTTATTTCACGTTAATGATATCCATCTATAAATGGATATTCAACGAAATAAAAATCTAAACCTAAACATAGATAAAAGCGAGAGATAACACTTCAAAGCGGACAGCAAATAGAGAGAGAAGTGTAATATATAATTGGTCTAGTTTAGCGAGAGGCATGCAAATCAAAAGGAACAACGCGTGACTAAAAACATATCTCCTTACACGCCGTCGAACTAGCGCCGCATCCTCATATTGTTGCCGCTTCTCTTTACAAACAGCCTTCCCATTCTATAGTTACGCAAGGATATTAATTATCGGTCTATCTTGCTCCTTTACCTATATAATACACCTACCTCTTCTGTCATATTTTTAAAATCATCGATACCGATGTTGAAGTACCACGTATACCTACCCTAATACCTTCGTTATTACTGCATCGTTAATTGTTTGTCGGTTATACCGCGCTCAGAATATCATATTATTGAGTGTGTGTATGTGTGTGTGGAATTTCTTCTTCTTCTCCATCATCAATATCAGCCTGCAAGAACATCTTGATATCTTTTGTCGCTCTGACTATAACCTGATTAATAAAGTTCATTGCTGCCACTCTCCATAATAGTAAAATAAACCAATCAACAAATTCTTGAAAAATAATATTGCTTGGCGCACGCTACCCAGTGGCAGAACATATTACTATGATACCGGCGAAATTAATCTTGCCATTTTTATACGTTATAATTCGTATTTTTTTTAATGTTAACATCCTTACTGGAAGTTTGTATTTGTTCTTACCAAGCCAATCTTGATACAAGTTCTTGATATTCATCTTCTTCAGCAGTTATTCCACTTATGTCCAGCCAATCTCTTTATGTCATCTGATCATCTTGTTTGAGGTCTTCTTCTGCGTCTGGCCTCAGTTCCACTCTAATGCACATATTCTTTCCACTATATCTTGGAGCTTGATGTTCAGGATTCGTCTTTCCATAGCTCGTTGAGTTACTTGAAACCTATGAATAATATTTTTGTTGAGTGCCGAGGTCTCTGTTCTGTAGGTGAGCACATAGTGGTTGAAAAGTTGCGATTCTAATGTATACGGTAGGTCGGATATAGAGATGCTTTGCATCTTTCCAAATGCTGACTATCCCAAGGATATTCTTCGTGCTAGATCTGCTGTCAGATTGTTTTTGGTTATCTCGATTTTCTGACCTAGGACTCTGGACTCTTTGGTTAAATATTTTGTTTTATTAATGTTGATCTTTAAACCTATTTGTTCTGATTTCTCGGTTACCTCTTCGATCATATTCAACTGTAGTTCACTTTGTTTTGTAGCTGTTAGCAAGATGTCATTAGCAAATCTTATATTAGATATTTTATTTATGTAAATACTTTAGCTGATTCTAATCATAAAATTACCATCACTGAACTAACTATAACTATATGGAGTAGGCATTGCCATGCTAAAAAGGGATCTTTCCATTGCGCATAATTATTATTAAATATAGAAACTCGCACAACAACGTTGAATTTGACATGTCAGGTAGAGAATATAGGTAGGCAGGTAGGTTGTAGGCCCCATCTAGCCTACAGCCTTATTGCGGATGTGTGCATGACCGCGGGGGCATGTACGGGGGTGGGAGACAGAAAGACCTGTCAGTTGCATGGCGCTTTGAAGTTTCCAAAACACAGTGTGTACCCCTCTGGCGTCGCGCGATCTCGCCCTGGTCCTCTTCTATTTCCTCTTGTGAAACGAACCTTCTCCCTCCCCCCCTCACAACAAATCTCCCCAATGTCCCCACCAGATAGAATATCTACAACGACCTGCGATCCTGATAAATTTAAATTCAAGTAGGCAACATTTTAGTTACTTCGATGAAGATAAAATGGTTGAAAGTTTGGAACTCCTTCGCCAAAATTAACATTTGTTGTTGCTTTAATTGCGGAAAACACTAGATAGAGATAATGCATGTGTTTTGGAGGAGTTTTCCTTAAAAATCATCTGTAAATAACATCAAAAATGAATATAGTCCGTTTAATGAACTTGGAAAATGTATCAGAACTGGGTCACTATATAAACGAGGTCTGTTGTTAAAGAAAAATAAAATTACTTATGTTAATAATATCTCTTTATTGTTAAATTTACGTGATAAACTCAGATATTTTGGTTTATAGTAAAATGTATCTTAAAAATCTTGAAAGTATTTCAATTTTTCTCTGGAACTTCACGTGATCGTTTCATTTCAACGAACATGGACCAAGATATCCTCATCATCAGGTTCCTTCTAATCTTTTATCTCACCATTAATTGCATTTACATTTGCCACTGATTTTTGTTTATTAAAAGCTTAATTATATATTTTTCAAGATTGCGCTTTTCATACTACATGCTCAAATTGACTGGATATTTTTTCCTTCTGTTCAGTTAAAATTGCACGATTACCGATTGTAAGGTATAAGTCAAAATATTCTAATCTGTTCCTGCTTTAACGAATGGTTGAATATTAGAACCTTCACGATCATCTGTTTGTTATTATCTGCTAACTTCGTACCAATTCAGATCCTGAGTGAAAAGTGTGAAGATTTCTACTGTAAACTATGTTCAAATATAAATGATTTTGATCAACCTATACCAACCTGTTTTGATATTTTCGGACATATCTATATGAGAGTTTTAATAAGAACGAAAATTTAACACTGTGTTGAATGAAATAAAAATATAAGAGTTAGAAGTTTGATGCAGTATTTATATTGAGTAAAATTTCAATCATATTGTGCCCACCAGCGAAGATGTAATTCAATGCGGATTGGAGTTTTTGCTCACCGAGTCGTTTTTTCATCAATTTCTAATATTTTTTTCTTTAAATCATAAGAACGTTGTTAATAAATGGAATAAAACGGAAATTAGTTATATCCAGGTTAATAAGAAGAATTATGAAATACATACCAACTACCAAGACAGTGAGATTGGACCATGTTGAATGTGGCTCCAAACCTATATGATAATAAAAATAATAGCTTGAGAAATCAAGGTTTCAATTGAATCATTGGTTATTATGTGAAGAATTGAAATCGAAAATAATAATCACAGCTATAAATCATATTTTGTTTTTCTTCTTTTGGTCTGGCATTGCGACTGGGAGCTATATGTGCAACTTGTTGTAAACTTTTTTATTTGATGCTGCTATCATTATTTTCGTTATAAATTTCCGAGAACAACAATACTGCGTTATGGGAAGACAATCATAAAATCCTTCTGGCTCAATATATACTAATAAAGCAAGCAATGAAAGAGAGAGAGAGAGATCTTTTAACTCGTCAAGACTTTACGACGAGACGAATAGAAAGGCAGATAAATATATAAGTATACCATCCATCCTCTCATACCTTATAAACAGATAAAGCAGCAGCAGCAGCAGACATCAATTTCTAACAATAAAATGAAGTTTTATGATCATCATCATCGCGTCCGTCGTACTTCTGCCGTGTATTTCGCAGAAGCATTAAATCTCAGCAGCGCAAAAGGATAGAGCAGCGAAGCTAGGCGGCAGTAAAGCGTATACCGGTAATTAAAGCAATCTCTTATCTCTATTAATTGCGATTTTTCCAAGTCTTTTTTTAAAATTTTATTTCAAACAGAATGGTGATACCTACTAACGAGTCTGTCGCACAACACGAGATGTCACTGTCTAATGGTAATATCTCTACGGACAGATGAGCAGATCAAAAGCACATCATCTATCTATACTACCCCCCATAAATGGTTAAAACTTTGCGTCGTCTAAGTCTATTAAGTTGCACTCTAAGGGCCAATCGGATTTTATTTCTCTCAAATAACAACACACTGCTTGTGCTGACTTAGCTTTTAATGATAATGGCGTGACGGGGCTTATTGGTAATTATCACGCTGTTTCCGAGTCCCATCAGAGTCGATCCAAATATGTAGGTATATAGCAGCGTAAGCGTAAATGAACGACACCATTTGGTTGTTTGTGTTTTCTACCTGGTTGAAAAAATATGCAGTTTCTATATTGTATAGCCTCATTCACAGGTCGTAAATTAGATGTAAAGTTTTTTCCAGCTTGATGTTGAATTGTCAAATTCTCGATTCGGCTTTAAACTTATTTTTTGTTGGTTTAATTGGAATAAATTCTGCTGTTTTCATATTCAATGGTATAGGAATGAAAAAGTTTGAGATAACAAAATTTTATTCTAAAAAAGATATAATAGGCTTATGGTAACTGGAATAAGAAACAAATATGTTAGACTGGAATTTATCAAAGTATTGTGTGAAAACTGCATCGATCGCTGTTTTATATTTTTTAGTACTTAATTTTCGATTATTACACATAGTCAAACCTAATGCTTCATTAAGAAATTCAATTAGTGGTAGGTTTTTATCACCTGCAAAGTTTATATTGAAGTCCCCTCATAATATATAGATAGATAGATACTCTAGAACATAAAAAGTGATAAAAAAGTAAATAGAGAAAAAAGTTAGGTTAGGTTAGGTTAGGTTAGGTTGGGTTAGGTTAGGTTAGGTTATGTTAGGTTAGGTTAGGTTAGGTTAGTTTAGTTTAGTTTAGGTTAGGTTAGGTTAGTAGTTCAAATTTTGTTTTTTTTGGATTCGATCCGCTGATCCAGCTTCTGATGTAGCTCATGATTCAGATATAAATATATATAAATATGGCAAGCGTACTGTGGCATGGAAAATCGTCAGATCACTAATAGGCTAAAGCAGAAGGTTACATGCAGGAGTTTTAAAATTTTAAATAAAAATGTGTTCAGAAATTATGTGATCTTCAAGATAGACATGGGAAAATGAATTTTCGAATCACTCAAAAGGATAAACTTGATCAAACTCTCAATATTGAATATGAGACGACCATCCTCTTTTAAATGTAAAACCAAATCATCAAATGCGAAAGTTTGTCAAAAACTAAAATAAATGAACAAAAAACTTGTTCTGAAAATCTAGGCAAACATTTTTTTTCCTATTTAATATCACTTCAGCTTTGCTTTGATATAAATTTATCATCATGTGATGATTACCTTTATCCTTTATATATATATTATTAGATGATTTTAGATTATCTCTTTCTGGTAAAGCTATTGTAAATAAACGATCAATCAATCAAAATACATCAATGTGTCATTTTGAACAGGAAGATAAATATAATATCTAGAAATTTTATATTATATTTATATCTCTACGATGACAATTGGCTTGTATTATTTACCATCATAATTTTGATAACTTCCCATTCCCATTTTCCAGAGTTTCTTTTAATTGTTGACTGATTATGATGAATACCTATACATTAATTAGAATAGATAAATGGATAGGCATTAAGTTTTATTGGAATATATCCTGTTAATTGGACCTAAAATAGCTTACCATAACTTTTTGAATTCCTAGTAAACATAATTGTATTTATTATTATTTGTTTTCTATAATTTTATATAAGTATTCAGTGAGTGATTGTATTGAAATCTAGAGGATTCTTTGTGAACTTTTTTCTTTTTTTTTATTAGAAAAAATTATCATTGAGATATTTGCTAAGCAGAAAAGCTATAGATAAGCAGCAGTAAGTATTATTTCTTATGCCGAATGTATGAAGTGTGGAGATTTCTGCGGATTAAATGCTGTGTATTGTAGAAATTGAAAACGACAAAAGTCCTCAAGTGCAAGGTCTGTTATTATAAATCTAAATACGTGGTAAATACCAGTGGCGGAACATTCAATAGACTATAATCAGAAAAGTATATACCTAGCAATATAATTATGATCTTTTTTGAACTAATATTGTTGTTACCTAATTGAACTGTCAGCGAATGTCTTTTTTTGTTTGTTGTTTCTTGCCATAATTTAAATTAAAACTTTTGTAATCTCTTACTTACAAGCGTTTATTATAGACAAACGAATTGTTACGTTTGATTTGAAATAAATACTGTTTGTTGCTGTATTCAAATGTTGCTGAGCAATGTTACCAGTATGCTGACATCTGTATCAAATCCTAAACTAGCTGTTATATTAATTTTCTTCATGCCTTCAATTTCAATTGAGCAATGAAAATATGCATAAAAATGTAAAAAGATCTAAGTGCTGGAAATCCACATACAAACAGATAGTAGTGCGCCTCTGTCCGGAAAGCATCATGGTGGGATATTTATAACTCTGCTGCACTCCAGACCAAGCTATTGTATGCTGATTAGGCCTTACTACTACTACTGAACTTGTGGCTTTCTACCTAACTGAACACACTGGACTGAGAAGCAGCAGCAGCAGCACAACAGCAACCACAAATATTCGTCGAAATATTAAATCTCAAAGACAAGAAGTATGTTCGGATTGCACGTTTTTTACACACATACCCACCACTACAACTTGGATGTGCCACCGGGTTGCGAAAGATATTTTTCAGCTTCTGCATTTTGCCTTCGATCGACCCATACGTTTTCGTCGTCATCGTCTTCGTCGTCGTGGCGAAATGTTTTGATATCGAAAGTAACACAGAACAAACAAATAAACAAAAAAAAAAGAGGCGAAGGAAAGAAAGAATGGCTGTGTTTGTGCTGCTCTGCCTCAG